>HG992317.1:10000000-11200000 GCA_905220615.1 Tinea trinotella | reverse complement strand
CAAAACGACACAATTTCGAATTTAATCTCACAGTCTAGACTTAAATTGAACAAAAGGTACCTTTTTTAGAAATTAATATTAGATCGGAAAGTAGCTACGAATATGTAAAATAGTTTAGTATTTTTTTAAATTGTGACTCGACATATGACTGCACGCTCCGTCTGATGTTAAGCTGCTGGAGCTGACTGCTACCACAGTCAATTAACTGTTAGTAGCAGTCACAGCCGCTATATTAATACCGATTTAAGTACTGGAATTAGAATATGTCAAAAAATATATTTCAAAACTGTCTATGTTGTGGCACTCCTTTGTCTGGTGCTTATCCCTGTGGGAATTGAAGCGTGACTATTTCGTTGATTTATTGGTCTATATTTTTTCATTATTTTATTTCGAAATAGTTTTTCTACGTGTCTGTCTAATACGTTTTTAGGGGTCGTTACAAACCAACCATACTGAATAAATGAAAATTAGATAAATTAAATGAAGAAAAAGTCATAACAATTTTGAAAAGGTAAGTTAAATACTTTTACTTAATAATTAACATATTATAATTAATATAAAATATAGTTAAAGATAAAATATTAAGACATGAAAATACAACCAGATCAAAGCAAGGGTTTAAAACCGTCGTTGTCGTCGTTGCGGTTAGTTTAAACACAAGTCCTTAGTTTAAACCTGAGGTTTACGAAAATTTAAAATTACACAGTAATTTGACACCTAAACCTTCAAGAATAAGATCCATAATTTAGTGTAACAAATTATTGAATGGATATTAGACACGAGTTAAAATAAATCCTATGATTTTAAAGGTCATATAGTCGTGAATAAATACAATGAAATCTAGTTTTATGTGCTTCAAAATATAATACATAATTCAGTATTGACAAAAAGAATGTAATTTAACTGTTAGAGTTTCTTACAAAAGATTGAATTGAAACGGAAATTTGTATGTAAATCGAGCAACCGGTCGGACTTTAGGAATCATTTTTGATGATTTCATACAATAGGAAACCGCCATTCAACTGTTCCCAAAAGGATAACTTAGATGTGTTATTCAGAAGTGTTTCGAGGTCAGGGGGATATTTTGTAAGGACACAAATTTGAATAAAGGCCGAATTATTATTTACAAAATATATAACTGTTATGTATTTATTCAAATTTCAATCGAAAAGTTGTTATATTTGTGAATACTTAGAAGTGAATCAGTTTATAATATTGAACAACAAAAGTTATATTGAACGCTGAAAAGCGAAATTATATTAGCAATAAAAAAAAATTCGGGGAAGACATTTATTCCAAAACACCTGATCTTGACTTGACTGATGGTAAGCAAGGAGAGGTCCAGGAAACTATGACTAAAACAATGATTTAGTTTAGTATAGGGCTGGCTGTCTAAGTCGCCGTCAATGCTGTCCAGAAAACAGTTACCGGAATTTCCCGAAGAGATTGCAAATTTTTATTTTCCTCCGTTATACATTAATATTTTATATTATTTATTTAGTTACAGTGACTAAAGAAAAAGATAATGTTATGTCCCTCGGAACTCGAAATGTATAGAGTATAAAACATATGAAGTAAGAGTTGCCGATGTAGCCGAAAAAGCCGCCAAACTAAAGTGGGACTAGACAGGTCATCATTATTAAATGTCGGATGAATTATGAGCAAAGTCCACTACTGAGTGAATTCCAGATTGCAGAAGACATCGCGATAGGCCCAAACGGAGATAGCAAGATGAAATAGACAAAATGTCATGACGAGAGCGCTAAAAAAGAGAGTCATGGAAAAAGAGAGAGAGAGACCGTTGCCCAGGAGTGGGATAAATAAGAAGGCAAACAATAATAATAAATGGAGCGTGGCTTGTTAGTAGTAAGTTGTAAAAGTTAGAAATTGTACCTAACTTCTATTAAAGTTAAAAAAATTCAATTATGTAAAAGTAGGTTCTTATTGTAATAAAAGTTTAAATTGTGATAATCCATACAAATGTAGTCATGCTTGCAACTTCAACTGGGAACAAACTTTTACAATAGGGAGAAAACATTTAAATAATTCATATGGCTACTTCAGTCCGCATATAGGATTTATGAGAATTTTGTTAAGACAACCTTGAATGAGATGTTTTTTTCATTCGTCTGCATTTTTTAAATTAGTATTTTCTTATATTTTGCGCGAACATTGATTATTGGATTAAACAAATTTTATGCGGCTTACTATTATATAATAAAAAAAGTGTGAAATCAAAATAAACGCGATGGTAAACCGCATAAAATTTGTTTAATTCATTTTCTGACTACTTCTAGCTTTTTACGAGAAATTACGCTTTACTAAATGCCCACTATGTATTAGGAAATTTGAGGTTAGATGTCGAGATGCCTACTGCGAGTTATAATAAAAAAATTGATAAAGTGCGAAGTAAAAGAATATTGACGAAAAATATTTATAAATCAGAAGTGATTCAGGGGTAATACTGACTAGCCATAAATATGTTCTTTGATCAAATCGAAAACACTTGATTTGATCTTTCGATTCTTTTGTAAAACATATTATTACGGACTGCTAGACAACTGCCAGAATCTCACCTTTCTTTATAACCCCAAAAATAATAAAAAGGTAGTAAATGTCTAAAGCATTGATCAATCAATCAAACAAATTGTCACGCCTCTTCCCCAATTTGATTTACTATCAACGTACTTTTAACATTTTTCCTGCCTATGTTATTATTGAGTACAGACAAATATAAAACAAATCCTGTTTTCCCAAGACAGTTGTGTTTATAGCTATAAACGTAATGTACTGATTAACCTTTATAACGAAAAGTTAGTTAAACGAGCCTTCGAAAATGATTTTCCGGGTTACGCGTAAGGGTCATATATAAAATATAATGAGAAAAGTTTGCTTGAGTTGTTACCAACTATCATTACGTGAATGTGTGTCAAGTGTCGATAATGGAATACCTACCTCACCGGATGGCTAAAGGTAAGGTATAGCCTGTCTAAACCGAAATGACGCGCCCCTCCACTGCATTAGGGCACACGTGCGAATATAATGCACACATACAATGCATATAACAATAGTTTTATATGTTTATAACAGAATATTGTCACCAGTGCCCAAATCCATAGAGTCTGAATGAATAGAATTGTAAATGTGACCTCTGCAATGTATTTAAGGCATCAGGAAGATACTTGGTAGATAGGTCCAAATACTTGCGAACAGTACTAGGCGCAAAATCTAATTTGAGCCTTGAACAGGTGATGCTTTATTTAGAATGACAAGTTTGCGGGTGTTGGTCTTATTGGCTCACTCTATGTGGTCCCTGTGATTCAAGTCGCTGCGAAGAGACATCCCTAGGATACCAAGTCTATCCGAGATACCGAGGGAGATGTTACTAAGAGGCGCGTTCTTAACAACAATATCCCCAATATTGTTGTTAAGAACGCGCCGATTACCGATCGTCTAACATTATCGATTTTTATTATTTTAAAATTTACATTACTATGCCTGTATCATAGAAACAATACGTCTAAAGTATTTATATCTAAGATACACATTTAAGGTACCGGCAAGTGAATTTAAACCCGTGCTCTCGATTTGCGTCACACATTGCACACTTCGTCACCAAAGCACATAATATATCAACAAATATACTCATAGAATGTTAGCGAACAAGTGGTTTTGAACGGTCGCTCCTTGTCAAAACTAATTTACAATTACCATTTAAATCTAATATATTTCATTTGATGTGTTTCGAATTCGGACAGTTGATTTTGAGATCAATCAGGGTTTCTAACACGAGTTTTCAACTCTGTTTAACACGTATGAGGATGACTTTTAGAACTGTCGTTTTATAATTATAATGAAAAAATATATTTATTTACTATTATAAATAATTTGAGGTAGTGGCAGTGTAATGGTTACGCAAACCGAGAGCACGAGTTCAAGACCACCCACTGGTACCAATGTATCCTTGGTATATGTACTTTGGTTGTTCTGTTTATATGATACACTTTAGTAGATTAATATACATAGAAATGTAAAAAATAAACAAACAAATATTATTATTAGTAGCTCGATATCACACCTCGACTTGCCTGATGGCATTAAAAACCGCCTCAGTTCACGGCTGCCTTAGTCGCCGTCTCCTTATTGAAATCTATTGCATATTTTATATCATTATTTTTCATTTACATTTTTTTATTATAAAGACTCGGTATCTAATCTTGACTTGCCTGACCAGCAAGGAGAAGTCCAAGGGCGTCAAGGACTAAACACTTAATCCTAATTGCCTTATTCGCTGTCACTATGCCGGCCGTTACGTGCTTATATCTTCGACAAAATGCCTATAGGGCGACCAAATAACATTTGTACCAGTCCGGGATCGAACCAAGTGCTTTTGCAACAATTTTATATTGTGACTAGACGTCTGACCTTAACCTGCCTGATGGTAAGCATGATCGAGGTCTAAGAGTGCCGACGACTGAAAAAAAACCCTAATAGTGTAAATTATTATTGTTACGCAATATTTACACAGGGAAAGGCAGAGACAATACAGCGCGGCGTTCCCCACGTTTGGAGAATGATGGTTTAAAAATAATTATGATTAAATTAAGTGAAAATTGCCTAACATAGTTTGTTCCCCAGTATACTCAATCAATCAATCAAATTGTCACGCCTTTTTCCCACAGGGATAGGCAGAGACAATGGAGCGCCACTTACCACGATCCTTACACAGC
Organism: Tinea trinotella; assembly: GCA_905220615.1. Taxonomy (NCBI): domain Eukaryota; kingdom Metazoa; phylum Arthropoda; class Insecta; order Lepidoptera; family Tineidae; genus Tinea; species Tinea trinotella. The sequence continues at coordinate 11,195,270 of HG992317.1, read as the reverse complement.
TCCCTTGCTTCCTTCACATCCACAATTCTCTTCATACAGGCTCTGTGGTTATGGGCACTAGGCAACCTAGCTTTTTTGAGGATGTCTCCGATTTGGTCGGAAAACACTCTCCTGGGCCTGCCTTGTTTAACGCATCCATCCACATCAGATTTATAAATTCCTTTCGTCAATCTACTTTCACTCATCCTTTCCATGTGCCCAAACCATCGAAGCATTCCTTTGTCAATCCTTGTCACTACATCTTCTTTCAAACCACATCTATCACGCAGTGTGCTATTCCTTATTCTATCCGCTATCGTCACTCCACATACACTCCTTAACGACCGCATTTCTACAGCGTTAATTCTACTCTCATGCTTCTTCTGTTTTCTCCAGTTTTCATAATTTTATTACGAAGTCTATACGAAATTACGTAACCTTCAAATAATAATTATCAACATCCTAATCAGGTTAATCCTCATGAACCTATCCATCTCGAACGCTACACAAAAATATTTTCGTGACATATTCGAGTTCAAAGGAATTACGACTTAATGTTATAGTGCGTAAAGTGTAATATTCAATGGTAAGTATGTAAGGCATACTTATCTAAGAATTGGGATTATAATTTTAAGCTTCTTTACAATGTTGCAGGTCAAATTGATGATAATACCCTTGTTTTGACGACACGCGTGGCACCTTGGTTAGTACATTATTCCGTTACGCCCAAGTCGCAGGTTCAGCAAAGGTTCGTTTCATTTATTTGAAATGTTAAATAATTTTATTTATTTATTAATAATAATATATTACAAATATTTGTTATTAAAAAAAGAAACGGTTTTTTCTCCGTGTCCAAAACGGTTATAATGAAAGGTTTTTTATAGTTTTCAGATGTCGTGTCTTATCTATTGTTCATGGACATTTATTTATATTATTGTATCATAAAAACAGGATGACCAAATTACATAACATCAAAGATACATTGGTACCGACAAGTTATTTTGAACGCGTGCTCTCGGTATGCCCAACAATTACACCATGTTCGCCTTATCTTTTCTTATTTATTGCTCTTTTTTAGCCTTTGATTGCTCTACTTTTAGATTAGGTAGCGAGCGTCTTAACCATCTATTTTGATTATAATTTGATGATCTTGCGATGTATATAAACGTTGATGTGGATTCAAAGATTATCAAAATTTGGAACAGTAATGCGGTAAATATTTTTTATGACTATATTTTTTATGATTTATATTTTTATGAAAAGCCTCAAAAAAAGAGTCTAATCGCGCAGGGATATCGACCAGACTTGCTACAGAACTTGAAAACTCTTCAAACTATTCTATTAGTACTTACAATCATTCTTATTAGTACACAAGTCAATAATAGATTAATACTGTTATATTCTTGGGTAGATATTTCTTCCTAGCAGAAATCTCTAGTTCATTTTATTATTCATCAAATATTAATAACTAGTTATATTATTAGCAGTTAACTTTATGTCACTTGGGACCCGAAACAGAAATTTGTCTTATTTCGATTTGGTATAGTTGACCTGCTAATACGAGTAAAAGCTAGTCAAATTCATTTTATGACAAATATATTCCTTTCAAATTTTAAAATAATTTTGTATAGTTGACTGTTAGTACAATTAAACTTTTATCATTGTTACGCGAACTCTGGAGCCCCCGCATTTTGTCGACCGAATCGGCAGTCGAACTAAAAAGTTCGGTTATGCGTAGTTTCTTTGTTTTGTTCTCTCTATCCTATGGCCTTGGATCCTTCAAACTATTACTGTTTTTTACACATTTCTACTTTTCTTTACAACTCTCTTCCTACGACGTTTATAGGTACTGCGGATTCCAGATTATTGCCAATATGTTCAATTTGAACAAAGCACATTCTTTTAAATCGTCCCGCATCGTGAAGCGTAATCTTTTGTCTAGTTGAAAAGTTCACAATTTCTAAAAAGAAAAATGTCTTAAACGTACAATTCCTTTATGTCTAAAATGTATTTTAGAACGACGATGTCGTCTGTGATACGTGTTAGGATGGTTTGCCAGTTTCCTTAGAGCGTGAGTTAACGCAATATCATGAATAGGAAGAATACGCTTCATTGAAATATATATATATATATATTGTTAACGCAATTATTTAAGTATAAATACGGTATACTTTCATATTTAGGTCTCCACTTGGACCCTTATTTCTGATCATAGACTAGCTAAGTTGTTGTCTAAGCCTAGAATAAGTTGAAGTTACACTGAAGTAAATTAAACAATGTTAATATGCCTTATTTAAAAATGTTTTAATAGTAAGTATAGGTCCCGGCAGTCAAAAGAGTAATGACTTTTGAGCTGTGCGGTGTAAGAATCGGCGGATTAGAAGAGCGCTGGACGACTGCAGTAGGAGCAAGTCCGCGTATATATAGAATCGTGGACATAATTGATAATAGTTTAAAATTTGTACACATTAGTAAAACGGTATGTTAGTAAACAAAACACGTTACTGCGCAACTTGAATTCCAACGCTCTTTTTATCTGTCGGGAATTAGACAATCATTCAAAAATTCCGCAAAGTATTTAGCTTAAGGAAAACTTTTTTTATACATGTCGTAGGAGGCGACTAGGGCAAACGGAAGTAATCGCAAATTGCAATGAAATAAAGGCTTTCTTCCGGTTGACGTGATTCGTCTAGAAGGGTCTCTTTGATTCTTGATTTAAGAAATCACTTTGTGGTTGAAATAACACGCACACACACAGAGACACACTGTTCGGAAAATAAATTCAGGAAAAGTATCGCATTCTGAAACGTGACCTATGTATTGGTTTGTATCGGTTGTTCTTATTTGACTTTTCTCTAAATAGTATCTACAGTTTAAAAAATATAGCCAACCGACACAATCCTCAAGGATCTCTTTTTGCTTACTATCAGGCAAATCAAATCAAAATTGTAACGCTTTTATAAAATATAAAAATATTGTTTATATTTTAATTTGTTATATTTTTTATTTACATGTCTGTACTAAGTTGCTATACGTGCTTGTATCATAGAAACAGGACGACCAAAGTAAATGTATCAAATATACATTGATATCGGCAAGTGGCGTGACCATAGTGGCGTGACTATAGTCTGTATAAGCAAGCCGAAATATCGCGCCCCTCCACCGCATTTGCGCACATGTCAAAACATAAAATATGAATGCAACACACTGAAAATGCAATTGTAATTGGTCATTCAGTTGCTCGTTAGACACAAAAGGAGGAAGGAGCACGATGACAAAGTATAGTAATAGTTAGTAATATTTGTATTCACACATTTAAATAAACTAATAAAGTGGAGGGGCGCGTCATAACTATACCACTACAACGCACCTTTAACCATATATTTTTATTTTATTTATTTATTTATTCTGACACGACATTTGACCTCGTCCCGCCTGATGATAAGCAAGAGGAGATCCAAGAGTGACGACGACTGAAACATCCGAGTTAGTTCGCGGCTGCCTCAGTCGCCGTCACTATGCCAGCCAAAGGAGCTTCTTCACGCATCGCTTGAAGGATCCATAGGAGGGAGAAAACACGTGGGCTGTCGATTGTTCTACAAAGAAAAGACGCACCGAACTTTTTAGTTCGACTGCCGATTTGGTCGACAAAATGTGGATGCTTTCCCCGACCAGTGCGGGTATTATATATCAGAACGTACCGGTACTATTATGAAACAGAAAAGTATTTTAATTTTATTTTTAGGGCATCTGTTTAAATGCAATGAAGGCGTAACATTTCAAACATGTACGTATTTTCTGATTGGTACAGAACGAAATAATAAAGAATATGGAAATTTAATCTGTCAAATGCTCCAATTTGTAAGAGTGAGAGGAAATGAATGAATGAATTTCACGGGGCATTCCTTCGTGTCGTCATATGGTACATGAAAAATAGGTTTATTAAGATGAAATCGTTTATAGAAATATATTTATTTTACGGACTATTATCAAAAATAATGTCTATGTATTTTATTTTTGATGATAATTAAGAAATGTACAAAAAGTAAAGTGATTCAGTCGGATTTCGGGATCAGTTAGTAAGCAAATTCTACTTGTAGTGATTTACCTGTAGTAGCAGTCGTCTCCATTAATAAGCCGCACTCCAGCTTAATCAGGTGACGTGTTGTCAGTCATTACATGTAGAGCCACATTTTTTTAAAAATAAGCCTAAGCATCACGCATCATCATCATCATCATAATGATGATGATGATGATGCGTAAATAAAGTATATTAGAAAACCGTATTTCTATAATATATTGCAACTGATCAAAATTCTAGTTATATTTCGAATACGAATGACTTGCTTATTCAATGGAATATATTCATATGGTAACTAGTTAGTGAGGCAGATGTGTTCTTGCATTGAAATTTACTCCCAGTAGAATAGCTAGGGGGAAGTCTGCGTAAAATGACTGTACTGTATTTTGTCACAGAGGCACACAAACTTGAGAGCCTATTGAAGGACAAAAAACGAGAACACGCTTATTTATAGTTGTCATTTTGACAAATCACTGAATGTAAATGTTTTTTTGTGGCTCGACATGTGACAGCAGCCGCCTAACAAATAGCTGCCAAATCCACACTAATTGACATATGGCGCTCAAACTTACACGGACATCAACAAAGGTTGTACCAACGTAGGAAATAAATACCGATTCCGTTTGCGCGCGTAGTTTTAATGTACCTGTCTGGGTATATGTTTATTTCGACTTTTTCGTATTTATACGTATTATAGTATTATAACGTTTATATTCTATATAAAACTATTGTTTAGAAGGCTGTATTGATTTATTTCGTATGTTATATGTGAGAATTGTCGTAGGTATTTGTGTCATTAAATTGTTTCCGAAACATGACAATTACGAGCTTTACATAAGGTTTTACTCTGGTTAAAGGACGGCCACTACATCCATTTCGACTAACCGAAGATCCTCTTAAAAGAAAGTCGACCGATACCCAGGATGGAATATTAAGATTAAAAAACATCCTGATTTCAATAGAGACGATGGTTGGCGATTCTCTAACACCTGGGACCCCATAATACTCAAGTCCCAAGTGCCAAACCAGATGACACTGTCAGTTATTTTTGCAAAAAAATAAATAAACTGGGATCAGGAAAACAAAACCAAAACAGCAAACAGGGTAGTTTTGGAAACAATAACAGCATCAACCAATAGACCAAAAAACAAGTTAGTTCAAGAAAACCTTATGAAAATCAATAAAACATCAAAATAAATTTCTAAAAACGTCAAATAATTACTCGAAACAAGAATAAATGAAGTGGAAGATTAACTTAAACAGAATAATATTCTAAAATCAAAAAGATACCAAAGTGAGCGATAACATAAATTACGAATGTTAATGTTTTGGGAGCAGATGTCCTTTGGAAACTATTGTGTAATTATAGTGCTTGTATCATAGAAACAGGACAACCAAAGTTTTAAACCTGCGTGACCTTCGCCTACTACTACACCACGGCCGCTTTCAATTTAGCAGTACATTTTACTTTTTTGTTCCACTTAAACACCAATAAAAAATAAATCAAATCAAATTTAATTCCCACAGGAATATGGCAGAGACAATAAGAGTTGTGTCAGGAGCCACGATCCTGACATCAAACTCCCTCGCTTCCTTCACATCCACAATCATACAGGCTGTATGTATGAAGTACAAGCTCTACGTATAAAAAATAGTATGTAAAAAATCTTTTAAAATGAACGCATGTATTTAAATTTGTTAGACACGTGGAATAAACCATTAGACTTGTTTACCAAAACTTGCTGGACTGGGGATAATAAATTGAGTGGGATTCAATTGCTCTAAAAACACGGATTAAATGTCCAATATTTAGTTCTTTGTATTTGTACCCCTTAATTGCTGTTTCAGATTTATTAGAACGACTGGAAATGTCTCTAAGTCTGAAATAATAGCAGTTTCACCTAATTGAGGGTCGAGGTGATATGTCAAGTCACAATTTAAAAAAAAACACATGCCTTTAAATCAGTGGCGTAGCGTGGGAGACAGCCGCCCGGGCGAAAGAATTTGCCGCCCTCTTATTTAGGAATTTCAATCATAGGTACAACAAAAATATGAATTTCAGGTGCAAATTTTAACGATATTTTAGTTTTTGTAAATTTTGCCGCCCCCTAAATGTGCCACCCGGGGCGGGCCGCCCCCTCCACGCTACGCCACTGCTTTAAATACATTATCGTAGTTATCTGGAATAAAAGCTAATAAACCTACATTTAATAGCTTTTGGTTACAACGCTGGCCTTACTCCCTCGCCTGCCACGCGATAAACCCAGCACCCGCACGAAAAATCCGTTTCCATGGGTGCTAATTGTTTCATTGTTTTAATTCCATATGCTAATGAGATTGTAATTTTTATGTGTTTTCAATAGAACCTGGATGGTTCTAGGTGTGTGAGAAGCGGGAGAGTTGTGTTAGGATGCTAAAATGTTGAGTTATATTGTCGCTGCCCATGTCTTAAGGTATTGAGGCTTGACGATAGATTGATGATTGATTAAAATTACTTCAAATACACAAAATTTTAATATGAAAAACTGACGGCTACTGAGGCCACCGTTAAATGAAACGGTTGCCTCAGTCGTCGGTGCTCTTGGCCTCTCCTTGAAAGGTCGTTTCAAGTCGTCGTCGAAGAAAAGTCAATGTCAAATTTAAAAACAAAACTATTATTGCTATTGATGAAGTTTCGAATTCAATCGACAAAATAATATGTTTAAAGGTGGAAATTTAAAGCTGATAAAGGCAATTTAAACATCATTTAAAACAAAATTACTGCTTATTTTATTTTTTTCCATTTCTATACTAAGCTAATATGACGACTAAAGTACACGTGTCAAAGATACTTTAGTACCGGAAAGTGGTATTCAACCAAGGACCATTATTTGCGCTTTGCGCTTGACCATTATACTACCACTTTTGAACACTAAATTTACATCATGAGCGTAAGCATATAAGTAAATCGTACATAAAATACTATAGAACATAGTACTATAGAAAGCTAGAAGATACTTGTGCTAAATAAATACTTGTCCCTAAAGTTATAGAGAGAAATAGTTAAGTTTAGCAAATAGCTTATGGGCTTAAGCTCTATCTCGCATTGACTTTCCACCGAACTTTCAATGTTTGAAAACCTCTATACCTGATCTATAACGTGCTTGTAACGTAGAAACAGGATGACTGAAGTACAAAAATTAAAGATACATTAGTATGGTCATTGGTTTTGAACTCTTGGTTTGCTAGGCCTTTCCACAACTACGATCGCCTTAATTAATAGACCTATGGATAGATTTTTAACGTATCCACATAGATCAACTGCGACCGGAGAAACAATCTCGTGTCAGATACATTTGATTCTAACATATCTAATATATAAGTAAATCTGGTAAATTCAAATCCATAAATATATTTTTGAATTGTTAAAAAAGAATCTATTTCAGTCAAAAACCTATTTATTTCTAGAACAAAGAGTGTCTTTTCTCTAATACTTTATTCAATAAGAGCGGCATCGTGAAGTGCATAAAAGGCTCCATTCACTCGACATTCAACAAGAGTAGTCTTGACTTTGAGCTTCCACTTGTATCCACTTACTTCTGTTTTGTTTTCTTGTTTACAACATTTTTTAAAACTTCACTGTCAGTACCAATTTTCGTACATATTTTACTTAAGGATAGGTTTAGGATTTCATGCTCGAGAATTTTTTGAAGAAAACATTACAAGGTTCAACTTTTATTTACAAAAATTCGACCTCTGTCCTTGACTTGCTTGATGGTAGGCAAGGAGAAGTACAAGAGCACCTACGACTGAAACATAACGGTTTCGTTTCGCCTTAGTCGCTGGTTTTATGGCAGCCAAGAAGAGGAGGAGCTCAGATTTATTTGGTCTTAATAAAATACTCTTAGAAGTTCTTTTGGCAATAAACTGCAATTTCGGAGATACATAGTTGCTCTATGAGTTCTTTAACCCTTTAATTCACAATGTTAATTGTACTTAACATCCCAAACAAAAAAAAAATTCCCGCGTATTTATAACTGGCAGCCTAGTATTAATCTTACTACTTGAATAAATGCTCTTTCGAGTAGTAAGATTAATACTAGTCTGCCAGTTATAATTACGCGGGATTTTTTTTTTGTTTGGGATGTTAAGTACAATTAACATTGCGAATTAAAGGGTTAACACATTTACCAAGGAAAATGTTTGAAAAAAAAAACTTTGTTCCTATCTTATTTTTACTCTCGTGATACAGGTTGGGGGAAGCATCCACATTCAGCAGTGGAACTAAACACAAGAAAAAAAATCTTTGGCACTGTTTATGTGAGATTTTTACCCTAAGAGATTTGTTTAATCCATAATTTATTAATACGAGTACAAAGTATTTTTTTTTAATTTGCCGGACTGTCCTTCAATTTATGAACCTAAAGGGCCTCCATCAGACCAAGATTTCGAGAGAGTATGTGACGTATGTATAGATGTTTCGTCGGTACATTTCAATGTACCGAATTTGTACATTTCAAAGTTGGTGGATCTACTATTTAGTGCAGTGAGGTGTGGTTTGTATTTTCTTATATATGAATTATTAGGTTACAAATTATGTAAGTAAATAAATAAATAAAAAATATTTATACACACAATAGAAATATAGAAAATAATAATAAAAAGAATTTTATAATGACTGCCAAATAACCAGTCACCTGATATCAATCAATATCAGCAGCTGGCCTAATTTGTAACTAAACAAAGACGAACATTTTACATCGATTCGTGCGCGTTGTTAATTAAAGCTCATATTTCCTGGGTGTGTTTCAGGCACAGTAGTAAAATATTAAGTTAAATATTTTACCTAAACTATTTGATTTAATGTAAGAATGAGTGAGGAAAGAGTTATCGTGTTTTCCGACCAAACCGGAGTCATCCTCAAGAAAGGTGACCTAGTGCCCATAACCGTAGAGCTTGTATGAAGAGAATTGAGGATGTGAGGGAAGCGAGGGAGTTATGTCCGGATAGTCTCTACCTGTATCTGTGGGAATAGGCGTGACAATTTGATTTGATTTGAATTTGATTTGAAAAATAACTTTTAAGTTGTTTTTTATCGTGACTCAAAGAACCAATTACAATTACTAAGACTAAAATTCATGCCGGCCATAGTCTTTCAGTCTTTTTTCTTTAAGTATTAAATTATTCTATGCCTTGTAATTAGTAATTTATGAGCCTTTAGTTGGGATGTTATCAAATTGAAGACCTAGATTACCTACATGATAGAACATGAGGATACTGTGTCTATGATACGAACCAAATGCTAAAGCCAGGTGCTAAGAAAACTAAAGGTTATGATGCTACCACGAATATCAATTAGAGAGGAAATGTAACAACATTATATTTCACTTTGAAACTTTTGTAGAAAATGAGTGTTGACACGTAAAATAGGTCAGCGAATTCACACCCGATGAGTACTCCACATAAACGATTTCCGATCACAAAATGATATGCGAAGACTTTTCCTTAAACATGAGCATGCATAAATGGTATATTAAATGGCTATTATTAAGAAAAATTAGGGGGATTCATCTTATCTATCTTGTATGAAAATTCGGTTTCTCTATCTGTATAGACATTTGTAATAAATATTAGCCCAGTATAGAAAAGAAATAGTCATCATCATCATCATCATCATCAGCCGGAAGGCGTCCACGGCTGAACATAGGCCTCCCCCTTAGAACGCCATTCCGAACGACAAGATGCCAGTTGCATCCACCGGTTTCCCGCGACTTTCACTATGTCGTCCGTCCACGTAGTGGGAGGCCTACCTACAATGCGTCTTCCGGTTCGTGGTCTCCACTCTAGAACCTTTCTTCCCCATCGGTTATCTGTTCTTCGAGCGAAGAACAAAGAAATAGTAGGACTTTTATTTTATTATTTGGCGAGCAAAGGGAACTGACAAAAAAAGCAAGAGCGTCGACAACTATTCAATTTACGGTTGCCTAAATTGTCGGCACTATGCCGGCCAGAGATGCTTGCAGAGATGCAGGATCCAAGGCAAAAGTTTATAGGACGGGGAAATCAAAAAGACAGTTCATTTGTCTATTGTTATTACAAAGAAAGACCGACCTTTTCGTTCGACTGCCGATTCAGTTGACAGAATGCGGACAATTTCCCTAATCTCTGCGCGTATCGAGGGAGTAAAACAAAAGGTAAAAAACAATGATAAAGATCTCCTCAGAACAATCTCCTTGGTACAGACGATAAAAAACTTAGAAAATACTACAGAAAAAGGTCCTCGTACAACGGTTAAAACGGTCAGTGCTCCGCATATGTGTAGCTACTCTTGCTATAAAATTTAAAATCACATAGAATATTATTAACTAATCAAATTATTTTGAAAGAATTGGAGGTCTTAAGATGAAGAAGCTTGCATTAAGTGAACTGTGGATGTGAAAAAACCTAGAGTTGTATCAGAATTGTGGAAAGTGGCGTTCTATTGTCTGTCTCTGCCTATCCTAACAATTAAATTAAATTTATAACAATCAATCAATATGTCACGCTTTTTTCCCACAAGGAAAAACTTCTAACTCCCTCGCTTCCCTCACATCCACAATTCTCTTCATGCTATAACAATATTTAAATAAATATATAGAACCTTTTGATACGTCTTTATTTTTATTAAATTGTACGTATTTTTAAATCAGCAAATATAGTATTTTCTTAGATTTTGCGCGAACATTGATTAATGAATTAAACGCCGCATAAAATTTGTTTAATTTATTCAGCAAAGATATCTATCTAATTTGATTCGATCTCCAGGGATGTAAACAATGCGAGCAGTTTCACAGCCAGAAAATGACCGTAATCATATTTTATTATTCACATTCAATTTGCAATAAAACGTATTCGATTGGCTTTTAATGCACCAGAGATTCGATAATAATGCAGAAATGTCACTCAGTTTTTATCTTTAGTTTCGAACAAGGTTATTGTCTTTAAAGGTTGTTAAATGTGTTTCGATATACGAGTAAGATGTCAATAAAAAGAAATTTATTGTAGATTAGATTAAGAACGATAAAAATAAATAAGATAAAACAATAGACCTTGAATGCTGTTTTTTGTAGTAACTAATCGTCATTTATGACTTTAATCAAAGCAACCGTGATCTAGCATTAGTGAAAATAAAACGATCTTGCAACCCAAGAGTTAATCTTAAAACCACTTGTCGTTCAGTTTCTATTATACAGGCACCTATAATATTTGTGATATTAACGAGTTAACATTTTGTCATATTTTTTTTATTGTAAGACTACATCATTCCTCGACCTGCCTGAAAGTAAGCAAGAAGAGGTCCAAGAGTGCCGACGACTGCAAAAACTGAGTCTTCACAGCTGCCCCAGTCTCTGTCACTATGCTGGTCAAAGAATCCACTGCTACCTTCAGTTAAGCGCCTGGCCAAGGAGTTGTCTAATCGGCTAACAGAGAAGTCTGGAGACCCCTTAATATACTTTTAATTTTATTTGTTTTTTAATAAATGTTTAGTATAGTACGTATAGAAAATCCAATCAAAGTCATTGTTCGTATATTACAACATATATAGGGGGAAGTCCCCCAGTGACGGACACCTAAGGTTTTTTATAAATTAAATAAAAAATATCATAAGGAATGTTTATTTATTTATGACTTATAGTATACAACAAAGTTAGAAATCAAACTAAATTAGAAAAAACACAACCTTTGCTTAAAAATAATTAATACTATCAATCAAACTTTGATAACAAAAATTGTAATTTATAAAAGTGGCACCTAGTACCGGACATATCAAAATAGTCTGCATCGAACACATATGTAGCCACCCACGACAGGATGAGCACTGGATCCAGTCTTGGTCAGGGTCCTCTAAGCGAACTATGCAAATTGTTGTGTTTGTGTTAGATGTTTCAATCATTAGACTTCACGTTTTCCGCTTGTTTTCCCTGGTCGCCGCTCTTTCCTTAGGTTTTAATTTCTTTGGTTTGATTTCCTTTGCCTCCAATATCTACTTTAAACTTATATTCTATTTCCTTCTTTTTATCTTTCATGCCTTTCATGTTCTTTTCATTTTCTTTTTCTTCTGCCACTTTTTTGTATGGCGATGACGTTAAAATTTTACTTCGTTCATTTTTTCTTTTTCGAGCTGCTATTCGTTTTTTTTTGCTGCGTCAGGCAACGGTTATAAGTTATGGATTATCTGAGCAAGATTTGGAGCAGAACTTGTCGACGGTTTGGGACTTGTGCTTATAGGCTCATTAATTAGATTGTCTAGCTAGATGGTGGTGGTGGTCCATTTAACGTAGTCCACCAAGACTTGTTTATACTCTACTGAGAAGGTGCTAGTGAACCAACTGAAAAAGTTGGGTACTTTGGTTTCATCGTGACTTCTTCTCCTCGATTTAGCGCCTTTATTTTGTCATGTACAGTGCTTTTAGGAATATTGTATCGCATAGCAGCTTGTTTTACACTCAGATATTTTTACATAACCTTATTAATAGAAGTTTGTAAGCTCTGTGGCTGCCACGGTCTTTTCTTTTTCTTCTCTTCCATTTCAATTCTCTTCGTTCTTCTATACTCTACAACAAAATTAAATAATTAAAATAAATAACGTAAATTCTCACAAGAAATATCAATATGTTTACTGTCCGGTGCTAAGGGATTACATAGTGTCCGGTGCTAAGGGACAGACCACTTCGTACATATCGTGGTACCTACCAATATAATGTTTTTAAATCTGATAGTATTCTACTAGTTTACGAATAACAATCAATACTACTTTAATTTTTGAATACCACTAAAATGTAAATACATAAATATGCTAGAATTACTTACATCGATATTTACGGGACGCCGTGATTCCTCGCCGAAAACAGCAAACTATCGCTCCTGCCATGGCCTTGTGCGTCACTGGCGAGCTGCGGTTCGTGATGCTGTAGCTGTGTGCCCCTCGCGCCCCTTTCATTTGTGATTTGAATCGAACAGGTTTATACTTGCTTCAATAATACGAGTGTCCGGCGCTAGGTGCCGTCCGGCGTTACGGGACTTCCCCTTACAATTCGTAAATTGTTAGTTTAATCGTTTGTTTATTCTGTGAGCACAGGATATATTTCTGTGAAGTTACACAAATCGTTGCTTTGCGTTAATGAACTTCAAAACAAACTGTAAACTACTGAAACTACTTCTGTAATGCAATAAGTAAAGTTTGATGTAGATTTTACAGTTTCACAATTGGTTATTATTTCATTATGGTTTATTAAAATTAGCACTGTTAAAGAATAATTTTATTTTATATAGTTAAAATAAAACTAATATTAAAATAATAGTAAGTAATTAGGCATTGGGATTTTTTTAAAATAAATGTTAAATTGTCTATGATAATTTATTGAAGATTTAAAGATTTGATAAGTGTGTGTAATTACAAAATTAATTACGTTACAAAGTAGCAGTCACATCCAGTGTACAGGCCTATCCCTTCACGGTCGTTATTTTGTAAGTGGTGGTACTACCTCAGCAGACTAGGCACCACTGCCAGGCCAAGCTACAAATAATTATATTACAATGCCACCAAATACGTGATTAAATAAACACATATATTTTATACAGTATTATTGATACAAACTTCTACAAAAGTTTTAATTTCATTAATTTACTCAATAACTCATTAGCCGTCATGCAAAGTGAGAATTACAAAATTTTTTCATCCACTTTATTATCTCTATTAAACGTAATTGAAGTAATGAACATTGAGCGAATAGTGGTACATATTTCTATTGAAAAAAGTTCCTACCATTTAAAAAGACAAAATTTTCCGATGAATATATTTTTAAATTAAATTTCTAAAGAATTAAGTTATATTTTATTATATTTAATAAAATTATTAAAATATAATTTCATTAAGCCTAGCTGAAAGAAACTAGGCTGACATTTGCTTTATTGTCTATCTATAAATTCTAATAGTATTATAATTCGGTATCCCAAAATATAGGTCACTCTTTTTGTATACCGAATTAAAGTAATTAAGTAAGCGTATAAGTTCTTTATAAACTAAAAATGATACTTACTAAGGTTGACCCTTCTATTTTCAGCACTGAACTTACAAATGGTATTTTACTGTACGTTTGAAATCAGAATGTCAACGAAAACGTCAACCTAAATACTTGACATGGGTCTGTTACTTTATTTAGAAATAAAATGTATAGTTTTAAAAGTATAATAAAACGTTTGTTATGTAACCGGACATTCCTGTTTCCAAGGGCGTATATTAAAAAAAAACAATTTATGCGTAGTTTATCCAGAATAAACAGCAATAAATGGTTTATTTTGGCAAAATTTCAATAACCACTCTTTCAATGTTTTCCAACATAATGAAAAATTTAATGTTTATTTGTGGTTTACTGTTTTAATTGTTGATTAATTTTAATTAGTTTATTGTGCCTTAGAATCTAGACGTTTTAAGAGCTTTTGTAAATTCTGAGGGACAAAAAAGTGTCTCAATCAATTAATTTTAAAATAAGATCCAATTAGACAAATTATAACGGAATAACCGAATTAAATTGCCGGCTTAAATAAATACAATAGTTTTTTTTCTATCCAATTTATTATTAATAATTATTATGTTATTTTTCAGGTTGACGATGATTAACGATGATGACGTTTCAATTAAAAACAGAGTATTTATTTGATCATCATATAAATAACAAATACTATATTATTTATTCAAATTATTAACATAACTAATTTATCGATGCACACGCAAGTATTCATGAGTATTCCGCGAACGAATTCATAATTTATTTCGTTTAATAACATGAAATATTCATTGGGCAATAATATTAAATCCTCAACTCAATTCCCACTGTTTCAGAGCTTAAGCAAATGATGTTTATATTCATTAAATGGTTCACTATATGCACTTTTCACGCTCATCTGAAATAACGAAAGCTAAAGGGCAATTCATACTTTTTCTGGTGTTTCGTTATTCTCTTAAAGACAAAATTGAATTCCGAAGACAAGATTAAATTCAAATTTAAGTCGGACACCGTTTCAATAAAACGGATTTAAATAAAGTTACGTGAAAGCAAGTCTAGCAATTTATTTCTTTTCGTGGTCTTAAAGGACAACCATCTGGGTGGCAAATAAAGTAGAGAAATTTAAAATGATATATTTTGCTCATTTTTATATTTTAGAGTTTTGTCGTGTCATTTCTAGAATTGACATTAGACTCAAAACTAATACGGCGTTCTGACGAGGCAATTTTAGTTGATCAACTGCGAAATCATTTGCTATTTAATCAAGTTGAAACAATAAACATAGGTTCAACAGAAGTTAAAGACCTTTCAACTTTTATTGATTCGATTGTGCGATAAAATTGAACAACTAAAGTCGCCACGTGAGAACGCTGTATAATGGTACATATATTTAAAGACATTACAATTAATCATATCTGAAGAACAGCAACCACTTTCCATCAAGTGGTCCGGCTGCTCGTTTACCCGGCTTTCAAATACAGACACAAGACTAGTAAGGCAGCAACTTTTATAATGACGTCCCTAATGACGTCGTATATCATTGTATTAGCCTAAATGTTATTCTTTGAGATCATTATATTATATCATTATAATGATATTAAAGGCGTAGTCCCATTGCTGTTTTGTATGTACAATGCGCTAGTTAGTTACTGTATTAGTTAATCGATGGATGTTCCAGTGCCACAGTGAAATAGCGCTTAACTGAATGGTTTAAGGTTGTTGTGAATAAAAACACACCCCTCGCTCAAGGCTAAGCGCTTAGTTAAGCGCTAGTGTGACTGACTTTAATAATAGTATTGTATTTTTTTATTTAAAAACTCTTTATTGCACAAAAATAAGGTACATAGGCGAGCTTAATGCCTTGGGCATTATCTACCAGCTAACCTTTGTTGTGTTGTGCTATGATTGGCTGGGTGCAAATTATTTATTAAAAAGATTTAATATAAATGATATTTGTTATGAAAAATATAACATAACAATACATACACATACATTAGGCAACATATACACAAATATCCATAAAATTATATCTAATTATACTGTAAATTGTTACAGTGTGAACGAGCCTCTATTAATTAATTTGTTTATTGGGTCGTACAGTATTCCATATGGCACTAATTGCACTCGGCTTAATTGTCAATAAAAAATTAAACACTGCTATTCAATATTATGAGCTACTAAAGATTATTTTTGGACTAACTTACCTAGTATTATTTTTATATTGGTACCACAATGAGCGAAGTGATGTTAATCTGAAGCGCTTTTCATGTAGGCCATGACGGCGGCTGTAAGTCAACATTTCCCGACTTGTATGTAATTTTCAATACTAATTTTATATAGGAATTGCTAAAGAAAAATCAACTCTATTGTGTTAAAATTAGAATAACCACATGTATATAACAGAAGACTATGTTTGCTGTTTAAAGTAGAAACCCACTAACATATTTCATAGGAGAGAAATATGTTAGTGGATCAGGAAGGTCAGGAACAATAAATAATATATATGGCAAGTCCATCAAGCAAGTCAACGTCAGATGTCGAGTGATAAAAAAATTACTTCGTTCGATTTTTTAAATGATCAACTTACCTAAAAACCTATTACAATAAGCTTGTTGAAAGCTTTGCAGTATATTATTGAGACTTATTCGAGCTCAGCCTTTGGTGATAGAGGAACGAGGATACATTTTAAGGTTTCAGAGTTCGTAATTTTATATTATGTTGTACATGGAGACATTATTAATTACCCCTTAACAGGTAAATGTGACTTTTGGGAATAGGAAGCTCATTTATATTTTCTTATAATTGTCAGCATATGACATTATTAAAATATATAAAATGTTTTTATTTTTATAATATGAAACATATTTGTTTTTCTTTTTAAGGCGGATATACTCGACCAGTCTCACCAGTGGATCTCACTCTTGCATCTCCTTTTGCTTATCATCAGGCGGATCGAGGTCAAATGTCGTGTCACAATAAAAAAAAGTGAATGGGAAACAGCATCCTCTTAAGGTGCGATCTCCAAGCCGCAGTATACTCATAGCGTGGGGATTATGGCAGAATAATGGGCGACAAATATCGATTCAAGTGAAATGCTTTATTTACTAGCGCACGTGTTTCCCCCATCCTATTCCCTCGGATCCTTCAAGCAATGCTTGAAGAAGCACATTAGGCCGACATAGTGACGGCGACTGTAGCAGCAATAAACTGACTCGGTTTTTATAGTCATCGGCACTCTTGGATCTCCATCATGCTTCCCATCAGGCAGGTGAGGTCAGATGTTGAGTCACTATAAAATAAATATGGATAGGGCACTGTATGGCACTGTATGTAGGGAGACCAGTTTTTTTTTAATTTTCCCAATTAGATCAAGAAATATTAGTTTTAGAACAAAACAGCTACATACTGTATGTTGTTTTACAGCAGCTGACGTATATTTCATTTGGGTAACAATAGTTTATGATGAGCGTGACTATTATCATAACATCCGGGGATTATAATTACATTGTATATAATTTATGTTAAATACAAAGGAAATTACTCTACATTATTTTGGTGATAAAATATATAGAAATTATTGTTAATGTTTCACTTTTCCTCATATGTTCATATGTATTAAATTGTTAATATGTTTATTACATTATATATTAAATAAATTTATTCTAGAACGGTATACGCCAGCCTTGGTACTGGTGACGAGACGATGGGCCCTTGGGAACCTTCAGCTAAGGGCCTAGCCAGGGAGTTGTCCAAGCGGCTGACGGAGAAGGCTGGAGACAAGAAGGCTGGCAATTATTTTTGCTAACGTATTAGCCTTAATATAGAAAGGGGAAATGTTGCCCGTCTCCTTGGGACTATCTTGGATGTGACGTCAATAGATGATTTAAAAAAAAATTATAGTTTATTTATATTTTTGTCTATAAATGAATTCAGTATAAAAAATAAAGGTAAAGTAGATTTCAGTAGATAGATATCTAAAAGAATAGTCTGGTCACGCAGTCTCTATGAGATCATTACGGCTGCGACGATTTCAAAATAGCCTAAAAAATCTATTCAGTCTGTAGAATTGCGAAATCTAACCCTGGCTTGATAGCAAGCAATCAGGCTAGACTAAAAAACCGTTTTGTTTCACCTGTGATTTATAAATCTCTTACGTCAATCTCCTTTCATCCATCCTTCTAATGAGCTCAAACCTACGCAACATAACTATCAGAGTTCTTGTAATTTTTTTCTTCTTTCCAATTTTATTTCATCACAGCTCTTGTAAAAGTTATGTATTTATAAACCTTTATTATGTACTAGCTGTTCCTAGCGGATTCACCCGCTGTTATAAACTGTGACTCGTAACATGAGTACAAGACAAGACCCCTTGCATCTTCATGGTCCATCATCAGACTCCAAATCTTTAATGTCATAATAGACTAGGTATGAGCTCATAGTAAGAATCTATTACATATCCCTTGCATTCTCATAGTCCATCATCTGGTACTCCAGATCTTTAATTTAATAACAGCCTAGCTAAAGAAGCATATTAAGGCGACCTACACCACGGCAGTGCATATAGATCACGCAAACCGAGAGCACGAGTTCAAACCTCTCACCAGTACTAATGTATATTTGGTATATGTACTTTGGTCGTCCTGTTTCTTTTATACAAGCAATTTAGTAAGCTACTAAATTGTTTGTATAGAAATGTAATATATAAAAACAAGAAACAATGTTAGTCAAATCACCATAGTTATATCTCTTGCATCCTCATGGTCCATCACCAGGTACTTCAAATTCTCAATTTATAGCCTATTACAGACTCTAACCAATCTCTCTACCAAATTTCATCCAAATCCGTTCTGCCGTCGTGGCGTAAGCGTGTAGTATCAAACATCCAACCATTCAAACTTTCGCATTTACAATATTAGTATAGATTATATTCATTGTCACATTTTATATTCAGTGACCTAAAAAGGTACAGATATCTTAAATGTTAGAAATGTAGGCTGTTCTCTTTTATGTCAAACGTATCCGATATATACAGTAGTATAGTTATATTATAGACTGAATTTAAATCCGGTGTAGATTTTATTTTTCTTTTGAATAGTATGTAGATGGAATACAATATGATTTAAAAGTGTAGGATTTTTAAAATTTATTATACATTTTTATACTAAGCTACTAATGTGCTTGTGTTATAGAAACAGGACAACCAAAATACATAAATATTAAAGATACATTGGTACCGGTAAGTGGTTTCGAACCCGTGCCTCTTGGCTTACGTAGCCACGACACCACGGTCGCCTTAAAAAAGTTAGCTATGTTAGTACATTAAAAAAAGGTTTTTTTTTATATTGGCGATATATGGCAGGCTGAGGAAAAGCTCGAGTGCGGTCCATGAATTGAGGTGATTGCTGCTACAGTTGAATATCTGACCTAGTTGGAACCGGCAACTTACACGCTGATCCCGTCACTTTATGGTCTGCACCTCGGATCGGCAAACTGAGTACTACTGGGAGCAAACTGAGCCTGGCGTTATTTTTTAATTAGCAAAAATTTTTAATATTTAGTTTAAATATTAAATATTACAAATAAAAGCTTGCTCCAAAAATTCGCTCCAACGGAGAGTAAAACCCATGACTTTACGCGTAACAGACTGGTGTTCTGACCAATGCACCACGCCTGTCGTCTAGAAAGCGACTTATAAATAAAGGGTAAAGGATTAGCACCACACAAAAGACATCAGATACATTCTCAAAGGAGCAGACCACTGCATTAATTATCCTTCAAATATTAGTTTAAATATATAACTAATGTTTTGTATTTTTGATATCTGACTTCGACTTGCCAGATCGTAAGCAAATGGAGGCCCAAGAGTGCCAATGACTATAATTACTAACTAAGTTCTGGCTTCAGATGGCTTCAGATGGCTTCAGGATGGCTTCAGATGGCTTCAGATGGCTTCAGATGGCTTCAGGATGGCTTCAGTCGCCATCACATTACGACCAGAGGTCCTTTTTACGCCTCGCTTAAAAGCTTTAAACTTATAGGATGGAAAGATGCATATGAGTCATGAGGCTGACACAGACCTTGTCTCATAGACCTTGCTTTTTGTTAATTTAGAAATATCAATCAATCAATCCAATTGTCTCTCATCTTTCCCATGAGGATCGGCAGAGACAATGGAGCGCCACTTGCCACGATTCTGACACAACTCCCTCGCTTCCTTCACATCCACAATTCTCTCCATACAATCTCTAAGGTTATGGGCACTAGGCAACCTAGCTTTCTTTAGGATGCGTAGCTAGAGGCGGCCTAGTCTTAAGCGTGCCAGTCCCGGTGCTTGGCGCCCATCAGGTTCTAATTAATTGCCCCACTCCGATATGCAAGGCTCTATCGGAGTTGGCACCACGATTGCTCGCCACAGGCCTGCGGGCCGACCGCGTAACTCAAAGACAATGGGCTCCATTAATGAGCTTCAAAACTAAAATTGCGACCGCTACATACTAAGAATCGATGTTTATTTTCATTAACAGTTTAGGCTTATTAAAACTTAATGTCCGAATGTATAAAAGATCTTTTTGACACTAACAGCGACTGCGTAACTTTTTGACAAATGGTAATGAATTTCATTGTCATTACCATTAAGGTTGCGCGGTCAGCCCCCTGGTCTACAGTAGTCAATAACCGTAAAACTTGTATAAAGAGAATTGTGGATGCTAGCCGGAATCGTGGTATGTAGAAAACTGTGGATGTGAATAAAGCTAACAGAATCGTGCAATGTGGCCTGTAATTTCTACCTGTACTTGTATCCGAAAGAAACGCGTGAAAAGGTAATTAAATAAATTTATGATACTGCTTTAGGTCCGGTTATTTATTAATTAATAGAAATGTTGTGTTGTGATACCTTCAGTAGGACGATGCAGGGACAAGTTTATTTATTTATTTAGAAATCGTAAATACTTTTTATTTTTTATTGTGGCTCGACATCTCGCTAAATGTTAAGCTGGAGTGCGGTTTATGAGTAGAAGCAACTATTCATAAACAGTTACAAAACTGTAAGTAGCAGTCGCATCCACTATGCCGGCTTATTTGGAACCGGAAACTTACATACTGATCCCGAAACGTGACTTCACTTCACGTTCTGTACACTTGTAAGTTGTGGTACTACTTTGTTATGCAGGTGTTAATCTAAAATAATAAATAACTAAAAAATTACGCCTCTTTTTCCACAGGGATAGACAGAGACGCTATTTGGCGCGATTTAAAATAACTTTTGTTAAAAATCCACATTTATTCTCAAACTTTACTTGTATATTTTATAATACCCTTATAATATTTTAATATTAAATTCAAATTTAATAATAATGCATTTATTAAATACGAAAATAGAAAATATTTTAAGCAAAACGAGATATTAAGTTATATATAAAACATATTTTAATATTGTGGCTGGACATATGACAGCACGGAAAATGTTCTGAAGAGCTCTTTAACCTTGTTTCTACCTCGTCTTTTCACACCCGTAATACCCGCACAGTCGAACTAAAAAGTTCGGTACGACTTTTTTTGTAGAACAATCGACAAGTGGAATGCTCTGGCCATCTAAGCCTCTTCATCCTAAAACCTTGGATCCATCAAGCGATGCGTGAAGAAGCACCTTTGGCCGGCATAGTGACGGCGACTGGGGCAGCCGTGAACTAACTCGTTTTTTTCAGTCGTCGTCACTCTTGGTCCTCCTCTTGCTTATCATCAGGCGGGTCAAACCTTGCCTGGTATTACTGAAGTGCGGTCAATAAATAGAGGCGAATGCTATTACTCAGTGCAAGTTGCAAATGTTTATTACGAAACACGACTTCATGGTCGCAAAGAATTGGCACCACTAGCCCGCTTACCACTCTTCCCTCTTACCCTACACCCAGACCCGAAGCAAATATTTCTGCCTTTTTTATCCAATGAGAAAGGAATGTTGGTTAAAAGGATTTTTTATAGTGACTCGACATCTGACCTCGTTCTGTCTAATGTTAAGCATGATGGAGGTCCAAGAGTGTCGACGACTGAAAAAAAGTTAGTTCATGTCTGTTTCAGTCACTACTGACCAAAGGTGCTTTTTCACCCATCTACTGGGGGGCAAATTGGGACACCCGCCCCCGTGTCAATAATATGATTGAAAGTAAAAAACGTGCTCCACAAAGCGCGTAGCATACGGTAACCTGATTGGCTTACCGTCGACTTGAATTTTATTTATGTAAGTATATTTGTAATTTTTTTAAAAAGTCATTAACCCAAACGCTTTTATTTGTAATATTGAATAATTATATTAAATATTTGTTAATAAAAAAAGAGGTGGATCTAGTTAATAAAGTGGTACCCAGTCTGCCGACCCGGGGTAGTACCACCACTTACAAGTATACAGACCGTGAAGTGATTTGGTCGCGTTCCGGGATCAGTTTGTAAGTTGTCGGTTCCAACTAGGCCGGCATGTGGATGTGATTGCTTCTTACAGTTATCGAATTGTAGTAGCAGTGGCATTTATTCATGGATCACACTCCAGCTTAACATCAAGCGGGGTGCTGTTATATGTCGAGACACAATAATAAAAATAAAAAAATGGCGCCCCTATCAAGTTTCTGCTTCAGTTCGAAAATATTTTACATCCGCGGCTAAGGATGGGGAGAACATATCCCTGTGGGAATTGAGACATGACAATTTTATTTGTTTCTTATTGCAAGATTAGACTGGTTTACAGTAGAATTGTCAGATTATTTATCAAGTTTTTTGTTGTTGTTTGTCCATCAGGCGACTGATTGTCGGTCACGTATATTTGGGAATCATTATTCTTTATTTACAATATTTATTATCAATATTGTGATTGAAAGTGTTAAATTGATATATATACCTACGTAAACTTATTTTTACATATTTCGAATTTTCCTATAAAAAATAAACATTATGTATCTAGTCCGGCATAGTGGACGTGACTTTTTTTATTGTGACTCGACATATGACAGCACCCCGCTTGATGTTAAGCCGAAGTGTGGTCCAAGAATGAATGTCACTGCTACTAAAATTCAATAACTGTGAGTACCAATCACATCCACTATCCCGAAACGCGACTAAATCACTTCACGGTCTGTATACTTGTAAGTGGTGGTACTACCCCGGATCGGCAGACCACTGCCTACCACTCTTTCTTACACTGCTGCTTACAGTTATTAAACTGTAGTAGCAGTCACATCCAATCTTGGAATGCACTTCGGCTTAATTCAGACGGGGATCTGTCATAATTATGTCGAAACACAATAAAAAATATACGTCTAGAAGAGCTTCAAAATAAATAGGCTTTTTATGTTTTTTTTTATTTAATAAGACTTACTATAAAGAAAATATAATTTTTTTATAAATAATAAATTGTAAAAAATAGTGGTTACTCTAAATAAATGTTATAATTTTTAAATCTACGAAATTGTATGTTTTTATATATAATTATAATTAAACTTAAATAATACAAAAAAGATTAAAACTAACTTTGTTTATTGCGTTAATTAATCTAAATTATTTCTAATAAAATTGTATTTATTAAAATTTATAAATGCTTAAAATAATAAATAAATGCTTAAAACAGCAAACTTACCCTAATTTCAACAGGATTTACAAACAAAACAAAAAAATAACTCCTTATAAAGTAAGCTGTAAACCACCAAAAATCACGAACACAAACAAACTTTACTAGTACAAATCATTTTAATAACTGTCGCGAAAAATTGAAGATAACATTACGCGCAAAACCCGTGTTACTTCGTAGCTCGCCAATCAACGACTGCTGGTGTTTGCTACATCTTTCAAGCTAAAAATCCTACAGGCATTAGAATTTATCTTTTATTTATTTAATTATAATAAATATTTTTGACAACAGACGTGGCCGATTGATCAGCGATTGGCTTGTTGCGCGTAAATTCCCGGGTTCGATTCCCGGTCGGAGCAAATATTTGTTTCATAGCTTTTATTTGTAATATTTATTAATTTATATTATTATATCTATTCCAATTATGTGTTAATAATAAAAAAAAGATATTTGCTTCGGGTCTGGTTATCAAAGAGTCTGCCGATCCGGGGTAGTACCACCACTTACAAGTATACAGACCGTAAAGTGATTTAGTAGCGTTTCGGGATCAGCTTGTAAGTTGTCGGTTACAAATAGGCCGGTATAGTGGATGTGACTGCTACTTACAGTTATTAGGCACTATTTATTCATTTTATGATCTCCATTATATAATAAATCAATGAAATTGATTAATCAATCAAATCAGTCTCGCTTTAATTCACACGGGGATAGGTAGAAAAAATGTCCACGATCTTAACACAATACTCTTTCATATTCACAGTTATCTTCGAACAAGCTTCGTTGTTTTAATGATATTAAAAAAGTTATAATTAACAGCTCTTGCTATCCCTAATGAACTCCTGAATTGAATCGAACACATATTTTGTAGACCATGTTTAAGCAATTTCCTAAAGACTACAAATAAATTATTTTAGCCGTCATATTTTTATTCTCGATTAACCGTTAATGTTAGACTTATTTTTATTGTGAATAATAAATAATAGGGATTATTAGATAATTATTGTAATATAAAGATTAGTTTATGATATCATAAAGTTGGTATAAGTATAACACATAAAAGGTACCTATTTATTTTGGGTCATGATAATATTTAATTTTTATGTATAGTAATTTACACCGCCTGATGTTGCTAAGCTCGAGCAGCATATCTGCGAGTCTTATCCACTATGCCTACTACGCTTAAATTGTCTTATTTTTTGCTTAATAATTCGTTCCTTAATAAAAAATAAAAATAATTATCTCTGTGTTATTTACAAATCAATCAAAATTGTTACGCCTCCTTCCCACAGGAATAAGCAGAGACAAAGAAGCGCCACTTGCCACGATCCTGATACAACTCCCTTTCCCGCTTTCCTCAGATCAACAATTCTCTTCATACAAGCTCTGCGGTTAAGGGCACTAAGCCAACACTCTTCTGGGCCTGCCTTGT
This sequence comes from Tinea trinotella, assembly GCA_905220615.1. NCBI lineage: Eukaryota > Metazoa > Arthropoda > Insecta > Lepidoptera > Tineidae > Tinea > Tinea trinotella. The sequence continues at coordinate 11,170,143 of HG992317.1, read as the reverse complement.
TTAACGCATCCATCCACATCAGATTTATGAATTCCTCTCGTCAATCTACTTTCACTCATTCTTTCCACATGCCCAAACCATCGAAGCATTCACTACATTTTTTTATACCACATCTATTGCGAATTGTGCTATTCCTCATTCTATACGCTATAGTTATGTTATTTACAACATCAACACATCTATTTTTTTGTAGTGTTTTATAGAATTGAGTTATTTTGATCTTTTTTACTAATGAGGCTATTAAAATGAGTTACAGCAGTTTTCACATCACAAGAGATTTTGAAATGTTTACATTTTTTAACTGTGAAAACGAACATCAATTAAATATGTTTTGAGGCGCAATAATTCACGTCTCTATTCTCACATGGATAGACAGATATAGTGGACATTAAAATATTACAGCGGTTTATAACTAACTACTGTATACATTAGTATAAATCAAAATATCATGCCTACATTTCCACAGGGATATGCAAAGACAACAGACTCCACTACTCCTGTCGCTGTACGCTGTTCCTGACTTGCTTCCTATATACCAACAATTATTATGTACCACGATTACCACGGACTCCATTTTGGCCGGCCGTATTTTTTAGTCATCAGCACTCTTCGACTAATAATCGAGATATAGTCTCAATAAAAAAAAGCTTATAAAGTAAACAAGACCGGGTAAAATGGCCAGGTAAACATTATTATGTATATTTGATTATATTCGATCGTCTCGTGTCTATGATACAAACACGTTCAGTAGCTTTATATTAAATTAAAATTAAATTAAATAAAAATGTTTGTAAAAAAATATAAACGTAGAAAAGGGTAAATTATATTTAAATGTCTCCTTTCTGTGGTGTGTGTACAAATGAGCTTTATCTGGCTACTCGCACACAACATTAGAGTCGTGAAGATACATTGTGGTCTCTGTAGTCCTGTCACGGATTCGCATGTGACAATATAGCTCATAGAGTCAGGATAAATTAATATGAATGATAAAATTAGGAATATTTTATTACTATTGTGGAACTTGGTGTATATTTACGTATATTTAACTAAATATTTTTTACAAGTATAAGACTGGTGATACTACCCGGACTGCCTCGGTCACCACGCCAGCCTAATTCTTTATAATGAACATCAATTTTCGTCGCATTCTAACGCACTTTTTTATCCTAGTTCAGAATTCCTAACATTATACATTGTAAAATAAATTAATCAATTTTTCACGTCTTTTTTCCACATTGATACGACAAAAGGACATCGTATATTTTGTATGGGGACTTGCTTGGACTTAATTGTATTAACAGTAGCATAACCATTTTAAAAAAGTTTGATGTACGAAGATTACAATGTCATTGGAATATATCCTTTATTTTGCATAGTTTAGAGGTGTGCAAAATGATCCAACTATATTTATGACATACATATGAATGTTTAAAACAGAACTGTTAATATGGTGTGTCTTCGTTATTGAGAAACGATGCAAATCCATATTTTATTTTCCAAATAACCTAATGGCACAGCAGTTAAAAGCAAAATTGTTATTAGTTTTATCAATACAAGTATCAAAACTACCATTTATATATTTTATCATCATTGGACATAAAAAAAGTATTATATAAAAGCTCAAAGTGAATGATGTCCTTTTGAAATAGGACATTGTATATAAAAACAAACTTTTAATTTTATGATATAATATAAATGTTTGTAACTAGTTAAAAGCCTTTTTGCTCGCGTGAGTTAGATGGTTCTTCATTATTTTCATTTTATAAAAAGTTATAGTTTCATTGTCACAATAATCGGTTTTATGTATTTAAAAAAAGAATTACGTTTTATTGTACATTTTTTATCAATAGATTTTAATCTTATCTTTTTGTTATCATCGTTCAAGTAATGGAGACCAACAAAATATAATCATTAAATTACTATTGTCAAATAATATTATATTATATGTATTAACCGCAGAGCCTGTTTGAAAAGAATTGTAGATGTGAGGAAAGTGAGGAATTTGTGTCGTGGCAAGTGGCCCTCTATTGTTTCTGCCTATCCCTGTGGGAAAAGGCGTGACAGTTAAATTGATCGATTGATATTATTTCGGAAGTAGATCAATAACACATTCTTGTATGTGTTATGTGTATGTTGTATGTGTATGAAAGAATTGTGGAAAGTGGCCATACCTTATTTCTGCTTATCCCTGTAGTTATATTGTTCTGTTAAATTACTATCGCGTTTATTTTTGGTTAATGATTTTCGGTGAATGCAACTGGCATCTTGTCGTTCGAAATGACGTTCTAAGGGGGAGGCTTATGTTCGGCAGTGGACGCATTCTGGCTGATGATGATGATTATTCCGACGTTTCGATAGATTTGCTGCCATCGTGGTCACAGAGAGACTGGCTAATCCAATAATCAATGTTCATGCAAAATCTTGCCGTTGCCAAAAACATTGCCGAAAATCTAAGAAAATTCAGATTAATTTGACTCATAAAACATAATAGTTCGAATGGATTCAATTCTTTTTAAAGGCAGCCGTGGTGTACTGGTGGAGCAATGGTCACGCAAACCAAGAGTCCCCGGTTCAAATTACATTGCCGATACCAACGCAACTTTGATATATGTACTTTGATCGTCCTGTTTCTGTGATACAAGAACTTTTATTAACCTATTGTAGGAATAAAAAGAAAGGAAAATAAAACGGCACAAAACTCCGTTTGATGTTAAACTGGAATGTGCTTTACGAGCAGATAGCGTGTTTAAAGGATCTAACATTATTGGAGTGAAGTCGTCTTGGGGAAAGTCGTTCCTTAATTGAACGTTAGGTTTTATATTTACGAATAACTTTATCATTAGTATTAAAAATAAATAAGGAACTTTAGTGGACTGTATATGCGCTGGTCCTGGTATCGAAAAACTGTCTTAAAAGTGAATTAAAGGCAAAACCACAATTGATACGATAATTATTTGACAATCCCTTTTGTCAAAAATCATTCAAAATATAAAAAAGTAAATATTCTGCAACAAGTAGCATATACGAGTAGGTAGCTACTAATGTAAACGAATTATAATCGCGCACCGCTTTATATTTAAATGGAGTGCAAGATCAGAGATGACTGGAGTCACCGATCTTTTTTTATTGTGATTATTCATATGACAGCACCCCGCCTGATGTTAAGCTGGAGTGCGGCCCATGAATGTGGGCGACTGCTACTTTAATTGAATACGTGTTGAAATTGGCTAGGTACTTACAACCCAATCCCGAAACACGATTTCACGATCTGTATACTTTTAAGTGGTAGTAGGTACTATCGCGGGTCGGCAGACTTGGCACCACTGCCTACCACACTCCCTGATAACCAGACCGGGGCAAATATCCGCCTCTTTTTTATTAACAAATGTTTTTAATATTCAATATTATTTTTAAATATTACAAATAAAATTTGTGAAACAAATCCTTGTTTCGACCGGGAATCGAACCTGGGACTATACGCCTAACTAACTAGTGTGGTAACCAATGCGCCACCCTACGTGGGTTAGTAGCTAATAGATCGACATAGATATAACTTTCAACTTCATTCAGGGGGCCAAACGCGCAACTTCATTCATTGTCATTGTCAATTCCCATTTAATTGTCAAAATGGGAATAACAATGAAATTCTTAATGAAATGGAGTTCAACTGTCAAAACGAAGTCAATTCTCATTGTCAATTCCCATTTCATTGTCAAAATGGGAATAACAATGAAATTCCTAATGAAATGGAGTTCAACTGTCAAAACGCAGCCAATTCTCATTGTCAATTCCCATTTCATTGTCAAAATGGGAATAACAATGAAATTCCTAATGAAATGGAGTTCAACTGTCAAAACGAAGCCAATTCTCATTGTCATTAAGTAACGCGGTCAGCCCGCAGATCCGCAAAAATTCTGATAATATATCGATGATGAACGGATCACATGTAGAATTTTATTTATTTTATAGTAAAGTGTTTAATGGAGATCGATCACATCTTAAAATAGATATTGAAAAACATCATAAAATACATATTTTTTATTTGTACATGTGCCAAAATTTATGCGCAATAAAATTATACATAGTAACATCCACATTTTTTTTGTATAAGGTCAAAGGCTGTATTTAAGGCCAAGGAAGTACCTGTGATGGTGATGCCCGTCTGTTAATTTCGCATAGGGGAGTTCCCACACTCAAACAAAATGATAGATTTTAAGAACTTGAAATAATTTGTCAGACCTAGAAGGGTATTTTCCGATCAAATCTGGGTTGCCGCCTGGTGCTCCTAACCGTAAAGCTTGTATGAAGAGAATTGTGGATGTGAGGTAAGCATGGGAGTTGCGTCAGGAACTGGCGCTCAATTTCGTCTGCCTATCTCTGTGGGAAGGAGGCGTGACTATTTGATTAAATAATGCGTGTCTATTTAAACCACATTATATTTTCATAAACTATCGTAAACTGCAAGAGTTAAGAGTCAATTCTAAAAGGGTTTAATTTTACTGTTTCTTTTTACCGCATATTTGACAGTACAGTTTATCCCTCCCCCCTTCCTTCTCTTTGTAACATCTTCCTCGGTACTTCGGACAGACTGGTCATCTTAGGGATGTCCCTTCGCAGCGACCCGAATCACAGGGACTACATTGAGCGGGCTATTAAGAAGTGGTCTTAAAAGCCCGCAAACTTAGCATACTGAACAAGGTGCGGCGGTTCTTCGCTCCAGAGCTTCGCCTGCTCTTATACAAGGCTCAAATTAGCTCTTGCGCGGAGTACTGGTCGCATGTCTGGAACGGCTCTGCCAAGTATCTTCTCAATGCCCTAGATTCATTACAGCGCCGAGCTGTCCGAATTATAGGAGATGCAGAGGTTACACGAACTCTGGAGCCCCTGCAACTACGCAGAGAGCGACTCTGTGCGTCCTCTATCGCCTATACCACGGAGAATATTCCGAGGAGCTTTTTAACCTTGTTTTCACCTCGTCTGTTGACACCCGCAATACCCGCACTGGGCCGGGGAAGCATCCGCATTTTGTCAACGAATCGGCAGTCGAAAAAGTTCGGTGCGTCTTTTCTTTGTAGAACAATCGACAAGTTTAATGCTTTGCCAGATCATGTGTTCTCTGCTTCCTTGGATCCTTCAAGCGATGCGTGAACAAGCACCTTTGGCCGGCATAGTGACGGCGACTGGGGGAGCCGTGAACTAACTCGTTTTTTTCAGTCGTCGTCACTCTTGGAGCTCCTCTTGCTTATCATCAGGCGGGTCATGGTCAGATGTCGTCACAATAAAAAAAAATTACAACTCTATATCAAATAAGGCTTCCCATTGCACAAAATGCCACACTACGTAAACAGAGACTCTTTGTAATGAAAAGTGAATTCGGTTAATGCTAATGTTAGACATAAAAGGTAAGGAATGTAGCTATAATTTTCATGTGTTATTAAACGCTGATGAGGGCTCCAAGGGACATTTTCATAAAAGGGACTTTACGGTTAGAAATTGTCCCTTTTACAACAAGAAGAAAATTACTTTTATAAATTAATGAATAAAATTGTTCGGTCAGATTTCAACTTGCTAATTTTAATAATTGTAATTTTTATTATATATGTTAATTATAAATAGATTTAAGTAATTAAACATCATTGGTTATATATTAATCTCACTGTGTATACATGTTAAGAATTTTAGTGTGTACCTATTATAAATAAATATAAATGTGTCGGTATCTGTACTCGACTTGCCTGACCAAGAGCGCCAACGACACAAAAAAAAAACAACGTCACAATAAAAAAAAGTAATAAAAAGATAATAAAAGTTAAGTTTAAAAAAGAATTTAAACTCAGAATTAAAAAAAGTAAAAACACACTTAATGTTTATCTCATGGTAGTTTTCACGAAACCACCTGTTGGTGAGCTTTCAGGATTATTTAGTCAAAGGTACACTCTATACCAACAAGAAAATTAGAATACGTCTTAGTTCAGACAAATGACAATAGATGGCGCAGTGCTTCGTGAAAAATTGAATATTGAAAATTTCCCTCAGACAACCTTCTTATCCACAGTAGCTTCTTTTAACACAGTACCTAATTTTGTCAAACAGCCATTGTACGACCTTATAGGTAATTCTATTTTATTCAGATTTGTACAAAGAAAACATGAATCTAAATACGCATTGATCGTACTTGACTTTTAAATAACAAAAATTATACATAGCATAGCATGCATGCATAGCATGAAATAGTTTGGAAAAGTTTACAATAGAAATTTTGCGTTCAAACAAAAGTTCTTACTAAATTAATATTACAATTTCAAAGAACTTCTCAACAAATCAATATATATCGACGATTAAGTTTTAATACCTAATAACTAATTTTTTTGAAGAACAGTTTAATGTTCTTAGATTTAAAGTTCAAATAACTTAAAGTTCAATATTTTAGGATAGGATATATTAGTGCTTTATAAGTGCTCGATATGGGTAAATTAAATTACGCTATAAGTTCCAGATAACAATGTTAAAAAATATGCTTGAAACCTTCAAGCGATGCGTGAGGAAACTTTGGCCGGCATAGGACGGCGACTGAGGCAGCCGTGAATAAACTCAGTTTTCTCAGTCGTCGTTACCTTCGAGTCGACAGAGTCGACCTCCTCTTATCATCAGGCGGAACGAGGTCAAATGTCACAAAAAATGCCTTTATTAATAATAAACATTAGTTTTTATTTATTCAATCAATCAAATTCTCACGCCTATTTCCCACACGTATAGGCAGTCAATAGTGCGCTACTTGCCACGATCCTAAGACAACTCGCTTGCTTCCCTCACATTTATAATTCTCTTCATACAAGCTCTACGGATTTTAATATATAAATTATAAATAAATAGTATTGATTTAAACAATTTTTTTGTGGCTTACTATCGCGTTTATTTTTAGTTATTGAAATTTGTTTAATTTCATAATTATTGTTCGTGCAAATTGTAAGAAAATACTATGATAAGAAAATTGGAAATAAGCAAAAAATATGTATAATTAAATTTAATTGTTTGTTTGCTTCGTATGCATCTAAACTTCTCAGAGTTTGACGAGCAAACTTGTAATGATCCCATTGTCAGTTTTGATTGTGATTAACCTACGTAAACAAGTAGAATAACATACAAATGATTTTATGAAAACAATTGATGTAGGAAATGACAATTGAAATAATATACTCGTATAGCTCCTAGAGGACTGATTGAAACAACCGTAAACTGAATCGTTTTTTAACACACAACACAGGCGTGGACGAACGGTCAGCGATTGGTTTGTTGCGCGTAAAGTACCGGGTTCGATTCCCGGTCGGAGCAAATATTAGTTTTATAGATTTTATTTGTACGAGTAATATTTTATAATTATATTAAATATTGCAAATATTTGTTAATAAAAAAAGAGATAGATATTTACTTCGGGTCTGGTTATCAAAGAGTGGTAGGCAGTGGTACCCAATCTGCCGATTCGGGGTAGTACCACTACTTACAAGTATACAGACCGTGAAGTGATTTGGTCGCGTTTCGGGATTAGCTTGTAAGTTGCCGGTTCTAACTACGCCGAAATAGTGGATGTGACTGATACTCACACTTATTGAATTGTAGTAGCAGTAACATCCATTCATGGACAACCCTCCAGCTTAACATCAAGCGGGGTGCTGTCATATGTCGAGTCACACTAAAAAAAACAGTTGTAGAAACTTCTGTCATAAATGTATGTGTACTATAATAGGTGTATAATACAATAAGTGTATAGCAGGGTAAATTTATGTTCCAAAATATTGAATATGACTTTTATTATAAATTCATTTCCTCCCTTGCCTTTTTATTACTTCTTTTACGAGTATAGGGCTTAACTTAACTTCAATTTAATTTTGTTATGTGTTATGTGTTTTGTAAGTATAGTGGATACAGTTGGAATCAGAGAAAATAATAGGATACACCTTTTTGAGTGGTAGACAAATAGTTGGTGGTAATTTATCCTGTCTGCCATCCCAGGGATGTAAAGTTTTTCTTTTAGATGTAAAGTCACCATGAAGCCATTTAGTCTTATTTCGGGGTCAGATTGAAAGTTGGCGAAGATTGAAAGTTGGCCAACATAGTAGATGCGACTAATGTGTTCGTTAATTTGATGCGACCGTGGTGTATTGGCAGTGCAGTGGTTACGCAAGCCGAGTGCACGGGTTTGAAACTACTCACCGGTACCAATGTATCTTTGATATATGTACTTTGGTTGTCCTGTTTTTATAATACAAGCACTTTAGTAGCTTAGTAAAGAAATGTAAATAAAAAAATATTAGAGATATCCACTCTTAGATGACAACTACTCCTGCCTAATTCGGGAGTATGCGATAATTTTATGATTTTAAGCCATATGAAGCGGAAGAACTGTATAAGGATCTTGTAAAGTGCTGCTGTGTTATCTCTGTCTACACTTGTGTATTTATGAGGCTGATAGGTGAAGGGTTCCTAATAAATGATATAAAAATAAACTTGTATTTAATACACATTTTATTGAGAATTGAATGTGGATGTGAAGGAAGCAAGAGAGAGCTGTGTAAGGATCGTGGTAAGTGGCGCTCCATTGTATCTGCCTATTCCTGTGGGAAAAAGGCGTGACAATTTGATTGATTGATTGAAGTTTTATTTTCAATATCTTTTATAATACAAACGTAGGTTTATTTTGTTAAAATAACTTTTTGTTGTATTTTTGGAATATCGAAGCCAAATCAATAGATGTGCTTTTTTTGTTTTAACTCGTTAACTTTTTCCGTTTGAATACGTTCAGTAAAAGCTTTTAAATACTTTGTTGTATTGTTAGCGATTTTACATTCTAATTAAAAAAAACAACACCGACACTCAGTACAAACAAGAATACACTCTACTTGTATGTACCTGTTCTTCAAGCGATGCGTGAAGAAGCACCTTAGGCCGGAACTGACTCGGTTATTCCAGTCGTCGTCACTCTTGGACCTCCTCTTGCTTATCACCAGGCGAGTCGAGGTCAGATGTCGTGTCACAATATAAAAAAAAAACTATGTGTATCAGGGCTAGGACTAAAGACAAATAAATAATAAAAAAATATCTATTTTAATATAGTATTCAATAAAGTATTGTAGGTGTGAGGGAAGCAAAATACAGTTTAATTGATATGTTAAATTCGACAAGTGGAATGCTCTACCAGTCCATGTGTTCTCTCCATCCATTATTTTTTTTATTATTGTGACTTGACATATGACAGCACCACGCTTGATGTTAGGCCGAAGTGTGGTCCATGAATGAATGTCACTGCTACTACAATTCAATAACTGTGAGTAGCAATCACATCCGTTATGCCGGCCTAGATGGAACCGGCAACTTACAAGCTGATCCCGAAACGTGACCAAATCAGTTCACGGTCTGTATACTTGTAAGTGGTGGTACTACCCCAGATCGGCAGACTGGGTACCAATGCCTACTACTCTTTGATAACCAGACCCTAAGCAAATATTCATCTCTTTTTTTTATTAACAAATATTTGCAATATTTAATGTTATTAAATAATAATATTAAATCCTTCTATCGCAGTGATAAAGCACCTTTGGCTGGCTTTGTATAGACTGTCTAAGCCGAAATGACGCGCCCCTCCACTGCATTTAAGCACACGTGCGAATAGAAAATATGAATGCAACACACTGAAAATGCAATTGTAATTGGTCATTCAGTTGCTGGTTAGACACAAAAGGAGGAGCACGTTAATGAAGTATAGTAGTATAGTTAGTAATAGTTGTACACACATTTAAATAAACTAATAAAGTGGAGGGGCGCGTCATTTATAGTTAGATAAGCTATAACAGCGACTCAGGCAACAGACGGTTTTTCAGTCGTCGGCGCTTTTGGACCTTCCTTTGATAATCCATCAAGCAGGACTCAGATGTCACGTCTCATGAAAAAAAACTGGAAATTATAGTGCTATCTATTAGTATATGATCTTTATGTATTAATAAGGTTATGGTTCACACTGGGCTTCAGTTTCATGTGTTTATGAAAGTTTATGTAACTGAAGTTTCTTATGAAACACGTGATGTTACGTTGGTAACTAATGCATTCATCAAATACCTAATAGAACTAAGCTACCCATTTGTTTTTTTGTTTTTTAGTTGGAAAACTTCAATTAAGTTAATAAACTTTTTATTATTGATAATTATAAAATTCTTTTCTTTATCCTTAGAACTTCTAGTCACGTAATAATGTGTAACTGGTTAGTAAGATATCAGAATACTACCGCACAAACTATCGTTTGCAAATTTGCTTAAAGCAATAAATAAAGAAGCGTGAAAGAGCACGTCCGGCATAGTGACTACGACTGAGACAGCCGTAAACTGAATAATTTATAAGATGTCGGCACTTTTAAGAACTAACGGCACGGCACTAAGAAGATTTTAGTTACTACAAATTTTGTTTTATTAATATTTCAAATTTAAAAAAAATGTCACGCCTTTTTCCCACAGGGATAGGCAGAGACAATGGAGCGCCACTTGCCGCGATCCTGAAACAACTCTCTCGCTTCCTTCACATTCACAATTCTCTGCCAAAACGAAATGAAGTATATTACTATCGCACTTCAGCTTAATATTAGGCGCTGACAATGTTGGACCATATTTTTTTTACATTTCTATACTAAGCTACTGAAGTGCTTGTGTCATAGAAACAGGACAACCAAAGTACATATATCAAAGATACATTGGTGCCGGTTGGTGGTTTCGAACTCGTGCTCTCGGTTTGAGTAACCATTGCACTGCCACTGTACTGCACACACAGTAATAAAATAAATATATGAAATAATAAAAATAGGATACGGTTAAGCATGAAAAATATATTTTATTATGAAAAACTCATCAGAAACTAAGCAAAAGTTGATAAATAAGTAAATTATGGAGCTTTAATAAAAGGGTTTGTTTATGACATGTATGTGCTTTCATTCTTGTAGTATCAAATTAACCTCATATTATTTTACCCCATATTCCCAAATGCCCCATGGTGCCTCTGGGATACTCTATTCACAGCATTTTTCACACAAAAAGTACTAGTTAATTTCATTCAGGAGACATAGGCCGCCCACAAAAAACAGGTAAATCAACCATTTAAAATCCTGTCAATGAGCCTAACGCCAAAAAATAATATCTAACAAAAAAAAACCGACTTCAAACAGTAAACTAAAAAGCAAAAAATAAATTTTCTTCGCACAAAGTAATTATTTTCATTTAGTTAAATCGAAATGATTAAATAATTACTTTATAATTTTAAAGTCGGTGCCAAGTAAAACAATAACTGTGTATAGATATTATGAATCTTTCTAACAACTGATGATAATATTAGTAGGTAATTATCACGAAATATCTGATTTTTAAAAATTTAATACGTTCATGCTATTATTATAAGTATTAGATAGTTATTCATATTTAAATGTCATTGGATTCCATTTTAAGTATTTCATTTTAGTAAATTCTTTTGTTTTATTCAACATTGATATCTTGAGTACATTTGTTATGTAAATAGCTACTATATGTCTAAGTTGTATTCAGTGTTATTTCATGATTCGTTTTCATTTACTAATAGTTTGTAAGCCAGTATTTAGGTACATAATATTTAAAAAGTTACTTTGATAGTTAGTAGGTACCGATTCTTATATTTTTCTAGTACTGTTATTGTTTTGTAATTGCTTTGATATATTTAATAATATTGTGTGTACTTAGTAATTTGATATAGCAGTAAGGTTGTTGTAGCATTGACATGGCACCGACTCCAAAATTATAAAGTAATTATTTATTCATTTCGATTTAACTAAATGAAAATACGTATTACTTTGTACGAAGAAAATTAATTTTTTGCTTTTTAGTTTACTGTTTGATGTCGGTTTTTTTTTGTTAGAAATTATTTTATTTTACGATTTTAAGTGATGGGTAGACCGAGCAAAGATGCTTCTTGAATGAGGAGACGACGGTTACTTGAGACGGAAAATGATAGTCGGAAACGATTAGACATAATGGAAAAAAAACTTAACAAACGCACTAGTCGCGCATACTATTTTTTTTTGGAAGATCCCCTCGATTTCTCTGGTCTGCCATCATCAAACCCTGATTTCCTTATCATGGGACCACCTTTGAAATATCTTCTTTCCAACGAAAAAAGAATACTTAAAATCGGTTCATAAACAACGAATATATACGGCTGAATTGAGAAACCTCCTCTTTTTTTGAAGTCGGGTAAACTTTGATTCCCTAATCATCAAAATCGGTTCCTAAACAACAAAGTTATCCGCGAACAGATATTAAAAAGATATAAACAGTCATTTTAGAAACCTTCTCCTTTTTTGAAGTCAGTTAAACCCTAATTTCTTTATCTCGGAACCACCTTTGAAATATCTTCTTTTCAACAAAAAAAGAATTATCAAAATCGGTTCATAAACAACAAAGTTATCCGCCAACAAACATAAATTAGAATTTTGCAAATTTAAGACTTATATGCCATTATCAGAACTGGACCATATTAAAATGGGACCAAACGGGAAGCATCAGCTTTCAAATAAAAAAAGAATCATTAAAATCGGTTCAACCAGTCAAAAGTTTTGAGGTAACAAACATAAAAAAAACTGGTAGATTTGAGAACCCTTTTTGAAGTCGGTTAAAAATAACACAAAATATCCAAGAAAATAAGAGTGACTTAGTCGCATTTCGAAATCAGCTTCAAAGTCGCCGGTTCCAACTAGGCCAGAATAATGGATTCCACTTCTACTGCAGTTATCTAACTATAGAAGCAGTGACATGTATTCATAGACCGCACTCCAGCTTAACATCAAGCGGGGTCCTGTCATATGTCGAGTCACAATATACAAAAAAAAAGTACCACCCTTTTAGGTAAAAGAACTGTAAAGTGAATCGTTTTAGGACGATACTGAAAGAATCTCTATTTATTTAATGTGACTTTATGACAGCACCCCGATGGATGTTGGAGTGCGGTCCATGAATAGTTGGAACCAGCAACTAACAAGCTGATCCCAAAACCCGACTAAATCACTTCACGGTCTGTATACTTGTAAGTGGTGGTACTACCCCGGATCGGCAGACTGGGTACCACTGCCTACCACTCACAGCCTGCACATACAGATGACAGATTGTCTTTTATTAAGGCATTATAAGCGCGCATTAAAAGGCCATCAAAAAGGACAGATTAGGCGGGCTGCTGCCACAATGAAAAAAACTACCGGGCAAAAATAAACCAGACATTTTCGAGGCTAATGCGCGGTCGCTAGTTTTCTAGCGTAGATATACGTGGGTCTAAATATATTGAATACGAACCAGTAACAACCCGTAAAATAAATGAGAATAAGTACCCAGAAATAATATGAGGACCTCCTACTGTCATATATTATGAGCAAACCTAGATCGCATATTAAATGTAATCTGCTAATTTAGTATATTAAATCTGTTTATTGCGCACGTCGTTGCAATGTTGGATTTGATGACCTAACGGAGCCAGTTATATTCCCCTGAGTGGGATTTGAGTAACAGGTTCTTTAAATTAATGTGCTACTATAATAAAATTGGTGATACAATGTTTTTAATGACAAGTTTATTAAAAACATTCAACTCATCGATAAATTCTTTACTAGCCCTTATGTCTTCCTGGAAAAGTACCTCTGGTTGGAATAATGACGGCGACTGTGGCAACGGGAATCGATTTTTTTTCAATCGGTGATGCTATTTGATTTCCTCTTGCGTATCAGGCAATTCGATGTCAGATATTGCTTAACTTGATTAAATAATATCTATTTCTAAAAAGGATTATTACTATTTATTGATGTCCTGCCTTGTCAGGGCTTATGAATGTTCTATATTTGTCCGTGAGGAAATAAAGGAATATTTTAAGATAATATTTTTAATAAAAAAAAGACATTTTCGTACAAAATTATTATAACAATTAATATGACCTGTTGCCTTGGCAACAGGGTTACTCCCGATTCCAACATCCTCCCCACCTTGGATAAGAGGATCTAAATACAATGTTATATTATTTATTTACCTGTTGTAGGAGTCACCTCTATTTATGGACTGCACTCCAGTCGAGTCACAATAAAATAACTACACTAAAAATTAACAATATTTTTTTTAAATTGTGACACGTCTTTGACCTTGACCTGCCTGATGATAAGCAAGAGGAGGTCCAAGAGTGACGACGACTGAAAAAACCGAGTAAGTTCCCTGATGCCCCAGTTGCCGTCATTATGCCGGCCTAGGGTGCTTCTTCACGCATCGCTTGAAGGATCCAAGGTCATGGGATGAAGAGAACACACGGGCTGGCAAAGCATTCCACTTTTCAATTGTTGTATTATACAAAGAAAATACGCATCGAACTTTTTAGTTCGACTGCAATATTATGCAATATTTTTACATGAGAATGCTTAATATGTACCCTCGTTGAAGTGTTTACGCGACATGACAAAAATATGGTTGTTTACCTATCCTAAGTCAAGGCTGAATTGAGGGATCATAAAGGCTTCAATTCAATAGGACACTATTAGAAATATGGATAAAGTTTTCCTTCCCCTTCTTTCTCGATGCTCAAAGATCTGACGGAGATTTACGACCGGGTCATTATCCTATATTTATCTAGATAACAAATACTATTGAAGGGTTCGATACGATTGATTTCTAACAGTACTTAAATAGCTTTAGAATTTTCTTGGATTTTGCGCGAACAATGAATTAAAGGAATTTTATACGGATTACTATATTTTTATCGGAACAAAAAAAAGTACAATCATTATCTAAAAATAAACGCGATAATAGGCCGCATAAAATCTGATTGAAAAAATGTAACGGTTTATTCTGGAATTGACTGACCGGAGGTCCAAGAGTGCTGACGACTGAAAAATGTCGGTGTCGGTAGCTGGCGTGAAATAATTGAGTTGTGTCTTGGAAAATAAAAAAAAGATAGTGTTTTTTATATAGCTTGTATAAAGAGAATTGTGGATGTGAGGGAAGCAAGAGAGTTGTGTCAGGATCGTGGCATGTGGTGCTTCATTGTCTCTGCCTATCCGTGTGGAAAAAGGCGTGATAATTTGATAAATTATTTGTTAAATTATATCTTTCAAAAACGTTGTAGTGACAAAAATAAGAAAAAAGCTGTTACGTTGTCTTATACGCATCGAAGGCATCGATGAAAGGAAAATGATGCTGAATCAGAGCTTTCCTAGAAACTCAAAAGTTTGTTCCTGTATCTTTTTTTATTGTGAATCCCTCCTGGTGTTAAGCTGGAGTGCGGTCCATGAATAAAGGTACAATCGGTATGGACCTAGGTCTTCGTATCTATGGAGTCTGTATAAAAAGAATTGTGATTATGATTAGGAATTGTGAAGAGAGAGATTTGTAGCAGGATTATGAAAAGTGGAATTTTATCCAAAATATTAGTTAAAGGATAAATGTTAAAATTTCGAGGTCAAACAAAAAAAAAACCAAAGATGTTTATTAATTTAATTTTTGGGGGTTTACAACGAAAGTGATCGCAGGTAAGACGATAGAAATTCCTTAGGATTCCATTTATCTCTGAATGACCAGTCTGCAATTTGTCAGCATTTTACTTTGCTAACATTAATCAAGAAATATTGAAAAATGTCATAAACTATTTCAAGTAGTTTTACTAAAAGGTTTTAAGAATAGTTGCAAGAAATCCCATTAATCATAAAAACGTGTCTTATACTATGTTTTACATTTCTATTCTAACCTACGAAAAATTATAGAAACAGGAAGACCAAAGTACGTACATCAAAGAAGCACCTTTGGGCGGCATAGTTTCGGCGACTGAGACAGTCATGAACTGACTCAGTTTTTTCAGTCATCGGCGCTCTTGGAACTCTATTATTTTTACTATCAGGTAGGTCGAGGTCAGATGTCGAGTCGCAATAAAAAACGATGCATTGGTTCTGGGAAGTGTTCATTATATTTTTTGATGTCTTCCTACATTCCTACATTTCTATACTAAGCTACTAAAGTTCTACTATCATAGAAACAGGACAACAAAAGTACATATATCTTTGATATACATATGCTCCCGGTTTACGTAACCAATGCACTACCACTAGACCACGGTCGCCCGATTTTGAACCGGGGGCTCATGGCTCATGGTTCACCATGCAAGTCACAGTTTTTTTGTCTCTTCGAGCCACAAAAACATTAAAGACATTCGCTAAGATGACCTCGCTAAAGCTGAAGTACGCAAAAAAAATGAATCCAAAACATTCTTTACACGAAGGTCGGCAGACTAGGCTTGCAACCAATACCTGTGCCTACTCTTAAATTTTCATTTCTAAAATTTATGTAATATTAGAAATAAATATCATTGGCTTATTCACTTCTCAAGGAAAATCATAGGCAAAAATGGCGCGAAAAGCGTCAGGAAATATCCAGTCTCACATAAACGCTCCAACGAAACGGTCGCTCGCGAACATCGTGATAAAACTACGACAATCGAAAGTTTTCATTTTACTCAATACTCAAGTTTATAAGGTTTATAATAAATATGTATTAGTATTGTAAATATAAATTAAATATTTTCCAAAGTAGTAATTTCAGTTAGAGAAGAGTTTTAGAAAAGGTTTTTCGGTGTTATTTTCACATATAAATAAAGTAACATTAAAAAGTTTTTCAGAAGTTGAACTGATATTTAAAAAGTATCTTCGAGTCTACAAAGAAAATATAATATTTTTCCATCTGTTATTTCGTAACGGTAAGATTTTATTTATTTTTTATCTATATTGTAATTTAATAAGAAAACTACTTTTACTATTTACGATATTTATAACTAATTTTACGACATTACTACGGAAAAAAATACGGAAAAATACGGGGAAATAATATTTTTTATCCAGAAAAGTTAAATTTCCTTCACGATGTTTATTGTACCAAAGAACTTACCATAAGATTATTAAAACGCCGATTATTTATTTTATATTTTTTTGTGACGCAACACCTGATATTGACTTGCCTGATGGTTAGCAAGTGGAGGTACAAGAGTGATTATGACTAAAAAACCGTTACATTTTACGGCTGCTTCAGTCACTGTCACTACTCGTATGGTTTCAAAGTGCTTTTTGACGCCTCGCTTTTAGGATCCAAAGTTACAGAATAGGAAAAATACATGGAGTTAAAAAGAATTCCAGTTGTCGATTCTACGACAAAGAAACGAAAAGCCCTACTATTTAGTTCGACTGACGATTCGGTCGATAGAATGCGGATGCTTCGGGTATCGAAAGAACAAATTGTGCGAGCAAAGAAAGTAATAAGTTATTTGCAATAGATTTATTGTGTCTGCCTGCCTATCTGCCTATCTGTGTGGAAATAATGGCAAGAGGTTTTTTTAAATCAATTCCTATTATGAACTAAACCTAGTCTATTTACAAATACAAGCTTATACAGATACAAAAAACTTAATAATCCTACAGGTATGATGCTTTGAGGTTAGGGCCCCCAAAGCATAATGCCACATTGGCTTAAGTACACCGCCACTTTGTATAACATTTTGGCTATTCAGAAGCAGGCTCTGCCAATATACTTTTACATCAACCAATATTCCAAATATTAACCTCCAATCTTTTAAATAACCACTGTCTATCACGTCGGTTCCGGATACAATCCATCAATAAATGTTCCACGTCCTTTATTTTGCCACATATCTCACAATTGGGTGACCGTACTTTACCGATAAGAAAGCAAATCTATTCAATGGAATAGAGCGAAGTCTTAAAGCAGTTACTATTGCGGATCTTCGTAATTTAGTCGAAGAGAACCAACGGACACGGATGGGTTCGTTTTGCAATGTTTTGTACCATATACCTTTTTCCTAAGATTTTTCATCAAAATTGGATTTCCATAAATCATCAATCAATCAATCAAATTGTCACGCCTTCCTCCCACAGGCATAGACAGAGACAATAAAGTGCCACTTTCCACGATCCTGACACAACTCCCTCGCTTCCTTCACATTCACAATTCTCTTGATACAAGCTCTATGATTATGGGTACTAGGCAACCTAGCTTTCTTGAGGATGTCTCCGATTTGGTCGGAAAACACCCTCCTTTGCCTGCCTTGTTTAACGCATCCATTCACATGAGATTTAAAAATTCTTTTCGTCTTTTCCATAAATCATGACATATCGTTTTAAAACTAATTATTTCTTAGTAATCTTGCAGTGTAGGTACTCAAGAAGGGACCATCAGTTGCTGCAAGTTTAGCCATACATCAGCTTTATTGCCGCTTATGCCAATGGGTCGTCACCCATTTATTGATTGATTACAGTTCAACATCAATATTCCTACTTATCAATGATTTGATGAGTTGCAGTATCTCATAAGCTACCGATAAACACGGAGTCCCATAACACATCTAAAAAATGTTGGATTGCGCTTTCGCTATCCGTCAATATAACAATGTTTATATGCTTATTTTACTAACTGGCGACCGTGGTGTAGTGGCTGTGCAATGGCTACGTAACCCGAGTGGCCCGGGTTCACAACCACTCACCGGTACCAATGTATCCTTGATATATGTACTTTGGTTGTCCTGTTTCTATGATACAATAGTAGGTATAGAAATGTAAAAATAAAAACAAAATTAAGTTAGGGCTCTTACGGTTGAAAATAATTCAGCAGACATTAAGGGAACATTATTGTCAATTTTAAAACAAAGAGTGGTAGGCAGTGGTACCCAGTCTGCCGATCCGGGGTAGTACCACCACTTACAGACCGTGAAGTGATTTGGTCACGTTTCGGGATCAGCTTGTAAGTTGCCGGTTCCATCTAGGCCGGCATAGTGGATGTGATTGCTACTCACAGTTATTGAATTGTAGTAGCAGTGGCTTAACATCAAGCGGGGTGCTGTCATATGTCGAGTCACAATAAAAAAAAAAAAAAAAAAAAAAACATTCACCATGGTGAGAAGGTTAAAGTTAATAATAAATTAAAACGACAAATGCCTACAATAAAACTATGCATAATTATTCGGCCAAATTCCATTAAACAATAACATACATATACACACGTAGCTACAATTCATATTTATTATGATCGATACGCTTTTAAACATAACCACTATAAAGTAACCGCGCAGTATTCCGACTCCGAAATTGGTCAGTTTTAACCACAGCGATTATATTAATGTACCTTTGTTCAAATATTATTATTAATAATATTGATAGTAATATTTGACAGTCTGATGCTTTCCGGTCAATAGCTAGAGTGCGGTCAATAGCTAAAGTGCGGTCAATGAATTGAGGCAACTGCTACTACGGTTAAATAACAACAAGTACTAGTTGCATCTACTATGCCGGCCTAGTTGGAACCGGTAAATATCCAGCCGATACCGAAACACGACTAAGTCACTTTACAGTCTGTACACTTGAAAGTAGTGGTAGTACGGTTCGCCAAATAAGTATTAGACCTGAACAATCGATAAGTAAAATGCTATGCCAGCCCATGTTTTTTCCCATCCCTATAATCTTGGATCCTTAAAGCAAGGCCTCTGACCGGAACAAATTGTAGATGTAAAGAAAACAAGAGAGTTGTGTTAGTAGAAGTCGCATTCACTATGCCGATCTAATTGGTATCGGAATCCAAATTCGAAAAGCGAAAAGTCGTGGTATTACCCCGGATCGGCCGTCTCTGGGAAAATACCACCAATAGCAAATATCTACCCCTATTTATTAGCAAGATTTGTAATATCTACAATCTAAGTTTAAAATAGTTATAAAATTATCTAATCTAATAATTAAATGTTACAAACAAAACCGTCCGTGGTATAGTGGCAGTGCAATGGTTACGCAAACCGAGAGCACGAGTTCGAGACCACCCACCGGTACCAATGTTTTTTTTTATTGTGACACGACACCTGACCTCGACCCGCCTGATGATAAGCAAGAGGAGGTCCAAAATTAACGACAACTGAAAAAACCGAGATGTATCTTTGATATATCTAGTTTGGTTGTCCTGTTTCCTTAGTAGCTCAGTCGTCGTCACTCTTGGATCTCCTCTTGCTTATCATCAGGCGGGACGAAGTCAAATGTCGTGTCAGAATAAAAAATAAAAAAAAAGCTTATATTATTAGTATAGAAATGTAAAATTTAATGTTTTAAAAAATAAAAAAAGCTTTGAAACAAATCTGTTCTCCGACCTGGAAATAAATCCGAACATTTCAACAATAATAGCATACAGCTTATTGAAACGTTTATTTTAAAATTGCACACTTAGGTAATCTTGACATCTTTATTGATAAAAAAATTATGCAATAAAATCTTGTGTATTAACTTAGCGGCCGGTATAGTGGACGCACTCCAGCTTAACATCATGCGGGGTTTTATCATATATGTAGCTCCACTAAACAAATACTATTAATTTTCTTAGATTTTGCGCGGACATTAATAAATGAATTTAAAAAAAATTTAACAAATTTTGGGGGTCCCCATACTTAGAACTGAAACTCAAATTTTTTTCATCAAACCCATACGTATGGGATTTACATGTATTCAAAAATGATATTGAGGTTTCTACTATTTTTTTTTAAGCTGAATAGTTTGCGCGAGAGACACTTCCAAAGTGGTAAAAAGTTGGTCCCCCCCCCCCCGTAACTTCTAAAATAAGATAATGATAAAACTAAAAAAACATATGATGTACATTAAATGCAAACTTACACCGAAATTTGGTTTGAACGAGATCTAGCATGTATTTTTTTTAATACGTCATAAATCGTAAGCCGCAATTTACCTTTCATTCAATCAACTCAAATATAAAAATCTATCAACGAAATACAAGAACTTTTATATTATGTTACTTGCTGCTACAGAACCCTGACGTTTCGAGAGCTTTGCAGCAATCGTGGTCACGGAGATACGATGACTGCAACGCTCTCGAAATGTCGGAATCAACACGATAGTTAGAGGCATACAATTTGTTAATTCATTAAATATTATTAAAACATATAGTTTTGATAAAAATTATATAACAAAATCTAAATACCTAAATACAATAAATATAAACGCAAGTCATTCTTATGATATGGTTTAAAATATCAAATATATGAGATAAGAAAATAATCATTTTATTGAGAAGAATTTACTTTTGACTGCTTAAGTATAGCGTCAACTGATTTACATCATTATCAGCCAGAAGACGTGCACTCCTAAAAAATCTATAGAAATTAAGATTGTTTGCCCGAAATCCGAAAGGCGAAGCGCGACCAAATCACTTCACGTTTTGTATACTTGGTACCACTGCCTACCACTACCACTCTTTGATAACGAGACCCGAAGCAAATATCCGATTTTTTATATACAAATATTTGCAATTTTTAATATAATTATTAAATATACATAACAAATAAAAGCTATAACTGAGAAACGAACCCGGAACTATACGCGAGACAAACCAATCGCTAACTGTTCTTTCACGCCTGTCATTATTTACGCGTAGGTTTAAGCGCATTTCTGGCGTTTCTATGAAGACTTTGTGATTGTTACCAATACATATTCTGGTCGCGAAGTTTCTTTAGTACAAATGGCCGAATTAAACTGGCCGCCTAGAATGACCCAGAACAGTTTCATCTAATAAAATATAAGATTTCTTTGATAAAGCTCAACGACTAGTGCCCATAACCGTAGAGCTTGTACGGAAATTATAAATGAGAACCGAGTGAGAAGGTTGTTTAAGTATTCTCCACTGTATAGAAGAAAAGGTGTTAAAATTTTGTTGTCTAAATAAAAATTCTAATTTAATTTATATCAATTTTTTCGGCATTTATTATTTACGTATACATTAACTGCTCAACACAATTTGCGTCGGAAGAATATTAAAAAAACTGAAACAGAATAGTCGATGATCAGAAACAGGTAAGTCGAGGTCAAATGTGAAGTCTCAATACTCAATACAAATATATGAATCATCAATTATTCTGCGATGATAACTGCAGTAGTTAATAATACCCTGACGCAGCATCAACCCATTCTTCTATCAAACAACTGTGTTTAAGATTTATGTTAGATTATTTATATGTATCTAATGAATCAATCAAATTGTAACGCCTTTTTTCCGCAGGGATAGGCAGAGTCATAGAGCGCCACTTGCCCTCGCTTCCCTAACATCCATAATTATTTTTATACAAGCTGTATTACTAGGCAGGCCAGCTTTCTTCGGGATGTCTTCGATTTGGTCGGAAAGAACCCTCCTCGTTTAATATAATTTTTAATTTCAATATATTCGTAAGCCAATGAAAACAAGCTCTATTTCTATAATAGAATAGCACTTCAATAGCACTTTAGTAGCCTAAAAAAACAGAACCCACAAGGAATATTTTTTTCGCAACGTAAACGTATCTCCTGTTTAGGAGGGCCCCAGAGCCCTTTTTATCTCAGGCCTACCAAGAGCACCGACGACGCCGCGACGACTCCCTTGCTTACCATCAGGTTTCATCAAGTCAATATACAATATACAAAAAAGTTTTATAAAAAAAAAACAATAGCAATCAGTTCGAAACCACCTTCAACAGCAAACCAGCA
The DNA here is from genome assembly GCA_905220615.1 of Tinea trinotella. NCBI lineage: Eukaryota > Metazoa > Arthropoda > Insecta > Lepidoptera > Tineidae > Tinea > Tinea trinotella. Next base: position 11,147,552 of record HG992317.1, on the reverse strand, counting down.
GGCTGTCCGCGTAACTATTATTATATTAATAAACTTTAAAATCTAATTTGAGACCGCAAATCGAAGTTCATTTTCATTGACAGTTCAAGCTAATTGAAACTCATTATAATAAAATAGTCCCAATGAATAAAAGTTGTTTTTCCCACTGACAGTGCGCGACCTTATAACACGAACTTTTTGACAAATGGGAATGAATTTCATTGGCCCCCACATTCTATGAAACAAGCACGTTAAAAAACGTAATTTTCAGCAGAAAATTTATTCACTTGTGACAAGTGTTCATTAAAATTGAACGCACAAGTGTAGGATCAGCATTAGGAAAAACAACACTGTATTTTCTTAGCGAAACAGAACGTGTACTGTATGCATAATGAAGGGTATATACAAATATGGTAATATGTACGAGACAAAACGTTCATCAGATGTTATAGTGCTAAAATAGTCACAAAATGAATAAGTCAATTTTTATGTTTGTTTTACATGACCTTTATGAATATGTGCTGACCTTCGCACGTTGTAAAATTCATTTTCTTTAAAAACAAAATGTCATTTTTAAACTACTTTATTCTTTTGTTTTTTTATATTCTAATTTTATGTCACATAAATTAGTCTTCTTTATTTCATCGGGTGCGTTTCATTTCACAACGTCCTTGACCACGTAGCGTCAAAAATATTTACTTTTCCACTATTAAACATACGTTAATTTAGTTCACATACTAAATTAGAGGTATAGCGAACTGATGTTAAGCTGAAGTGCGGTTAATGAATGGAGGTGACTGCTGCTTTTTTATTGTGACTCGACCTCTGACCTCCACCTGCCTACTGGTAAGCATGATGGAGAATTTTTACTTACCATGAAGGTAATCGAGGTCGGACGTCAAGTTCCAATAAAAAAAAACTCGTAGTAATTATTTCGTTTTATTTGAGAGAAAGTTAAAATGCGTGAAATTAACTGAAGTGAAAACTAGCTGAAACATAAATTTCAGTGATCGTTATATTATTATCTCATTATTTAAATTAAATTACACTTCTGTACAATGTATTTCAGTTTAGTTGAAACATTTCTTTCACTAAATATGCAGATTTAGTGAGAGAAAGTCATTTTAAAATGTTTTAACACTATCCGTGCTTACGAGTATATGATACTCAAAACGAGGCCTCATTTCAAATAAATTGAGTTTGTTTTTGTTAGGTATAATTAGGGTATACAAAGGTTTAATAATTCCTTACTTACGTATCTAGATTTAAAGTTCAATAAAATGTTTATTAATTATTTATTATACAGAAGTAGAAGACGTGACAGTTTGATTAAATGATATTATACAGGCTGTCTTCAGAACGCTTCCGAAAATAAAGTAGGGTGATGGTGTTCTCGATCCTAAAAACGACTGTATGAAATGTCTTTTGGCATTTTTACTTTATTTACAGTTATGCAGAGTAATATAAAAATCTAAAGAAACAAAGTTTTCCATGTTCTTAATAAAAGAACATAAAAACTAAGCATACGTACACAAAAAAAAACGTTTTATAGCAGTCACATCCATCATGGACATTCCTGGACTCCACTTTAGTTTAATATCATGTGTAATTGTAATTTTATAAACGGGTATAATACGGTGAAGACAAAAACGACAATAATTGACAAAAAGAAGAAGGTAAAATTGTACAATTTTTTTCATGTACCTAGTCGTTTTTAGGATCGAGAACATAACACCACCCCACTAATTTTTGGGAGCATTCTTGAGACACCCTATATACGCATTACATTACATTACACGCATTACATACTCGTACATCGTATGCGCAGTTACATAAAATGACACATCAGTTGACTGTTATTTTAACTCATTTGTGGTTTATCGTTTATTTATTTAAATTATAATTGTTATTAAAAATGAGAGTACTTAACAATTATAATTTAATACTATATACTGTAAGGGAACGAGCTAAACAAACGCGCTAGGAATGCAGTTGTGACGTCATGGTCACGTGTCTATTATGAATAGTGAAATATCCATAACGATAAACAGACACTTTCCTTAAAAAGCAAATAGATTTAGTTATTAAAAATTATAAATGTGTATTAAATTAAAGAATAACATTAGACAGCAACAATGTTTAATGAATTATATATTAATTTAATATTGAGAATAGTGACTGCATGTTTTTTTTCTTTTTCCCACATTTTAATCACGTTTCTAATAATGATTCTAATCTGACTACAGATGACGACTCTCTTATTTAATTAACGCACGAATTTTCAATAATCAAACAAAGAAAATATGGACACGTTTTTATCGATATTAAATGACATCGCCGAGCTATGAGCGACACTAATAGCGGCCACTAAGGTACGGGTTTGACGCCCCACCGCACCTCAGCTCCCGAATCCATTTAACTCGTTCCCCATCTATACTTATTACTTCTCCTATATAGTAAGTATATGACTAGTTTTTAGATGAAATATACGATATAATCCTCATTTTGTGCTGATAAGATAACCATTTAGGATCAAGATATTAATGGCTTACTTGATATCTTTTGATGCGCATAAAAATTTCGGCAAAAGATCACCTACAACCTCAAACCAACAGAAAAAGATAGACGGAGCGGTAATTTATCAAATTGTCACGCCTTTTCCCCACAGGGATAGGCAGAGACAATGGAGCGCCACTTGCCACAATTTTCTGATTTTTTTAAAACAAATATCGGGAAATTAAATTAAATTCTAATAATAAAAGCTATGAAACAAATATTTGCTCTAGCCGGGAATCAACCCTGGGACTTCCGCTTAACGGACTGATGTGCTAACAACTACATCACGCCTGTCGTTAAAAATTTTCTTAACACTTACGTATAGTAACAAAAGCCATAACAATATATTATTCCTAACTCATATTTATGGTGTAATAAGACGAAGGCAATCCAATCATGGGATAGCGTTGTCGTCTGCCAAACAATATAATAGACAGACGGTGTCAGCTTATGTAAATAAACCAAAGTATATCTTGAAGAAAATGACTTAATGTTTGCATAGGTTATTTCGTAATTCTCATATTATACTGATTTACTATGTTACTTTGTGTAATAATTTGCCAGCCCATGTGTTCTCTCTCCTATAACCTTGGATCCTTCAAGCGATGCATAAAGTAGCACCTTTGCCCGGCATAGTGACGGCGACTGAGGCTGCCGTGAACTAACTCGGTTGTTTCAGTCTTCGTCCTCTCGCTTATGATCAGGCGGGTCGAGGTGAAATGTCGTGTCTCAATAAAAAAAATATTTTTGACCCAGAGATCTCTAAATTAAATCTGGAAACAAAAGCTGCATTTTCAGAGGCGTGCCCGCCTTATGTTAAGCTGGAGTGCGATCCATGCGACTGCAAGTAGCAGTCCTATCACTATGTCGGTCTGGAATCATTCGTTACTTGCTACCTTTCTTTTTTTATTGTGACTCGACACATGACATCATCCTGTCTGATGTTAAGGTGGAGTTCAGTCTATAAATTAAGGCGATTGCTACTACAGTTAAATGACTGTAAATAGCAGTCACATCCACTATGTCGGTCTAGCTGGGACCAGCAACCACCAAGTTGATCCCGAAATGCGACTAAGTCACTTCATACTTGTAAGTTGTGGTACTACCCCGGATCGGCAAATTGGGCACCACTGCCTACCACTCCGTGACAACCATTATCATCATCATCAGCCAGAAGGCGTCCACTGCTAAACATAGGCCTCCCCCTTAGAACGCCATTTCGAACGACAAGATGCCAGTTGCATCCACCATGACTTTCGTCATGTCGTCAGTCCACCTAGTGGTAGGCCTACCTACGCTGCGTCTTCCGGTTTGTGTTCCCCACTCTAGAACCTTTCTTCCTTATCGGTTGTCGGTTTTTCGAGCGATGTAGACAATCAGACCAGGAGCAAATATCGGCTTCTTTTTTTGTTGAATCATCTGACCCCGACCTGCCTGATGGTAAGCAAGGGGAGGTCCAAGAGCGCCGACGACTGACAATACCGTATCTCAGTTGCCTCAGTCGTCGTCACTATGCCGGCTGGTCTCATTTGTATTTGGGTTTAAGCACCATGTATAAAGACATGTTTATCTTTGATTAAGGACAATCACTTGAAAATTGTAATTTAAATCGCTTCCTGAGTTTCGTATTAAGTATCGCTCATGAAAAATCCTAAAGAAAACTAGGTGCCCATAACCGTAGAGTTATATAATTGTATAAAGAAAATTGTGAATGTGAGAAAAGCGAGGGAGTTGTGTCAGGAACGTGACAAGTGGAGCTCCATTGTAGAGACTATTCCAGTGAAAAAAAGCGAGACAGTTTGATTGAGTTAAACTGACGCTTTAAACTGAAAACTATGTGCGATTACATATATAAATATTTAAACTACGTGTTTATTACTTATCACACTTTACTTATGACGTGATATAATACTGTCCACCAATAAACCAAAAACATCAAACATTCTTTCGTTGTATAAAAAAAACATTGCTTCTGAGTAAATGCAGCCAAAAATTTGTTCAAATTTTGATAGCTGACGCCAAACTTTGACGACAGGCGTGGACGAACGGTTAGCGATTGGTTTATTGCGCGTAAAGTCCCGGGTTCGATTCTCGGTCGGAGCAAATATTTGTTTCATAGCTTTTATTTGTAAAATTTAATAATTATATTAAATAATTAAATGTAAATATTCGTTATTAAAAAAAGAGGTGGATATTTGCTTAGGGTCTGGTTATCAAAAAGTGGTGGGCAGTGGTACCCAATTTACCGATCCGGGGTAGTACCACCACTTACAAGAATACAGACCGTAAAGTGATTCGGTCGCGATTCGAGATCAGCTTGTAAGTTGCCGGTTCCAACTAGGCCGGCATAGTGGATGTGATTCCTACTTACAGTTATTAACATCCATTACATATGACTGACATCCATTCATGGACTACACTCAAGCTTAACATCAAGCGGGGTGCTGCCCAATGTCGAGTCACAATAAAAAAATACGTAAACGTTTTTATATTTAATATGGTATATCACTAACAAAATTGTGGAATTTATATTCCACCCACATAAAAGATCCACGTGTCCACGATCATATGTAATTACAGTACAGAACACAAACACAATCAATCAAAGGCATTAGCGTTAATGAAATAAACAGAATAATTATTTTGTTAAAGCCCACACGAGTGGAAAAACAACATAAAATGCAAATAGTGATTAACGTATACGGTTATTTGCCGTTTCACATGGGTTTTCAAGTAGTATTTTTTTATACTGTGACTTGAAATCCTATGGTATTCTAGAGAATAACCAAAAGAGCCCAACTGAAAAAATCGACTCATGAAATAAACAAATTTTATGCGGCTTCCTACCGCGTTGATTTTTAGTTAAGGTTTGTACATTTTTTATTACGTATAAAATTTGTTTATTTCAATAATCAATTTTCGCGCAAAAAATCCACTCTTTCAATCGCTAAAAAACAGTTCTTTTGAAGGATCCAAAGTTATAGCATGGGTAAAACACAAGTACTTAAGCGCTCCGTTGTCTCTGCCTATCCTCGTGGGAAAGAGGCGTGATAATTAAATTGATTGACTAAAATAATTTTAATGATGAGTCAATTATTCCTCAAAGCTCTGATCCAAAGAAAACTGAACAAGATTTAAGTCTCTTGAAACATTCTTCGCTGTATAAGCGATTAAGGCATATGATTGATTTATAGAAGTTTTTTTTTTTTTTTTTTTTTTATTGTGACTCGACATATGACAGCACCCCGCTTGATGTTAAGCCAAAGTGTGGTCCATGAATGAATGTCACTGCTACTACAATTCAATAACTGTGAGTAGCAATCACATCCACTATGCCGGCCTAGATGGAACCGGCAACTTACAAGCTGATCCCGAAACGTGACCAAATCACTTCACGGTCTGTATACTCGTAAGTGGTGGTACTACCCCGGATCGGCAGACTGGGTACCACTGCCTACCACTCTTAGTGTATCAGTTGTGTTAGGATCGTGAAAAGTGGCACTCTATTGTCTCTGTCTATCTCGCAGGTGTCATAATTTGGCTAATTGATATTTTATTAATTTTCTCATCATCAGATAAGCCATAAGTCTTCCACTGCTAGACATGCCTCTCCCAGCGACCTCCACAGTAGCCTGCTGTGGTTCGTTTAGCAGGTCGTTATCCATCTTGTGGTTGGACTTCCTACGTTTTTATAGTATATTGTATTTAGGTCAATGTTAAAATCATACATAAGTTTATACTCGTATTCAATTAAAAATACCCTTGACAGGTTTTGGCATGGATCATAATCCGAATAATCGGCTTGCCAGTTCAAACAAGTAGTAATTAAAAAGGTATTAAATATTGTTTTGTTTGCCTTACTATAAACGTGAAAGTAGCCAACATTATGTGCCAATGATTCTATTTCTCTTTCTAATCATATTAATTAGTTTAATCCACAAATGAACACTTGTTTTTATTTTTTAAGATTTCACAATTTGGTATGTTATTAAAGAGGGGTGTTATAAGTTTGGCGTGTCTGTGTATCTGTGTATCTGAGTGTCTGTGTGTGGCATTGTAGCTCCTAAATGGACTGATTACGATGCGTTTTTTTGTTTGAAAGCTGACGTGATCTGGCTACTAACTAAAAGGTTCGGTGCGTTATTTCTTTGTAAAACAATCGACAAGTGGAATGATTTACCATCCCATGAGTTCTATAACCTTGGATCCCTTCAGACGCGTGACCCAGTCACTGTCACTATGCCGCCCAAAGCTGCTTCTTCGGACCTCGGATGGGAAAAGACGAGGTAGGATCAAGGTTAAAGGGCTCCCAGAACTGCTTCTTGCAATAAATAATAATAAAAACAATTGCCACAACTGCACCTAAACATTAAAAAAAAATGTTTTTACAACTTTGCTGACTTCTGGCACCATTTTAGCCTCAACCTGCACTTCTGGCATTACTTTTACGCGATTTCTAGAGTTATAAGCAATAAATCCACCAAATTTCAAAGCTGCACCTAATGATTTTGCTTTAAAATTTACACGTTTAACCACACGCCCACGCTTTCAGCCCCGGGTTTGTCTTCTGCCTGCAGAGGTGTGTGAACCCCCAATGGTAATAAAACCTTTTATATAACATTCATCACTGCACCTTATCATTTTTTTTCGTAGCCAGCTCTCCGTCCATACTTTAAATGTCCAGTCTGTCCGAGTCGAGTCGAGTCTCAATGAAAAATTTTCACGTTACACACATAAAATCTTTTTCATAATATATTAAATTGTACATAGGATATTTCAATAAATAAATTACAAATTCTAACATTGTGCTACATTAAAAAATCGCTGAATTCTCTGAAATTTAATACGCTATTACATTTTACTGTGTCGTATGTTTTCATGTTTATGTTTTACTCGTATTAAGTATAGAAGAGCTTTAACGATGTACACGTCTAAATAAAGAAACTCTGATTCTCGGGAGATTTTTTTTAAGAACATAATTTTACAAATGGTTGTTTATAATGCGGTACTTGTTCCTACATTAATATATGAAAGTGAATGTTGGGTGTGGCAAAGAAGCATGAGAGTAGAATTAACGATGTAGAAATGCAGTCATTAATGAGTTTATGTGAAGTGACGATAGCGGATAGAATGAGGAATAGCACAGTGCGCTAGTGATGCGGTTTGAAAGAAGATGTTGTGACAAGGATTGACAAAGGGATGTTTTGATGGTTTGAGCACGTGGAAAGGATGAGTAAAAGTAGAAAATTATAAATCTAATGTGGATGGTTGCTTTAATCGAGGCAGACCCAGGAGGGTGTTCTCCGACCAAATCTGAGACTCCTTAAGAAAGCTGAGTTACCTAGTACCCAGAGCGATAGACCTTGTATGAAGAGAATTGTGGATGTGAGGGAAGCGAGGGAGTTGTGTCAGGACCGTGGCAAGTGGAGCTCCATTGTATCAGCCTATCCCTGTGCCGTCATAATATGATTAATTGATTGATTGATAGTTACTACAAACTCTCGTATCACTACAAATAAAATAAGAGAAGGGGCAGAATTTCGTCCTTAAATAGGATGAAAAAGATATATAATACGTAAAGAAAGTCATTCAAACAAAATGTCACGTCTCTACTTTCAATTAGATCATCATTATTGTGTCAGCCATTTGTTGTCTACTGCTGGATAAAGGCCCCTCTCAGGTATATCGACATTTGTCTGCTGGATATGGGTATCCAACAGTTTACAGGTAGTAACAGATCATCAGTCCCCCTCGTAGGCAGACGTCCTACGCTGCGTTTTTCGGTAGCGGTCTTCATTTGAGATCTTCTCAATTACAACGAATATCTTTTTTACGAGCTTTTACCCACTTAGATAAGCATAGAAAATACCACTATCCACGATGATATCTAACAAATCTCTCTTCCTTCCTTCATTTTAGTTTTTTCTTTTGCAAGAACGACATAACGTATAAATCCTCTTCTATATCCAAGTAAATCCAATTTAAGATGCTTACGTAAAACGTAACAAGAATAACCCTCCATGAACGTTTCAAAAATATATGCAATACGTTCCATGTACTTATTATATTATATTTTCGTAATATTCTCTTTTACAGAATGGAATTCGACATAACATTGTCGTATTTTTCGTAGTTTTCTCACAACTTGTTTTTTTTTACAATGATTTAATAATTCTATATTTTGTTCTATTTATAAGTAATAATTAACTATAATTAAACTATAAATAAAAAATATCATCTAATGACGTCGCATCAGAGATAGTCCCAAGGAGACTGGCAACATTTCCCCTTTGTACAGCAAGGCTAATACGTTGGCAGAAATAATTGCCAGCCTTCCTGTCTCCAGACTTCTCCGTCAGCCTCCTGGACAACTCCTTGGCCAGGCGCTTAGCTGAAAGTCCCCAAGGGCCCATCGTCTCGACCCCAAACGGCACAAATTCGTAACCAGTACCGAGGTTAGCGTATTTGCGCAACTTGAGGTTCTCAGCAGAAATCGCCGCACTTCCCGCGCTTAACGAAGTCGCTTGGATGTGAGATGGGGCTAATGTGTCTACACAAGTCGCATCCCACACCAAAAACCTGCCAAGTTTCCATGGCCCAACAGTCATTCCATCAGGTCTCTTGCCATCGCTCCGCGCAATACCACTGGGTTCTAAAATTGCGGGCACTCCAACAGTGACAAGAGCCCTTCGGATGATATCGTTAAGTGCCGCGTGACGGGGAATGCGACCGGCACTTCTGGCACAAGAAAGCCCGTGGTGTCCAAGATTATCCACCGGTTCTCTGCACCGACACTGGTGTTGATGGACAGTCCGGGCTCCGAGACGAAGACATACCGCCAGGGTCAGGGTATTTCTGTCGAGGAGTGTCCCAACCGATGCAGACGGAAAAGCCTGCAACCAGAAACCCGACTCCCTAGTAGAGACGGCTAAGAGGCGAGCCCGCTCTCTCATGTTACTGGAAGATAAAATATCTTCCATTACCATTTTGCAGAGCGGCTCGTCCCATAGTCGTTGAAATTTCGGCGAAATTGGTAGCGAAATATTAGGACACGCAACTGACCAGGCATCTCTGGCATCCGACATGTACGCCGGCTCCACGGAACCCAAAGATGTTGGTTTAATAATTTAATTTATACATATAGTATTAAATATACCTATATTTAATTACTATATGTATAATTATGTTAATGCTTAGTACAAAATATTATCAATGTTTTAGTTTAATCTATGTAATATTGATAAAAGCATCAGCTTATGCTAAACTTACTTTCTTTTGAATTAAACAAATTTTATACGGCTTACTATCTCCGTCTCCGTAACCACGTGGCCACAATAGCTCCAAAGGTCTCGAAACGTTGGAATAATAATAACAAATTGTAAAATCAAAAATAAACGCGATAGTAAGCCGCATAAAATTTGTTTATTTTTTTTTAAATATTCGCGCAAAATCTAAGAAATTACTTCACCTGTCTGTTGGTATTTTTCTATAATATAATTTTAATAATAATAATGAATGCGCAAATAAGAAGTTTTTGTTTATTTAATTTTTTTAAATCGATCAGTTTCTATGGTACAAGCACGTTTAGTAGCTTATAAGTATAAAAGTGTTTTAAGAAAAAAAAACTACGTTTTATAATTGCCTCGTTTATTAATATAATCTAGAAAATGCCTTGAAATTAGCATAAAACACTGAAAAGTCCTTCAAAAGTGTTTTTTATGTTCTTCGCCGTTGCATTTGATTTACACGCGGCACTCTTACACGTGGAGGATATTAAAAGGCTTCTGAATGTCCTTTAAATGTGACTTGGATCATAATAAATATAAAATCCTTTAATAAAATTGTAATTATGTATTTATTTTGGCTTAAACAAGGAATGACAATATATTAACAATTAAATTTCATTAAAATTAATAATTACCTATAATTAAACTATAAATAAAAAATATCTTCTAATGACGTCGCATCAGAGATAGTCCCAAGGAGACTGGCAACATTTCCCCTTTGTATAGCAAGGCTTATACGTTGGCAGAAATAATTGCCAGCCTTCTTGTCTCCAGACCTCTCCGTCAGCCGCCTCGACAACTCCCTGGCCAGGCGCTTAGCTGATGGTCCCCAAGGGCCCATCGTCTCGACCCCAAACGGCGTAAATTCGTAACCAGTACCGAGGTTAGCGTATTTGCGCAACTTGAGGTTCTCAGCAGAAATCGCCGCACTTCCCGCGCTTAACGAGGTCGCTTGGATGTGAGATGGGGCTAATGTGTCTACACAAGTCGCATCCCACACCAAAGACCTGCCAAGTCTCCATGGCCCAACAGTCATTCCGTCAGGTCTCTTGCCATCGCTCCGCGCAATACCACAAGGTTCTAAAATTGCGGGTACTCCAACAGTGACAAGAGCCCTTCGGATGATATCGTTGAGCGCCGCGTGACGGGAAATGCGACCGGCACTTCTGGCACAAGAAAGCCCGTGGTGTCCGAAATTATCCACCGGTTCTCCGCACCGACACTGGTGTTGATGGACAGTCCGGGCTCCGAGACGAAGACATACCGCCAGGGTCAGGGTATTTCTGTCAAGGAGTGTCCCAACCGATGCAGACGGAAAAGCCTGCAACCAGAAACCCGACTCCCTAGTAGAGACGGCTATGAGGCGAGCCCGCTCTCTCATGTTACTGGAAGATAATATATCTTCCATTACCATTTTGCAGAGCGGCTCGTCCCATAGTCGTTGAAATTTTGGTGAAATTGGTAGCGAAATATTGGGGCACGCAACTGACCAGGCATCTCTGGCATCCGACATGTACGCCGGCTCCACGGAACCCAAAGATGGGTTTGTGATGCTCCCGTAGAGCTCGACAGTACTATTTACTGACGACAGAAACGCTGGCAGTGCTACACTAGAAATTTTGCGAGTTCCCAGACCTCCAAACCGAATTGGCAGTGAGGCCTGGGCCCATGTACGGTCGTTCATTGGACAATTTATGTATTATGTATTTGTATTATATTTAACGGGGACGACTGAGGCAGGAAAATGGACCTCTTGGGCATTCTCTTAAGTTGTAAGTAAGTTGAGCAAGTTCAGATCGGTGGTCTCGTCTCAATAAAAAAAAAGACTGTTTCTTAATTCAATCAATCAATCAATCAAATTGTCACACTTTTTTCCCACAGGAATAGGCAGAGACAATGGAGCGCCACTTGTCACGATCCTGACACAACTCCCTCGCTTCCTTCACATTCACAATGCTCTTCATATAAGCTCTATGGTTATGAGGACTAGGCAACCCAGCTTTCTTGAGGATGTTTCCGATTCGGTCGGAAAACACCATCCTGGCCCTACCTTGTTTATAAATTCCTTTCGTCAATCTACTTTCACTCATCCTTTCCATGTGCCCAAACCATCGAAGCGTTCTTTAATTCAATCAAATAAAATAGGTAAAGAAAAGGAAGGATCAGCTATTCTTATAATCATCGAATTTGTGGATGTTAGGGATGTGTAATAGTTGCGTCAGGATCGTTTCAAGTTGTGCAACAATAAAATATACTACTACAGGGTTTAATTATGAATTATGAGATAGCTGGTATCAAACCGCTTTGCCGGCCTTTAATACTACTTTTTTAAATTTCATAGCTTTTTAATTATTATTGTGGTTCGACAAATGACAGCACTTGCCTGATAATAAGCTGGAGTGCAGTCCATAAATGGAGGCAACTGCTAAGGTACAATTGCAAGTAGCAGTCGGATTTACTATGCCGGTCTAGTTGGCACCGACATCTTTCAAGGTGATCCTGAAACGGGACTAAATCACTTCAGTCTCTCCACATCAAATTACATCCCTGGGTCGTCCGCCAATAGTAATACCAAGCGTAAGTGAAATAAGTTTTGTAATTACACGAATTATTATAAAATGACCATAACCATAGAGCTTGTATGAAGAGAATTGTGGATGTGAAGGAAGCGAAGAAGTTGTGTCAGAATCGTGGTAAGTGGCGCTCCATTCGGGAAAAAGGAGTGCCAATTTGATTGATTGATTAATTATACAATAAAGAAAAGCTCAAGTAATAAACTACTAACAGTTAACATGCAGGATGTTTGATGGTCGAGAGCTCACATCCTGTGCTAGAAGTCCAACTTCCGACACCAAACACATGTGACCTATTTATTATTTGGGACACAATATGCCTGTCAACGCCTGTCACTGATATTATTTACTGATTTTCACTTTTAATATTGTCTACATAGATCTTGCATTGGATGTAGACAATTAAATTCAACAAATTCCGAATAATGTGAAGAAGGATCTTAGGCCGGCATAGTGGCGGCGGCTGGGGCAGCCGGAAACTGACTCGGTTATTCCAGTCATCGTTACTCTTGGACCTCCTCTTGCTTATCATCAGGCAGGTCGAGGTCAGATGTCGTGTCACAATAAAAAAAAAATCAAGCCGAATAATGGCTTAAACAGTATTTTTTTTTCCGACAAAATGCAATGCCTTATTACTTAACATAAGAAATTCTTTTTTATCCATTTTATTCAAACTAACAAAAGTTGCTTCACTTAAATTGATATATCTCATAAACTAATAGTCCGACAGCTGTTATATTTATACACGTATCTTTTGAAGGTTAGGGCTAACTAAGAACCATATAGATTTAATACTAGATTTACGAACTTTGGACAGCCAACGAACTTTTTAGCCCACCTAATACTTTAGTACTCCACGTTCATATGTTTTTACCCATATCAGATTCATTACCTTAAGGTTAGTTAATGAATTAAACAAATTTTATGCGGCTTACTATCGCGTTTATTTTGGTTTAGATTTTACAATTTTATTTTATTATTCCGACGTTTCGAGAGCTTTGCAGCCACCGTGGTCACGGAGAGACTGAGGTGTTGGTCGTTCTATTGGTTGATGCTGTTATTCTTTCCAAAACTAGGTAGTTTTGTAGTTTGATGTACCCGCGATAGTAAGCCGCATAAAATTTGTTTAATTCATTAATCAATGTTCGCGCAAAATCTAAGAAAATATTAAGGTTAGTTGCCTGGCAAAGATCGATTTTTAATGATAAGGCTTTTGTACAACATATTCATTGTCTTTCTATGTAATATGTTTTAAAAGTTATTATGTCTGGTAATCTTGGTAAAAGAAATGGTTAATAATATAAACTGTTGGGTATTTACAACTAAAGGTTGATGAAATCAGTAAAAGGTAAAATTGAAAAAGGTAGGTAAAACTAGTAAAATTACACAAGAATATATAATAATATTTTAATATCAATATCACAAATAATTCTGTATATTGAAAGTAGAATCTCTTATTATTTTCAATGTTATATTTTATTAATCATGGTGTGTATAATTTAGTCATAAAACACTGTATATTTATTAATTGTTGTTAAATATAATTGTTACTGTTGTATATACCTATATAAATATATAAATAAATCAAATTCTCAGCCCTTTTTCCCACAGGGACAATGGAGCACCACTTGCCATGATTCTGACACAACTCCCTCGCTTCCCTTACTTCCACTTTTTTTATACAAGCTCTACCATCATGGGCACTAGACAACACAGATATATTTAAAAAATAAAACAGAATTGAACCAAGTTGTCCAGACCTTACCTATCTTTATATATTTGGCATATAACATTTTTTTTGTGACTTGGCATATTATGATAGCACCTTGCATGATGTTAAGCTAAAGTGTGGTCCATGAGTGGATGTAGCTGTTACTACAATTCAATAACTGTAAATAGCAATCACATCCACTATGCCGGCCTAGTTGGAACCTGCAACTTACAAGCTGATCCTGAAACGCGACCAAATCACTTCATGGTCTGTATACTTGTAAGTGGTGGTCTTTGGTAACCAGATCCGAAGCAAATATCCATCTCTTTTATTTTTAATAATAAATATTTGCAATATTTAATACAATCATTAAATATTACAAATAAAAGCTATGAAACAAATGTTTGCTTCGACCGGGAATCGAACCCGGGACTTTACGCGCAACAAACCAATCGTAAATCGTTCGTCTTCGCCTGTCGTCGTAGACGAATCTATAATAATATTGAAACGCATTTGGATTATATGATATGATACACAGCAGCTTTCACACTAGGCAAGCCTGTGCGTTGAGGACCTTCAAGTTAAAGAATAAAAAAATATTGTAAGCAATTTTATCAAATATCGTGAGCGTTGTTAATTTTATATTGTTCCGGGAGAGAAATCAAATAGGTCTATTATGTAAATTTGATCGGCATTATTAGCAATCCGGCTGCCAAAATCACAACACTCTAAGGGTTTTTGGCAGCACTTTTCAGGAAATCGTAAAACCAAAGAATATATACGATTTTTTTTATATTTCTATACTAAACTACTCAAGTGCTTATATCACACAGGACAGGACAACCAAAGTACATATATCAAAGATACCCATGCCACTCGGCTAACGTAGCCATTGCACTGCCACTACACCACGGTCGCCTTATACTTTCTTATAATTAATATAAACGTAATAAATTATATCTTGTTTATTTTTTTAATTTCTCTACTAAGCTACTAAACGTGCTTGTATTATAGAAATATGACGACTAAAGTATTATTTATCATAGTGGTACCGGCAAGTGGTTTTGAATCTCTTGGTTTGCGTGGTCTGCCACTTGACTACGGTTGCGTTATAAATAATAAAAAATGAATTTGATAGCTTTTATGTTGGGTTTGATGTGTCCAGGTTTTATTAATTATGCAACAAAATCTTCTACGCCTTAGTTCACTTTACACAGAGATAGGCAGGTACAATAAAAGCGCTACTTTCCATTGTCTTGAAATATCTCCCATTTCCCTCACTTCCAGAATTCTTTTTATACGATATCTATGGGCTTAGGCACTGCTGACATTTAGGTTTATGTTTGAAGCTATTTACTAAAAAAATATTATGTGTTATTCCAATAAATTCCAAACAATAGCAATATTTAATTTGGATATTATTTTAATGATAGTTTTATAATTTATAAATCTGATGTGGATGGATGCGTTAAACAAGGCATACCCAGGAGAGTGTTTTCCGACCAAATCGGAGACATCCTCAAGAAAGCCAGGTTGCCTAGTGCCCATAACCACAGAGCCTGTATGAAGAGAATTGTGGATGTGAAGGAAGCAAGGGAGTTATATAAGGATCGTGGTAAGTGGTGCTCCATTGTCTCTGCCTATCCCTGTGGGAAAAAGGCGTGACAATTTGATTGATTGATTGATACTTTTATAATATTATATTCATTGGTTGTCCTAGATTTAATAAAAGTAGGAGCAGCTTCCTTTCATGTTTGTTTATTAGAAGGTTTTATTCATTATAGAACGGTATTCATCAATAGTATTAAAAGAAAAATATACAAAGAAAAATCTACTTCCTTTGGAAAATAAATAAATGAAGAAATCATTACTGATATTTTTATTGCCATATTGTATCGTTCAATAGGAGAGTTATATTAATGAGAAAGTAAAAATGCGTTTGGTGATTTAAAAAAAAAAACAATTTAATAGTAATAACTTGTGCTACAAAACATAACAGAAAAATAAATAAGATGTCTTGTTTGTGCAAATTATTAAGGAGTTTTAAAGAAAAAACGGGGTCTATTTCGTCGAATTAGACCAGGTTAGGTTGTGGATATAAGTAGCAATCAAATTTGTCTCATCCCGGTCATCTCCTGTTTGTAGATATCCTCTGTGTATGTCTCATAGCGTCTATGCACCGTGCTATCGTCTGCATAGCAATAAATACCGAAAGCAAAGTCCAAAATATAATTACAACAATGTCGGCGACAGCACGGAGCCCTGAGGTACGCTGGCATTCACCAGGCGGGTCGGGGTCAAATGTTGTGTCACAATATAAAAAAAAAACCTGCGCACTGTGCTTCCACGCAATTAAAAACGCAAATGGAACATCCACACAGAAAGTCGGTAATCCAGCTACGTGGGTCAGTTATGGGTATAGCACGGGTTTAGAAGAAAAACCCTTGTGCCAGACTAGGTCAAACGCTTTGGAGATGTCCAAACCGATGGCTTTAGTAAAGTTTTTGTTATAATGACACAATGTATTTTTACTTTCCTATAATAGAAGTTGTAATTTTATTGTAATGTGTTTTGATTTTAATGTAACACAGTTTGCAAATCGTTGATCTGATCCTAACGCAGTAGATTGAATAATTTCAACTTCCTGCCAACTGAATTGAATTAATGATTTACTAATTGTTAATCGTTATGTAATAAGTTTAACGTTTTTTTGAGGAAAACAATAAAGTTGCTTGCACGTAAAATATATATAAATGAGTTTAAATGTAAAGAGAGATAGGCAGACAGTCGGTGGACTTTGCCCAGTGTACCAAACCGGGGTAGTGCCAACTCATTCCAGACCGTATAGTGCCTTAGTCGAGTTTCGGGATCACTTTAATAATTTTCGGTTCCAGCTAGGCCGGCATTGTCGATGCTACAGCTATGGGCGGTCATATACCTATAGTAGGTACCATTAATTTGCTTGCCTCCGTTTATGGACCACTCTGCAGTTTATCATCAGGCGGGGTGCTGTCATAATTATGTTGAGACACAACAAAAAAATATATTTTAATTCAGCTATGTCGACGACTATTGCTATTGTTGTGTCGTTTATAGCAGTAGTCAATTTCGTTCACAAGTTGGGCGAGAAATGTAACTGAATATCTTCACTGTCTTCACACCAAGGTACCTTCACGGGTCGGCAGACAGGGCACTTGGGAATGGTCTGACAGGGTAGACAGACCACCAACTATCTGACAACCACACATTTGAGTAGTCAACGTACTGCACTTCAACGTAATTACACTAGCTTTTAGCTGTAACATTGTGTCTGTCGAAATGTACTGATGCATATTTCCCTTTGTAGCACAAAATAGGTTATATTCAACATTCAATATACGGAACCTTTGAATTTCTATGAGAGCTGTATTAAAGAATTTTTAATATATTTTAAACTATTGATTTTGTTCATGTATATTTTCCTCAAAAGTAATCTGCTAACATGATGCGGGGCGCGAAAAAAGTTGATATAGAAACTTAACTGGTTAATTTCGAAAATTAGTGGCTACGGGTAAAGAGAAAATTTACAAAAGAGTTTTTTGCTCGAGACCTGGCCGAGACGCCGAAAGACTACGTCTTCTGGCTGCATAGGACATCCATAATCTGAATCGGTGTTTACTAGTCGTCGGCGCTCTTAAACTTGCTCTAGTTTGTGTCAGTGATTAGACAGGCGGCTCATAGTAACATGGTCCATGCATGGCCTACACTCAAAGTAGGATAAGTATTTTGTTCATACGGTAATACTAGTTTAAAATTATTTCCTGATCGTAATCGTAGCTGGCCTTATAAAAAATGTACAAAAAAAGTAGGAAGAGTTTTTTTAGACCTAGTTCCAGACTAACTCTTATCGATAAATATACTAAATCTTTGTTGTCATGTTCGTAAACTTAAGCTTTATATCATTTTACTACTTTTCACTACATATCTATGGTTGGATATAAAGATAGGTGTCACGCACAAATAACGCCATTTCAAATCTAGGTTTATGGACAATTAAACAAGTTCTTGACGTATTGATTTTGGGGATGCCTCCCGAAGGTCAAGGAGAAATCGCAAGTTCTTATTGTTTGTGGTTTCATCTCGGGCAATTAATAACAATGTAGATAGGTATATTTGTACAACTTTATTTGTTAGTGGGAAGGCTCGTAACCGAGTGATTAACGCGCAGATCATTCGATTGCGTGGGTAAGGCAATGCTGATATTACACGATCAGTACTTGGATTGGTGACCGCTTGTAAAAAATATCTCTACTAAGGTCCGGTCGTAGAATTTATGTTTAATCCAATCCGCATTGACAAGCGTGGATAGAAGCCATATCCTGTTTAAATAATCACGATCCGAGCAGAGGCCTGTGGCTAGTAGTGGAGTACGAGTAAATAGACAAACAAATTTTTATTGTTACAGCACTTAGCATTCATTGTGTTAAGGCTTATAATTGCAATGCTTCGAAATGCATGCTCTTTCTCTCCTCTTTATTACTTTTTTAACTTAGGATCTGTAAAGCAAATAAGAAAGTGTAATCACAGCTTCAAATGAAGACTGGGGTTGCCATGCTATACGATCGCAGACTTAGTTTTCTAGGATTATAATTATTCAACATAAAAAAGCATAACAGATTTATAAATTAATGGTAAGTTTTCAATGTTTCACGTTTTGGGGGCATTATTACAAAAGTAGAGCTCTGTAGTAGTAGATTGTATACTTTGTATGTTAGGAATCAAAATATTATTAGGATATATAAAGTGGCGCTTTTTTTTCTGTGTGTCTATCTATCCTATCTGTCTATTCATTGACCTCTATGCTCTGTGGAAAGGAAATCATGATAGTTTGAATAACGAGTGGTTGCCTATCCGGGGTAGTACCACCACTTACAAGTTTTCACACACGGTGAAATGACCTAATCGTTTTTCGGGATCCGCTTGTAAGTTGCTGGTTCCAACTAAGCCGCCATAGTGGATATGACTGTTACAGTTATTTAACAAGAGTAGCAGTCTAGATAGCACCTTTATCTATAGACCGCACTCCAGTTTACCGTCAAGTGGGGTGCTGTCATATGTTGAGCCACTATAAACATCAATCAACAATCAAAATGTCACTAAGATAACTCACTCGTTTCTCTCAGATCCTAAAGTCCCTTCATACAAGCTCACCGTTAAGGGGTTTTAACCAAATAACTTTAATAGACTACTTTTTTAAGATTTCATATTACTCGTATAATTGAGAGAGTATTAGAGACGATGATTGTTTAATAAACTGATTAAATATTTAATGCAATTTGAAAGTGATGAAAACATTGCTATTACTTTTGTATCCTCTACTAGAGGCAAAGCTATAAAATATATTCCTTTATTATTTAGATTAAAACTTGAGACGCTCGTATCTTTTCAAATAACTTTCAGTGGGGTTTTGCGTTCGTCTATATGAGCTTTTACATTAAGTGTTTCATACAATTTTCATATATGTTTATTACTGTGCCAATAAAATATTAAGTTCTTTATTATCGCACGGAGTCAAATATTAAGCGTAAATTTAAATTTCACCCCACAAGCGGGTTATTCAACTAGATAATCTTTTAGATTTATTTAATATTTTATTATTGCACCTACATAATATTTATATTTATTTTTGAAGTGTAAACTTCTTTAGCAGAGTTGCGCACTTATTGTGATGGGTAAAAAATGTTGTCCGCCGCATCCGAGTCACTTCACGGTCTTTTATTCCCAAGCTACCACTCAAACATACTCTCAAACGAAATTTGACGGGATAGTGGATGCGACTTATATTTGCAACTATTAAATTGTAGTAACAGGCCGCCCCTATTTATGGATTGCACTTCAACTTAATATTAGGAAGCCGACTGCGCAACTTCAATGGGAATGATAATGAAATTCATTCCCATTTGTCAAAAAGACAAAAACAACTTTTATTAATTCTGACAATAAGTTTCCATGAACTGTTAATGAAAAAGAACATTAATTCTCAGTGTGTTGCGCGGTCGCAATTTTAATTTTAAAGCTTATTAATGGAGTTCAATTCATTGTCATTGAGTTACGCGGTCGGCCATACTGTCATATTATTTGTGTAACGAGTTACGAAAAAATTAGTATGTCATTTATGTTTTCCGTGCACAATTTTTTAAGACCTAAATTCTAATAAGAAATTAGGATTTATTGTACTGAATTAATTTAGTATGCCTTAACTGATGAAAAGTCGGTTATATCAAGCAGCGAATTCCACGATGTTCGTACCGGTGAGGCAGGTGAAATAAGAACACAGCAATATCGCTTTGCACCGTTTATTTTAACACAGAAAACTACAGAGCAAAGTCGTCAATCAACTTATAGATTAAACTGGATTTAATTTAACAATAAAATATAATAAAAAACTAGGTAGTCAAAAATACAGGTGTACAGACATGTACAGGTGTCGAGTATAGAGTAGAGAGAGGCAAGCTATAGACGAACCTTTGGGGTTGTCACACTAAAAATATTATATGGCATACACAAATTTCAACATTAACTACCAATTAAAAAAACCTTAGAAATCCATGTAATTTATCGTGGAATTTGTCGTATTAGAATTGCATTTACGTCTTCCGGACTCAATCAGTAGTTTCCGTTATGTGTACGATCTGATTGTGACCTAGTTCCTATTGGAGAAACCTTCCAAGGTAATTTGTTCGATATTCGATTGGGAACTTTTTCCAGAGCCATTTTATTAATGTAGAGATTAATTTTCCAAAATTTGTATTTTTAAGTTTTGTAGGCTCATTTAATATTAATTATTCATTCTATTCATTATTTTCATATAATTTTAATAATTTTTGATTGTAAAATGTTTGCGCAAACCCTAAAAAACATGATTTTTAACAAGGTAGTGTTTAATTTTCTTGAAAACCCGATTCATTTTCTACTTCGAAAATAAAGATATTTTAACGTGTAATATTAAATAATATTATTTTATGTTCATATTTATGTAACAATATTATTAAAGTTAGATTTTTCATATAAGTCGTGAATATTTATTTCATGTGGCTAATATTAAACTTCCACGAATAGACCGCAATTACTGCGGAATGAAGACGACTACTGCCACAGTTAAATGCAACTTTCAAGAATATCTCGAAACTTTCCTAAGCTACTTCACGGTTCATAGAAAGTAGTGGTACTTGTCCAGCCCCTGAAATCGGCAGATCATGAATTGTCTACATACCACCCTTAAATACATAGAGCAATGTAATTTTTTATTTATTTAACGGCTAACACATCAGTAGGCTATGCTTAAATGTCTGCTTTTATTTTATTTGTTACTAGCTCTGCCCGCGGTTTCACCCGCGTAAAATTAGGTTAATAATACAGTCATAAAAAAGGAGGAGGTTCTTAATTCGACTGTATATCCCTTTTTTGTATTTATAACTCGATAACTCATATAATGTCTGACAGAAATTAAAATAAATATAGAAAAATTCCAAACTTTTCCAAAAAAAAATTTATTTTTTAAAATTAAGAGTAACCTATGTTACTTCTACTACCTTCAAAAATATGTGTACAAAGTTTCATGATGATCGGTAGAGTAGTTGTTGCGTGAAAACGTAACAAACAAACTCACATTCACATTTATAATAATAGTAGGATAGTAGGATTAAACAAAATGAGTACATTTGGTCACTGACCAACCAACCATGAATAACTGCATGGTCAACCAATGCAAATTCGGGTTGTTAGATATTTCCGATCCCGAAATTCTAATATAATGTTTCAGGATTTACCAATATACCTCTGAAACCAATTCTTTACGTAGATTTATGTATTGAACTTAGGTCATTCCAACAACTGGAACTATGTTCGTATTGAAATTCCGTTCTGCACGAAAATAGGAAACGAATTCGTAGAAAAGTTTCGTTTTAATTAAAGTCTAGCATAAAAGAAAAAACAACTTGATGGACTTCACTCAGATTTGAAAGTTAGAAATATAAAATAAATTTTGACATGTTTCTTTCTTTGTTTTTATTTAGTTCTCTGCTACTCTTACATTTTATTTTAGTATAATTGTAGTTATGGCGGGCAACTGCAAGTGACAGGTCGTGAAATTTTCAATTATTTGTAAAGCTTGTGTTTTTGAATATTCATGTGTAGTAATCACGTGGAATTGTTTTCATTTAAAACGTTTATGAAGAAAAGGCAAGATTTAAAGCTGTGAAACGTGTTACTTCGTGGTCCTTTGAGGTTTACCTCGAAAGTGTTTTACTAAAAAATATCTATCGAGCAGACAAATCAAGTGGGAATTACTTTAGAGAAAAAAGCTTACTCATTAAGTACTCATTAGTGTCAAATTGGCACGTCAACTTTTGACACCGTCGCGTCAACTCTAACGAAAGTCTTACAGGCATTTGAAGTTGAACTGAAGAACTAAATGGAGCTGGCTGCTATTAACTGTAAGTAGCAGTCACATCCACTATGCAGGCCTAGTTTGAACCCAGAACTTTTAAACTGATCTGATCTTTTAACCTAACCATGTTATCACCACCTTGATCCTTCAAGCGATGCTTAAGAAAGCGCCTTTGGCCTCATAATGACGGCGACTGAGGCAGCTGTGAACCGACTCGGTTTTTGCAGTCGTCGGGACTGCTGGACCTTCTCTTCCTTACCATCAGGAGGGTCGAGATTCAAAACGCCAATTCACAATAAAGAAAATAAAGAAAAATATGATGGAAATAAAATGTGTAGAATTTGTGCGTAAATAAGCAACTCATTGTAGTTATTATAAAAATAAAATAATTATATGCCTATTGGGGCAGGTATACTAACATATATTATGTAAAAGGAAAAATGTGACTAACCCATAACAAACAAATTAAGAATTTTTATGATTTTTGAAATTGGAATTTCGAGCCACATGCAAGAAACGATCGTTATTATTATTATTATTATCGTTACGTTTATTATTTTTCATTTGGTAGTTAACTTATTTTCTTATCGGTAGCAAAAATCTGTTGACGTCAATAAAAAAATCACACACGAATTTTAAACGCGCACCAATTTCCAAATTATGCTAATGGCTGTTTTGAGTATACGCTGCTGGGTTTATTGAATTATTTGCAAAATTGAAATTTCAAACTTATTGCTAAGTGGGGAAGGTTTTGAATGTTTAAAATATTGCGCAGAAGTATATGGAAAAGTTGAGTGGAAGTTTATGAAATCCTTTGAGTTTAAGTGGTGCTTCAAGAAGCTACTTTACAATAAGCACCGGCCTAGCTTTTACAAAAGAATAAAATCTTTTATACTATTTATATAGACACACAATATCATATAAATATTATATTTAGAGCTTTGTAAACAAAACTATGTCTTAGCTACTAAACAGTAGCAACTAAAATTCCACTTTTATTTCAGAATTACGTTTAAAAGCAGTAAGGGACATGTCGTATTTACTATCAAGGGAGTTATAAATAGACGACACATTCCGAAAAATAGATTGTAAAATGAATGTTATTGTTTGCTCTGGGAATACTGAACAACTTAAGATGTCTGGTTAATGTGTTTATGTTTTCAAACACTATATACGAGATGTTATATACGTAGTTCATACAAACATGTACTATATAATAATGGATTATATACTATATTATATTGATACTAGCTGCGTAACCCGGCGTTGCCCGGGTCAAAATACATCGCACGCTTAGTGGTTAAATAATCAGTTTTTTACTTATGTATGTATACATAATCTTTGTACCTATTTTTAAACGTATGTTGTATATAAAATTACTTCACTGATCAATAATCATTATTCGACCGCCGAGAGTTAAAATTATTAATGTGCTAATATCGCTATTAAAATATTGGGGTTGGAGGTAGAAGGGTGAAAATTTAGGGTTGTATGCATGTTTTAATGCTGAATCATAAAAATATTAAAATGAAAAAAACAATTATTAAAATACAATTTTTTTTTGGAGTGGACCTTCTTTA
Source organism: Tinea trinotella (assembly GCA_905220615.1). Taxonomy (NCBI): domain Eukaryota; kingdom Metazoa; phylum Arthropoda; class Insecta; order Lepidoptera; family Tineidae; genus Tinea; species Tinea trinotella. Next base: position 11,123,439 of record HG992317.1, on the reverse strand, counting down.
TCACTTAGGGGTATGAAAAATAGTTTACGTCCTATTCTCAGACCTACTAAATATACACAAAAAATTTCATTAGAATCGGTCAAGTCGTTTCGGAGGAGTTTTGTTACAAACACCGTTTCACGAGAATTTTATAGATAATATTTAAATATTAAGGTATCTAATCTATTCATCATTAAGGCAGACTAAATATAACGAATTAAAGTGATCGTTTAATCTAGGCTGAATAATTACAGTTTAAACATTATTTTATCGATCTTGCCAATATTCATTACAATTAATTAACTTAATAGAAGTCTTAATAATCTTATGAATTTTGTAATCGAAGGGGTAAAATTACAAAATTTCGCGGAAATCAACGAGAATGAGGCGCAACGTGATCGGATCACCTTAAAAACAAATCACTACAAGTGTACGAAAATATTGTAATAAATTAATTTACCATCGCATTCGTTTACTCGCCCATCCTGCACTACACTGTTCGCGTGCGTTAGGTCGCAACTGCTGTCGTATTTTTCCTTCGTATTCGCTTTAAGATCGCTCACGTAGGATAACGTACAATGAAAGGCATAATCATTTATTTTGTAAACAAACTCATTATAGCAGCAATTATTAAAAAAATATACATTAAAGTTGAATTGAATGAATGATAAAAAATAAGTAAGCTCATATACAAACTAACAGTAACCTTCGATACACGTACACACGTCCAAAGAGTATTTCAAAATATACTGTAAATATAAATATACCTACAAGAGATTTAACAATAAAATCCACACGTCCTTTATTCACATTACAGACAAACAAGAATTAGACTCGCCATAGATCAGCTCTTACTGAACTCACCAAAAGAAATAAGGTCAGTATATTGAATAAATCAACTAGCTTTCAGCAACTTATTATTCTATAAGTTAACATACCGATTCCGACATACACTTGTTTTCCTTTCTGTTTACAAATTTCTTATACAATTCTTAATTCTCTCCTTACAATATAGTTGCAGCTAACTGACGCTGCAGTCAAGCGGCTTAACATCAAGCGGGGTGCTATCATAAGCAAAAAAACTGACTGATGGAAAAATGTTATAAAAAAATATACGCTCTCTAGATGTCTAGTAGTAAATAGTCTATAGTTCGGGTACACGGTCCTTCCCAAAGACTTTTGTCAGCCTACGTGATGTGAACTCTGTACCGTAAACATTGGGACGTACATTCCATTAGCTATCAAAACTTTTGTCTGCGATACTAAGCCTTAGGCTGTTAATCATAGAGTTTATTTTACTTCGACCTATGATATTGTTTTCTATGCACGTTTACGATTAGCATTGTATAAATGTATATTTAAAGCGACCGTGGTGTAGTGGCAGTGAAATGGTTACGTAAACCGAGAGCACGGGTTCAAAAACCATTTGCCGGTACCAATGTATCTTTGATATATGTACTTTGGTTGTCCTGTTTCTATGATACAAGCACTTTACTAGCTTGGTATCAAATGTAAATAAAAAATATATATAATGGTTTAGGTATAAGTAGGAAATGTATATTTATTTCGGAAATAGATGAAAGAAAGTTCTCGACACTAGGTTGTTTGCATTAGATGGACCGGTTTCGTCAAATATTTACAGTTTCCTTTATTCAACTAGATTGTGTGAGGACACTACAAGTACAAGTATACTTAGCGTGTAAACAATCGAAGTCGAGCGTGGTCTCGTGGTAGTGAAATGGCTGCAAACGAACCAAAAGCCCGACTACAATATGCCCGGTTTCCAACTACAAATATGTCCTTGATTTTAGTTCCCCACTGGTTTTAGTGGAGCTTAAATGCATACAAAAATGTTTTTTGGATCCATTGTCTCTACCTATCCTGGGAAAAAGGCGTGATAATTTGATTGGTCGATTGAGAGAGAGGGGTTGTCGGCGCTTTTGGACTTTTGACGCTACGTCGTCAAGGACGTGGAGAAATGAAACGCACCCGTTGAAATTGTGAAGAAGACTAATTATATTTGACATAAAAATAATATCAAAAAAAAAACAAAAGAATAAATGAGTTTAAAAATGACATTTATGTTTTTTAATGGAAAATGAATTAAAATAATTTTAGTTCGACTTTTTAAGGTCGGCACAGACTTGCTAACTTCTATTGCGGCTTGTCGAGCTATAATAAATGTATAATGGCAGTATATGGCAGCACCCGCTTAATGTTAAGCTGAAGAGCGGTCCATAAATGGAGTTAGCTGCTACTACAGTTAAATAACTCTAAGTAGCAATCGCATCTACTAAATGCGATTGCTACTTACTTGCATGATATATGTATTATATTGGTTATAATTTAAGGATAGTAATCGTATTTTTTTATATATACCTTTTGGTTAAGTTTTAGGTGATCACAAGTAGTAGTAAGACATTTGTTTAAGCATGGGACTTTTAAATTAAAGTCCCATGCTTAACCAAATGCATAAAAAAAACTATGTCGGCACAATCTTGACTGACGTCTCTGCCTACAAGCGTAACTCATAAACAACTGACCCTTTAAACAAAAACTTACTAAAACTCTTTCAACGGAGTCTTGGAAGAAAAACGAAATAAGTATTTGAAATCACTTGCCTTATTCCTGACTACTCTATTCAATGTAATCATCAATCAAATTGTCACGCCTCTTTCCTACAGGGATAGGCCGAGACAATGGAGCGCTACTTGCCACGTTCCTGGCACAACTCCCTCGCTTCTTTCACATTCACAATGTAAACCATCCACCAATTATTACACATAAAAAATATTAATGACACAAGTTTTACAAAAGTAGATTAACAGAAGGAATTTATAAATCTGATGTGGATGGATGCGTTTAACAAGGCAGAGCCAGGAAGATCCGACCAAATACATTCTCAAGAAAGCTTGGTTGCCTAGTGACCATAACCGTAGAGTTCGTATGAAGAGAATTGTGGATGTGAGGGAAGCAAGGGATTTGTTTCAGGATTGTGGCAAGTCGCGCTCTATTGTTTCTGCCTATCCCTGTTGGAAAAAGGCGTGACAATTTATTTGTTTGATTCTTTACAAAACCTGTCAAAACTAGTATTTAAATTTTTGAATATAAGGTGTCTAATAGCCCGTTGTCTTCATAGCTACAAACTTACTCGTATGTATATTTTAAGGCTCCTCCTTTGAAATTGCCCCCGTGGTAACTAACGTGGATAACATAACTAACTTGTACTGTATTATTGTTTCATAATTAATAATACTGTGAAACTTGATGTTGCCAAAACGGGATAAAGTTTTGGTGCCAAATGTCTAGACTTTCTCTCACAGACATATTAATTCATGTAGATATATTAATACTTAGTTTGCTACTAAAATAAATTATGTAATAAATTCACGTACGAATAGTTAGTATTTTCTGAGGTTTTGCTAAAACATACACAAACATATTTTATGACATAAACAATGTGAAGCAAAATATTTCTTTTTGCAACTAACTATCGCCTTTATTTTGTTATTTTTATTTCAACGTTTCATAGCTTGACAACAATGGCTGCAAAACCTTTGAAACGTAGTATTAAACATTTTTTTTTAATAACAAAATAAATCTCCTTGAAATCTTTACTTTTAGTCCCTAAAGTTAATCTGGCAGAGAATGCCAGTTAGCTTTTGTGTATAGTGTCAATACTACCTATACAATATACTGTTCTGAAATAAAATGATTAATTTGCTCCAGTTGTCCCAAAAAGTGTACTTTATATTATTTTATTCTTCCCTTTCTATAAGCACATCTGGCCGGCATAGTGACGGCGACTGCAACCTGAGTCCTGAGAATCTGAGTATTGTTTTTCAGTCGCCGGCGCTTCTCTTAAATCGAGGTCATATGTTGCGTCACAATAATAAATATTTATATTGTCTGCTGTGATATATAGAATTAAATCAGGTCAAATCGTTTATCGTTCATTGCTTATCAAGTACACTTGTACATTGAATTGATTTTGTTTATCTTAAGTGCTATGAATGAATTATTCACTTAAATTTTTGTCAAGTATTATTGTGACGTATAAAATGTATATTTTTTACATATTTTATAAATAAAATCGCGTCTCAGTCACGTGACAACAGGCGTGGCGCCCAAGTGGCCCGGGTTTGATTCCCGGTTAAAGCAAATATTTGTTTCATAGCTTTTATTTGTAATATTTAACTTTTTATTCGAATATTACAAATATTTGTTAATAAAAAGGCGGATATTTGTTACGGGTCTGGTTGTCAAAGTGATAGGCAATGGTCAGTCTGCCAATCCGTGCTTGTATCACCATCACAGTGAAGTGACTGAGTCGCGTTTTGGAATAGTTTCTAAGTTTATTTTTTTTATGGCGTCTGTCATTATTTGACTCTTTACCACAGTTTCTAAGTTGCCAGACTGCTCCTTACAGTTGTTTAATTATTTTACTGTAGTAGCAGTCGCCTTCATTAATGGACCACACTTTATGGGTGACATTATGCGGGTCATACGTCAAGTCACAATAAAAAAAAACTTACGGGATCATCACGACATTCGCTGGAGTTCATTGCTACTCGCATGCATTAATCTTCGGCAACGTCAGTATATTAATGCGCTTGGTGTCTAAACGAGGCAGGAGGGTGTTTGCCGACGAAATCGGAGACATCCTCAAGAAAGCTAGGTTGCCTAGTGCCCATAACCAAAGAGCTTGCATGAAGAGAATTGTGAATGTGAAGGAAGCGAGGGATCGGTCAGGGATGGTGTCAGGGGATCGTGGCAAATGGCGCTCCATTGTCTCTGCATGTGGGAAAAAGGCGTGACAATTTGATTGATTGAATTTGTGTCTAGTGCAAAGTACACTCATTAACCATTCGAATATCAAAAGTACACGTTTCTGAAGTGACTAGTAGATTTATGTAAAACTAACTTTGAATAAATCTACAGTTACCTCTTCCTTTGCTTAGGATTAGGCCAGCCAAGGTCAGATTTCAAAGTGTAAAAGAAATATAAGCATATTACAATCGAAACGAAAACCAACAATTGAAACGAAAGTTTTTCAATTTGTAAATAGCAAGACGTCAACAACTGTCAGGATAAACCAAGAAAAAATAGTAAAATATTAAAAGATTATTCTTCTTTTAATATTTTACCCTTCTCTGGGATTTTCCACTTGAGATAAAAGTTTGACCGGCCTCATTTACAGAGGCTGGAGTAATTTAGCTTACTGTAATTTCAAGGAGAGTTTAGTAGATATATAATTAAGATATCTTGGAACTGTATAATTCAAACTTACATTGTTATTGTTTATGTTTTTACTTTAAGAATTAAGGATGGCTTAGAAACGGAGTGGTTTCTACGTCATCAAGTCCCCTACTAAGTTGACCCCGATTTTTCCGTTAATATAGATAAAGATGCATAAATATGACACGTGTTTTTTTAAACTTGACATTTAACATGGTTCTGCAACATGCAGTTGTTAGGACTCGGATTTATTCACGAACCGCAATTCGCACATACTGTCACATACGGGTGACAGTAGCCCGCCCGGCTACTGTCACCCGAACTAAATAACAAAGAATAATAACGCTTTCGAAAATAAAGTGTGTAGTAGTGTTGGTAAATAACTGCAATGGTAGTGTTGCCGATCCTAAAAACGACTGCATGAAAAAGAATCGTTTACCAAATCTTACCTTTTTATATTAGGCTAAACGGTTATAATCAGTGTTGAGACGACATGGTTAAAAAATGTATAATTTTTTTCATGCAGCAATTTTTACAAGTATACAGACCGTGAAGTGATTTGGCCACGTTTCGGGATCAGCTTGTAAGTTGCCGGTTTTCATCTAGGCCGGCATAGTGGATGTGATTCCTGTGACAGTAATTGAATTGAAGTAGCAGTGATATTCATTCATAGACCACACTTCGGCCTAACATCCAGCGGGATGCTGTCATATGTCGAGTCACAATAAAAAAAATATTGTAACTCGACATCTGATCTCAACCTACCTGTATGTTTGTGGACATGAATATCAATATAATAATGAATTAGGCAGTATATTAGCATTATTGAACCATAAAACTAATTAATAAAAATTATAGGTAACCTCATAATAATTTGACGACAGGCGTAATTTATTGGTAAAGCTCACCAGTTCGTTGCGAGGAAAGTCCCTGGTGCAAATGCATATATTGCCGGAGCAAATATTTGTTTCGTAGCTTTTATTTGTAATATTTATTCTAACTATTAAAATTAAAAATATTTATAATTACCTTTGTTAGGTAAAATTAAGGTGGATATTTGCTTCAGGTCTAGTTATTAAAATGGTAGGCAGTGGTGCCCATCCCAGTTTGCCGATCTTAGGTCGTTTAGACTGCCGTGAAGTTACTTAGTCATGTTTCAGAATCAGCTTGTAACTTGCTAGTTTCAACTAGGCCGGCATAGTGGATGTGACTGCTACTTACAGTTATATGACTGTATTATTCATAGACGTGACTCTAGCTAAACATCAGGCGGGGTGTTGTCAATTGCTAGGCAACATTATATTTTTTTAATGTCTATAATAATGGTCAAAGAATATGACAGCGTCATTTATTATTTACGCATGGGAATAAGCAGACACATTAGTTATCGTATGGCCTTGTCGTGCCTTCGATAATTTATTTTAATATAAAATATTTGTAAAATAGAATAAATTCATCAGCGAGAAGGCGTCCACTGCTGAACATAGGCCTCCCCCTTAGAACGCCATTTCGTACGACAAGATGCCAGTTGCATCCACCGGTTATTCATCAATCAATCAATCAAATTGTCACGCCTTCTTCCCACAGGGATAGGCAGAGACAATGGAGCGCCAGCTACCACGATCCTTACACATCTCCCTTGCTTTCTTCACATCCACAATTCTCTTCATACAGGCTCTATGGTTATGGGCACTAGGCAACCTAGCTTTCTTGAGGATGTCTCCGATTTGGTCGGAAAACACTCTCCTGGGCCTGCCTTGTTTAACGCATCCATCCATATCAGATTTATAAATTCCTTTCGTCAATCTACTTTCACTCATGCTTTCCATGTGCCCAAACTATCGAAGCATTCCTTTGTCAATCCTTGTCACTACATCTTCTTTCAAACCACATCTATCACGCAGTGTGCTATTCCTTATTCTATCCGCTATCGGATATTCATGACTTTCACTATGTAGTCAGTCCACCTAGTGGGAGGCCTACCTACGCTGCGTCTTCCGGTTCCGGTTCCACTCTTAAACCTTTCTTCACCATCAGTTGTCGGTTCTTCGAGCGATGTAAAAAAGAACGCCAAGTAGAAAATGTCTGGTAGAGCTATTGGTCCATGAAAGAACACATGAAGGGCAGTTTCTCCTAGAAAAGAAAGGAAATCGAATTCTGCCTAAATTGAAAGGAAAATAGTTTATCATCAAAAAGAGTATGACGATAAATTAAATAGAAAATGAATAATTTATTATAGGTTAACTAGAGTATATTAAAATTTCGAAGCTTTATTATGTTATTCGTACTTCAAAATAAACAAACCAAATAAATTTAAGAAAATTGTATGACAATTATAATTTAATCAATCAAATAGTCACACTTTTTTCCTACAGGGACAGTAGCTTCCCACACGTCCACATTTTTTTCATACAAGCTCTACGATTATTGGCACTAAGCAACCCATCTTTCTTCAGAATGTCTTCGATTTAGTCAGAAAACACACTCCTGGGTCTGCCTCATTTAACGCATCCATCCACATGTCATTTATAAATTCCTTTCTTCAATCAACTTTCACTCATCCCTCCCGTAATAAAAGTTGTAATAATAACTTGGAAATAAAACATAATAGGTAATTCAATTTGAAAAGTTTATAGAGTTTGTTGAACACGTAGTTACTAATGAGTTTATTAAATAAAGATATTATGAGCCACTCACGAGTATGTTTAACGTCCATATTTACGTGAGTTGAGACCTAATAGCCATATGTCACGTAAAACAAATATATTACCAAGTTAATACACGTATTATGTAAGCCTAATAGTATTGTAATAACCAATACTTTTATAACAAAACAACAATATATTTGTTATAGATATATTGTTGATTGATTTGATTGATTCTTTAAGCTAGGTTGCCTAGTGCCCATAACCACAGAGCCTGTATAAAGAGAATTGTGGATGTGAAAGAAGCAAGGGAGTTGTGTAAGGTTCGTGGCAAGTGGCGCTCCATTGTCTCTGCCTATCACTGTGGGAATAAGGCGTTACAATTTGATTGATTGATTGATTGATTTTTCTGATTGTGACCGTGATGTAGCGGTAGTCCAATAATTACGCAAACCGAGAACACGGGTTTAAAACCACTTGCCGGTATCAATGTATCTGATATATATACTTTGGTTGTCCTGTTTCTACGATACAAGCACTTCAGTACTCGATACGCCTGGTAGTAAGCAAGAGGAGATCCAAGAGTACGCTTGAGCCGCTGTCATTTTGCAGCATTTTTTCTAAGCGTGTAAACTAGTTGTTTCGCGACATCTCTCCTCCTCTAGAATCTTTTAGTTCGACACAAGGTAAATAATAATAAACGCGCCATTCACCAAGAACGCGTGATTCGTAATCAATAGCTAAAATTTGTAGGCGAGCGAGATAATTTGTAGGCGATGAGGATAATTTGTGGGCGATGAGTTTGTTACTCGTAATCAGTATATTAATTAATAATAATTATATGTTATTTGAAAACATGGCATAATTACCCTTTGCCCTTAAATTAAAAACCTTTAACCGAAAGTCAAAATCCATATTATTAATTATATTCTACATAATTTATGCTCTATAAAATGTTTTTTATAATTAAATTCAATACGCACACATATGGTATTAATGAACATAAAATATGATCCGTTACCCGAAGTTTTAATTGGATAAAATATTTCCCCAAAATTATAAACAAAATTATTATTTTAATGTTTATACTTATTACGTGAAGGTAAAAGTTTGACGGAGGTTTTAACTCTTTGTAACTATTGAATTACAAGATTTTTGACTGTTGTTTTGTAAATTAGGAAAATTGGGAAAAACTTGCAAGACTTAATTAAAATGTTTAAGGTCCAAGCTAAACAATTCTTGTCTTCTCATCCACAGTTTCCTTTAATACAAGGTTATTAAAGGTTAGGATGGTTAGGAGCGTTAACGACCTAAAAACCAAAACAGATTACGGTTGCCTCAGTCACCTTCACTATGCCGGTTGGAATACTTTTATTATATTTTAATAAATATGAATTGTTTCTTGCTGCCTGTAAAACAATGCAATAAATATATAAAATAAATGATATAATATTTTATGATACAATATAACACACTTTGAATAAATATTTCAATTTCAATATGTTTTCAATAAACAATGTGTATAAAGAATTTTGTTTATATAGAGCTGTTCAAACTTACATATTGCAGGTTTATTTAATTGAACACCTAATGTAAAGCTGGACTGCGATCCAGGAATAGAGGCGACTGCAACTAGAGTCAAATAACTGTAAGTAGCAGTCACAACCGCTATGACGGCCTAGTTGGAACTAGCAACTTACAAGTTAATCACGAAACGCGACTAAGTCACTTCACGGTCTGTATACTTGTAAGTGGTGGTACTATCCCGGATTGGCAGACTGGGCGCCATTACTACCAGTCTTTAAATAAAAATATGATAAAAAGTGGTAGGCAGTGGTACCCAGTCTGCCGATCCGGGGTAGTATATAGTCCGTGAAGAGACTCCGTCGCGTTTCGGGTTCGGCTTGTAAGTTGCCGGTTTCAACTAGGCCGGCTTGGTAGATGTGATTGCTACCTACAGTTATTGAATTGCAGTAGCAGTGACATCCATTCATGGACTACACTCCAGCTTAATATCAAGCGGGGTGCTGTCATATGTCGAGTCACAATAAAATCTACACAGACTATTACGAATAAAAATTATCACTTACCTCTTTTTACCTTTCGAACATCGAAATTCTGCTAATATTATGTTACATACAGAGAAATTTCTCATATAAAATGATTGACAACCTTTACTCGAGCAAAATGGCAAGAATTTTTGGAGAAAATACATATTTGATCACCTGTCTTTATGCTTCTTATCAATAAATATTTTGTATATAATGTTAAAGATAAATTCCCTTTTATTGATTTATATATATTTTTTTATTTTTTTTATTGTGACTCGACATATGACAGCACCCCGCTTGATGTTAAGCCAAAGTGTGGTCCATGAATGAATGTCACTGCTACTACAATTCAATAACTGTGAGTAGCAATCACATCCACTATGCCGGCCTAGATGGAACCGGCAACTTACAAGCTGATCCCGAAACGTGACCAAATCACTTCACGGTCTGTATACTTGTAAGTGGTGGTACTACCCCGGATCGGCCGACTGGGTACCACTGCCTACCACTCTTTGATAACCAGACCCGAAGCAAATATCCATCTCTTTTTTTTTATTAACAAATATTTGCAATATTTAATATTATTAAATATTACAAATAAAAGCTATGAAACAAATATTTGCTCCGACCGGGGATCGAACCCGGGACTTTACGCGCAACAAACCAGTCGCTAAACCGTTCGTCCACGCCTGTCGTCAGGCGTTATTTATATATTTTATATGTATTTATTTTTTGAGAGATTCTTGACGAAAAAGTTTTTTTTAAATTTAAAACTCGACACCAAATATCGACTTGCCTGATACTATCAGCAAGGGGAGGTCCAAAAGTGTCAAGGACTGAAGGAACCGTTTTTAAGGCTGCCTCAGAATGCTGTGTCTATGTCATACCTATCAGAGTGCTCGCCTTCCTATTATTATGTTTAGTTTTAGCTTAGCGACGTTTTTGCGTTTGTAGTAGTGTGCAGTCAGGAAATAAATAAATAAATAACTTTTATAAATTTTATTATTATTTTTTCAATATTTTTTTACTTTTATTGTGTCTCGACATATGACAGCACCCCGCTTGATGTTAAGCCGACGTGGTCCATAAATAAATGTCACTGCTACTACAATTCAATAACTGTGAGTAGCAATCACATCCACTATGCCGGCTTAAATGGAACCGGCAACTTAAAATTTTGCCCGATTGCCCTTTAAATAGTTATTTCGTAAGTACCAAGTTTGGTGCTCCTTCATTAAAAATTTCCGGTTATCTTCCATTTCCATCCATCCATCCATCCAAGGACATAACGTGTGTTAACAATGGACACGCGCTCTTAGGCGCACTACTACAAATTTAAAAGCTACAAGTACAAATACAATACAAAATACAAGCTAATTTGACTGTAATATATTCTATTTTACCCGACTTTTTACACAGGAAATACCTAAATATATACATACGTAATTGTATTCTAAAGTTACATTCTAATGTAAACAAAATTATTATGATTGACGATCGACGCTATGAAAACATTATGGCATATTAAACTTCATTTGAAAGCTAAACAATGATTCACTTTTTTTATCCCATAACTTTTTTTGTTGTAAAAACAAATATCTACTATTAAATAGGTGTGCGTCAGGAACTAAGAATTCGCTAACAAGAAAAAAATTAACAGAAAATATAAGTTTGTTTCATAATAGAATTAGAAGCACAAAAAGAAAGATGATGTTGCCTGTATGAAGAAAATTGTGGATGTGAAGGAGGCAAGGGAGTTGTGTAAGGATCGTGGTAAGTGGCGCTCCATTGTCTCTGCCCATTTCTGTGGAAAAAAGGCGTGACAATTTGATTGATTGATGTTGTGACAAGCATTGACAAAGGAATGCTTCGATGGTTTGGGCACATGGAAAAAATGAGTATAGATAGATCGAAAGTAGATCGAAGAAAGAAATTTATAAATCTGATGTGGATCCAGGAGGGTGTTTTCCGACCAAATCGGAGACATCCTTAAGAAAGTTGGGTCGCCTAATGCCCATAACTATTAGAGCTTGTATAAAGAGAATTGTGGATGTAAGGGAAGCGAGGGAGTTGTGTCAGGATCATGGCGCACATTGTCGCTGCCTATCCCTGTGGGGAAAAGGTGTAACAATTTGATTGATTGATTGATTGATAAAATATTTATAAAATAGAACTTGATCAAAACGAATTGTCTCGCCTTCATTGTCACAGGCATTATTGGGACATTACTTCCTGACATACAACTCTCTTGTTTCCTTTACATCAATAAATTATTTAATAATTAATTTTTATTTATAAATAATCTATATCTATGAAATAATTGAATAATAACCAAAATTATTTAGTGCAATATATTTTATTTATTTTATGAGTTACCCATAACCGTAGAGCTTTTATGAAGAGAATTGTGGGTGTGAGGGAAGCGACGGAGTTGTGTCAGAATCACGGCATGTGGCGCTCTATTGGCCCTGCCTATCCCTGTGCGAAAAGGCGTGACAAATTGACTTTGATTTATTTAGTAATTTACTGTGCAACTTATAAAACTCAAATAAATTGAATATAGTGACACAAAGGATTATTACTAACAGTAATTAAACAGTAATTTCTTCCACGCAACCTTGTTTATTTTTTTAATAATATTCGCCTCGGAAATAAATGAAATAAAAAATTGTTTATTTTTCATCATAACTTTTATTAATATATTATTACTTTATCCTGATTAGGAGCAGCTTAGCCACCCTTACTTATATAAGTGTCCCGCAAACTACACTTAAGCTTTCCTAAAACCTCAGAAAACTTACAAAAGCTTTTTATTTTTCCAGATGGACTGGGATGAAGACGATTTGAACAGCAACACGTGTCCAATTCTATAAATAGTTAGGTGAAGTTGTCTCACAAAATGTAGCTGAAGGAAACATTAATATAAAAGGGAATATTACTATGAATTTAATATGACTTTCAACGGCACTATATTAGGTGGAGGGGTACTGCTCTTCACCAAAACCCTGACAGGAGAATCAATTGACGTCATCGATGATCCTAAGGCGAACAAATCATTAGATATTATCGATGTCAAAATAGTTCAAGTATCTTTCTGCATATTCTACACTGTTATTTTTGTCTTGGGTGTCTTTGGAAATGTTCTGGTTTGTTATGTAGTCTTCAGAAATAAGGCTATGCAAACAGTCACTAATCTCTTCATAACTAATCTCGCGTTATCTGATATTCTACTATGTGTCTTCGCTGTCCCGCTCACTCCCATGTATACTTTCCTCGGACGATGGGTGTTTGGAAGACTTCTCTGTCACCTCATGCCGTATGCCCAAGGATGTAGTGTCTACATATCCACACTTACTTTAACTTCCATAGCCATAGATAGGTTTTTTGTTATAATTTATCCATTTCATCCAAGAATGAAACTTAATACTTGTATATTTATTATAGTATTCATTTGGATTTTCTCATTAATGGTCACTTGTCCCTATGGTTTGTTTATGGGAATTCAAATAACAGATAACAAAACATATTGCGAGGAAAGTTGGCCATCAGACAAGTCACGAAGGATATTTGGTGTATTCACTACTATATTACAATTCCTTATACCATTCTTAGTTATAGCAGTCTGTTACACTTGTGTTAGTATAAGATTGAACGACCGGGCAAGGTCGAAACCTGGTGCTAAGAATACAAGAAGGGAAGAGGCAGATAGAGATAGAAAAAAGCGTACAAATCGAATGCTTATTTCGATGGTCGCCATCTTTGGTATATCGTGGCTTCCACTGAACGTTTACAATATATTCAATGATTTTTACGCTCAAATGACCGAATGGAATTATTATTTTCTTTCATTTTTCCTCGCGCATTCAATGGCGATGGCGTCCACGTGTTACAATCCCTTTTTATATGCTTGGTTAAATGAGAATTTTCGTAAGGAATTCAAACAAGTGCTTCCTTTTTTCGAGTCAACGGGAGGGGTGAGGACGAGCTACCACTCAGGTAGAATGCCGACTAATAAGGCGGATAAGATTTGTAATGGAAATGACACCATTCAGGAGACATTGTTAGCGTCGTCCATCAACAGGGGGCCATCGATTAAGCAGCGTGCCCTTGAGAAGAATGGAAAAAACAATGGTGTCGAAATAGAAAATATTTTGTTGGAAGACAAACCAATTTCCGCGACTTATCACTCCCGCACTGAGAACGTGAATTTGCATTTAATCGATGAAGAGCTTGTTTGTAATGAGCTTGATGGAAGCAAGAACAATCCTCCTGTCTAATGGTGAGGTTCATTCTTTTTATTTTGCTTTGTTACTGTGATTTATTGTTTTCGTTTGGAATATGTTAATGAGTATTTTCAACACAACACGTTTTTTTTAATACTAAATACTTACTATAATTTTGATTGCTTGTATGAAGAGAATTGTGAATGTGAAAGAAGCGAGGGAGTGGCGCTCCATTGTCTCTGCTATCCCTGTGAGATAAAGGCGTGACTATTTGATTTAATTTGATTATTTCACAATGATTTAGAAAAAATATAGTTTCAGCAGTGATCAAGATTATTTATTTTCAATTATACATCAATAAAATAAATTGCAGTTATAATTGTCATTCTAATTTGAGATAAGTTCTAATATTAAAACGTGATCATTTTCAATATTCATCGCGTTCAATTATGTTTTCAAATTAATTTTAATTAATATTGTTTGATGGCATATTACTAACACTGTATTACAAGTATACAGACCGTGAAGTGATTTGGTCACGTTTCGGGATCAGCTTGTAAGTTGCCGGTTCCATCTAGGCCGGCATAGTGGATGTGATTGCTACTTACAGTTATTGAATTGTAGTAGCAGTGACATTCATTCATGGACCACACTTTGGCTTAACATCAAGCGGGGTGCTGTCATATGTCGAGTCACAATAAAAAAAAAAAAAAAAAAAAAAAAAAAACACTAATTAACGAATGTATTTAATTTAGTAGCCTCAATAATACTAATTTATGGTTACGCAGGCCGAGAGCACGGGTTCAAAACCACCAACCGGCACCAATGTATCTTTGATATATGTACTTTTGTTGTCCTGGTCCTGCGTCATATCTTCTCGTCTAACATTCCGCAGTGCCTGAAGACAAGGGTCTTCGACCAATGTGTGTTGCCAGTGATGACATATGGCACTGAGACGTGGCCCTTAAATGTTGGCCTATTGGAAAGGCTCCAAGTCGCTCTGCGGGCAATGGAGAGAGCTATGCTCGGTGTTTCTTTGCGCGATAGAATCCGGAACGAGGATATTCGCCAAAGAACTAAAGTTACCGACATAGCTCGTAGGATTCTCAAGCTGAAGTGGCAATGGGCTGGCCACATCGCTCGAAGAACAGATAACCGATGGGGAAGAAAGGTTCTAGAGTGGAGACCACGAACCGGAAGACGCAGTGTAGGTAGGCCTCCCACTAGGTGGACTGACGACATAGTGAAAGTCGCGGGAAACCGGTGGATGCAACTGGCATCTTGTCGTTCGGAATGGCGTTCTAAGGGGGAGGCCTATGTTCAGCAGTGGACGCCTTCTGGCTGATGATGATGATGATGATGATGATGTTGTCCTGTTTCTATGATTTCTAAGCACTTTAGTAGCTTAGTATAGAAATGTATAATAATAAAAAATAATAAAACCACTATATAATACTAATAATATTAAAATTTGTTTATATTTTAATAAATTATCCGTAGTTTAATCTGGTCACTAGTGGTGGATGGATCTTGGAAGTGGTTTCATAATATGAACTTTCCTATTGACATTCCCTTTTTGTCGATATTAATCAAATTTATAACTAATGTCGTACCCATTTTAAATATATTAGTTTTTGAATAGAAACGTGTTTAAATCATATTTTTTTGTTGCAGGGTATTTGTTAAGAAAATGAAGATATAATAAAAGAAGCTGAATTTCGATTTCTTTGCTCTGTGATGTATTTTATTTAAATAGCTTATTTCATATCAATTTAAAATAATTATTGAATATTTTTCATTGTAAATTATCTAAATAAAATAAAAAGTTATTAAATTAAATTCTAGGAATTTTAGTATTTAATAGAATACTCGAATGACGTAAAATGTAGTTATTTTGTATGTAATAATAATTATAAATTAGTTTTTTTTAAATATAATTGTTGTTGTGTATAAAATTATAGAATTTGTTTTTAAATGTAGAAGCAAGTATCCTTAAAGGCCTAATTATTAATACAATTTTTAATAAAAAAAACTTTTTACACCTAGATATAATATAAATAAGTCTATATAGGTAAAAAGTAAAATGTGGCGCTTCAATATCTGCGTATCGCTGTAGTAATTAAGGCGTGACAATTTGATTGATTGATTGATTGATGTAATAACGTGTTTCCTATATTATTGGCTTAAAAATAAAGACTAGCTTAATTAAATTAGAAAATATAAGCGTGTAGTTTTAAAGTCAAGTAACCTAATAGTATTTACTAAATAAACGTTTGAGCCTTATTTCGAACTAATGATTTTTAGAATAATATTTAGTTAAGGGTTATTAGTGGACGATTGTTGCGATATATTAACCTAAAAATATCTACGAATAACCCACAATCCCTAAAAATCATTGTTTGAAATAAAACGTTGATTTGGAAATATTATTTGTAATAATTTTTAAGCTTAAAGAGTTTCAATATAGTTATATTGTAAATATTTCTCAAAAATGTAGGTAATTTATTAAATTGTGTCATAGACTATGTTTGGTAAAATTATCTAGTATTGTGAATGAAGTGTATGAATGATTAAATTAATGTTTTGTATAGTTTTGTGTTTTATTTTTAATATTTTATAGCATATATCGTGTACATAATCCTTAACCCCGCACCATAATACCTTAAAAAGGTTTTTATATATCTTTTTCTATCCTTTACTTTGTTAAAATACAATTGTTAAAAAAGCGACGGTGGTATAGTGGTAGTGCAATGGTTATGTAAACCGAGGGCACGGGTTCATAACCACTTGCCGGTACCAATGTATGTTTGATATATGTGCTTTGGATGTTTTGTTTCTAAGGTACAAGTACTTTATTAGCTTAATAAAGACATATGAATAAATAAATTTATGTCATGAAAAAAATATCGTAGAAAACCAAAGGTTGGGTGAGAAACTCAGGCAATGGAAAGATTGATTTTTTTAACTCGACTTACCACTTAAGAACCTTAAATGGTCAAATAAAGAATTCTTATAATCACCGAAGTAATACTTTTTTTATCGTGACTCGACTTCTGACCTCGACCTACCTGATGGTAAGCAAGATGAAGCTCCAAAACTGCCGACGATTAAAAATTACAAAAAATATATATTTTGGGGTTTTGTGCATTTTTTTACTTTTCCTCTACAATTTTTCAATTTTAATTTTATATTTTGTATACTTAACGTGCTTGTATCATAGAAACTGGACTACCAAAATACGTATATCAAAAATACAGTGCTACCTGTATGTGGTTTAGAACCGGGAACTCAGATTGTGTCACCTTTTACTACCACTCCACCACGGTTCTTAAATGTTTTTGATCGCACACCACCTTACATTAAGTGAGCTGTGTACAGAGGTGATTGATATTATAAATCCACTATATCAAACTTGCTAAAATCGATCTACATTCAAGCTGATCCCTAAAAGTGACTGTCTTTTCACCTAAAATAATCCACTTTTTACGAAATATAAAATATCATTTTATAATAATAAAAGAGCATATTTTTATAATATTCTATAACCTTAAATCCTTTGGGAGATAAGTGAAGAAGCACTACTGGCCGGCATAGTGACGTAAACTGGGTCGCTTTTCATAGTCGTCCCTTGTTTACCAACAGGCAAGTCAAGGTCCCAATAAAAAAAGATACTCTAAATTCTCAATACTCATAAAACCTAATGATTAATATTGTAACAAACATATTTTATATTCGAATAGAATATAATTCGAAAAAGGGTATAGCTGAAAAAAATAATTTTGTCATGAACATGCCCAGGTAAGTAAGAAATTGTATAAATCAAGCGAAATATACTTACCTGTTACAGACTGTAAGTGTACAAGCATTCATATAGAGTGCGTAATCGAATACAATATAATTCGAAGCAGAACTGTGTTGCAGAAGTTTATTTAGATTCACCTGTTTATAAAAAGAATTAGAAATATTATTTACCTAATAATACAGCATAAAGCATTGTATGGAAATACCTCTGCAATACCGTCTGTTCGCGCCTGGATTTATTTATATTATATTTAGATTTTAACACGTACTTATTGATATCCTTGTTCCTTCTCAAATTCTAAATATATTTAAAAAGTGTATCCCGCGACGCCACTAGATGGCGTCTGATGTATGTCTTACAGCGGAGAGAAGCTAGATAATGATAGAACCATTTCCCCACGCAAACAATGAGTACTACAGTTTTTTTTTTCTCCTATTGATAAATGTACGATGATTGCCGATGTACAATTAATTGAAATTCATCTTAATAAACCATCATATACAGTCCACTAAATTATCACACATTATCAAATTGCAGCTCACGAGTATGTCATTGCTACAATGTAAATAGAACAAAATATTAATTATTACCAATAATCTTCCTAAAAACTATATTACTTAACTTGTTGGTCTGCAACAAACAATAAAGTTCGTCATAATAATAAAATCACAATCGATATTAATATAGAAAAATATTAGTATAATTTTACATATTTATATTATACGTACTAACAAGTATGGCCTGTTATAATAGTCTCACTTCGCTTGATGTTAAGTTAAAGTACAGTCCATCGACACATGAGATCCGCTAGAAGAACCCAGGGTTGCTGGACAGTAAAACTGGTAATGCATTTCTTAGAAGACATTCTTAGAAGTTCACTACAACTGCTGTTCATACTTACACATACGGTTCATGCATCCTTACACGCACTCTTTTTATATTCCTATGTTTATAGCTATCCATCAAGACGTCCTGTGCCTAAGGGACCTCAATTGATTTATGGTTAAGAGCTGTCGCTTTCATTTATTTAACTGTAACGATAAAATATGCCCATAGGGCGAATGTTTTAAATGAACGAGGCGACCGTTGACTATTGGTATGGCAATAGTATCGTAAACCAAGAGCTTGCCACTTATCGGTACCAATATAGCTTTGATATATGTACTTTGGTTGTCTAGCTTCTGTGATACACACTTTTAGAAACTTAGTGACTTAGTCGCGTTTCGGAATTAGCTTGTAAGTTGCCGGTTTAAACTAGGCTAGCAATTATCTGGCTTTTTGCAGTTATTTCAACAAAACACTATTCCGATCTTGCTAAACTGTACTCCAACAACTCGACTGCTACTACAGTTTAAATAACTGCAAGAAGCCATAACTGCAAAATTGCAAGTCCATTGCAAGTATTGCGGCCAGTCTCTTCGTGACCACGATGGCTGCAAAACACTGAAAACGTCGGAATAATGAAAAAA
The DNA here is from genome assembly GCA_905220615.1 of Tinea trinotella. NCBI lineage: Eukaryota > Metazoa > Arthropoda > Insecta > Lepidoptera > Tineidae > Tinea > Tinea trinotella. The sequence goes on along the minus strand of HG992317.1, from coordinate 11,104,032 downwards.
TGTAAAATCAAAACCAATATAAATGCGATGGTAAGCCGCATATAATTTGATTAATTCATTAATTTTTTTATCTCCCATACACTATTTACCATAGAGTTTGTATGCAGACAATTGTGGCTATAAACAAAATTGGAAAGCGAGATAGTTGTGTCAGGATGGTGGAAAGTAGCGGTTTTTAGTGTTCATCAATTGGGATTATTGTAGCAGGTTTATTGTTTCTGCCTATCCCTAAGGGCATTTGATCTCAAATATTTGCAATATTTAATATAATTATTAAATATTACAAATAAAAGCTATGAAACCGGAAATCGAACCCGGGATTTTACGAGCAGCAAACCAATCGCTAAACCGTTCGTCCACGCCTGTCCAACAGAGATAAATATTTCTAAACACGATCGTTAAGCTGTGAAGTATAATGACAGTGAAATCGTCAGAAGCTGTAGACATTAGCTAGGAATAATTGCGAGAGCCGGTGCCAAGTGGAAAATAGAAAAAAGCTCGTTAAATCCCTGAACTAGTAAAAACCCAAACGTTTTATTGCTGAAATCCAATCAAAAAGGGAAACTCCTGAGGTTTTCTATTTAATGAAATGTAGGTAATATTCATGCGTTCCTTTAATTGAAGTAGCTGATGTAATAGAAATCATTCAGGTACAAAAATGTTTTACCAGGTATAGGTAAAACATTTGGTTTTTACCAAAGTGCTTGTATTATAGAAACAGGACGACTAAAGTACATCTATCAAAGATTCATTATTACTGGCAAGTGGTTTTGCATTGCATGCACCATTACACTACTATTACTCCACTTAATAAAGCGTCACTTTTCACGATCCTGACACAACTTCCTCGCATTCACAAATTATCTGTGGTTATAATTATATATGTGGATCACAATTCAATGGTTATGAACATAAAAAAACAATTTTAGCACGACCACACGACTTGACTATTAAACACACGAACCACTTTAGTTGCAGTGCGTTCGCTTATAAATGAAGACGTCTGGCTACTACGGTTATATCTGCAACTACCTAAAATAATAACAAATCACATCATTCATTTTGGGCTTTTAGGTACTACGTGGTGTTATAGTACTATCCCGGATCGGCGGACTGGGTACCACTGCCTACTACTCTTCATAAATACACTCTTAACTCTTATAGGTATATACTCGTATATGCCTATAACGAGTATAACATACATATACGAATATCTACATAAAAGAGCGATAATATTGATGAATGTGACATAGGAATGGACGCTAATGGACACAGGAAGTGAGTGAATGAGCTCACCCGTCGTGAATTAACCCAAATAGAAACAGCGTACAAAGATTTTATCACCTCAAATTCATTAAGTTAAGATCTCGTGTTTAAGACAATGACTACTTAGGCGTTTAAGGTACAATATGCGTAAAAGATAAGTACTCAAAAGTACCCAATTCTGTTCTTATTTTCTGTGGTAAACTTAGTGAGATTTCTGCATAAAACACTCAGCTTCCTATAAAGTTAATGTTAATTATTTTAATCTGAAAACACATTGTAATAAATGCAGACGTAGTAGTCGCGTTTTGTGACCCGAAATTTAATCTCCACTTACAAGGCAAGCAAGAAAAAGATGAAATTAAAAGTATATTAACTATAAATAAAAAATATCATCTAATGACGTCGCATCAGAGATAGAGAAGATAGATAGGCAACATTTCCCCTTTGTATAGCAAGGCTAATACGTTGGCAGAAATAATTGCCAGCCTTCTTGTCTCCAAATGGCGCAAATTCGTAACCAGTACTGTATTTGATTTGCAAGTTTACAGCAAAATCTCGCAGTTCTCAGTTTTCAGCAGAAATCGCCGCACTTTCCGCGCTTAATGAAGTCGCTTGTATGTGAGTACTGAGATGGGGCGAATGTGTCTACACAAGCCGCAAGGGAAAGTTTAAGCGCCGACTACTGAAAAAACAGTTTCATTTTACGGTTCACTCAGTCCCGGTCACTATGCTGACCAAAGATGTTTTTCAAGCTTAGCTTGAAGGAGTCAAGGATATAGAATGAGAAGAATAATATTTAGTTAGCTGATCAAAGCCGATAAATTAAAAATAGCTTTTAATGCCTTAGAGAAATACTATACAAATATACCTACTTAGTTTTTTGGTTTTCAATTAATCGAATATATATATATTCTATATATATATATATATATATATATATATATATATATTATATATATATATATATATATATATATATATATATATATATATTCTACTGAAATTCTCTTACTTTCTTTTACTAATCTGATGAAAAAATACTATGATTTTCATTTTATTTTATATTCTGCACCGTCGCTATGGCAGCCAATCGTACCTACTTTTACTCTCTGCACAACCCAAAGGTAAAGCACAGAAAGCCTTACAGCTTTGAATGTGCTTTTTATGTGTTTTTTTAATAAATAAATAATTAATTCTATATTCTTAATCATACTCATAAATAGCAATGAAAAGAATCTGATAAATAAATGATTTAAAACCATATTTTCACCTGAAAATTATATTTGAATAGATGTGACTATGAAACTCAACACAGTATAAACTCAAAGAGCCACAGATTAAAAAAAGAACATACCTCTTCAGTATCTAAAAGAATGTGTAGTAACTCTTGACCCAGTTAAGGGCACTTCATACAGTAAGCCATTCGCAAAACTGCTCCAGCTTTATCCTTTGTTCGCCCACATTACACTTATTTAAATGTCATACGTTTATAACTCGCCCACGAATGGAATTTACAATAATACTAAAATTATATAATAAAACATGACATAAGTATTATATAATTTAGTATAACCATATTATGTATTTTTATTATTGTAACTCGACATCTGAATTCGACCTGCCTGAGGGAAGGCCCAAGAGTGCCTACGACTAAAAAAAACCGACACAATTCACTGTTGCCTCAATCACTATGTCAGCCAAAGGTGTTTCATCATCAGCCGGAAGATGTCCACTGCTAGACTAGGCCTCCACCTCAGAACGCCATTCAGAACGACAAGGTGCCACTTGCATCCACCGGTATTTTGTCGTGCATAATGTAAGTGTGCCATAATCCCCATGCTTGACGCCACACCACAAGTGAACTATTTATATGTGTGAGTTTCTTAAGTAATATATCTCAAACGCTGGACAGACCCTCTACCCACTTGTCTGCTTCGAAAACATCGTAGATCCGAAGCTCTGCACTGCGGACCCTTGTGTTCCATGTTATCGTTGTAAAATTTATTTTTAAGTGACTTTATTGTTAATTACTGTTTGTTGCAAAAAAAGTCCCTGGTTAAATCGATGTACAATATTATACCTGTTATTATTCGATTGGCAGGCGGCTTTGGGGATCGCAGTATACTCACCGCACGTTAAGAGGCCGCTGCTAGGCATCCTCCAGTGAACCGGTCGATTTTTAGGACATCCTGGGTCATAAGGTGCCTATTTACGTTTAATACGTAGTATAGCAAAATATAAGATTCTCTTGCCGTGTCGAATTGAATGAAAAAGTGATACCTTTAGTGGGATAGCCATGACGACAGAGGCCACGGTAAACTAAGTCGTTTTCATCATTTCAGTCGTTTTTAATCGTTTCATGGACCGCATTGCATCATGAAGCAGATTGCGGTCATTTGTTATGTCAATATAAAAAATATGAAAATTTATTTAAATAAAAAAAACGATAACTTGAAAGGACAACATAGTTAAACATATCACGCGATTTATTAATTTACAATCAGTTATAAAAGTTATCTATAGCAATCAAGCACCTACTGCAATTAAATACAATCATTAAAACGACAATTTTTAATATAATCTATCAAACTGTCACGCCCTCTTTCCCTCAGAAATAAGCAGAGACAATAGAATGCCACTGTCTACAACCCTGATACAACTCACATCCACAATTTTTCATTCAAATTCTGTAGTTGTAGGCACTGCCAGACCCAGATCTTGGGGGAAAGGTTTGCCCTGGGCGGCAGTTCCAGGGAGCGCCATAATCTTAATATCATCATTAGCCAGAAGGCGTCCACTGCTCAACATAAGACTACCCCTTGGAACGCCATTCCGAACGACAAGATGCCAGTTACATCCACCGGACATTCACAGGTAATTACTAATATAACATGATTGAAAATATAAAAGATAGGTTGCCTAGTAGCCATAAACTTAGAGCTTGTATGAAGAGAATTGTGGATGTAAAGGAAGCGAGGGTGTTGTGTCAGGATTGTGGCAAGTGGCGCTCCATTTTCTCTGCCTATCTCCATGGGAAAAAGGCTTGACAATTTGATTGATCGTTGAAAATATAAAAAACACACAAAGCGCCTAGCATAAGGAAGCCTGCTTGGCTCACCGCCGACCGTAAGATAAAGGCACCACAGCACAAGTGAACTTTTTATAGTGGCGAGTTTCTTAAGTATCTCAAACGCTGGACAGACCTACTACCCACTTCCATTCTTCGAAAACATCGTAGATCCGAAGCTGGACACTGCGAACCCTTGTGTTCCATTTTATTGTTGTAAAATTTATTTTTCGGTTACTTGTTTGATTTAATCGATGTACAATATTTTACCTGTTATTCGTTTTATTTTCATTTATTACCCACTCATTTAATTTTTCATTTCATTGTACCCAAACCAACCTACTATTTGGCCGGCATTGTGACGGCGACTGAAGCAGCCGTAAACCAACTCGGTTGTTTCAGTCTTCGTCACTCTTGGATATTCTTTTGCTTTTCATCAGGCGGGTCGAGGTCAAATGTGTCACAATAAAAATAAAATACCAGTACTACTAAGTAATACGCATACAGTTGGTGGTCAAATGCTTAGTCTACAGATCCGGGGTAGTCCCATCACTTTTTTATTGTGTCGAACATGATAGCACTCCGCCTGATGTTAAGCTAGAGTACGATCCATGAATGGAAGTGACTGCTACTACTGTTCAATAACTGCAAGTAGCAATCACATCCACTATGCCGGCCTTGTTAGAACCGGCAACTTATAAGCTAAATCACTTAATTTTCTGTATACTTGTAAGTGGTGGTACTACCCCGGATCGGCAGAATAGGTGCCACTGTCTACCACTCTTTTATAACCAGACCCGAAGCACATATCAGTTTCTTTTTTTTATTAACATTTTTTTGCAATATTTAATACGAGAATAACTATCAATCTCTCACATCCACAATTCTCTTCACACAAGCTTTACGGTTAGCGGCACTAGGCTACCCAGCTTTCTTGAGGATGTCTCCGATTTGATCGAAAAACACCCTCCTGGAGCGCCATTTGCCACGTTTCTGACACAACTCCCTCGCTTTCCTCGGATCCACAATTATCTTCATATAAGCTACGGCTACTTAATTTTGATATACAAATGTATCAAACTTAAGAGTATTCAATAAAATATCGGATATCTTACAAAAATACGTGGGTGTTCCAGAAGTGATACAGCTTATACTTTGATGCCAACAATATTAATATTAATAAGACTACAAAACTCAAATATTTCGTACACAAGAGGAATAATAAGAACTTGGGATATTTTTAGAGTCATTTGAAAAATAAATATATTCACGGTCGTTCTTAGTAAATCTGATGTAGATGGGTGCGTTAAACAAGGCAGGCCTAGGAGGGTGTTTTTCAATCAAATCGGAGATATCCTCACGAAAGCTAGGTTGCCTAGTGCCCATAACCTTAGAGCTTATATGAAGAGAATTGTGGATGTAAAGAACGTGAGGGAGTTGTGTTAGTGGCGCTCCATTGTCACTGCCTATCCCCATGGGAGACAGGCGTGACAATTTGATTGATTGATTGATACCCACTTCATTTTTATCATCGACAACACCATTATTGTTATTGTAACGCCGTAATTCACACAGGTATAGGCAAAGCAAACGAAGCGCCACTGCCTTTATTCCATTTTTAAGCATGAAAATACCCAATAACTAATTTACATATTTTTATTGGAAAAGTTCAATTAACTATTAAACAAGTTCATCAGAATAATTCTGTTATAGTTTTTTTTTTTATATTTTATTTTTACTTGCTTGATCTGAATTCAATTAAAAAATGCTGGGATTCGCCCTACCTCAAGCTGTGCAATTAATTTCTTTATATTCCTCAAGAAAGCAGGATTACCTAGTACCCATAATCGTATAGCTTGTATGAAGAGAATTGTATATGTGAGGGAAGCGAGGGAGTTATTTCAGGATTGTGGCAAGTAGCGCTCCTTTGTCTCTGCCTATCCCTTTGGGAAAAAGCTGTGACAATTTGATTGATAGCATTTTTAAGGTAAGTATATGTATCTACAAATATCAAATTTAGTTAGGTTAAATAACAGAGCAGCTACTACGTAAACAATGCCTAGTTATAGCATAACATGTTATAATAGTAATTTTCTTGATCGATGTCATAATTACAATGCTCCATAATTAAAACCATGGTACTAATAAGCGACGAATGCGAATATCTCTCGCAAATGATTGACGCGTTTCCAGATAACAATTTTCCTGCCGTTTCGATCCAAAACTTAATTACATTGTCGTTTATTTGAACGCTTTCCATCGTATACGTATACTGTTGTATTTTAGTTTTCGGGGCTAAAAAGGATATCTCCGTTGCGGTGATAGTTCTACAGACCGTGAAGTGACTTAGTTGCATTTTGGAATCAGCTTTAAGTTGCTGGTTCCAACTAATCCGGCATAGTGAATGCATCTTCTTCTTGCAGTAGTTAAACTGTGGTAGCAGTCACCTACATTCATGGCCCACACGTTGCATTAACATGGGCTATAATAAAAAAACGTTCCTCTGGTCAAACAACAGCGGTCCCCTAAAACATGGCAAATACGATGAGTATCTTTTGCGTTGTCTTAAAATTTGGACTTGCTTCTATTGTTCCAAAGGTTGGCTGATAGAGAATGCTGACTAGCATTAGGTCCGCCTGCGTGTACCATAGTACAGCATTAAAATAAAACTATAGTTAAAAAAACTAAAAAAACACGCTAAACTAAAAAGTGAATATTTTTTAGTCCTAAAACTAAATTGAACTTCGTCCTGACCTCTTCCCTCTTGATGGTAAAAAAAGGAGGTCTAAGAATGCCTACGACTGAAAAAACCGACCAGTTCACGGTTGCCTCAGTCGCCGTCATTATGCCACAAAATTATTTTTTTTTGAAATTATTGTATTGTCATCGGTTTTTAATACGTATAGAAATTTTCATATTATTCAAACCTCTACTACTCGTGAAAATTAATTTGAAAGATTCTGTTACATAGTTACATACAAGTTAAGCTAATAAATGCGTGTTTTTAAATAAATAAAAACTGTCCACTGCATGTATGTGAATAAGGGTTTTAACTGTGTAAAGTTGATTCCTAAAAAGAATTTTTTTTAAGTCTTATTTTAAATCAAATTAAAAAGTATAAAGATCCGTCCATTAAAAAAAAATAAGTTTGGAACATTGTTCAATAGAGATCTTAATTAATTTTATTTCTCATTTAAACTTTGTTTGTGAAATCAGAAACTGGGATAATTGGGGGATATTACGTTCAATATCAATAATAAAGTAAACAATATTATTTCATTTCATCGCTAATAATAAAATATTGGTATATTGAGACAAGTGGAAGGATATAAATAAGACAGGCAAGCGCGGCGTGGTTAAATTATGATCGGTTAAACGCCAAGGCGCTATGTCCCAAGGGCGACTTCCTGGTAAAGGAGATAAAAAATATATTTTTCTCACGACTAGTATTTTATGGGGCAAGCAAGGGGCGCCATAATTGGATCTCTCTTCATTCTTAAACTTACCTAGAGTCGGCACTGGATTCCAAATTATCTTTAATATTTTAAAGGTTGTTTTGTTACTCAAGGGCAAAAAACAATAACATTTATAACTTACTTTTTAATCAATTAGTCAATCACGTGGTTAGGCGACCGTGGTGTAGTGGCAGTGCAATGGTTACATAAACCGAGAGCAGCAGGTCGAAACCTCCCACCGATACCAATGTATCTTTGGTTATCCTGTTTCTATGATACAAGCACTTAAGTAGCTTAGTATAGAAATGCAAATAAATAAAATAAAATTGCATTAGATTTTACTCAGATACGTACGCAGAGACCTACGTATACCATAAGAGGTCTTCTATTCTATCAATGAAACATAATAATGAATATTATTCACAAAAAAAAATGTAACTAGTACAATGTTTTTTTTGTCTAACAATCGATGAAATTCTTCACTAGTCTATTTTTTACCTATCAAAAGCATTAACGACAGACGTTGTGCATTGGTAAATACACCAGTTCGTTACGCGTAAAACGCAGGGTTTGATTCCCAGTCGGAGCAAAGATTTGTTTCAAAGCTTTTATTTGTAATATGATTAAATTGAATATAACAAGTATTTGGTTGAAAAAAAATAGATAGACTGGTACAAGTGTCTATATGTACCAGTCTATCTATATGTACTTTTAATTTTACATAAATGATAAAATAGTTACTAAAATATTCTAAAAATATACGTTATGGTGTATTACGTATACTCACAGTATTGTACCAACAATGGGTTGATAAATGCGTAATTAACACCGCTACCCGCTGACTGGTTGAAAAGACCAGCAAATTGTTCGCTCCTAGACAGGCTACCTTTATAAACTCGGCTCTATTAAGAATTTATATAACTAACTAGGTATGAAGTAATGATTATCTTCGCTGTCATTTGATCCACCATATTGTTTTATTTTAAAATTATACTATCTATTGTACATACAACTAAGCCGGCATATTGGACGTAACTGCTACTTACAGTTATTTAACTGTAAGTAGCAGTCACCATTCATTGACCGCACTTCAGCTTAACATCAGTCAGGGTGCTGTCATTTGTCAAGTAACAATAAAGAAAAAGATCGAGATCGAAAAAGAAGAAAGACGATATCTAAGAATGTTCCGCAATCAAATTGGGGACATTTCTAAAAAAACTAGCGTGCAGACCCCATAATCATAAAGTCTGTATGAAAAGAATTATGGATATAAAGGAAGCGAGATAATTAAATCAAGGTGACGCTTTGTTATTTCTGCCTATATCTGTGGAAAATGAGACGTGAAAATGAGATACAAAAATTGTAATTGATAATTTTTATATCAATCAATCAATTAAAATGTCACGCCTTTTTCCCACAGAGACAATGGAGCGCTATTCTAAAACATATTTTCTGGTCGCTCCCATCTGACTATCATTAAATTACTACCCTGAATTAACTTACGTAAACATCTGGTGATTATGCAATATCACTTACGTTAACTTCAAATGGATATAAATAAAATTAATGTAGGCCGAGTTACAGATATTAAGAAAAGGTTGTCATAAAAAATGATATAACTCAAACTTTTAAAACAAAGGTTAGGGAACTCATAATCAGGCTGTGGGCGATTGTTATTGTTAAATTCCATTCAAAACTTTGGTTACTTTTTTTTCAATATTTGTTCCTAAAAATAAATAACTAGCTTCATTTTTTATGACTTAATAGAACGGAGGTGACTATTTCTACAGGTAAATGGTGCATTTACTATTTCGACTTAGCTGACTGTCGTATCGTAATTAAAACAAAATTTTAAATTGTAATGTTTATTTTCCTACAAGGATATAAGGAGAGAAATTATTTTGTATGATCCTGACACTTGCCCTCGCTTCTTTTATATCCACAATTCATTACGTGCATACTCTATGGCTGTGGGCACTAGGCATCCTAGCTTTCTTGAAGATGTCTCCGATTTGGTACACAAACACCCTCCTGGGCCTGCCTCGTTTATTGCAGCCAATCACATGAGATTTATAAATACTTTTCATCAATCTACTTTCACATATCCTTTCCATGTGCCCAAACCATCGAAGCATTCCTTTGTCAATCCTTGTCACTACATCCACTTTCAAACCACATCTATCGCGCACTGTGCCTTATTCTATCCCCTATCGTCACTCCACATATACTTCTTAACGACCGCAATTCTACAGCGTTAATTGTACTCTAATGCTTCTTCTGCCACACCCAACCTTCACTTCCATACATTAATGTAGGAACAAGCACCGCATTATGAACAGCTATCCGTGACTTTTGGAACATTATTTATTATGCTAATAAATATATTTAAAAATATATTACGTGTGTTAAACTATTATTTAATAAATAGTTTATGTAATAATATACTCCTCCATAATACTGCGTTTAAATCAAAGCACAGGCTAGTCTTAATGTCTTTGCATAAGCAATTACATTCTATGTCACTTTGCATAAGCAAATTCTATGAACATTCCGACGAGAATTTACGTAACCAGAACGTAAATTCTCGTAAATTCGTAACCAGATTTACGTAACCAGTCAATTACAACATGTACTATATGCTAGACACTAAACGTGCTTGTATCATATGCACGAGATGCTAAAGACAAATTGATACAGTTCTCATTTAGATAGTGATTTCGTATACATTAGTATACTGACGGTCAAACAAACGTGATAAAAACAAACTTTTTACTTCGCAAAATTAAACACTTTCCTTATATATTTTGATAAATTCACATGTTTACCAACTTGTTTAATTCTTCAGCTGTAGTTATTAACGTATTACACTGCAAGATTATTGATATAATGTTAATTTCGTTGCCAAAACTGATGTGGGACAAAATTTATGCAAACTTTCATAATCTGGTATTTTTTTAGATTATGCGCGAACATTGAGAACTGGATTTTAAAAAAAGTATGCGGCTATCACGTTTATTTTTTATTTTATATTGGTTTTGATTCAAAACCAAAATAAACGCGATAGTAAGCCGCATTTTGTTCAATTTCATAATCTGTTTTTTTTTTTTAATTCTATTCGTCTAATAATATCGTAAGTTATGAATTAGCCATTGGAATATTTTTAAATAACGTAGTCAGGGCAGGTAATTTTGAATCGAGTTGTAACTTAAAACGAAGTTGCATAAAAGCTTTAATATTGTATTATAAATGGCACTGCTTTGAAATTTTATTTTTGTAACTTCATAAATCGGAACGCAAAATATTATAAACAAAAATTTGTTTACCTTTTTATCACGTTTGGTTGGCATGGAAATTGAATTACAATGGTTTAAGACTTCTAAAGATTTTTAAATAAAACAATTTATTTATTTTTTCTCTATTATTTAAACACACACGACCTGATATTAAGCTCCTCCAGCTTGGATTCAAGCGATCCAAGATTATAGGCCCTAATATTAATAGGAGACCTATGTTGCAGCGACTATTACAAAAGTTCCAAAGTTGCGCCTACTAAACCAGCCTAGCTTAATATGGCAACTATCAAGCGATCCCAAACGTGACTAGGTTACTTCAAGGGCTTTACACTTGAAAGTGGCATCATCCCGGGTGGGCAGACTAGGCAAACATAGTTCTTATTTTTTGTAATAACATATATAATACTGAAGGATCATACAAAATGCATGAAACAAATTGTTCTGAAACGGAATATATTCCGGGTTCTATTCTCGATACCAGGACGATACTCTTGATACTATTCTGACTGTAATGTCGTCTTTTATATGTTTCTATACAATAAAGGAAAAATTGAATAATTAGGACGACCGTGATATAGAGACAAGCATTCACATTTTGTCGACCGAATCGGCAGTCGAACTAAAAAGTTCGGTGCATCTTTTCTTTGTAGAACAATTGACAAGTAGAATGCTTTGCCAGCCCATGTGTTCCCTCCCTCCTATAACCTTGGATCCTTCAAGCGATGCGTGAAGAAGCACCTTTGGCCGGCATAGTGACGGCGGCTGAGACAGCCGTGTACTAACTCAGTTGTTTCAGGCGTCGGCACTTTTGGATCTCCTCTTGCTTATCATCAGGCAGGTCGATGTCAAATGTCGTGTCACAAAAAAAAATTCATCCCACTCGTCAGTACCAACGTATCTTTGATATGAACTTTGGTTGCCCTACTTCTATGTAGCTTAGTATAGAAGTGTAAAACCAAAATCAATAATATTCAAGTTAAACTATATAGTACTTATAGGAAATAGAATTGCCAATAATCACCTAATTTGAACGGATTTAATAAAGTTATGATGAGTTTCCTTACTATGTAGGCCTTTGTTCCCTTTATCTAGTTAAATACTTAGTATAATTGGCAAGATGATAATAAAAGACAGTTAATCATTTTGTCAAAGTTGTTATGAATTATTGTGGTAAAGATATGGCATCGGAGTTTGTAATAAACTTAAAGTCATTTCAAAATATATTAATACTTTATTTCTATTTTCTTAGATTTTGCGCAAACATTCATTAATGAATTAAATCAATTTTATGCGGCTTACTATCGCGTTTATTTAGTTTTTGATTTTACTATTTTATTTTGTTATTCCGACGTTTTGAGAGCTTTACAGTCATCATGGTCACGGAGAACGTCGGAATAATAAAATAAAATTGTAAAATCAAAACCAAAATAAACGCGATAGTAAGCCGCATAAAATTCGCATTAATTCATTACTACAAATGTACTACTATAAATGTATATTTTTTTTACATTTCTTTACTAAACTTCTAGGAGTATCTGTATCATAGAAACAACACGACTAAAGTACACATTATCAAAAATGCTTTAGTACTAGCAAGCGAATAAGCCTATAACCTTGAACACCTCAATCGTAAATAAAGCACCTTTGGCCGGCATAGTGATAGCGACTAAAACAACCGTAAGCTGCGTCGTTTTTTTCAACCGTCGGCACTCTTTGACCTCTCCTTGCTTACCATCGTGTAAGTCGATGTCAGATATCGAATTACTATAAAAAGACATACCTACACATTATAAAACTCTAACTACTATAAGGTATATAACTTTAAGTACAGTGTTTTTCTTATTTGGCACAAGTTGTAAACAAACCTGAAAATCACCATTTCCCATGCCCTTTATCCAAGGAAACTGTTTTTTTTTAGAATGAAGAAAATGTAACAAATGCACAATATGTTTTAAAATATCATCCAATCAAATTGTCACGCCTTTTTCCCATGGGGATAGGCAGAGACATAGAGCGCCACTTGCCACAATCCTGACACTCCCACGCTTCCTTCACATTCACATTTCTCTTTAAACAAACTCTAAGGTTTTTATATACATTATTTTTATCAAAAACCATTTATATGGAACCGGTAAATTTATAATGACGAATGTTGTGCCCCAATAATCAAATTTAAAAAATTCACAATAACGAATTAAAAAATTACGAATTTATCGTTAATTCGTCATAATGCCGAAAGTTCATTTAAAAGTTGGCCGGCATAGTGACGGCGACTGAGGCAACTGTAAACAAACTTAGTTTTCTCAATTGTCGTCACTCTTGGACTTCTTCTTGCTTATCATTTTTGCTTATTTATTTTCTACTGACCAATCGTCCGACCGGGTATAAAATTTCGGTCAAGGCCCCTTTAGGGACTTCGGACCACTGCCTGGTCGAGACGACAGTGCCGCGCACCGTGCCTCCTCCTGCCAGAAAAGAGATGCGGCGTTTGTGGCACTACGGGTCGGCGGATTGGGAGGGAATGCGGAATTATTTCGCTTCGCTCCCTTGGTGGCAGCGCTGCTTCAAATCTAATGACCCGTCTACGTGTGCCTCGGCCGTTGCCGACGAGATAGCACTGGGGATGAAATATTACGTTCCATCCAACTGTGCATCTCGTAACGACCGGAGCAGGCCCTGGTACAACGGTGAATGTGCGACTGCTGTTTCAGCGAAAAACGCAGCTCACAGTGCCTGGGTCAGGGGTCGAAAAAATCATGACCCTCGCGTGGACGAGTTAAAAGCAGCCTATAATCGTGCCACCAAGTCTTGCAGAAAGGTCTTTAGAAGAGCGGAGGCACAGCGCGTTTACAGGATTGGCGAGAGTCTATTAGCGCACCCAACAGATAGTCGCAGCTTTTGGAGTCTCGCCAAGACTGTAGAATCTAACTTCTGTCGTTCCTTACTGCCACCGCTGAGACAACCTGATGGCTCACTGGCGCATACGGCGAAGGCTAAGGCCGATCTCCTGGCTGAAGTCTTTGCCACTAATTCGCGAATCGACGATCGTGGTGCAGGGCCACCTGCCTTGCGTTCGTGCGGACATACGATGCCTGAGATCCATATCAGACAACGTGATGTCCGCACGGAGTTACGATCGCTCGATATCCGAAAGTCCAGTGGCCCGGATGGTATCCCAGCGCTTGTACTTAAAACGTGTGCAGCGGAATTGACTCCCGTCTTGACGAGGCTATACCGGCTCTCATACTCGGCGGGTATGAGTGTGCCTCATACCGTGTGCCTCGGGCTTGGAAGGGGGCCAATGTGCAACCGGTCCCTAAGAAAGGCGACCGTTCAGACCCTGCAAACTACCGTCCGATAGCTGTAACCTCAGTGCTGTGCAAGGTCATGGAGCGGATAATTAATGTCCGCCTCATGGCCTATCTAGAGGGTCATCAGCTGATCAATGACCGTCAATATGGCTTTAGGCCGAAACGGTCAACTGGTGACCTTCTGGCGTACATCACGCACGTCTGGGGCGAAGCATTGGATGGTTATGGAGAGGCCCTTGCCATCGGCTTGGACATCTCCAAAGCGTTTGACAGGGTCTGGCACAAGGCCCTTCTTTCCAAGCTCGAGGCATTCGGTTTACCTGATCGTCTGCGCGGCTGGATAGCCGACTTCCTGTGTGGCCGCTCCATACGCGTTGTTGTGGATGGAAGCGCTTCGCGCAGGGTGTCGGTGAATGCTGGCGTTCCCCAGGGCTCCGTGCTGTCGCCAACCTTGTTCCTTCTGCATATCAATGATATGCTGGACCTTGGATCCAGCATTCATTGCTATGCAGACGACAGCACGGTGCATGGACGCTACACTGCCCGCCCCGCAGCCGGCAAACAGGAGATAGCCGATGTGAGAGAGTCTGTTGTAGCGGGGCTGAACCGGGTTCTTGATCGTATTACCCAATGGGGCGACAAGAACCTGGTTCAGTTCAACGCAGACAAGACTCAGGTGTGCGCGTTCTCGACGAAAAAATCCCCGTTTATCCCCCTTCCTTCTCTCGGTAACATCTCCCTCGGTACTTCGGACAGACTGGACATCTTAGGGATGTCCATTCGCAGCGATATGAATCACAGGGACCACATCGAGCGGGCCATTAAGACCACCTCCCGCAAACTTGGCATCCTGAACAAGGTGCGGCGGTTCTTTGCGCCAGAGCTTCGCCTACTTTTATACAAGGCACAAATTCGCTCTTGCGCGGAGTACTGTTCGCACTTGTGGGACGGCTCTGCCAAGTATCTTCTCAATGCCCTGGATTCATTGCAGCGCCGAGCTGTCCGAATTATAGGAGATTCAGAGGTCACGCGTACTCTGGAGCCCCTGCAACTACGCAGAGACATGGCGGCTTTGTGCGTCCTCTATCGCCTATACCACGGAGAATGTTCCGATGAGCTCTTTAACCTTGTTCCTACCTCGTCCTTTTACACCCGTAATACCCGCACAGGTAGGGGAAAGCATCCGCATTCTATCGATCGAATCGGCAGCCGAACTAAAAAGTTCGGTGCGTCTTTTCTTTGTAGAACAATTGACAAGTGGAATGCTTTGCCAGCCCATGTGTTCTCTCCATCCTATGACCTTGGATCCTTCAAGCGATGCGTGAAGAAGCACCTTTGGCCGGTATAGTGACGGTGACTGAAGAAGCCGTGAATAAACTCGGTTTTTTCAGTTGTCGTCACTTTTGGACCTTCTCTTGCTTATCATCAGGCGGGTCGAGGTCAGATGTCGTGTCACAATAAAAAAAAAATAAAAAAAATCATCAGGCGGGTGGAGGTCAGATGTCGTGTCAAAATAAAAAATACTCTTGACAAGTAAGGAAAAACCGACTATACATTATCTGTACGTGGGCGTGTTTGTCAGCGACATAGGAGCACCTGGACGCTATGATAATAATGGCTAAAAGATACATTAGTGCTAAATGACACAAACTAAGAATAAACCAAAATGTGAGCCTTTGTTTGAGATTAACAAACAGACAAACAACCATTAGTGCGACCACAACATATTAGCAATCTTGTCAAGTTGTTTTTTGTGTGTGAGGTGTAATGTTTTGTGAACTTGAATAGAGTGTGTACGACTATAGCCTATAAACATTATCAATCAATCAATCAAATTGTCACGCCTCTTCCCCACAGACAGAGAGACAATGGAGCGCCACTTACCACGATCCTTACACAGCTCCCTTGCTTTTTTTTATTTATTTTTTGTGACACGACATCTGACCTCGTCCCGCCTGATGATAACCAAGAGGAAGTCCAAGAGTGACGACGACTGAGAAAACCGAGTTTGTTCTCGGCTGCCTGAGCCGCCGTCACTATGCTGGCCAAAGATCTTCACTTCGTCGTCACTCTTGGACCTCTTCTTGCTTACCATCAGGCGGGTCGAAGTCAGATGTCATGTCACAATTTAAAAAAAAACATCATAAGCATAGTCGAGGTAACACATTCGATATTTATTAATTACCTAAATCACACGTATAGTGGAATTATATATTTAAAATATTGTCTTTCTTAGACCTACGCCACACATAACGGACACTCTATTGTCGAACTTATGTTGCGGTCACTCGGCACCTGATCATTTCGTCCGATGCGGATTATCAGTTAACTACCATTATTTTTAAAGGGGGTGTAAAATAATTTCTTTTACGTCACATGAAGGATTGAAACAAGAAAAAAAGGAAGAGTCATTATTGGCCACACATATTCCAATTGTAAGCAGATAAAAAGTCCAATAGTCAAGCCAAATGTCTATTTTTTATGTCTACTTCGAAGTTGTATCATAGCGCAGCTCTCGTTGTCCAAGCCGAACTCCTCCTCCATACAGAATAATATATTTGGATCTAACTCGTAAACACGTTTTTTTAGGTTGTTTACGTGACACGGCTTTTTTTTAAACAAAGGCAATCCGCGAACTTTTTATTTTGTTCCTGTGGATGCTATTGTGTCGAATGCAATTTAATAGTTGTATACAACAAATATTTAATAATTAAAAAAGGAGGCAGTAATTGCTCAGAGATTGGTTGTTCAAATGTGGTAGGCACATAGTCAACCCCATTTGGCCAGTCTGCCAATCCGCGGTAGTACAGTCACTTGAAACAGTCTACAGACCTTAAAGTGGCTCAGTTTTAAAAGTTTCCGGTTCCAACTACGCTGGCATAGTGGATGCGGCTGCTATTCGCAATTATTTAACTGCAGTCCAGCTTGACATCAGACAGGGCGCATCATATGTCGAGCCACAAGAATAAAAATAACGGTAGGGTTTTTGTAGTACAAAGTGAATTTTAAATTCGGATACTAACAATGTTTGCAACAAATACTACGAATGTTCTTGTTTAATTTTGCTGCGGAAAGTTGTAGCGCCATTTTATGTATGACAGGCGTAAAGTATGTTTACATTTGAACATACAAATTACTTTACAAACAGCGTCTGAAGTTTACAGTGAATTAATTAAAAGCAGAAAAAATATTAAGAGTTACTGGCGAACTAACCCCGGGTTACCCATCGTGCAGGGTATTTTCATATGCGGAGCGGGGTAGTTTTATAAACAAGACACTAAAGCGCCACTTGCCACGATCCTGACACAACTCCCTCGCCTCCCTCACATTCACAATTCTCTTCATCAAGCTCTAGTGTTACATTTCAAAACTTTCATAACATATTATAAAATAAATTTAATTTGTAAGCATATTAATGTAAATTTAAACTTGCCCATGAAGCTGAAACAGTATCAGTTTCATGAACAAAATTGTTTCATAACACCTCTACAAAGTCCCTCTTTAAAGGCCACTATTAACATAAAATTAATTATAAAATACCTAAAATAGTTCTAATACTTGGAACGATATTTAACTTGCCATTAGTGACGGTATAAAGCGACCGTGGTGTAGTGGCAGCATTTTGCGCGACCATTGATTTATTAATTTAGTTAAATCACATTTTTTTTTATTTTAGTTTTTATACATTTCTATACTAAGCTACTAAAGTGCTTGTATAATAGAAACAGGACAATTAAAGTAACAATTATACCAAAGATACATTGGTACCAGTAAGTGATTTCTAACCCGTTCACTCGGTTTGCATAACCATTGCACTGCCACTACACCACGGTCGCCTATAGTTATCTATTAGATCTTTTTGGTCCTTATATTTTTAAATACAATTTTTTAAAAAATATATTGACGAAAGAGATTAAAATTAAGGAACTTTTTTACAAGTATATTTTGTGCCTCGACATCTGGCAACAAACCTGATGTTATGTAAAGTGCAGCCCATGAATGGAGGCGAATGCTATTACCAAAGATAAAAACTGCAAGTAGCAGTCGTATCTACCATGCTGGCCTAAATTTTAAAATGATCTCAAGTTTTATTGCCATTAAAATTCTTAGTTAAACTTAGTTCGCTGAAAACGGCCAAAGAACTTTAGGTATAAATTTTAAATAAACTACACTTGGTAGTTCAAAGTTTCTCATCAGATATTCCATCTTATACTCACATCTTGCTTTTTGCTTCATACATGCAGGTAACTCAAAAACGTCCGGGTGAAATTCCCATGCGCGATTCCAATCTAGCCGATTCTTCTACATACTACATATATATTTATTTATTTCTATTTAGACAATCCAACAGTACAATTTATGATATATATTTACTACCATAAACAAAAATACTATCATTATTAGGATTGATCAATAATTGTAACATTAAACTATGTTTTACACTACAAGGTACTAAAACTTTACTAAACAAACTAAACATAATCAGTTTACAAACTTATGCATCTGTTGTGTGTGTGTGTGCGTGTGTTGTGTGTGGGGGTGCATGTGTGTGTTCATTAATTTAATAAACTTCTCCCTAAATTTTATATTATTATAAACATGCCAAAAAGCATTTCTATGACTTCCTGCATAACTTTTCCTAACTTAGAGAGACAGACGTCGTTTTCAGCCATACCGCTACATATTTTTTTGCATGGAACCAAAAGGATTAAAACGATAATTATAGTTATTCTTATTATAAGTCTTTAGCTGGACTGTTATTAAATTGGAGTACCTGAAGACGGACTATGTAAGTGAAACAGTGGCACTTAAGCTAAAATGCTAATATGAGCTTTTTTTATTATTGTCACACGACATCTGACCTCGACCCGCCTGATGATAAGCAAGAGAAGGTTCAAGAGTGACGACGACTTAAAAAACGTATATTTCACTGCCTCAGCCTCCGTCACTATGCCGGACAAAGTTGATTCTTCACGCATCGCTTGAAGGATCCAAGGTCATTGGATTGAGAGAACACATGGGCTGGCAAAGCATTCCACTTGTCAATTGTTCTACAAAGAAAAGACGCACCGGACTTTTTAGTTCGACTGCCGATTCGATCGATAGAATGCGGATGCTTTCTCCGACCTGTGCGGGTATTACGGGTGTGAAAAGACGAGGTAGGAACAAGGTTAAAGAGCTCTTCGGAACATTCTCCGTGGTATAGGCGATAGAGGACGCGCAGAGCTTAGTTATACCTAAGCTGATATAAAACATGAGATGGAACATGAGAATGCGAAGGATGCTGTCATATCTTACCGAGATACCGCGGGGCACAGATAGTAATATAAAAAAACAGTTATTATATAATATGTATATAATAACTGGTATATAATTTGATTTATTTTCAAAAGCCCAGAGGTATTATTTTGAATGTAATTTATAAAACAACAGAATTCCCTCTACTTATATAAATAACTGTTTTGGTAATTTCTAAAAAGTAGACAAATTTACTTCGCCCATTATGCTAATGTAATACTCAAGTAACCTCAAAAATGCTTAGATTTATAAAAAGGTAATTTTTATAAAGGAGCTTTTCCTCGTTTTCGTGACAACCACTGCCGGAAATTTAGAAAAGTACACGTACGACACTACATTTTTATCCAATAAAAGAAATTCAATATTTAATGTCAATTATTTTAATTCATAAGTCTGAACCACACACTTCCAGGTCTGTATTGAAAATGGAGAATAGATTTTAATTTTAGAACTACTAAATATTACTAGGTAGAATTGTTAAATATTTTTATACTACGCAGTGCAAAACAAATTTATTCTTTTACTCACCAATCAACAGAATTGTGCGACGAGTTGATTCATAGATCCATAGATTTTTTTAATGACTCATTTAAGGATTGTTTAAACGAAATCTATAGTTTATTGTGATTTTTTTATTATACATTTCTATACTAAGCTACTAAAGTGCTCGTATCATAGAAACAGGACAACCAAAGTACATATATCAAAGATACATTGGTACCGGTGTGTGGTTTCGAACCCATGCCACTCGGCTTACACTGCCACTACACCACGGTCGCCTTAAATAGTTTAATTTAGTATGTAATTGTAATTGTATAGATCTAACTGTATTTGAATGTTGTGCATATTTGTATATGTTTGCATATTAGTAAAAAAAAACGTAAAATATGCTATTATTATTAATGTAAAATATTATATGTTTACTGTAAATATGCCTTATATATAAATAAATAAATAAACTATAGTTCATGCTAGAGATCAGCGCGTTTGTAATTTATTTAGTCACCATGCGGAAGCTAAGGATGTCTTTTCAATAATTTGTAACTAAGAAAACTAACTTGTAACTAGGCAATAAATTATAATATCATATTATTTAAGTTACCCTAAATTATTATCAAAGTTTTATTGTTTTTTTCTACTCCATTCTACTAAAAAGCTGCAGTATGTGCGTCTGTCTGTTAGAAATTTATTCCGCCAACTTTATGGTATAGTTATGGTTACTTATGGTATAGTTCAAACTTATGTTAAGCTGGGGTGCTGTCAATGAATGAGGTCACTACTACTACAATTCTTAAATAGCTTTAATAGCACTTTATAATAGCAGTCACTACAAAAATGCCGGCCTAGTTGGAACCGGCAACTTACAAGCTGATCCCGAAACGCGATTAAGTCTCTTCACGGTCTATATACTGGTAACTGATGGTACTACCCCGGATCGGAAAAAATATTTAATAATCTGAAAAAATATTGAATAATTACCACAGAAATATAAATGTAGCTTCCAAAAAAAGTGGTAGGCAGTGGTACCCAGTCTGCCGATCCGGGTTAGTACCACCACTTACAAGTATACAAACCGTGAAGTGATTTGATCACGTTTCGGTGAACTCCAGACCTTTTTTATTATTGTGACCCGCCTGATGTTAAGCTGGAGTGCGGTCCTGTTACTTACAGCTCAATAACTATAGTAGCAGTCACATCCTAGCCATGGAACCCGCTTATAAAAACTCTAAAAATGATCTAGTGCAACATCTAATTAACTAAGTATTTTTTATAGGTTGTTGATTATTATTGATGTAGTGATAAGGATTGACAAAGGACTGCTTCGATGGTTTGGGCACATTGAAAGGATGAGTGAAAGTAGATTGCCGAAAAGAATTTATAAATCTCATGTGAATGGATACGTTAAACAAGGCAGGCCCACCCTCCAGGACCAAATCGGAGACATCCTTAAGAAAGCTACTCGTAGTTTACCTAGTGCGCATAACCATAGAGCTTGTATGAAGAGAATTGTGAATGTGAAGAAAGCGAGGGAGTTGTGTCAGGAACGTGGCAAGTCTCTGTGATAATAAGGCGTGACTTTTTTTTATTATTTTTACGAGGTAAAAATTCAAACGTCCAAACGGGACCAACCCCAGTAATTGCTATTGGTAAACACATTTTTTTGGTGTTTTCCGGCTTCAACAATTCATTTATCCTTTTCATTTCCTATGATTGATTTTAAGAAAACAATCAACCTTCGACATTTTGGGATTCTTGGACTTTTGTTATTAGGAAAAACACTTTATTTGTTGGTTTGTTATGCTAGTTACTTTTTTCTTTTCAGGGAAACCTTTTCTGTTATATATATATATAATTATTTTTTTTATTCACATTTCTATACTAAGCTACCAAAGTGCTTGTATCATAGAAAAAGGACAACCAAAGTACATATATTAAAGATACATTGGTATCGGTGCAGGTAGGTGGTTCCGAACTCATGCTTTCGGTTTGTGCACTGCCACTACACCACAGTCGCCTTAGTACAATACTAATAATAAAAGTGGACGGATTATGGGAATTGGGGCGTGATAGATAATTAATGATAATAAAATCCGCCATCGATATTATTTCCGTATTCATTTAATTAGCACAGGTTAGATGGAGACAAAAGATTGCTTCTTGTTTTTTTTGTGTTTTTTATGTTTTTTCAGCACTCCGCCTGATGTTAAGCTGAAGTACATTCCATGAATGGAGGTAACTGCTACTACAGTTAAATATCTGTAGGTATCTGTCACATTTACTATACTAGCCTAGTTAAAACCGGCAACCTACAAGCTGATCCCGAAATGCGATTAAGTCATTTCACGGGATGTATACTTGTAAGCGGTGGTATTACCCCGGATCGGCACCACTGCCTACCACTCTTTGACAACCAGATTGACAGCAAATATGCTCCTATTTTATAACTAACAAATATTTTTAATATTCAATCTATTTACTAAATTTTACAAATGAAATCTATGAAACAAATATTATATGCTTCGACCGGGCATCAACCCAGGGCTTTACGCGTAACGAACTCTGGTGCTAACCATACACCACGTCTGTCTAGCGTTCTGCACGCCACCCTTTAAAAAAACAATGAACAACAGTTTTAAATGTCATATGACCAGAAAATATAATAAAATGTAAAAGTAACATTCTAAATGACTCCCAAAGCAACGTTAGTGTTGCTAACATAATATTCCTTCGAACAAACCTAATTTAAAAGTTAAATAGAACTTTCCAGAATAGCGGTTTAGTCTTCATGAAATATAAATTTAAGAACAAACATCTTCTCGGTAAACAAGTATTACTTTTAAACTTTCACCTTTGTAATAATCAATAAAGAATAACGCTCCTGTTGTTCAATCATTTGGAATATTAATCATTCTTGCCCAAACACAGGACAGAAACATGGACCGCCACTTACTACGATCCTGACACAACTTTCTCGCTTTCCTCACATCACAAAAAAAATATTATTTATTTCTCTTCGTAGTCGCTATTATAACATCATACATTTTTACTTTAAGGAATATTGGTTTCTGTATCGTAAAATCTCTATTCCGTAAAACAATAACTCGTCTTAACAAAAGCAATATTGTAAACAACATTAATAATTTGAAATTAAATAAAACCTCGTTCAAACTTCAATAATGAAGAACAATGTTTGAAAAGTTAAAATGGAAATGTAAAACCATAGAATTGATCGATGGTAATGGATGTTATTTGATATTCGTGGATTAGGACCTTCAACATCAGAGAATGTATTATCGTTTTATTTTATGGTAAAGTAAAGTTGAATTAATTTAAATAATAAAATAAAACTATATAGTATTAGATATAGTATGTAGATACATTATTACTTATAGTATAAATTAAAGTAGTAATAAAATTGATGTCGCAGAGAAATAAACCCGGCACCTGCGACGGAGCTACACAAAACCTACGTGCTCTTCTACCCTAAAATTGTCTTAGATTTTGCGCGAACATTGCGAATTGCATAGGCAAACATGTTCGACAAAACAACGACGACAAACAACGCCGATTCGTCCAACTTAATCAAACGGAATCTTGTGCGTACAGGAGTAAAAATACGAGGTAAAAATATAGTTAATAAGTTTTAAGACACACATAGGAACCGTCCGTTTCCTTGAGAAAATGCAAGCGCTCTAGCTTCCTTAAGATTTTAGTATCATGATTGATAAGCTCAATGAATCCACTGTATACTTTCAGGAGATACTTGGCAAAATCGTACCAGAGGTTTGAAGAGAACTCGACGGAGAAGCTAATATCTAACTTGTGTAGTATTAATAGTCAGTGCTTCGGCATGAAGAACTGTCGTAGCGTATTTAGAATGCCATGTTTGCTTGTAATTATTATTCCGAATCACATTTATTATTTAATACAAAAAAGCAATTTTGTCCAAACGAAAAAATATACGCGGAAGCTAATTTAATGTAAGGTCGTAAAAAGGGGGATTAGACCTAGATGTGTGGCATCTGTCGCAATGTCTAAAGTGCCATGGCCCATCATAAATTTAATTTTATTACTTTATTACAACACTTTGAAGCAATTTTGGAGTCATTTACGTTCATAATTTACTACCATTTACGTTTTACTCTATATGAATAATGTTCTATGTTTTTGGCACCAAATTCGTGTGGATAAAGTTACTTTTGATGTATTGGTGCTAATTGTAGGTTAGTTGAAACTAATAAGTACTTAGATGTGACTTATTAGTTTCAAGTTCAAACCTAAACTACTTCAAAAACACTGAGCGCCCAAAGTAATTATATTTTTATGGCTCGCCATAATACATATTGTGATTGCGTCTTATATATAAGTCACTAAAATTCAATAACTGTAAGTAGCAATTACATCCACCATGTCGGCCTAGTTAGAACCGGCAACTTACAAGCTAATCCCGAAACGCGACCAAATCACTTCACGGTCTGTATACTTGTAAGTGGTGGTACTTACTACCTCGGATCGGCAGAATGGGCACTACTACCTACCACTCTTTGATAACCAGACCCGAAGCGAATATCAGCCTCTTTTTTTCTTTCTTTTTAAAGTTTTATATTTATAGTTTTTTTTATTAATGCTCGACGTATGACTCTGATGTGACCCTGGAGTGCGATCCATAAATAAGGGCGAATGCTACTACAGTTACATAACTACACGTGTTCGCATCCACTATGCCGGCCTAGTTGGCACAGGCAACTTGCCCCTGTCTCCAAACGCGTCTAAATCACTTCATGGACTTAACATTTGTAAATGGTGGTACATTTCCGCATCGGCAATATTTAATATAATTATTAAATATCACAAATAAAAGCTATGAAATAAATATTTGCTCCGACCGGGAATCAAACCCAGGACTTTCCACGCAACAAACCAATCGCCAACCGTTCGGCCACGCCTGTCCTCAATTAGTTATTCAATTAACGCAAGTCGTAATTGAGTCTATTTGGTATCTGACTCCATTTTCTCGTTTAATCCATCGTCATCAACTCCACACTATCTTAAGGATAATAATAACATTATTAGTTATCCAGTAGAAAAAAAAGATATAGGATTTTATAACAAGGATGAACAAATATAACGTAGATATAAAACCTTTTCATTTGACAATATAATCCTAAAATATATTTATTCGTATAAAGTTACACGTAATAACATAATTTGTTCAATCTCAGTCGCGTTGAGACATAACAAGATTACTTTATAGACGACTTAGGGGAGAGAGAGAAAAGAAAACTGTAAACAAATTCTATTAATGTTTTTCGGATGTGTGTGTGGGGTTGAAATATTGAGCCCTCAATCGACTAACGATATATATTCGTATGCATACGTTTTTAATTGATTAAATTAAGGTCTAATGATTGATGATTATTAGTTAATAATATAAAATTGGTAATTAGAATTCGTTAGGAAACATATATTTTTATTACCTCAAATAGTAAAAAAAGTATAATGTTGTCATAATCAATCAATCAATCTCAATGTCTGGCATTTACTCCTACAGGAATATATAAAGACGTTGGAGCGCTCACATCCACAATTCTATTCAAACAAACTTCATGGGTTATTTTATAAATTTCATACGGGGTTAACCGGGAAGTTAATAGGCACTGCGCTTCTCGGTTAACCCCGTATGAAATCTATAATATATAAAGGAAAATATATAAAGGCATTTAAACTCCAATTAACTTTACGCATAGTGATGCGTATTGATTTATAGATTTCACTGAGGGTTAACCGGGAAGTTAATGGGCACTACCGACCTCCCTTTTTAATAACGTCGCCGATTTATTTTAGGAACAAACTTTCCCGGTTAACCTTGTATGAAATCTATAAAATTAATAAAAGCATTTAAACTCCAATTGACTTTACGCATCGTAATGCGTACTGATTTATTTTGCCAAGAAATTCTGAAGAATTGATTCACGAATTTTTCTTTCGGCGTTCGAGCGTTTATCATATTACCAAATTATACAAAGTAAGCCTAAAGCCAAAGTTTGAACACACGCATTGAATACCTTAATAAATACTCGCTAAAGTTAAATTAGGTTATGTTTTCAAATTTTCGAGTGGGTAGAAATACCTACAACTATGTATATAAGGAAAGAATATTTGGGTATATTTTTAATACCCAAATATTTGCTTAAAAAAATTTAAATGTGATTTTGATATAAAACCTAGCACCTAGATACCAGTGAGATAGCTACATCCATGTATATAAGGAAAGAAATATATTTAATACCCAAATATTTACTTTAAAAAATGATTTTGACTTTGACTAGCACTTGTTAGTTAACGCTTGTACTCGTATTAGCTTTACTCCTTATATAGATTTTTAAGATGTAGACTCCTAAATCTGTAAAATTTATAGTTTGAATTTGTGGCTTTCTTCAAAGGAAGTGTCGGTTTCTTGAATGCTTCCCTTATGTCGGTCTAAATGAGCACCAGCAGCCTTCTAATGTGCTTTGAACAAAGATATACACCAAGATAAAGTTTCATTACTCAAGCCTTTACATCTCAACAAGTCCTTTATGTATTTTTTGGTACACATAAAATGTAGATGAATATGATGTGATTTTGAAAGAAGATGTAGTGACAAGGATTGACAAAATGCTCCGCTGATTTGGGCACATGGAAAGGATGAAGTAAAAGTAGATTGACGAAAGAAATTGATAAATCTAAAGTGTATGGCGCTCATTTGTCTCTGCCTATCTCTGTGGGAAAAAGGCGTGACATTTTGATTGATTGATGGATGGGTTTAAGTATGTGGTCATTTACCACAAGTGTAGTACATGACTGGTGTGAAGCGAGAAAGAACATTGACGACAGGCGTGGACGAACGGTTTAGCGACTGGTTTGTTGCGCGTAAAGTCCCGGGTTCGATCCCCGGTCGGAGCAAATATTTGTTTCATAGCTTTTATTTGTAATATCCAGAAACCAGTCGCTAAACCGTTCGTCCACGCCTGTCGTCACGACTGTTTCAGTCGCCGTCACTCTTGGATCTCCTCTTGCTTATCATCAGGCAGGTCGAGGTCAAATGTCGTGTCACAATAAAAAAAGGCCGGCGACGAAGACTAAAGATATTGTAATTAGTTTTCCAGTCAAGGCCAGATATCCTGTCTCAAATAAAAAAACATCGATAAATAATGAAATTAAATAATAATATATGATATTTTTTCGTGTATTTTTAGCAAAGTTTGTTAATAAGAACCGCGATCCCAAAGCTATTTTGTGGGTTGATTGATTGGATCATTGAGTTATCTTGTTTAGGGTTATACTTCGTGTTTTTATTCAATATCTATATACTACTATTATATTATATGTCTAACTATATACGCACAGAATTTATGTATAATAGTTATATGTGAAGATACCTAACTTCATCATCATCAGCCGGAAGATGTCCACTGCTCAACATATGCCTCCTTAGAACGTCATTCCAAACGACAAGATGCCAGTTGCACTCACCGGTATGAATGTGAGGGAGTTGTGTCAGGATAGTGGCAAGCGGCGCTCTATTGTCTCTGCCTATCCCTGTGGGAAAAAGGCATGGCAATTTGACTTTGATTTGATGTTTTATATAGAAAAATATAATACATCAAAGAAACTTAATAGTAGTAATATTTAGCAAACTCACATACCTAAATGAAAATTAAATTAAAAGTGAGTTGAACCGTGAACGTCTTTATTATTATTATTAACGACTTAGTTTCTGTGATTATAATTGTTTTCTTTGTTCTTTGCAGTAAGACGCGGGTTAGTTTGAAGTTTATCTCTTCATTTGTAAGTAAGAAGGGGATTTACTTGTAAAATTTTCCCATATATTGCAAAAGTTATGAAAATATCGTGCGCTCTTCCCGTCGAATAAATCGAAACGTGTTTTATGCGTGTTTTTCAATAACATTGTATTACCAAGTTTATTGGACATTTGTCTGCCACAGACAAATGTCTGCAAGCATCAGTCGCATCCACTATGCCGGTCTTTCAACTATGGCGACTGGATCACTTCACGTTCATTATGCCGCAATAAATTATTTCTTTTCCCGATTGTACTTGTAGATTGTACTATACTTTATGACGTTAAAAATTCTTAATTAAATTACAAAAAAGACTATTAGCTAATGGTTGCTATAAATAAAGTATTATTGGAATATTTTGTGCACAAAAAATCTTAATCCAAACTTAATACTTGTCTCGGTCTAATTTTATAAAGATTTTAGTAAACTCAAGGGATTATACTCAAGGGATTCTTACAGGTAAATCCCTTTTTATTAATTTTTTTACTAAGTTATACTTACTGATATTAAATTTGGACGGACAACCGAAATTGCCTTCTAAATATATAAAGTTTTATTATCCCTTGTTTTCTAAATTAATTAGATTAATATTCATATTTTTCTTTTTATATTCTGTAGCACAAGGAATTGGGAATCTAATAATTGTACACTATGTACCTACATTATTTACATTATTTCACACTAAAGAAATGTTTTTTTTTTTCATTTATTTGGTTCGTCTTATTGTTAGTTTTATTCATTTATAAAACTAAGACGAAGTAGAAGATTATTTTTCTATAATATAGGAGTCATTTCTATTGTTTTAAACTAAATCGTTCTTTTTTCAATCGCGGCGCTCTTTTACTTCCCATTGCTTACCATCAGGCAAATCGAAGTCAGGTGTCGCTGTTTAAAAAAGGCTCTATGTATTCCCATCATACATGCTTATGTATGATGGGAATTATGGATGTGAAGGAAGGGAGAGAGTTTCTTTCAGGATCGCGGGAAGTGGTGCTCGACTAATTAATTGATTAAAGTTTATTATATCGTTTTATTATTATTATGTTAAAAAATTATATAGGGTCCGCCAAATAATTTATTTTTGAAAATGCTATAAAAAAAACTACTGAATATTTTTACATTTTTTTTATTTATTTGAAAAACAGGACGTAGCGCCGTCCTTCTGAAACCAAATGTTGCCAATATCCTCCTCTTCAATTTCTGTGAACAAAAATTCGTTCAACATGGCCCGATAACGATCGCCATTGACTGTAACGGCCACTCCTTGCTCATTTTCGAAGAGCTGAGGCAGCCATTTGGATGAAATTATTTTCCATCATCAACCGGAAGGGTTGTACTTTCAAATAAAAAAAGAAATTTGAAAAAATATTCAGTAGTTTTTTTTATAGCATTTTCAAAAACAAGTTATTTGTCGGACCCGATATTTATTTCGTTTTTACAGCTAATATGAAGGACTATTATTTAACCAGATAATAGAAATCTGTTTAAATCGAAACGTTACGACACAACCTTCTTTCATCGTACAAAGAATATTTTATAAAAAGAGATTTTCTCAAACATAAATTTCTAAGACAGTTTTAGCTTGAAATCCAGCATCATCATGTTAATGTTGAAGCATAAAATCCTAATGTAATCCCACAGCTTTATTTTGTTAAAAAGCTTTTGTACAAACGCAATGACGTCACAGTATATAACTTTCATAGATTTATTTTATTTAAATTTTTAAACTCACCCAACTCGATTTAATTTTTAATCTCGCTCATCAGTTTTAAGCCCGCTTAAACGGATTTAATTTTTCGCTCCCATTACAACTGTTTTTTACGTGTGCGTTGTTTAACTTGACTTTGAGAATGATAATTAATTAATAAACTTATGCGAAACAAATTCATATTTAGAGAAGGTTTTGATTGATTTGATAAAAGTTTACTGATCACAATGCGGTTTCTGTTGGGACTCGACATTTGACTTCGACTTTCCTGATGGTATGCAAAAGGAAGTAAAAGAGCGTTGACGACTGAAAAAAACGATTTGGTTTACCTACGGTTGTTTCAGTTGCAGGACAAAGGTGCTATTTTACTTGTTGCTTCATTTATCGTTCATAATTTAAAGTATGATTAATGTTGTAGAAATGCGACCATTAAAGAGTGCGGATAGAATTAAAAAATACAGATATTATAGGATCTAAGATATAATTTTTTTTACTCAAAATATTAGCTCGACTTGCCTCATGGCCAGTAAGGGGAAACCTAATGACTGAAGAACTGACTTAGCTCACGTTTGCCCAAGTCACCGTATCTCTTTGCTGGCCAAAATATAATATTTTCTATAATTAATATTCTATAATAATAAAGTTTGAATGAGGTTCAAAATAATCTGAGAATGCTTATAATCACAATTGTACAGGGCTTGCATGTGACAACGATGGCTTTGTTGTGACAACAAATTGTTCTCGAGATAAGTTTAGTGCCCGTTGGACATCTAACATGTTCCCTAAGGTGGACTACGGCTACTAACAATATCATGTCCTCCACTATATACAAATTAGACATTCTATAGTCTCGTTATTGTAAAATATTATTATATTTATTCAGACACGACATCTGACCTTGACTGATAGTTCACGGGCAAGGGAAGGAAACCGTTTCAGTTGGTAATTGCCTCAGTCGTCGTCACATTGCCGGTGTGAAGTGCTTTATTGCGCATATGATAGAAAGAACACATAGGCTTCTTATCTGTATGCTAAACTCTTAAAGCAGCAGCAGTTGGTGGCCATTTACTCAGTCTATCGACCCTGGCGGTTAAAATGTTCAAGGACCAACAAATCAACTTAAATTAATCGTTTATCAGCTTCACCGGCACGCTGTAAGCAACTGGCTGCTTGCAGACATTTAACTGTGACAGTGATCACTTGAGCTTTTAGATTTTACTCCAGCTTAATATCAAGCTGCATTCATATGTTTTTTTTATGATATATGCAAGGGGTCGTCTTTAGTCGTCTTCTCTATTGCGGCCAGATGTCCAATTATGAAATAGAGTGTCTATTATATTTAAAAAAAATTAAGCAGTTCAGTATTATCGACCTAACTTTGACTATTACTTGGTTGATGGGTAATAACATTTAAACTTAATTTATGTCAACAAAATAGACCCAGTCCGTGTTAGAATGGCAAGGTGAGCGAGCCCAAAGTTCCCATAATACCACCGGGGAACAACGCTGGTAATTCACGAGTACTTACCCTCAGGATACAAATACACGTCGATGCGGC
This sequence comes from Tinea trinotella, assembly GCA_905220615.1. Taxonomy (NCBI): domain Eukaryota; kingdom Metazoa; phylum Arthropoda; class Insecta; order Lepidoptera; family Tineidae; genus Tinea; species Tinea trinotella. The sequence goes on along the minus strand of HG992317.1, from coordinate 11,072,731 downwards.
AACTGACGTGCCCATTGTGGCAAATACACAAATAAATATTTAAAACATATTTATGGTATTTTCTTAAATTTTGCGCGAACATTGATAATGAATTAAACAAATTTTATGCGACTTACTATCACGTTTGTTTTGGTTTTTGATTTTACATTTTTTTATTATTATTCCGACAAGACTGTCTTTTTGTGACCACGATAGCTGCAAAGCTCTCGAAAAGTCGGAATAATAAAAAAAGAAGTAAAATACAAAACCAAAATAAATGCGATAGTAAGCCGCATAAAATTTGTTTAATTCATTAACTTATTTATTGAATTATTAAATTCTTTGTGTCTATTTTTTGGTTGATGTGATATTTAAAATAAATTAAAAATTTGAATGAAAGAATACAGTATAGTGGATGCCATTATTACGTGCAGAACGCATTTTGACGGGCATAGCGCAATGGCACACCAGTTCATTACGCGTGAAGTCCCGGGTTTGATTTGGCATAGTGCCGGTTGCAACTAGGCCAGCATAGTGCATGTGACTGCTACATACACTTATTTACCTGTAGTTGCAGTTACCTCCATTCATGGTCCCCACTCCAGCTTAACATCAGGCGGGTTGCTGTCATATGTCGAGTCACAATTAAAAAAAACGTTAAAGCACATTTTTTTATTGCAAGGTTCCGTAGTACCGATAACTAAAGAGCCTAAAGAGATTTATGGAAATGATGGAAACAAAAGAGTTGTGTCAGGATCGTAAAAAGAGGGGTGCTAAGTCAGACTACCTCCTCGTGTGTCTGTCTGTTTACCGTATCGCTTCGATGATGCGGAAAGCAGATGGGCCGGTGCATCCTGGGCATCAGTCAATAACTTCCCTTAAGGGGGTTCTTGTTGGCTGATGGCTAAAAGTCTGACGTGTGGCGCTGCTCCACGTGTCCCTCTGAGAGCAGAGGGCACTGTGTGGAGTAGCTAGAGTGCCTTGGGGTCGTGGGTGTGTACGTGTAGGGGCGCTGCACACCCGGACACACGGCCCCGAGAGGACGGCAGCGCAGTGCGATCATAGCGCTGCCGTAAAAGAGAAGGAAAACAGGCGGTTTTCCTTCTCTTAAGTAGGTGGAGCTTTATAGCTGGCGTGGAGGGGGTGATCCGTAGAAAGCCTTACAGGTACTCCCGGGCCCCCCTTCGTATAAGCGCCGAGATGGTCGCCGCAGGAGTTTAGTGCGCACCACATAACCCCGTCACTCCCCTTTTGGTGGCGAGGTATCCGAAGGGATTCTCCTGCGATAACAAAAAAAAAAAAAAAAAAAAAAAGGATCGTAAAAAGTGACTCTCCGATGTATCTGTCTATATCTGTGGAAGTTAAGAGGTGAAACTGATAATGATGATAAGGGTTTGTTTAACATTAACAACATTATTATAGTAACCCACTAATGTAATATGTGTCATTGAATTCAGCACCGTAAAAATACATTAAATAGCAAATAACTAACGAGCATGCTTTGTAAACGTTATATACAACGTTCTTACTTTAACGAAAAGTATACAGGTTGATATTAAAGTACAGAAAAATTTTAATATTAGATAATAATCAAAGGATATTTTATTTACATTGACGTACCTTTTTTTAATACATCTGAATACAATACTTATATCATAGGAACAAGCAACCAAAGTATATATATATAAAAGATACATTGGCACCGATGCATTCAGATGCAAGCTACAACTGCATTCGACAAGCACACGTCCCACTCCCGACATACCAACAGTGTCCGAATATGCTTAATAACGCGTTTAGGTTATTCTAATTAGGAATTATAATAGAAAAATCTGGATTAGGTTTGGTCAAACAAGAGCACTACTTGATTAACTCGAGTTCTCGATTAACTTACTACTTTCATACTTTATTAATAGTAGCAGATTCAGCACCATCGTAACAACCAGATTAAATCAACGTAATTTGTAATTTTTTTTATTATACATTTCTATACTAAGCTACTAAAGTGCTTGTATAATAGAAACAGGACAATACATAACAAATAACCGGACTGATAACAGCCAAAGCGCTACAAAACATTGCCTACAAATCATTGAATACGACCATTAATGATCGTTTTCAATCCATCTATCTTTGTTTGTTGGTTTAAAATGTTTTTATTTTCTATGATTTTTTCCTTTACGCGTTTTCAGCCATGAGTTGCATTATCATTATTTATTAGGGAAAAAAATTTAAATTAAAAAAATATTAAGGTACTTTTTTCCCATGATATGGTTCGATTTATAATGGCTGGTGCGAGCTAGGGTGCACTTTCACTGTGTGGAAGCATCATACGAGTTACTCGCACTAAAAGAGTTGTCAGTAGCTCGATTTTTTTATTATTCATCACATTGACTCGACATTGCGAGCTCTCACTAGCTTGCCAGCACACAACAACAGGCTATGCAGCTACTCGTATCGTGTAAACAGCACAGGCTAGTCGAGCTACTGACTTACAAGTTACAAGTACTATGCTGTTAGAATAAGAATAGGGCTGTTGACCATCTTCACTTGACTGATTCAAAGGTATCTTTTACTTGACGGTCCGCAAAGAAAAAGACACCACACTAAAGTAAAATTGGTTGGAGAGTTAGACGTCACAAAATGGCTTCGATTTCGTCCTATTCTTATTTTAAACGCATTATATACAATGCGAACAGCTGTCTCCTGTCTGGTCAACATATCGCACTGTGTAAACCAGGAATAAGTAACATACTGTATAAGATGAAACATCGCATTTGTTATAAATGAATTCTTTGTACATCGCTGTACTTCTTAGAACTACAAGTGAAACATTTAAGAGAATTTTAAAGTTTAGAACAGAAAATTTTAAAAGAAAGTAGCTTTACAGTCACCTACCTAGAGCAACTTAAATCCGTAACTTTACAAGACTAATAATAACTACAGACGGCTTACTATTGCATTGTAGACTTATTGGGGCATTTTTATTTTATGGTTCGTAACCGCACCCCGTCTGATGTTAGGCAGTTAAGCTAGAGTGTGGTGCGGTCCATGATGCGGCTACTACAGTTAAATAACCTAATCTAGTTGCAACGGCAAAAAATCTATAGTACTGAACATACTTCTAAAATACTTCGGAGTACGGGAGTATTTTTTTATTTTGACACGACATCTGACCTCGACCCGCCTGATGATGAGCAAGAGGAGGTCCAAGAGTGACGACGACTGAAAAATACTAAGTTAGTACACGGCTGCCTCAGTCGCGGTCACTATGCCGGCCAAAGTAAATTGATTGATTTAAAGTTATATGATTTTCATTCATACGATATTTTTTTAAGGTTGAACAACCCACTTCTCGTTTGTGAGACAATTAATTACCACTAAACTATGGTCGCCATAACTAAATATTATTACTATAACCTATGTATATTTCTTCATGGCTACAGTTGATCTGGAGTGCAATCCAGAAATAAAAGAGACTGCTTCTAGTTATTGCAAGTTTGAATCGTATTCACTATGTATGTATTCATCTGCCTGAACACTTTACGGTTTGTACACTTAAAAGTGATGGTACCTTGGATCGGCAAACTGGTAAAGGACATTTATTTGTATGAGGACTTGGGCTGAATTGTATTAATAGTTGCATATACATTTATATGTATGTAATTATTATATGTAATAGTTTGATGTACGAAGATTACAATGTAATTTATTTCGCATAGTTTAGGTGTGCAAAATGATCAAACTATAATTATGACAGTTAAAAGAAAACTAACTCTTAACATGGCGGTCTTCATGATTGACAGACGATACAAAATCCATTTCTTATTTTCCATTGCACAGCAATTAAAAGCAAAATTGTTATTAGTTTTATCAACACAAGTATCGAAACTACCATTTGTATATTTTTTCATCATTGGACATTACAAAAGTAGTACAAAGAAGCCCAAAATGAATGATGTCCTTTATAGTGGCCGACATAGTGACAGCGACTGAGGCAGCTCGTAAACTGTTTCTTTCAGTTGACGGCGCTCTTGGACTTCCCCTTGCTTACAAGTATACAGACCGTGAAATGATTTGGTCACGTTTCGGGATCAGCTTGTAAATTGCCGGTTCCAACAAGGCCGGCATAGTAGACGTGATTGCTACTCACAGTTATTAAATTGTAGTAGCAGTGACATTCATTTATGGACCACACTTCGGCTTAATATGGGGTGCTCTCATATGTCGAGTCACAAAAAAAAAAGAAAAAAAAAGTCAAGGTCAAATGTGGCATCTCAATAAAAAAAATGCACACCACATTAATTCATTTATTTTACCATAAATAAATGTTGCAGAGCATATGAAGATTGTTGATATGAGGGAAGCGAGGGAGTTGTGTCAGGATCGTGCCAAGTGGCGATCCATTGTCTCTAACTACACCTGTGAAAAAATAGGCGTGACAATTTGATTGTTGATTGATCGAAATTTATGTAGGTAAGCAAACTATAATTTATTATTATAAAGAGAAATTAATCATACCTCTAGATGCCTTAGTTTATAAACTAAACTAATATTCCCAAGGGGTTTATAACGAGCGAACTTGCAACATTGACATCAAAGGCGGCTGCCGTTGCTGACCCCATTCGTCAACAAATAAAATTAATATCGAAGCAACACTGCGTCGAAAACTATAAGGTAGAGTAGGTACTCTCTAGACGTTTAGAAAGTTTGCATTGGTATATTCACAAATTAATATACAACTTACGTTATGAGTATTTAAATTTAGAAAACGAGTAATCATTTGTTTCTTTTCTTTACATACAATGAACTATTCAAATTAATTTTCTTGGTGTTTTAAATAATGTACCTCTAATACTTCTATGGTACCAAATAATTACACAACAATCAAACTGTGAATAAGTGCAATTATTATATTCTTCTGGTAGTTTTATATTAAAAAAAACATACGGTCGAATTGTATACCTCCTCCGTTTTGGGAAGTCGGTCAAAAAGAAAACAAACTGTCATGTCTTGTCTGTCGTATTTTTGGTATGTGATTTTTTTACTTACGATTATTATTTAGTAATAAACACGTTTAGTTCAATACTAAACAGGCTTTCAATCATTCCAAAACTTGCGAAAAAGAAGTTAAAAATTTAATTTTTAATTAAAGAAATTTTATGCGGCTTACTATTGCGTTTATTTTGGTTTTGATTTTATTATTTCGACGTTTCAGGAGCTTTGCAGCCATCGTGGTTACGCGACAGTAAGCCGCATAAAATTAGTTTAATTCATTAATCAATGTTCGCGCAAAATCTAAGAAAATATTGCTTAATTTTTATTAAATAAATTGTATAGTATATATAAGACTAAGTTTTTCTTTTAGTTATACAGTTGCTGTTTGCTGTTATTTTTAATAATTTAATTAATTTTATTTACCAATTTGTAATTTAATTTATTTTCGTATTTACTTCAAGTATAAATTTCGAATACTTAGGTACTATACATTTATATATAGAGGCTGACCTCTATTAATTTATACTATGTATGTATATGTATTATTTATTAATTGCAAAATCACAGCTTCTCATAACCTATATAACCTATATACAGAAACAGGAAAAACAGGAAAGAAACATCTGAATGTCGAGTAACAATAAAAAAAAAGTTGAATCAAATAGCAATAGGCCATTTGTTCCAAATTGAAGAATTATTCCAATAAAATTATACCAGATGCTTATTTATCTATACATAAACATCTATAATAAAATTGGAGTGTCTGTTTGTAATATTGAAATAACCGTTTTTTACTACATGTATATATACGGTACATACACTAAAATAACATTTTTTACAATTTTTGTCGGTCTTTCTGTTTGTTCCGGCTAATCTCTGAAATGGCTGGACCGATTTTGACGGGACTTTTTTTTGGCAGGTAGCTCATAACTTAGGCTACGTTTATTTTAGAACTATGAAACAAATATTTGCTCCGACCGAAAATCGAACTCGGGACTTTACGCGCAACAAACCAATCGCTAACCGTTCGTCCATCTGGGTTAATATGATATTAAAAACCAGGAGTACTTGATGATGGATCACGAGGACCCCTTTCCTGTCATTTGCGATTACAGTTTATAAACGTGGGTGAAACTGCGGGGAACAGCTAGTTTAATAATAATGAGGTGTAAATTTCGAGCTTTGTTACCGTAAGTGGATTTTAAACATCTTTCGTGTGTATGATTCGCCCTTTAGGTTCGCCAATTATCGTAGAATCGTATCCGCAAATTAGGATTTATAATTAATATTTTCCCTCGCTATCTTGTTTGTGAGTGCACCGACATTTTGTGTAATTATACATTGTGTATACTTTACTTTGTATTATGTTTGAATCGGAGACATCCTTAAGAAAGCTAAGTTGCCCAGTGCCGATAATCATAGAAATGTGAGCACCTTTGGCCGGCATAGTGACGGCCACTGAGGCAGCCGTGAACCAACTCGGTTGTTTCAGTTGTCATTACTCTTGGATCTACAGGTTAATGGCGTGTCACAATAAAAAAATAAAAAAATGAGGATGTGAGGAAAGCGAGGGAGTTTTGCGCCCCATTGTTTCTGCCTAGGCCCTGTGGGAAGAGGGCCTGATAATTTTATTGATTGTTGATTGAGTTATGTTTTTTGAAAGAATTTTAACTGACTGTTTCATCTTTATTTTTCTTACCACTCTGATATTGTCCGAAATTCTCAACCTTTGATATTCTCATCCTTTAAGCGAAGCGTTAAAAAATACTTGTCTCGCAAAGTGACGGCGACTGAAACAGCCGTTATTAACAGCGTTTTCTTTTTTCAGTCATTGCTATTAGACAAGTCGACATCAGATATCACGTCAGTTTTTTTTATAATTCTATAAATTATCCCTGGCAAGTTTAGTTGAACGATCAAGGCTCAAGGAAATTAAGTAACACGTGTTAGGCTAGTTAATGAAGTGATGTTGGTACATAGACTTTGATATCCTAACTAATAGAGTTACGCGAACAAATTCACTTAACAACAAAATATCGTTTTAGGGGACAAATTAGGTTCTGACGCTGATATATGTACTACTAATAAATAAGTTTTTTTTTATATTTCACGTTTTCACGTATGTATTTTTATTGTGACTCGCCATCTGACCTCGACCTGCCTGATAGAGGTCCGAGAGTGCCGACGACTAAAAACCGACTTAGTTCACGGCTACCACAGCCGTCGTCACTATGCCGGCCTAATAAATTATTAACACAGGCAGAGTTAAAAGAGCGTCTTTTATTGGAACTTGGCATTTGACTAACGCCGCGACGACTGAAATAACCGACTCAGCTTACGGTTGCCTCAGTCACCGTTACTAAGCCAGCCAGATGTGTTTTTTACGCCTCGCTTGGTTATCGATCAAAGGTTATAGGACGAGAAGAACCCTTGATAATTGTTCGATAAAGAAACGACGCGTTAAACCGTTTAGTTCGACTGACGATTCAGTCGATAGAATGCGGATATGCCCACCGACCTTCGAGTAAAAAGACAAGGTTAACTTTCTATGATTCTGACAAATCTTTTTTTAAATTTTATTTCCATTGCATTTTTTTTATTCAAACAAGTTTATACATATAAGGTATAAACGAGGACTATCCAGAGGATTGCTGATTTGATACATATAGGTACCTACTTAATTTTTTAATACAATTTATTGTACTAAAAAAACTTATTTAATTATTATTTAAACACTGCTTTATTTATTTTTCTTGGAGGAGAGAAATTAAAATCGATTATTGAATATATATAAATATTTTTTTTTAATTTTAATAATTTATTAAATGGTCCCTTTTTTACAGCGAAAAGCATCCTAATTTGAAATGCTAAATACTTCAGAAAAGCCGATAAAATTGTAATTACATCACTGGCAGGTTGTTTGGTATTAAAAAAAAACAACCCCAAGGAATACTTAATGAAGGAACTTTGTAGGTTTACTCCATAATTTACCTACTGGCTTATCCCACGGGGACGGAAAAACTTTTATCCATATTGTGGCTCGACGTATGAGCCTGATGTTAAGCTAGAATGACATGCATAAATGGAGGCGATTGGTACTACAGTTGAAAAAACTGCACGTAGCAGTCGCATCCACTATGTCGGCTTTCACTTAACTTACTGGACCAAACAAGCAGAACCGGAGCAAATATTCTTTTTTAATTTTATTAACATATATTTTTTAATGAATTATACAAATTTTACGCAGCTTACTATCGCGTTTATTTTCTTCTTGATTTTACAATCCAGTAACCTGCCAAACCAGATGACAGAAACCAGAAATCCGTTTATTTTGCAAATAAACGGGGAAAAGAAAAACAAAATAAAAACATCAACACCTCAGTCTCTCCGTGACCACGATGGCTGCAAAGCTCTTGAAAGCCGCATAAAACTTGTTTAATTCATTAATCAATGTTCGCGCAAAATCTAAGAAAATACTATTTATTTTTAAATAGTTTACTTTCCACCTAAATATTTAAATAAATGTTACGAAACAAAATTTTGCTCCAACTAGGGATTGAACTCAGGACTTTAGGTGAAGCGAACAGGGCCCCGATTCTTTTAATACATTATGGCGACGCAGAAGCATTGACCAATCAATGTAGTTTACCTATTGATTTGTTATTCGCTGATTGGTTACGAAAATGTCATATATTAGTGCAAATACGTTACTTCGCTGTCGTGTATTTTTATTTTATTTTTCATTTACATTTCTATACTAAGCTATTAAAGTGCTTCTTGTATCATAGAAACAGGACAACCAAAGTACATATATCAAAGATACATTGGTACCTGTGGGCGGTCTCGAACTCGTGCTCTCAGGTTTGTGTAACCATTGTACTACCACTACACCACGGTCGCTTTATTAAAAGAATCAGAGCCTTGGTGTTTTACCAACCAACCGGCAATTCAATAATATGGGGATAAGTGGAAAGACTCCAATCCTTTCTCTAAGGTGGGAGTTATTCCCATACAAAGCCACTTTGTATGGGAATAATGGTACTCAAAGTTTTGAAAGACATCTACGAAAGAATAAATTACTCTTTGATTAAGTAAATATATTTACTTTATAAATAAAATGTTGAAAATTAATAAATTAAAATCGTGACTTGCGTTTGACATAGGTTGTCAATAAATCAATCGAACCTCCATGGCTTCATTCCTACAAGGAAATAGAGCGCCATTTTGCACGATCCTGGCTGGTAGGCTGACAGTTTTTGGTCAATTGCAAAGTTTGTTGAAATGGGGTAGTATCACTAGTCGGATAGAATAAGCATATACGAAATCATAATTGATAACATGGGTTTCTTTTTTGTTAGAAAATAACCAAAAAGACATCCTTAAGGAAGCTGGGTTGCCTAGTGCCCATAACCGTAGAGCTTGTATGAGGAGAATTGTGGATGTTAAGGAAGATGTTGTCTCTGCCTATCCCCGTGGGAAAGAGGCGAGACAATTTCACCCAGAATATGGCACTGCGTTCTTAACCATTTCATCTTAAAAAGAAATATATTCCATAGAGCCCATAGACCTTTGCTTGTCATCAAATAAATCGAATGCAGATGTCGCGTCACATTGGAAAATGTTAATATCAATCATTCAATCAAACTATCACGCCTTTTTCCCACACAACTTAACAACGATCCTGACACAGCTGCTTCGTTCACATCTACAATTCTCTTCATACAAGCTCTAAGGTTATGAGCACCGATCAACCTAGCTTTCTTGAGGACGTCTCCGATTTGATCGGAAATCCTGGGCCTGCCTTATTTAACACATCCATCCACATCAGATTTATAAATTGCTTTCTTCAATCTACTTTCACTCAATAATGTTAATAAAGTGTTTAAAATACTATTTAGTGTAATTTTGCTTTAATAACATAATAATATAAATCGTAGAACAATGTTGACTTGATGTTTTGTAAACACACAATAAACTATTTGAACAACATAACTAAGTATTTACACAATAAATCTGAAAGCGGTTTATAACTTTAATTAGAGTGTTTTGAATAATTATAGTTTCAGAATTTAAAGCGCTTTTTGCTTAGTTTGTTAACTTAAAACCCCAGCATCAAATAATGGCACAAAGTTTTATTGTTTATATTTTTGTTAATATTTTGTTTATATTTATATCAGAATTTAAAGCGCTTTTTGTTTAGTTTGTTAACTTAAAACCCTAGCATCAAATAATGGCACAAAGTTTTATTGTTTATATTTTTATATTTCTATACTTATTAAGCTTTTAATGTGTTTGTGTATGTACATTGGTGATTTTGAACCAGTTTTTGATTTGCAAGTGATTTCATTCGTACGTACAATTAACATTTGAACAAATAAGAAAACTATAGTCTAAAAACACTAAAATAACACGCAAATATGACAATGTAAACTAAAAAGTAAATAAATGGTAAGCAAGAGGAGGTCAAAGAATGCCAACGACTGAAAAAACCAAGTCGGTTCATGTTTGCTTCAGTCGCCGTCACTATGCCGACTAAAAAAATAGTTATTGAAATTATTGTATTGTAATCAGTTTTTAAATCGTGTATAAATTTTCAAATTATTTAGTTCTTTAAAAGTGGGTGAAATTAAATTTTAAAGATTCCATTACATTGTTACATACATATAAGTCAAGCTAGTAAAAGCATGAATTAGGCATGAAATTTTATGCGGCTTACTATCGCGTTTATTTTGGTTTTGTTAATAAACGCGATAGTAAGCCGCATAAAATTTGTTTAATTCATTAATCAATGTTCGAGCAAAATCTAAGAAAATACTAGTAAAAAAAGCATGTTAAAAAAGAGTACGTTTTGGTTATTTTAAATAAACATCCTGAATAAGTAAACGTCAATAATTTAGCTTGAATATCGAGAAGTCTGCTGCTTGCATATGTGGCAGCAGTTCTCTGCTCATGGATCACACTCCAGCACACACACACATCAGGCGATATGCAGTCTCGTGACGTCTCAAAATCCTAAAAACATATCTTGAAAAAATATACTCCTATTAAGTTCAGACATGCTAAGTGGCAAATTAAAGCTTTTAAGATAACATTTACAAATTAAAAAAGTAACATCAAATATCCTAATGAAGCATCCTTACCTTAATATTAATATTTTTCACAAAAAAAGATATTTTACTTGAAAAATATTCTCTTTTTAAGAACTCTATTCATTTTGTTAAAGAATAAGCCCAAAAATAATAACAATAGAATTTTTTGGGGCATATTTAGGCAGCGTCGATTCACATCAATAAGCTTGTCGGAGGAAATCGTACGAAAATCAATTTATTATCATTTTAAAGGTAATATTTGATCATTATTAAGGATTATTACTTTTATAAATATTTACAAATATATTTGAAATTTAAATTATTTTTCCATGTTCCCATAGTTGTAGATCTCGTATAAAGAGAATTGTGAATTTGAGAGAGTTGTGTCAGGATCGTAGTATGTGCTCCATCTCTGTCTATCACTTTGATAAAAAGCCTGACAATTTGATTGATTGATTGATATTATATTTGTCTACTATTTGATGTGGAATTTAATATTATGTAAGAAAAGAGAGAGAGAGAGAAGTGACGCTCTATTGTCCCTGTCTACCTGTGGAATTTAAGCAGCGACAATTGATTTGTGTTGTAAGTTAAATTCGTACTCACTTTCCTTGTTTTATTATTGTGACTTGACATAAAATGACAGCACCCCGCCTGATGTTAGGCTGGAGGGCGACTGCTACTACAGTTACATAACTGCAGTAGAATATACATAGTTGAAATGTTGTCGAGCTGATCCCGATACGCGACTGAGTCACTTCATGGTCTATACACTCGAATGGTTCTACCCCGGTTCGGCAGACTAGGGAAATGACAACCAACTGTCTCCTAATACTCTTAAACAACCACACCCGGAGCAAATATTTGTCCCTTTTTTATTGTGACTCGACATATGACAGCACCCCGCCTGATGTTAAGCTAAAGTGTGGTCCATGAATGGATGTCACTGCTACTACAATTCAATAACTGTAAATAGCAATCACATTATTTAATATTTGTAAAATAAATAAATACAATCTAATTATTAAATATGACAAATAAAAGCTATGAAACAAATATTTGCTCCTATCGGGAATCGAACCCGGGACTTTCGTCGATCTCTTTTCAACCATTGTAGCCAAACCATCACATCACAAGAAACATTACTAAACAATTGTCACTATATCTTACTTCAAATCACAAACAACAAAAACTAAACTTAATTTAAATGAATTCAAAAAGTCAACAACTAAAACCAAATTAAAAGTCTGGGACTTATCTTTAAATCAAAGTATTAGAGCGTCTGTTGCACAAAAGTCATTTAATTTAATGTACAAACAAAGAAAATAAAATGTTACTTAGAAACTTTATCACGACTATCAGAAACTATCTCGAAACGCAAACAATGTAACTCAAACTATCACAACACAAACTTTGATATAGATACATACATACGTATACATACAAGAGTGGTAGGCAGTAGAGCCCGGTCTGCCAATCCGTGGTAGTACCACTTACAAGTATATTGTGACGTATTGAGGCGACCGTGGTGTAGTGGCAGTGCAATGGTTACACTAACCGGAGAGCACGAGTTCGAGACCACCCACCCGTACCAATGTATCTTTGATATATGTACTTTGGTTGTCCTGTTTCTATGATACAAGCACTTAAGTAGCTTAGTATAGAAATGTATAGTAAATAAATAAAAAATATATAAAAAAGTATACATCATGTGCTATGAAATGTTTTGCCAGCCCATGTGTTCTCTCCGTGCTATAACCTTGGATCCTTCAAGCGATACGTGAAGAAGCATCTTTGGCCGGGGACTGCGGCAGCCGTGAACTGCCTCGTTTTTTTCAGTGGTCGTCAATATAAATAAATGTACAGAAGTTGAGCTTTAACAGAACAGAAGACGTATAGTGGCACTGAATTTAACAATAAATTTGATTTGATTTAAAAAAAAGGTCTTGCAAGCTCTCTACCATGACAGGTAACTTGGAGGTAATGAATACTTCGAGGTGCGATGAAGGCAATTTTCTACGAACGTATAGTAAAATAAATTCAGAAAATAGAAAAAACAGTTGGAAAAAACACGATGATTTATGACAACACAGTCATTTTTCTTAAATTGCTGGCAAAAAGCCACCCCTTGTATTAGTGGGTATATTAGTTTACATACACGTAAGTATTATTAAAACTTTAATATCAATTCTCTTCAATCTACAATCTACTAGTTATGGCTATAGTAGAATCATACTTACCCTATCAAAATGTAATATTAAGGTCATTTGCATTTGACCTTAATCTAATCATTTAAAATGTACAAGAAACGACGACAGGCGTGGACGAACGGTTTAGCGACTGGTTTGTTGCGCGTAAAGTCCCGGGTTCGATCCCCGGTCGGAGCAAATATTTGTTTCATAGCTTTTATTTGTAATATTTAATAATATTAAATATTGCAAATATTTGTTAATAAAAAAAAAAAGAGATGGATATTTGCTTCGGGTCTGGTTATCAAAGAGTGGTAGGCAGTGGTACCCAGTCTGCCGATCCGGGGTAGTACCACCACTTACAAGTATACAGACCGTGAAGTGATTTGGTCACGTTTCGGGATCAGCTTGTAAGTTGCCGGTTCCATCTAGGCCGGCATAGTGGATGTGATTGCTACTCACAGTTATTGAATTGTAGTAGCAGTGGCATTCATTCATGGACCACACTCCAGCTTAACATCAAGCGGGGTGCTGTCATATGTCGAGTCACAATAAAAAAATGAAACATTTTTATTTACGACCAGCACCTATTCCCATACAAATATAATAATATTCGTATGCTAAAATATAAATTGAATGGATGCATGGATGAATGCGCGTGTGATGAAGTATGAACCGTAAACATAATATGAACAATAGCTATAGTTTAAATAAACATTTAAAATAACCAGCACTTTAGTAAATAGAAAACTAAAACTAGAAAAAGAGATAATAAAATTTAAAAAACTTGTTTCAAATGGGCAAAGTGCCACGGATACTGGCAGCATTGCCGCGCTGAATGGCAATGCTGATCATTTGACCCTAATATTGTCCAGCCCTCTTGTCATTTCAGATGTTGATCAGCTGTTTCGACAACTCCTTGAAAATTTCTTGAGGTCTCTGCTTGATCTTGTAAAATGTTTACAGCAACTGTAAATAAACGGATAATGACAATCACTCTAGCCCCGAATGGGGTGACAGAGGTATTAGAAATAGCCTAACATATTATGTGTCAACTATTTTGCGTATAGATTCATTTAATTCATTACATATTTACTATACTAAAGAATCATAGAAACTTAGCGACTTAATTACTTATATGAAAGACACATTGATACCGGTAAGTGGTTTTGAATCGGATACTCTTGGTTTGCGATACCATTTTACTCCCACCAGATCATAATCGCCATAACAAACCAAATAAATACGTACCTACATGTAGGTATGTACTGTGGGTATCCAAAATGAATAACTTCTTTTTCGCTTTCCACGATAATCGTAGTTTGCAGCCTTGTTTTATTCGGCGAAAAGTGTTGAGTCAACTTAAGATCCATTTAATCTACCAGTTTAACATAAATTGAATTATTAACCCAATAAAGAATATTCTAGATATTCTAGTGCCAGAATAGAAGCAGACAATACATATCAGGGGACGATTTAGAGTTGCTTTCGTTGACCACTCAACTGGCATACAAAGGAACTGCTTACGAGTATGTCGAGGCGTATCGTTCTCTATATAAGTATTCATACAAAGAGCAATATTTTAAATTTTATATTATTTGCGGGTTATCTAGACGCGTTCTTTGCTAAATTGCGTTTGCTGAAATCTTATTACGGTATATTTATGTGTTTTTCCTTTAAAAGTACATAGACAAATAATATGAATACGCTCGTACGTGCATTTATCATAATCTTTTGGCTGGAAAATATTACTGTGAAATATTGTGTTGTTCATAATCAACTATACTTACCTATATATAAATAGAAGTTTATATTGTGAATATTATTGGATTTTGTTTACGAGCGACAAATATTCATTCATCTCGGGATCATATGTTTATGTCTCATTCATATTGAAAACGAAAGAACGTTTTTTTTTATTTCCTGCATGCTTTATTAAAAATATACATAGATGCTCAACTAAGTTCTCGCTGTTTTTTAAGAGATGGCTCTACTAGTAAGTTCTGGACGATTATGACATAACCTAAACGTTATGAACCAAGCTTAGACATATGGTAAATAAACCGCTTTGACACATTAGTGGGTTTGGTTTTGCGTCGTGTACTTTTGGTTGTGCAAAAATATCTGATTTTGTGATTTTGTGCCAAATAATCATCTTTTATGCGAACGGCGGCTAAAACGCATCGAGAACTCCAAAAAGTTTACGGAGATGCTGCTCTAAGTGAAACAATGTGCTGTGATTGGTTCCGTCGCTTCAAAAACGGTGATTTCGATGTTAACGACCGTTCGCGTGAAGGAAGACCAAAAACCTTCGAATTGGAGGCATTGCTCGGTTGCCCTATCCGCCCTTAACCGTAGAGCTTGTATGAAGAGAATTGTGGACGTGAGGAAAGCGAGGGAGTTGTGTCAGGACCATGGCCAGGGGCGCTCCATTATATCTGCCTATCGCAGAGATGCGGCGTAAAAAAATGATTAACTGATTAATTGATTTTTCCCAGACTCGGAGCAAATATCTGCATCATTACTTGACAAGTATTTGTAGTAATGATGTATCTAGTAAACTTATTTTAATTGAATATTTCAAAGAATTGATATAAAATAAATATTATACTTTGGTAAGACCGACACATCGGCCAGAATACGGAGGCGATTTTTTTAGTCATCGGCACTCTTAGATCTCCGCTTGCTTTCCACCAGACAAAGTGTGAATAAAAAAACTGAAAATCAAACCTACTGAGGCGATTCTTTAAGTCGTCGGCACTCTAGGACTTCCGCTTGTTTTCCATCAGACAATCTGTGTTTTAAAAAAACCTGGAAATCAAACCTACCGAGGCGATGTTTTTAGTCAACGGCACTCTTAGACCGCACTCTCTCCGCTTGCTTTCCATCAGGCAAAGTGAGGTTAGGCGAAAACTAGTAATTGAACCCGGGACTGATTACCAATACTGTTAACTTACCAATTCGCCACACGGGTCGCGAGCCCTCTATACTTTATCCCTTGTAGAATAATTAAAAAAAAAAAAACAATTTTCCAATTCTAACATCCCCCACAACGTATTCAAGAAACCAGTCAATACTAATTTAAATATGAATGAATTTAATTTAAAAATGTATATCAAGAGTATTATTGGCATATTGATTGGAAATTTATTTTATGCTTTAGAAATGAGTCTAAATTGGGTTTCTTTGCCGTGATGAAGTAAATAAAAACGTATTTATCAACCATTCAATAAAACTCGTAATAGTTTAAAGAGAGGTAGGCTGCCGGGGTAGTACCACGTTTTTTGTTGACGGTGTTTATACCACTTACAAGTTTAAACACCATCAAGTGACTTAGTCGCGTTTCGGGATCATCTTGTACAGGGCCGTCTTAAGCATATTCAGCGCCGGCGTGCGAAAGTCAAGGCTCCGCTAGCGTGGTCTCAGTGTAGTAGGTACCTATCGAAGTTTATGGCGGTCGGCATGCGCCCCCTAGGACTCTGCCGCCCGGGAGCACCGCACCCTTTGAACCCCCGGGTAAAGACGGCCCTGATCTTGTAAGTTTTAACTAGGCCGGCATTGTAGATGTAACTATTGAACTGTAGTAGCAGTGACGTCCATTCGTAGACCGCACTCCAGCTTAACATCAAGCGGGGTGCTGTCATTTGTCGAGTCACAAAAAAAAATATACATCAGAAATATAACTAAAAAACTTGCCGGTAACAGCTGTCTAACTATAAATGACGCGCCCCTCAACTTTATTAGTCTATTTAAATGTGTGAATACAAATATTACTAACTATTACTATACTTTGTCATCGTGCTCCTTCCTCCTTTTGTGTCTAACCAGCAACTGAATGACCAATTACAATTGCATTTTCGGTGTGATTTATCCATATTTTATATATGCTCGTGTGCGTAAATGCAATGGAGACCCCGTTTCGGCTTAGACGGCTTTGATATATGTACTTTGGTCATCCTTTTTTAATGATACAAGCAATTTTTTTTTGTGACTCTTCATATGACAGCACCCCGCTTGATGTTAAGCCAAAGTGTGGTCCATGAATGAATGTCACTGCTACTACAATTCAATAACTGTGAGTAGCAATCACATCCACTATGCCGGCCTAGATGGAACCGGCAACTTACAAGCTGATCCCGAAACGTGACCAAATCACTTCACGGTCTGTATACTTGTAACTGGTACTGGTACTACCCCGGATCGGCAGACTGGGTACCACTGCCTACCACTCTTTTATAACCAGACCCGAAGCAAGTATCCATCTTTTTTTTTATTAACAAAGATTTGCATTATTTAATACTATTAAATATTACAAATAAAAGCTATGAAACAAATATTTGCTCCGACCGGGGATCGAACCCGGTACTTTACGCGCAACAAACCAGTCGCTAAACCGTTCGTCCACGCCTGTCGTCAAAAGTAGTTCGTTTAGTCGTTTAGTAGTTCAGTAAGCACTTATCCATTTTTTTTAAAAACTGAGCTATCAGTAGGTGTAGGTTTAGTGTAAAATGTCAACAGAGTCATAGAAAATTGTTCAATAAACTATTCATAGCGAGATGTGGGCAGACTCTACCCACATGTTTAAGAGAACTAATATGGGCGCTTTCATTCCTAACAATTGCATTCATTAAACCATGGTTTTAAATAATTAACCATTGTATTTTCGAGATTAAAAGCAGTTTTGTAGTTGTGTAAGTATTTTGAACTGAATTGTAAGAAGTGGGATACTTGAAGATAAGAATTTAATGATTTAGCTAGCCAGGTAAAAGTGGATTTTACAATGGAAAACTTTAATTAGATGCTTTTGATAGTTAGAAAACTTTGTAAATGGAATTTCATATTAAGTTTGAAGTATAATAGTTGTTAAAACTAATTATCGTTAGAGATTATTGATTTGTTAGAAAAATATATAGTTTTAGATTTGCCTAAAACTTTACTCCCTTACCTCCCTTTTAGGTGTTTGTATCATAGAAACAGGACGACCAAAGTACATAATATATCAAAGATACATTAATACCGTCAAGTGGTTTATTTTACAACCACTACACCACGATAGCCTTAGTACAGCTGCATTTCATTATTTATGATGATGCTATGAACTATGACCTTTGACCGGCATAGTGACGGCGACTGAGTCCACCGCAAACTGAAATGTTTCTTTTTTCAGTTGTCGGCATTCTTAGACCTTCTCTAGCTCACCATCAGGCAATTCGAAGTCAGATGTCGCATCTTACTTGCCTCAGTCTCCGTCACTATGCCGGCCAAAAATTAATTACCTAATTGTTTGTGATGTATGATTTATTTAATTCTATTCATATTAACTTCTATTGAAGGCGACCGTGGTGGCCTGGACATGGACATGGACCGTAGTGGCAATGCAATGGTTACGAAAGCCGAGTGCACGGGTCCGAAACCACTCACCAGTACCAATGTATATTTGATATGTACTTTGGTTGTCCTGTTTCTATGATACAAGTGTACACTTTAGAATACACTTTAGTAGCTTAGTAAAGAAATGTATAAAAAATCTATTGAAGTTGTGAATGGAATAATTCTCTGAGTATAAGAGTATTACCGTTCCATATCTACGGTAAGTTTATTTGAAAAAATAAAAGTACTTAAGGAAACATACTCCGTTCGTAAGCAAATGTGTACGAGTATTAAAAATTCAAATTCCTGAAATTGTGTTGATAGGATATAGTGCTTGTTTACTGTAGAGGGAAGCAATGAAAACTTTGAAACTGTTAACATAAACAGCAAAGCAGTCACGACAACTATATTTTTACAAGTTTATTATGATTGTATGTAATGCAATAGGGTGACCCTTATTTAATTTAGCAGAATTAAATTAATTTTATTAAATTATATTTATCATAAAAGCTAACATGGTGTAATGGTAGTGCAATGGTCATGCAAACCAAACGGGTTTAAAACTATTTACCGGTACATCTTTTTGACAGTCCTAGAAAGCTCTTCCTTATGAGGATAGATGCTTGTTTTGACAGCTGTTAAATCTTAACAGTGCTAGGCTTACATGCATCATAGTATCACCTGCCATGATACATTGCAAGACACTGTGCTTTTAACAAAGTGCATGGCTGCATCAGTTGCTGTCACTATACCGCCCAAAATGAAGAGGAAACTGCTGCGCATGTACTCTTGAGTTGCAGCAGCGTGGCCGAAGCGAGACAGTTCCTTTGCAACACGAGGACAGCAAAATTTACAGCAAAATATTTTGCTGTAAATGTATCCTTTACAGCAAAATATTTTAATTTTGTGATATTGACGGTTAACCTTAGAGCTTGTATGAAAAGATTGTGGATGTGGAGGAAGCGAGGGAGTTGTGTCAGGATCGTGGCAAGTGGCGCTCCGTTGTCTCTGCCTATCCCCGTGGGAAAAAGGCGTGATAATTTGATTGATTTTGATTGATTGATATTGATTGTTACTTTGTGAAGATACAAAGCTTACTTCCAAATAGTTTTGTCCTAAATTAACTAAAACTATAGCCACCCCAATAATTACATTCGCTCCACTCAAGTATATAACTTGAGAAGTTTTCCTTTTTGAAATTTTTATTATTGAAAACAGGATAATTTTATTTTTGTTTTCCTTTAAAGATTTTAAGTTGTACAAAGTGCCCACACATAAAATATAATCTTTTCAGTAGAAAAGTTTGCTTACTTGGTTTTTGCGTTTTCTTTTAATAAAGTATTAATAATTTGGGATTTGTTTATTTTGTTAACATCATCATTAGCCAATATAATATGCATCAAGAAATTGGCTCCGTCTCCACGCTTGCCAATGCGGTAGTTAGGGTGCAGCAATTTTAACACATGCCGACGTCTTAATGGCCTTTATTTACATGATACCTGTATAGGTTATTATTTTGTTTTATTAACATTTCTATACTATAGCTTAGTATTATAGAGTGCTTGTATTATAGAAACAGGACAACCAAAGTACATATATCAAAGATACATTGGTACCGGTGTGGTCTCGAACTCGTAAACTTCGGTTAGCGTAACCATTGCACTGCCACTACACCACGGTCGCCTTAAGGTAGAGGAAAGAGGAAGCGTCGAATCGTCAGTCGAACTAAAACATTCGGCGCGTCGTGTTTTTATAGATCAATCGACAAGTGGAATACTTTACAAGCCCATGTGTTCTCCCCGTCCTATAATCTATATTCACATGCTATTGATTAAGAAATTAAATAAATATAATACCGCCCATATATATTTCGAAAAAATAATATATACAACTAAATTGACGTCTATTTCAAAGTTTCTTCTTCAGTATCTATCTTCTTGAGAAACTTTTTTATTTAATTTCCAAAAAGTTGTTTATATATTAAATAATTAAAGGCAATACAGAGCCTTGTATCCTCACAGACACTACATCATCTATATCATCTTACTTCAACTAACTACGACATCATAATCATCCATATCATGATGTAAGCAGAGGATCTCTTTTATCCACAATTCTCCCTAACAAGTTCTATAATTAAAGGCTAGGCTGATCCAATGCCCATAACTGATAATGTAGGTGAGAATACAAGGCTCTGAAACTTTTCCATCACAGTGTTTCACATTGGCGAATATATTTAATATATATATTCTTAATTTACACAAATAAACTTATAAATATAATAAAAAAACCATAAATAAAATATATCCTCTGGAAATATTATAAATAAAAAAATAAAAAAATCTGTGGAGGACCATCAGAGATAATCCCAAGGAGACTGGCAACATTACTCCTTTGTCTACCAAGGCTAATACGTTGGCAGAAATAACATCCAGCCTCAAGGTCCTCAAGAGTCCATCGTCTCCACCCCAAACGACGCCAATTCGTAACCAGTAACCAGTGGTGTATTTGTTAATTTACAAATAATTATTAGTGTATATTTTTCACGCTACGTTTATTGGATCTCTTATAAATATAGGATTGGTGAACACATGGACTGGCAAAGAGAACTCGATTGTTTAACAAAGAAATGACGCGCCGAAGCGTTTGAATTATTCTATCTCTTTTCATCTGAAGCATTGATTTATATGCTATCTCAAGTTCATAGTAGAGTTTAATTCGTATTTTAGACTTATAGAAATAACATTTCACTCGTTGTGACCCTTTGAACGATTAAATGTTTAATCAGTATTAAGTTACTTTGATCACTAAGCAAGCATCTTTAATGGAGCTTTTGTTAGCTAATTTTAAAGTCTTAGTATTATCTATACTAATATTATAAAGAGAAAAGATTTATAAGCTTGTTTGTAATGAATAGGCTTAAAAACTACTGGGCTGATTTTAAAAATTCTTTCACCATTAGAAAGCTACATTCTTCGTAACATATGCTATATTGGATTTTCAAAAAGTTTAGGGTTCCGTACGAATTCTCGAATAATGTAACCCAAGGTGTAAAAATATTACTCAAAAAATTCGCGTACGCTGCGAAAACTATTGGCGATATATAAAATAGTGTTCTCTATATATTAATAGTACTCATGATTACTCACAAAAAAGTCTGCACAAATTATTCAGAACTCAAAAATTGGATAAAAATTAATTTAAAAGAAAAATTACATAGTTACATACATACAAGTTAACATAATAAAAGCATGTTAAAATTATATTCACTAATGTTATGTTAATAATATTAACACATTTCTAACTTGACATCAAAAGTAGCGCATTTCTTTTTTGAATAGGATTTACAAAGGCGTTTTTTTGACTGTTTTTGACACATCATTGTCTAGGCTTTTTCAAAGGTGAATCGTGTTAAGAAATTCCAGGGCTTTTTCGCCATTTTCAGCGTAACAGTATCAGATTCCTTGTCACGTTTCAAATTAACTTTAACGGAAAAAGTCGAGCTAAAAATTTATAAGCGATATTTTGATCCAAATATTCTTTGTAGGGAATTTATTAAAAGTTATTATTTTAGCTTCGGATTTGTTAGCTTAGGACATCATGTGGAGATGCGTATGTTTTACTTCCTTGAGACTTAGGCTTATCTATACCAAAAATAATTATAACGACGCCTAAAACATAACATAGATAAATGATAAATTTTCAGAATTCAACCCGGATATTAGTTCATTTTATATTAAATAACTTTTACTTATGTATACGAATATATCAATTTTATATTATTTTTAATTTTCAACTTAAATTGAACTTGCGAGTTACATTAGAGCACATCACACACAATACCTCGACATTATTTTAATAAATCAAATTGTCACGCCTTTTTCCCACAGAATAGGCAGAGACAATGAAGCGCCATTTGCCACGATCCTGAAACAACTCTCTCGCTTCCATCACATACTCAATCCTCTTTATACAAGCTCTACGATTATGGGCACTAGGCCACCCAGCTTCATCATCAATTTTTATATTTGTAAGAGTGGTGGTAGGCAGTGGTGCCTAGTCAGCCAATCCGGGGTAGTATCACCACTTACGAATGTGTACGGACGGACTGTGAAGAGACTCAGTCACATTTGGGGATCAGTCTTGGTTGCTGGGTCCAACTAGGCCAGTATAGCGGATGCGACTGCTACTTGCAGTTATTCATCTGCAATAGCAGTCCCTTTATTCATTGACCGCATTCTAGGACCAATACTGTACAAAAAGTAATAGCCAATAGAATAATGACCGCACAGCGCCATGAAAAAGTTCTGCTAGCGAGACAGTCGCATTTACTACTCTAGCTTGGCTGTACTTAACTCCAGCAACTTTTAGGCCAGTGTCCCCAACCTTTTTAGACCATGTCCCCCACCTTAACATTTCTAAATTTTTTTAGCCCCTCATACATAATTTTAACCTTTAAAAATTGTTTTGTTTCATTCAAATGATTTTTTTTAAGATTTTGTCTTTTTTGTTAAATTTGTCACTGATATCTAGATAATATAAATAACCCA
Source organism: Tinea trinotella (assembly GCA_905220615.1). Taxonomy (NCBI): domain Eukaryota; kingdom Metazoa; phylum Arthropoda; class Insecta; order Lepidoptera; family Tineidae; genus Tinea; species Tinea trinotella. The sequence goes on along the minus strand of HG992317.1, from coordinate 11,049,556 downwards.
AAGCGAAAGGGTTAAAGTCGTGTCGCGTCCATTTTTAAATTGCCCTCCTTACCTATCAAATTGCCTGTGGGGTGTGGAGCCCACGTTGGGAAACACTGTTTTAGGCTGTTTAGGCTGACACAGTCACTTAAAAAAAAACATCTGAAAGTAGTGGTACTAATCCGGGTCGGTAGATTGGGCATCAGAAACGATTAGACTCTGAACGATTGGAATAGAAAGTAAAAGTAAATAATTCTAACACAATCTGAAACCCACTGTTTTTTATCGTGACGCGTCATATAAATACAAAGCCGGTATAAATCGTTAAAAACAATACCAGTTTACCTATGAAACCAATGATCGGCGTGGTGTAGTGGTAGTAAAATGGTCACACAAGCCGAGAGTCCCCGGTTCAAAACCACTTGCCAGTACCAATCTTTGATAATACTTTGGTCGTCCTGTTTCTATAATACAAACACGTTAGCAGTTTTTTTTATTGTGACCCGCTTGATGTTAAGCCGGAGTGTGGTCCATGAATTGATGTCACTGCTACTACAATTCAATAACTGTGAGTAGCAATTACATCCACTATGCCGGCCTAGTTGGAACCGGCAACTTACAAGCTGATTCAAACGTGACCAAATCACTTCACGGTCTGTATACTTGTGTAGAATGTAAAAGAAAAAATGTAACCGTCTTAACTGAAATTTGGTCAACCATCCCTCGCTCAGTGTGAAAAAGCATTCAATCTAACATAGAACTTACAAGTTAAATAAATGCTTTTATTAAAATCACTATTATTATGCTTGTTTAATTTTAAATACTAATTTACGCCTATAATACCTTATTTTATTCGAAAATCCATTAACTGTAAATTGGTTAAAACCGCTTAAAAGAGAATGCTTTAATAGCTGCGGTTTTTATAGCTTACAAATAATTTCCATAACCCTATAATAAAATAATACTAGCTGTTTTGACATTCTAAGTAAAAATTTAATATTCTGGTTTTGCGGATTGCGGACTCTGTTGTCTCTGCCCCTCCCTGGGTAAACTATAGTGTAAAATTGGTGATGATACCAGACGTACTGCAACAGATTTATATCGTCTCCTGAAGATTTTTAGTGGTAAACAAGGGGAAGTCCAAGAGCAGCGACGACTCAAAACGCCGATTCAGCTCAATCATCTCCACTATGCCTGCCAAAGAAGCTTTTTCACGCATATAATAATAGAATTCTATTATAATTTATGATAGAATGTTATTTTCGACGAATATTTCGATCGCTATTTTGGTTCTCATTTTATTCCAAATTAAATGTCAATATCAATTAGGAGACTTAAATCAGCATTAATTTTACGAAGTAATTCTCACAGGGATAGGCAGAGACAACAGAGCGGCACTTGACAAAACTCTTTAAAAATACGAACAATTTTTTGTATATTTCATTTAATTCAGTAATAGATGATTAGCTGTACCTTATGTAGACGCAAAGAAATATATAACTATGTATTTGATATCTACACTATAGTTGCGTGAAATAAGACATAGAATGTAAGGGTATCATGACATCAATTTTATTGTCCTCGCAGCCTGTGATTTACGATGTGGAAATATAGAATATTTTCTCCCCTCGTGATTCATTTGAAATCTCACTGTAGGTATAGAATTGATCGGGTTTTTTCATATATTTTTCCTCTGTCATCGGTATTGGTTAAAAACTTTTCTTGTGTATATACAGTATTAGAATATGGACAGACAGACATTTTTTTTAATAGTAACGTTAAAGTTTTAAAATAAATTAAATAAATATTCGCAATAGCCACCAAAGTGACAAACATAGGACGAAACAAACACATCATAAATATTGAAGTACTCGTAGAAGTTAAATTAGCATTCCCATCAATAAAAATATTACGAGTATCACTATCAATCGTCCACAGGGCAACATTCATTTTGGGCTTTCATGTACTACTTTTGTAATGTCTAATGATGAAAAAATGTATAAATGGTAGTTTCGATATTTGTGTTGATAAAACTAATAACTATTTTGCTTTAATTTGCTGTGCAATTGAGGTATTCGGAAAAAAGGTTATGGATTTTGTATCGTCTGTCAATCACAAAGACACGCCTTAACAGTTCTGCTTTGCACTGTCAAAATTACAGTTTGATCATTTTGCACACCTAAACTATGCAAAATAAAGAATATATTCCAATTACATTCTAATCTTTGTACATTAAACTATAATAAAATGTATATGAAACTGTTAATACAATTAAGCCCAAGTCCCCATACAAAGTAAAAACCTTACACCTATTTTTTTTTATTGAAGGATAAAATTACTATCTATACTAAAATTATCTAAAAAATGGATTACTAATTTTTTAATTCAGAAAAAGAACAATTTCTTACCGGGCTGAAAACGTGTTTTAATATAAAATACCATTCGTGAGTCCCCTGGCGGCCTGCCAAAGTAACCACCGTATCTTTCCTTTACTTAATCACTGTTTGCATACTCAGCAACGTTTGCTAAGTGCACCACCTACTTTCTCATTAACGGAGACCTTGTTTGGACACGTCGGCATTATTATAATTATTAACTAGCATAATTACTTAAAGACATTTTCAGATTATTAATATTAAAACTGTGAATTGATTTTTGATGAGATATGGCACTGAGATGTGCGATAGAATTCAAAACGAGAATACTTAATCATCGAAGAACCAGTTACCGACATAGCTCGTAAGATTTGCAAGATGAAGTGTCAATATGGGTCACATCGCTTAAAGAACCGACAACCGATGAAAAAGAAAGGTTCTTGAGTCGATATCACGAACCGGATGACGCAGCGTAGGTATTCCTCCTACTAGGTGGACAGACGACATAGTGAAAGTCACAAATAATTGGTGGATGCAACTGGCATCTTGTCGTTCTAATGGGGAGGCCTATGTTTAGCAGTGCGCGCCTTCTTGCTGATAATAATGATGAATAGTATGTTACTTCTTATTATCAAAACAACGCGGATGTGTATAAATGTTGCATATATGAATACACTCATATACACAAACACTCGTACAGTATATACACACGCCTGTACATAAGCAAGCACAAATAATGTAAAATTTCGGTATAGATCCTTCTTTATTAAGTTTTATTAGACCGCTAAAATTGTAATTTATAATAAACAGTGTCCAGCTTCAGAAATGTAAAATAGTGTAATGTAAATATGTAATTAAGCTGTAAATAAAAATAATTTCTCTGAAGTAAGCACAGTATTACCTAATATATCCTAATATATTAGGCCGGTAGTGCCAAAATACTGCGGAAACTGAATGACGCATTGGACAGTCTTGCCCAGCATTCAAAGCGAATCAGGCAGACCTTGATAGAAAAATCTGATGAGAAACTCTGTGTTGCAAAGTAAGCGATAGAAAGATTCATACTTGATATAACTATACTATAATAAATCGAAGTATAATAAGTAGATCAGGCAAAAGAATAGCCAGAGGCATGGTCGCAAATAGAGATGGGCAGGACTAATCGCTAGTTGTAAGAAGTTCTTAAAAAAATGGATGTAAAGGAAACGAGAGAGTTATGTCAGAAACGTGGAAAGAAGCGCTCCGTTGTCCCTGCCATATCCTGTGAAAATTGATGACAACTTCACAAGTTATGACCATTATACACGTAGTAGCAATTAAGCAATATCTTTTAAAACAAAATACAAATAATAAAAACAAGTTAAAACACACATGTACTTCATTGTTGCCTTGCGTGCAAGTAAACAATATACAAGTTGGGGTGTAATTTACTGAGATCACAACAAGCCCTTGGGAGTATAAAGATGTCGGCCTTACGTATTTTATTATCTTGTATTTAATTTTGTATTAAATAAATAACCTGTTAAAGGTCCTCTTTAATTCTTGGTAGGAAAAAGGAGTCCCTTTGTGGCAAATATAATAAACTATTTTCACAAATATAATAAAATATAATAGAAGCACCTTTGGCCGGCATAGTAACGGCGACTGGGGCAACCGTGAAGACTCGTTTTTTACAGTCGTGTGCGCTTTTTGATCTTGCTTACCACCAGGCGGGTCGAAGTCAGATGTAGACTGACGGCAATTTCAAAACGGGCTTTTCAGTCATCAGCGCTCTTGGGGTTACTCTTGATTATCATCCGGCAAACAAGGTCATATGTATAATCTCAAATTAAAAATATATTAAAGTCTGGGGACCGTGCATAAATCTTTTGCAGCCTGCCCGCCACCGGCCAAATACATATCTAGTATAGTTTCCAGCAGATAAAACAAGCGCTGACTTTTTCGCTGCGCAGTATAAGGATCGACAGATAGAAAAGCTCTGGAAAACTGCGGTGGGATCAAGTCCGTCTATCTATAGGAGTGGAGCACAAAATTATTACTATATATTTAAAATTTTATACACATGCGTAAAGCAAAGAGTAAGTAAGATCTAACTGTCTGAAAATCGATTGCGAAATTTTGGGGCTGCCAGAATGCCACACAGTTATTTTTTATTGCGGCGTAATACATGACAGTACACCGCTTAATGTTAAACTGGAGTGCAGTCCATGAAGCGTCCAGAGCATTAAAAGAGGCAACTTTTAAGCTGAAACCGAAACGCGACTAAGTCACTTTATAGTCAGTACAATTGAAAGTGGAAGGTGGCCTATCCCAGTTAGGCAAATGATTACCAACTGTTTTTACTCCTATGTCTAGCGCCGTCTAGAGACATTCGCAAAAATGCTATAGATAAACGAACGATTATAAGCAAGTCTGGATTCATTTAGTCTAACCAATGTTTATACACAGGTTTATTAACATGTCAAAAAGAAAATCATTTACTGCTAAACTTTTTCATAGTTTGATGGTTTCGAGCCACTTGATTCGTCATCTTAATATTAACAGCTTTGTATCTGAAGTTCATAGCTTTGAACGACGATATCTTTTCACTGAAACTTTATTAAAATTGACTCTTTGAAGTTGTAGTTGTAGTTATTTGCGGGCTCGTTTCCGCACTTGAAGTCCTCTTCGGTTTCTTTGTACGTTCTTTAACGGTACTCCTTCAGTGGAGCCACCCGATCTCCTCCAGGAAGGCCAGGAGATCCTTTTCGTTCCTGCAGACCTCCGGAAAATTGACTCTTTATTATACCATATAGGGCACAGGGAAATAAATTATGAATGTAAGTGTAAATTTATAAATCTGATGTGAATGGATGCGTTAGTCGAGTGTTTCCTGACCAAATCGGAGACATACTCAAGAAACCTGGGTTGCCTAGTGTCCTTAACCGTAAAACTTGTACGTAGAGAATTGTGGATGTGAGGGAAGCTGTGTTGTTGTGTAAGGATCGTGGCAATTGGCGCCATATTATCTCTGCCTATCCCTGTGGGAAAAGGCATCCTATTTATAGGATGATAATCCTTTTTACCGTAAGGGGAGCAACTGCTGGCACTACTGTTATGAAAAAATTGGAGGTAATTCAAAACAAGTCTATTAAGACGTTAATATATTTGATTGATTTACATTGTATTCTACTATTACTATAAACTAGCTGTGCCCGTAGTTTCACCCGCGTAAAATTAGGTATAAACCTAATTTTAAGCGGGTGAATTTTTTTAATTTTACACAGTCATAAAAAAGGAGGAGGTTCTCAATTCGACTGTATATTCCTTTTTTGTATTTATAACTCGATAACCATATAAAAATGACAGACGAAAATAAAAATAAATATAGAAAAAATCCAAACTAGTTTATTTATTTGTTATTATATGGCGAATAATAACAAATAAATACAGACACTATTACTACCTAACACGAACAGAAACATTATACATAGAAAAAAAACTTTTTCTTTTAGAATATGTACGATTAATATTGTCATGTAATAAACTTATTTCAACTATAAAGCCAATAGTGTATGCATTCAATACTCGAGATATATTATAAAAATACCTTGTATTCAGTTACTTGATAGAAGAAATCCTAATACTTTTCTCATATGTCACAGAGACTACGGAAATGCCAAATTGTAAAGCTATTGAACTACAAATTGATTGTGCTTTTGTAGGGTAAACATATATGCAGACAATGGTTTCGATGATCAATGACCCCCTAAAATCATAGACGACTGTGTATATAAAGTATATACGTATAGCATTAAGAAACAGAAGCGGCCGGCATAGTGAGGGCCACTGGGACCACCTAACTTGTCGCAGGCGTAAGCCCAGTTAGCATGATGTATAGTTTGACGGTGTTATCTGTTATTTGACCCGTTGAAGGCATCGCAGCATTTGGTGTTGCCCATGAATAATTTTTCCAAAAAAGCGGGTTTAATGAACACAGGCCAAAGGTTGAATGATTGATATATGTACTTTGGTTGTTCTGTTTCTATGATACAATCACTTTAGTAGCTTAGTATAGAAATGTAAATAAAAAAAGAAATAATAGAATGATGACGTGACGCTCTTAGGTCGTCGGAACCGGCTACTTACAAGCTAATCCCGAAACGAGACTAAGTCACTTCACGCTCTATACACTTGTAAGTGGTAGTCCTATACTGGATCGGCTACTATCTTAGATATTTTTTGTTTTTAATAAATTACTAAGAAGAACTTAATCTGAAATTGAAGACAATGTAAGTGAACTTTTAACGGATATTCTTTGATATAGTTTTGTTAATTAACAAGATCTCACAAAACCTTGGGCAAGATTAAACTACCCAATTGGGAAGGTCCGACCTTGTTGCTCATTTAATACAACACCAGCATCTTATTTTTACGTTACTTTATCAAGATAAAGCATAAAGAAGATATAAAAACTAAATGGAAAAATTAACGTAGTTTTAAAGTCTTTGTTTGCATGTATTTTTTATCCATCCTTGCATATAAATAAAAAAAGAAGTGGTTTGAAAGAAGATGTAGTAAAATAATGGATTGACTAAGGAATGCTTCGATGGTTTGGGCACATGGAAGGGATGAATGAAAGGAAGTTATAAATCTGATGTGGATCGATGTGTTAAACGAGGCAGACCCAGGAGGGTGTTTTCCTAAACATCTCCGGGAAAGCTGGATTGCCTAGTGCCCATGACCGTAGAGCTAGTATGAATAGAATTGTGGATGTGAGGGAAGTGAGGGAGGGAGTTGTGTCAGGATCGTGGCAAGTAGCGCTTCGTTGTCTTTGCTTATCCCTGTGGAAAAAATATTGCATGAGACTGTTATTTACAGTAATTTAACTGTTGTAGCATTTACCTCTATTCTTGGACCGCACTCCAGCTTAAGAATAGGCGGGGTTCTGTCATATATCGAAGAATATGTTTTTTTTTTAAATCACGTGACTTCATTATTTTTGCCTCATACCTTCCCAGATATTAAAATTTCTAGGACCTAAAGATAGGTTCCTATTTTTAAGTTTATTTTGGTGCAAGAAAGGATTATATAAATAAAATATTTATTTGACTATGCGTTGCAGACAGATTGTCGACAGAGCTGTCTGTGTCTTAGGTTGAATTAAATTAGTAATTAATTCTGACAACGTTATGTTGAAAGTAATACTAAAGCTGCAAAATAAACAAAGCAATTAATATACAATGTTATTTCGATATAAATTGAAAATTAAACAGCACCTTGGTAAAATTACCTTTTTGAATATTCAGCTGTTTAATTGGCTACAGATTAGAAATACGATCGAAGGGGACTCTTTTATTATTTTAATAAATATAATACATAACTATTATATATAAATCTTAAGTAAGCATTGGTAGGTATATAGTGTAGGTCTTTGGCTGACATAGCAACGGCGACTGAGGCAACTGTAAAATAACAGTTTTTTTCAGTCGTCGGCGCTCTTAGGCCTCTCCTTGCTTACCATCAGGCAAGTCGAGGTCATAAGTCGTGGCTTATGAAGGAGACGAAAGAGGTAATTTGGTTAAATTTTGTTTTGTTGGTCATCGAAACCATTGCCTTCAAATTTGGCCAGGACCACATGCCAGTACTAATTTATCCCAGATATATGTTTTGGTCTCTTAGTTTCTATGATACAAGCACGTTTAGGAGCTTAGAATTTGAAGAGTCAATAAAAAGTAATCATGATATTACTAAATATTTTTCTTCTATATAATTTATGGACGATCATGAAAATCGTAGTAGTATTTATTCCAGTTTTTTTTATTATTTAATTTAATAGGCGAGCTTATCGCCTCTGGCATTTTCTACCCGCTAACCCTGCCTGAAATACTTTTTCTAACATTTAAGTCTCCATATTCTGGCCTTATTAAATATTACATATTAAGCCTTATGTAATATTTTAACGCAGTCGTTTTTTTAATTATATACCTTAAACGAGTATATACCTAATATATCAATACACACATTATTTATATACCTAATATCGTACATTAGGTATATAAATAATATATACCTAATGTACGAAAGTTTTCTAAATTAGATTTACGTTAAGGAGTTGTCCAAACGGCTGACTGAGAAGTCTGGAAACAAGAAGGCTGGCATTTATTTTGCCAACGTATTTGCCTTGCTGCCAGTCTCCTTGGGACTATCTTCGATGCGTCGTCATTAGATGATATATTTTTTATAGTTTAATTATACTTAATATATTTTTAATTTTATCTGTTTCTCAATAAAGGATTATTAATCCTTAATGTGTATATTGTAAATTAAACAAATTTTATGCGGCCTAATATCGCGTTTATTTTTGCTTAAAACTGATGACTGCAAAGCTCTCCGTGAACACGATGGCTGCAAAGATCTCGAAACGTCTAAAAAAGTGTACACCATTAACAAAAAAACGCGATAGTGAGCCGCATAAAATTTGTTTAATTCATTAATCAATGTTCACGCTAAATCTAAGAAATTTTTGTGAATATTTTAGATTTTTGTGAAATATTGTGTAAATTATGTGTTTGAAATCATTCTTTATTTATTCATACACTTTTTCGTAAGATGAAAATTTCACACTGATGTATAATTCGCATTATTTGCGAAGATTAGATGGTTACGTCTGACAGAACATGAAAGGACGCTCGCATGAGTTTCTTAGGAAAAGTAGGTTCCCGCAAAATAGTTTGCCAACAACATTTTTACTTATATTTGTTCAACCGTAAACTATATAAAATGGAATACTTTCTGATACCGCTAAATAAGAACCCATTAGGAAATACTGATAATATAATCACTCTCTTTCACCCATTAATAGAAATATTTCAGGATTATTGTTACACAAATTATTAAAGTATGTATTAAGGATGAGTGAAAGGAGATTAACGAAAGGAATTTATAAATCTGATGTGGACTGATGCGTTAAACAAGGCAGACTCAGGAGAGTGTTTTTAAACCAAATTGGAGACATCCTCAAGATGTCTTGAGGATGTACTCATAGCCAGAGAGCATGTATGAAGAGAATTGTGGAGGAAGCAAGGGAGTTGTGTAAGGATCGTGGTATGTGGCGCTCCATTGTCTCTGCCTGTCCCTGTGGGAAAAAGGCTTGACAATTTGATTGATTAATTGTAGTTATTAGGATACAATGTTGTCATTTAAAGATCTAAAATAAAATATCGAACTAGATTCCTAGGTACTCGTACATAAACAAACGCTATTCAATATATGTTTTCCAGTAATCAAACAATAAAATAGTTACGCCTTTTTTCCACAGGAATAGGCAGAGACAATGAGGCGCCACTTGCCACGATCCTGTTATAAGAAAATATGTTTACTTTATTTGCTGGATATATAGATGAATGCTTGCTCGAAGAACCGACAACCGATGGGGAAGAAAGGTTCTAGAGTGGGGACCACGAACCGAAAGACGCAGCGTAGGTAAGCCTCCCACTAGGTGGACTGACGACATAGTGAAAGTCAGAATAACCGGTGGATGCAACTGGCATCTTGTCGTTCGTAATGGCGTTCTAAGGGGTAGGCCTATGTTCAGCAGTGGACGCTTTCTGGCTGATGATGATGATGATGATGATAGATGAATGCGTTAAACGAGGCAGACTCAAGCGGGTGTTTTCAAACCAAATTGGAGACATCTTCAAGAAAACTGGGTTGCCTGGTGCCCATTATCGTAAAGCTTCTATGAAAATAATTGTGTATGTAAAGGAAACGAGAGAGTTGTGCCATGATCTTCAAAAGTGAGCCACTTTTGAAGATCATGACCCAATTTATTGTCTTATCCTGTCTTTGTGGGAAGTAGGGCGTGGCCTATCGATATATAGATATCTCAAATATATCTTCGATAAATATCTTCTTGTATATCTCAAACGCAGTTGGTGGACGTCTACCACCAACAAGTTGAAATAACGACCTGCCAATGTTGCAGGTTGTTGCTTAGCTTGAGACGTCCGGGCGTGGAGATCGATAGACATGATGATGATGCTAATATTCAAAAAATATCCATTCATAAAGGGGAATAAAAATAGCACAAATAAATTAATCTATAAGCAATTCCTCTCTTAAGATTAAAAAGTACCAAAAATCATTTTTTAATAACCGAATAAGGGCTTATTCAGATAAAAGCGATTTTTTTTAAAATAAAATCTAAATATTTTTTGATACGTTATCGGATTTACACAAAATAAAGCGTGATAAAGAGGACTGAGACAAACGTGAACTCAGTCAATTTTTTTAGATTTACTATTAGTTAAGTCGAGGTCACAGTTAGTTAAGCATTCCACTTGTCGATTATTCTACATTTCCTTAAGAATTAGCTGAAATAGTAGAAATAGTTGTACTGATAGTAGTCTGTCAGTACAAACAACGCCATAACTTTAATTTTTATCATGTAATTGTATATGTAATTCAACATAATTAATGACAGCAACCCGCCTAAAGTTAAGCTGGAGCGCGGTCCATGAATGAAGTAGTGGAAAAGAGTAGTGATTACTTTTTTGATTTAGTTTAAGTTTTGTTGTTTATAAGCTTTTTTAATTTCTATACCAAGCGTACTTGTATAGAGGACGACTTAATTACGTCAAAGATACATTGGTGACATTTGCACTACTACTACACCACAGTCGCATTATTTATTTCTTTATTATATTATATGTTTTATAAATAAATGTTAATAACAAACCTTTTTAATCTGTATTCGTCCTAAAAAAACCTAAATATAACAATTTCGCCAATAAATATTGCGACAACGGATGGTGTGATCAGAATATAAAATGATATTTCGGGTAATTCACTTCGTTTCGTACAAAATAATATAATTTTTAAATGCCTAACGGGGTCATTAGAATAAATAGCAAAACCTAAATATATTTACATGTTTATTATAGTATCCTTATGCCTACATTCTCACAGGTATATGTTTTTTTTTATTGTGACTCGACATATGACAGTACCTCGCTAGATGTTAAGCCGAAGTGTGGTCCATGAATGAATGTCACTGCTAATACAATTCAATAATTGTGAGTAGCAGTCACATCCACTATGCCGGCCTAGAAGGAAACGGCAACTTAAAACCTGATTCCGAAACGTGACCAAATCACTTCACAGTTTGTATACTTGTAAGTGGTGGTACTACCCCGGATCGACAGACTCGGCCTACCACTCTTTGATAACCAGACCAGAAGCAAATATCCATCTCATTTTTTTTATTAACAAATATTTGCAATATTCAATATTATTAAATATTACAAATAAAAGCTATGAAACAAATATTTGCTCCGACCGGGAATCGGACCCGGGAGTTTACGCGCAACAAACTAATCGCTAAACCGTTCGTCTACGCCTGTCGTCAAACGTCAAACTTAACATCAGTCGGGTTGTTGACAACAGCACCCCACCTGAGTGTGGTCCAGGAATGGAAGTGACTGCTACTACAGTTAAATAACTGCAAGTAGCAGTCACATCCACTTTGCTGATCTATTTGGAACCGGCAACTTACAAGCTGATCCCGAAACGCGACTAACGGTCACATTAAGGTCTGTAAGACTGTGCACCACTCATAGAAGGATATTTTAGCACTAGATACATACCCAGTAGGGTGTTCTCCGACCAAATCGGAGTAATCCTCAAGTAAGCTGGGTTTTCTAGTTAAGTGCCTATAACCATAAAACTTGTATAAAGTGAATAATTGTGAATGGGAAGGGAAGCGAGGGAATTGTGTCAGGATCGTGGTGAGTGGCGCCCCATTCTCTTTGCCTATCCCTGTGGAAAAAAGACACAGACAATTTGATTTCTCACAAATCTATCAATAAATCTATCAATAAATAATCTATCAATAAATTTGATTAATTTATTGATAGATTTATTTTATACGTAGGTTTTTTTGTTTGTTTTTTGTTATTAAAATACATTGTTGTCGTCTGCTACCCACATGCCTATCAAATGCAGTAAACTCGAATGACGTCATAACCACGTTTTTGTGTTTAGAAAAAAAATACAAATGTGCGTTTAGTTGAATAGCCAATCATAGAAATACATAAAATTGTTACTTTGTAACAGAACCACTGGTAAAATCATTGAAGATGCGACCGTTGTCTAGTTGTCTAAAATGGTCCTGCTAACCAAGAGCCTCAGATTCAAAATAATTTACCGTTTTTTTTATTGTGCGACATCTGACCTTCTGCCTGATAGTAAGCAAGAGGAGGTCCAAGAGTGCCGACGACTGAAAAAGCCGAGTCACTGTTTCCCCAGTCGCCGTCACTATATTAAGCTACTAGGCATATCGAACTGGGCGACCAAAGTTCATAATATCCAAAGATCGCCAGTATGCTGGCCAAAGGTGCTTCTTTAGGCATCGCTTGAAGGATCCATGGTTATAGGATGGGAGAACACGTGGGCTGGTCAAGCATTCCACTTGTTGATTGTTCTACAATCTACAAAGTAACGACACACTAAACCTTTTAGTTCGACTACCGATTTCGACAGAATGCCTTTTCCGACCTGTGCGTGTATTACGGGTGAGAAAAGACGAGGTAGGATCAAGGTCAAAGAGCTTCGCGGAATATTCTCTGTGGTAAAGGTGAGAAGAAAAACATTATAAATCAATCAAATCAAATTGTCACGCCTTTTTCCCACATTGATAGGCAGAGACAATGGAGCGCCACTTGCCACGATCCTTACACAGCTCCCTTGCTTCCTTCACATCCACAATTCTCTTTATACCGGCTCTGTGGTTATGGGCACTAGGCAACCTAGCTTTCTTGAGGATGTCTCCAATTTGGTCGGAAAACACTCCCCTGGGCCTGCCTTGTTTAACGCATCCTTCCACATAAGATTTATAAATTCCTTTTGTCAATCTACTTTCACTCATACTTTCAATGTGCCCAAAACATCGAAGCATTCCTTTGTCAATCATTGTCACTATATCTTCTTTCAAACCACATCTATCGCGCACTGTGCTATTCCATATTTTATCCGCTATCGTCACTCCACAATACATTATAAATTATTGTCTATAAACCATAGTCACATCTCCGCTACTATTTTAGAGTAGAAGATTGTCTGTCGTAATTGTTATTGCCAAGCTAAAGCGAAAGCTAAAGCTAAGCTGGTGCTACAGCGGTAGGTAGAGAGTTGCCCAAGCGTACGGTCGAGAATTTTATTGACATGTCCTTTAGACCTTTGAACTTTAATGACATCTAAGCATTAAAGTTTATGTAAGTTTAAGTAAATTATTTTTCAGTGCTTGACAACTGGCATATATGGATACCATGCGAAATTCATCCTTATGTCAATATCTATTGGATTGTCAACCTTAGATGGTTCAGAAATTAAACTTTTAACTGTACAAATAGGTATATATTATGTGGAGTTAGTTAAAAAGCAGTTCCCACCTTGAAGTGTAAAGACCGTGAAATGACTAAATCGAGGTTCAGGATCAGCTTGAAAGTTGCAGATATTTAGTCCGGGTTGTCGTAGTGGATGCGACGCGACTAATGCTCGCAGACGTCTGTCTGTGATAACAGTCGCTATCTATTACGGATCGCACTCCAGCTTAAGATTTTTTTATTGTGACAAGACATTTGACCTCGACCCGCCTAATGATAAGCAAGAGGAGATCCAAGAGTGATGACGACTGAAAAAATCAGGTGGTATAAATATATTTTAAAGAGTGGTAGGCAGTGGTACCCAGTCTGCCGATCCGGGGTAGTACCACCACTTACAAGTATACAGACCTTGAAGTGATTTGGTCACGTTTCAATTGTATTAGCAGTGACATTCATTCACGGACCACACTTTGGCTTAACATCAAGCGGGGTGCTGTCATATGTCGAGTCACAATAAAAAAAAATATAGTATATACCTAATTTATAGCTGTATACTTAATAATTTATTAAAATATACTTGATATATTCTGATGAGCAATTTGATATAAACCACATTTAATACAATCCGCAAAACATTTCGAATCCCTCATTTATTTCAATTAATATTAATGAAAATTATGACAAATAAAACCAAAACGTGGTGAAAGTAATAATTAAAACAACCACAATGGTGACGTCATTGTTATAATCAATCATTATCATTTTAAAAACTTTTCTCTTTAGCGTTTGAAATGTTTAGTATTTTTCTTTTTATTATGACTCGATATCTTAATAAAATAAGGCGACAAAATAAGGCGACCCTGGTGTAGTGGCAGTGCAATGGTTACACAAACCGAGAGCACGAGTTCGAAACCACCTACCGTTACCAATGTATCTTTGACATATGTACTTTGGTTGTCTTGTTTGTATGATACATGCACTTTAGTAGCTTAGTATAGAAATGTAAATAAAAAATAAATAAAAATAAACTGACCTTAACCCACCAAATAGGTCCAAGAGTGCCGAATCATATATGCCTGAAACATGAAAATCTGAATCAATTAAATCTGTAGACATTTAGTCAGAAGTATGAGAAACATTCTAGTACGTGTGATTTAAGAAAATATTTAAAAAGGTACGTTGCGTTGGCTTGGGCACATTCAATAATGGAATGTAAGGAGATTGACGTTATACTTTTAAATCAGAGGTAAATTCAAGAATAAAACAGGCATGACTCAAAAGAATGAACTGAGGCTACAGTTAAATAACTGCAAATAAAAATAAATAGCATTTGTATAACGGCCTAGTAGGAACCGGCTACTTACAAGCTGCTCCCGAAACACAACTAAGTCACTTTACGGACTATACAGTTACACTTGTAAGTGGTGGTACTACCACGGAGCAGATTAAATAAAAATATAAATTCGTTTTTTAATAAATTAGTAGCAAGTATTCTTAATTAAAAGTGCTGAAACGTATTCAGTTTGTTTCTTTGATGACGAATCTGCCCAATTTCTAGCAGAGGAAAATTGGCGTCTGATTTGATGTAATTAAATTATCCTAGCGACCCTCAGGAGGAGTGGCGCTTATGTATGTACTTATGTTTATGTATAGAAAATAGTATATTACACAACCAAAGAGAAAAGTAGGACATTTTAACCAACATAAAGGCGACCGTGGTATAGTGGCAGTGCAATAGTCACGCACAACGAGAGCAATGTATCTTTGATATACGAGTTATATTATATAAAACTTATACGAGTTATAATATACGAGTATAACGAGATATATGTATGTTAAAGAGGAACTCACACAAGCGATGTTTAACCTACTGTATAAATTTAATAAATAAATAATGTACCTTGATCGTCCTGTTTCTATGATACAATCACTTTAGTAGCTTAGTATAGAAATGTAAACAAAACATTAAAAAAAACGTTATATGATAAAGGGAACACATGGTCTGGCAAAGAAAAGACGCACCGAACTTTTTAGTTCGACTGCCGATTCGGTCGACAAAGTGCGGATGCTTACTCCCCCAACCAGTGCGGGCATTACAGGTGTGAAAAGACGAAGTAGGAACAAGGCCCTGCTTACCACTCTTTATTAAAAAGCCACGAAGCAAATATCTACCTCTTTTATTATAAACTAATATTCGTTTTTTATTAATTAGATTTAAAATCACAAACAAAAGCTATGAAAGAAATATTTGCTCCGACCGGGAATCGAACCCGGGGCTTTACATGTAACAGACTGGTGTGCTAACCGCTATGCTACGCCTGTCGTCATGTGGCACTTTTCATGTGGCAATCGAACTCTTCATCAAGGTGTGATAAATCACTAATAATTTTATACTTGTTCTAGAATTTTAATAGTACATTTTTACAAGCTCCATTAATAAGTAATAAAGCTTTATTCATGGGTTGTAAAAAATAAACAAAAATAACCCCTTATATTTACTTCAGGCAGAAATGATTGACGACGTGATATGCGTTCCTAATTCCTTTTGTTACGAAAACGGTTCATGCATTTAATTGTGGCGTATATGGACATTGTTAGAATTTTCCTAAATTAAGGTTGCCGTTATCCATAATAATGTATTATTTGAATACACATTATAAATACTTTTTTATAATATTTAAGGCGACCGTGGTGTAGTGGCAGTGCAATGGCTACATAAGCCGAGTGGCACGGGTTCGTATCCACTCACCGGTACCAATGTATATTTGATATATGTACTTTGGTTGTCCTGTTTCTATAATACAAGCACTTAAGTAGCTTAGTATAGAAATGTATAAAAAAAATGTAATATCGACGTCTGACCTCGACTTGGCTGGTTGCTTTCTCATGCATCGCTTGAAAAATTCAAAACGAGGCTAACAAATGGCCTGGCAAAGTATTCTACTTGTCAATTGTTTGACAAAGAAACGACGTGTCAAACTGTTTACTATATTGATACTATGTTATTCAGGGCAGCCGTGAACTGACTCGGTTTTTTCAGTCATCGTCACTCTTGGACCTCTTCTTGCTTATCATCAGGCGGGTCAGATGTCGTGTCACAATAAAAAAAAAACACAGACAGAGAAAATAAAGCGCTACTTAGCACAATATTGAACCTTTACTTCTTTTATATATCTACAATTCTCTTCATACAAGCATAAATTTTCTTTACAATATTTTTCTTGTAAAGTTTCATTATTTAATCATTTATATTACTTTAAAATCAGTATTTTTTATAGATCTGATGTGGATGGTTGCGTTAAATGAGGCCAACACAGGAGGGTCTTTTCCGACCAAATCGGAGACATCGTTAAGAAAGCTGGGTTGCCTAGTTTTTTACACCATATGCTAGTATGAAAATAAAGTAGAGCTTGTATGAAAAGGAATGCTGATCTGAAGGAAGCAAGGGAGTTGTTTTAGAATCGTAGCAAGAGGCTCTCCATTATCTCTGCTTATCCATGTGGAAAAAGGCGTGACAATTTGATTGATTAATAGATCAAAATATTTAGACTAAGTTAATAATAGTTACTAAATTAGAAATTACTCTTAGAGATCCTTAGGGATAGGAATTGTATGCTTAAGAGCGTTATCGAAGAGGGATGTGTTTTGCATTTAAAATAACATTAATATTTGTGTTTCACAAAGCTGTACCCGCGACACGCTACGCTCGCTATTTGCCAAAGCTTAAGGCCCCACGTGCACCGCTTTAATTTCTGCGCGTTTATTTTACAGTAATTTAATTATTCGGCTTATAAGACTACAAAAGAATTTATAAACCTGATGTGGATGGATGCCTTAAACAAGGCAGTTCCAGGAGGGAGTTTTCCGATCAAATCGGAGACATCCTTATGAAACCTGGGTTGCCTAGTGCCCATAACCATAGAGCTTGTATGAAGAGAATTGTGGATGTGAAGGAAGCGAGGGAGTTGTGTCAGGATTGTGGCAAGTAGCGCTCCATTGTCTCTGCCTGACTATATAAAGACGTGATTATTTTATTGATAAGTCTACGAAAATACAAAGTTAAAAATCGCAAATAATATACTTATACTCAGGTGGTTCATATTACCTACCAATAACGTGATAATGTACTTGTACGTTTTGTTGAAACGCGACATCTGACCTCGACTAGCCTTATGGTAATCTGGGAGTGTCCAAGATTCCCAACAACTAATAAAACGTTCTATTTTACGGCTGCCTCAGTATATGTCTCTACGCAGGCCCAAAATGTGTATATGTGCTTGCAACGGGCATATAATAAAGTGAAATATTGTAAGTAAATTCCTAAAGAGTAATTTATATGTCTGTAAGCTTATTAGCTTGCAATTAAGTATTTAATGTGAGTCAGAATAATCAATATAACCAGCTATTTCAAGAAGCTCCCGTTCGGAAATAAATCGTGAATAAATTTCTTTTATTTTTTATGAAAGTAAAGTAAACAGTTAGCAATCATTTTGCTTAGCCTGCCGATCCAGCTAGTACCACCACCTTGTTTAGACCGTGGTTGGGGATTAGCTTAAATATTGCCTGACGATTGCTATCGGAATAGAGGCCTAAAATCACATGATGTTTTTTATATATTGCTGGTGAAAAAATAGCTGCTGCTCCCCCTTAAAACGCCATTCCGGACAAGATGCCAGTTGCATCCACAGGTTTATGTCGTTTGGACTTGGCTTGGAACTTGGCATTCGGCTTAGGATCGTAGTATACTCACCGCACGTTAAAAAGGACGCTGCTGCCCATCCATTGGCTGGTCGAGTTTTAGGTTTTTTTTATTGTGACACGACATTTGACCTCGACCCGCCTAATGATAAGCAAGAGGAGATCCAAGAGTGACGACGACTGAAACAATCGAGTTAGTTCACGGCTGCCTCAGTCGCCGTTACTATGCCGGCCAAAGGTGCTTCTTCACGCATCACTTCAAGGATCCAAGGTTATAGGAAGGAGATACACATGGGCTGACAAAGCATTCCACTTGTCGATTGTTCTACAAAGAAAAGACGCATCCCGGGTTTATAAATAATCGCGCGGAATAAAATCCTAATGCACGTGTGGCCTAATTCGTAGGCAAAGTTTGATGAACTGACGTCAGAATGAAATGAATGCGGGGGAATTATTCGTGAACAATACCTACTTTTTCATACAAACACAATGACATGTGCTAAATTTGTTCCAAGGCTTTGGAGATTAATAAAGCGTACTGAATATTGTTCAGGGTTTCATATACATTGTAGGTATACATTGTTGTGTTTTAGTTTCAGTTTGTTATCATTATTGGCCGGCATAATGACAACGTAGAGCTTGTATGAAGAGAATTGTGGATGTGAGGGAAGCGAGGGAGTTGTGTCAGTAAGGTGGCAAGTAGCGCTCTATTGTCTCTGCCTATCCCTGTGGGAAAAAGGCTTGACAATTTGATTGATTGATTGATAATGACAACGACTGAGGCAACCGTATAATGAAACGGTTTTTTCGGTCGTCGGCGCTCATGATCCTCCTCTTGCTTACCATCAGGCAAGGTAAGGTCAGATTGCCAACAGGCGTGGCGCATTGGTTAGGACGTAACGTTTGTTACGCGTAAAGTTCTATTCCTTGTCAGAGCAAATATTTACTACATAGCTTTTACCTTTATTAGCTGTTCCCTGCAGATAATCCCGCGTTTATAAACTGTGACTCGTAACTTAGGTACATTACAGGACTTCAAGGGCATTCTCGTGGTATATAATAGGTACTCTAGATCTTTAATGCCATATCAGCCCAAGGTGTGGGCTAATAGTATGAAATAATTTTAGTTAAATCACCAAACAAAATATTAATTACATATCCCCTATCATCAGGTACTCCATGTCTTTAATTTGATAACAATCCACCAATTCGCCTTATAGTAAGAAACATCTTTAATCATCTTTAGACATACTCTATGATGCACCTTGCATCCTCATAGTGCATCATAGAGTATGTCCTGATGATGCAATTTTAGTTAAAGCACCATATTTCTATCTACTGTGGTTTTAGTGATCTGAGAGGATTTATGATCAGGTTCTTCAGATCCAGACTTAAGTCCTAAGATCTAATATGATCTTAGTGACTTATGAATACCACTACCACCACCATACCTACCGCGCAGATGCTTTCCGGATAATAATGTTTGACATCGGCGTAGTGGGGGGAGGGGGGATACACCATGCCAGCGTCACAGCATTTAATTTTACTGCGCGCCAATAGATGAATTAAATTTGTTTTTTACATTTCTATACTAAGCCAACTAAAGTGCTTGTATCATAAAAACGGGACAACCAAAGTACATATATCAAAGATACAATGATATCGGCAAGTGTTTGACGCTACGTGGTCAAGGACGTTTTGAAATGAAACCCGTTGAAATTAAGAAGAAGACTAATTTATTTGACATAAAAATAGAATATATAAAACAAAAGAATAAATGGGTTTAAAAATGACATTTTGTTTTTAATGAAAATTAGTTATAAAATGTGCGAACTTTTTAAGGTCGGCACAAGTGGTTTAGAACCCGTGCTATTGGCTTGCGTACCATGCCATTCTACACTACGGTCACCTTTAATGTGCGAATATAGAAAATAAATAATTAAACAACTACCCCTTTTAATTTAATTCCTTGGTTGTTTGTGGTATTAGTATCATGCGGTGATACAAGTCAACATTACACCTACCTACTGTGCGATATGAAATTCTCAGCACATTATTAAACTTGCCCGCTTTAGGTATTAGCTAACAACATATTAGATACATTGATATTACATTGATATTACACAATCAACATACTAAAATACATGTAACGTTACCTACAGACTGCTTCACCCGTTGTTCTTGAGTTCAGCGTGAAAAAGTATCACTGGACGGCAAAGTGGCTGGCTATTTCTATCCCTTTGGCCGGCATCGTGACGGCGACAAAGGCAGCCGTAAACTAACTCGTTTTTATAATCGTCGTCGCTCTTGTACCTCCTTTTGCTTATCATCAGGCGGGTCGAGGTCAGATGTCGTGTCACAATAAAAAAATTAAAAAAGTAACAGCGACTAAGGCCGACGTATGAGTGGCTTTTTTTAAGTATGAGGGCTCTTGGACCTCTTCCCTTTTTACCATCATGCAAGAATGGTCAGATAAGTTATAAACCTATACAACTAATGATATTTTAATAAGAAAAGACGCAGATATGTCATACGCGCTCCGAATGTGGCACGTCGGATGTAGAGCAATATATATTTGTCTCTATTTCGCTCTTAATAACAATCATTCCGTCCTACTTCCACTTCGTCGTTGTTAACCTATCAAACTCGTGCAATTTGCGAGGACTGAAACTGGTGTATATAACGTGTCTTAGTATTTTCTTAGATTTTGCGCGAACATTGATTAATGAATTAAACAAATTTTATGCGGCTTACTATCGCGTTTATTTTGGTTATGATTTTACAATTTTTTATTATTCCGGTCACGGAGAGACCATGATGGCTGCAAAGCTCTCGAAACGTCGGAATAATAAAAAATTGTAAAATCAAAACCAAAATAAACGCGATAGTAAGCCGCAAAAAATTTGTTTAATTCATTAACGTTTCTTATTTTACATCATTATATACCACCTATAATATATGTATATACCAACCTATATATTATCTATACATAGTCTCTGCCAATCCCTGTGGGGAAAAAAGCGTGACAATTTGATTAGATATTTATAAATTAGTACGGGTTCGATCCGTGGTCGAAGTTGACCAATGTGCTGGCGTAAAAATTTAATCCAATTTAATCTTAATGGCTTTCAAAGCGCGAGTTATAAGATTTCAAAATTTTGCAAGAAAACCATGTATTTTTGCGAATTACAAGCGATCTACTGGTCCGTCTTCGTTCTACCAGAGCTCATCCTTTTTTTTCCTAATGCACGTAAGTCTCTCTTTAAACTTTTTTTCGTAATAGCTTTAGTTTTCACTTCAGATGCACAAAACCGGTTTTTACATTTTTGGACATGTTTTTTGACAGCTTGCCTGACAATATCATGCTATAATTTTACTTGCAATCAATTTTTCTGATAGTTGAATTTACAATTTTTTTTTTCGCTCCAATAGGTATTTCTTCGTCCAAAAAGCTAATTCGATCTGACTATTTAGAAGGATAAAGTTGCTTACTGCATATTGAGGTACATCGTATAAAAATAACTAAAGAAATAACTCCTGCATAACTCATAAACATAAAATTAAAATAACCACATATTATTTCTAAATAATTTATTTTCATACAAAGGATATCTATTTGGTTAATAGGGTAAACAAAGTACAAATAGATTATTTGCGATACGTTTATATCACAAATAAGATAAGAAAAAGATCCCTTTTGTAAAGAAACGTATAATTTATTAAGAGTTCAAGTTTTCTCATGGCATTTGTGTCTGTTTGACTTGCTTTTAATAAATTATACGTTTCTTTACAAAAGGAATCATGAAAACAGGGCTTTATAATGAACACTTAGATTCCGTCAGTTTCCATTCCTTTGATAAATTAATCAAATTGTCACGCCTTCTTCCCACAGGGATAGGCAGAGACAATGAAGCGCCACTTGCCACGATCTTGACACAACTCCCTCGCTTCCCTCACATCCACAAAGCTCTTTATACAAGCTCTACGGTTATGGACAACTAGGCAATCCAGCTTTCTTGAGGATGTCTCCGACTTTTTTAGTCCTCATCCATAAATATCTTCATACCAATTTGCTACGCTTTAGGGATAGACAAACAATAGAACAAATTGAAGACCATTTTTAAAAAAGCTGGGGTCCATAGTCTCTATAACCATAGCTTATATGAAGAGAAATATAGATGTAAACAGAAGGAAACAGTTGAACAATGAATTAAACAAATTTTATGCGGCTTACTATCGCGTTTATTTTGGTTTTGATTTTACAATGTTTTATTATTCCGACGTTTTGCGATAGTAAGCCCTATAAAATTTGTTTAATTCATTAATCAATGTTCGCACAAAATCCAAGAAAACAGTTGAACAGTTGTGCCAAAACCTTTTACAATCCTCTTTTCATGGAGGCACAAAGTTGTCTCAGCCTGTCCCTGTGGGAATTGAGGCGTGGTAATTTGAATAATCTTCCTTACTTTCTTGATTGATCAACCTGCGATGGACATGATAGTACCTATAACAGACAGGGGTGATCAAGACATCACATTAAACAAGTCTACTCTAATATCTAAGTTTTTACATAATTAAAAACTATTAAATAGGAAGGCATTTGTTTGAGGTAGTATTACATAGGAATTATACTTAAACGACACAAATACTTAACAATAAATAATATAAATCGTATGTTTAACCTGAAGTATTAAACATACAGCTCTAATGACGTGACATAGTCAAATGAGATCGATAAGAAAGTTTGATCGAACGTAGAACGTAGAAAGCAGACAGGGATCAGCTTCAAAGTTGCTAGTTCCAACTAGGGCGGCATAGTGGATGCGACTGCTAATCCCCTCCATTCATGGACTGCACTCCAGCTTAGTATTAGATCGAGTTGATGATGTCATTTGTCGATCCACAATAAAACAAAAACTCCATCGAATTTATCACGTCATTAGACCGGCAGACTGTACTATACTGTAGACCTCATATTATACTCGTATAGGTATGTATACAATTTTATATGTGTAGTTTTACGTCCATTATCATCATCAGACAGAAGACGTCCACTGCTGATCATAGGCCTTCCTCTTAGAACGCCATTCCGAACGACAAGATGCCAGTTGCATTCACCGTTTATTTGTGACTTTCACTATGTCGTCAGTCCACCTAGTGGGAGGACTACCTACGCTACGTCTTCCGATTCGTGGTGTCTACTCAAAAACCTTTCTTCCCCATCGGTTGTCGGTTCTTCTAGCGGTTTATGTACGTATGTTATCTGTATTAGAATGTATTTATTTTTCTTTGCACAAAAGTTGATCTGTTGGTCCCTAAGATTAACTGGCATAGAATGTCTAACGGCAATAAATTCACATTAATACAAAGTGTGTAAGAATTGAAATTAAAATAAATATAATATATTGGTTCCAGGGCGAGAATTCCATGATATCTTTAATCGAAAGTTTTCCTTTTAGGTACCCGGACAACGTACAATGTACAACTATTTAGGGTAGTTTAATTCCAAAAGGATCCCTAAAAAATCTCTTCGAAAAACATTTTTGAGGTTAACCATTGTGCATGTTTTATTGTATTATAAGTAATCATTAATCTACTATTAATTTTGAACTATTAAAATTTTTGAAAATCCAATATAGCTACAAAGAATATAGTTTTCTAATGGTGAAAGAATATTTAAAATCGGCCCAGTAGTTTCTAAGCTTATTCATTACAAGCAAAATTACAATTCTTTCCTCTTTATAATATTAGTATAGATAAGTGTGTTTCTCCGTCTACTTACTTTTGCTTTTTGCACAATCCACAATCTCACGTCTTTGTCATGTCCGCATTTATTGTTTTTTTTTTTTCTGTAAGGGAATATATTAATAAATGACCATTCCCTTGGGTATGAGGCCTACAGTAAGTATCTATAACTACAGAAATAGTTCTCTCTTAAATGTTGTACTAAACATATCACACGTTTTTTGTCGTTTTTAATGTTATTATCAATTTAATAACAAAAATAATAAATGTATAATATTTTTTTTATTACAATCTAATGTATTGCTTTACATTGACTCACATTTGTTGGGATTTATAAATATACATTACAGTACAAATGTAAAATATAAAAATATAATATAATTATGTTAATAAGGAAGTTTTATTTTTTTTAATTATAAAATCATTGAAAACGAGTTAGGTTTTTGTAAAGATGAGTAAAGTTATTTTTGAATTCCTATTTATGGTTGCATTCTGTCACAATGTAAGAATAATTATAACACTTACCATGATCTTACCTGACACAATCCTCTTGCTTCCTTTACATTCATGATTATCTTTCTCTCATTTTTAAATGTACATACTAATTATAAATATTTTCAAATATAAATTAACAAAATTCAAATTTGGTAATTAAAATAATAACACCCACACAATTTACCAATATAAACTAATATCTTACTAAACTAATAAACAAAATTATATCATAGACTCAGAATGAATCGATTTTTTTATGTATTGAAGCAGCTCGCTTCTTTGATTTAGATAACTTAAAGGCCACCTGTAACATAATTATATTATTACAAATCAACTCTCTTTTAGCTCCAGGCTTCGAACCAAGCGACCAGCGCCATACGACAAAATTTTATTGTGAAAATACAATTTATATAAATACTTACATTCATTTAAAATTTTAAATACTTAACAAGTAAATTTTAATTAGATTCTAAAATATTATTTTATTTCCACTAGTACATTAAATCTTTTAGCCTGATGTTAGGCTAAAGTGTGTTTTATAGAAACTACTGCTACGTCCGTACAAAGTCTGGGACAGCGGTCTTATCCATTATGCCACGATCTTAAAATATTACCGTGGTTGTGCCATGCTATGTCTCTTCAAGCTACGTTGAAAGGATCTAGAAATAAAGCACCGAGCAAATAAATATACTAGTGACAACCTGTACAAATAAAACTTTAAAATTGTTTTTATAGGTATTAATTTTTCTAACTATAGTCAAAATAATATTCCAGAATCTAATTAAAAAGACATCACACAAAACCTTCATCACAAAATTATGAAACCACTTTAACGCTACTAGTTGTGCCTTACTTAATTATAACGTTATCTAGCGTTACTAATTTAAAAAATATGTTAAGAATGTGCCAGGAGCTTATCCTAAAATTACGTTTAAAATTAATACTAATAAGTCGTAATTGGATATAGGTACTAATAAATAAGTAAAGTTTATAATAATAATACATTAAATGAATATTACAATAACAGTTTCCTAAAAAATAATCGTCAATCTATATTTTAAATAACTCCAATTCCGATAACATTCAGAAGGGATCAGTCCGTTCTCACACGTTTACGTATAGGTCATACAAATCTTACCCATGTTTACTTAATAACCAAAACTGTGAGGAACAAATGTATTAATTGTAATATAGAGATAAGTGTGCCACATTTATTACTGGAATGTAAATTATTTCAAAGTGAAAGGAACAGATTTAAGCTACCGGATAGTACACGTGAGTGCTTAAATTGGGATAATTTTGCTAACACATTAAGTTTTTTAAAGTTTATTAATTTTTATAACAAAATTTAAATTGTTAAATGTATTGTGTATTTAAATGTAGTCGCAAATGACCTAGCTGTTAATAAGCGACTTTAAATAAATAAATTAAAAAAAATACATTAAAATTATTACGTAAAAGTAAGGCTAAGCGCGTACTTGTGGCAAAAAAGTACTGCTGCGGCGGAAGACGGTATATTGATGAACTATTTTTATAAATGAGCTGGAGTTTTGGATTTTTTTTCGTATTTACATTTTTATACTAAGCTACTAAAGTGCTGGTATCATAGGAACAGGACAACCAAAGTACATAATATATCAAAGATACATTGGTACCAGCAGGTTTTGAACCCGTGCTCTCGGTTTGCGTAACCATTGCACTGCCGCTACACCTTCTTATTATTATTTTGATCCTTATTCTTTATGAGTATTTTGTTCCATAAGGCAAATTAGTAGCGGCATTAAGTTTGCCTTGGTATATAGTGCATACAGTAATATAATAAAAATAAATTACACATGTGTATATGCATGCCCTTGCGTCTGAGCGCAGCAGCAATTAAGGTCTGTCATAATGTGCTGCAACAATCTTTAGCCGGTCTATAATGTCAAAAAGAGGAGTGTTATAAGTTTAACATGTCTGTGTATCTGTGGGTCTATGTGTCTGTCTGTTACATCGTAGCTCCTCAACGAATGAATCGCTTATAAGTTATATGATTATCTATTATCAATCAATCAAATTGTCACGACATTTTTCCCACAGGGATGGGCAGAGGCCACTTACCGTGATCCGGACACAACTCCCTCGCTTTCTTCACATTCACAATTCTCTTTATACAAGCTCCATGGTTATGTGCAGATTATTTATTATCTTTTATCACAATAAATAAAAGTTATTTATTTAGTGTGTAGAATTACTGCAACAAATAAATTTTCTTGTAAGACTCATATTATAATTATTTTATTATTTTATAATAATTAATCAATCAATCAAAATTTCACGCCTTTCTCCCATGAGGATAGGCAGAGACAATGAAGCGCCACTTGCCACGATCCTGACACAACTCCCTCGCTTCCTTCACATCCTCAATTCTCTTCATACAAGCTCTATGGTTATGGGCACTAGGCAACCTAGCTATAATAAAATATAATGCATTATTATTTTAAACTTATACTTATAATTACATCTAAAATTATAATCTACTCAGGTATTCGGGTTTCGTTTAAGGGTACTTATTACACAAATTACCTATAATTAATACTTAAATTAATTTACATTAAATTGAGGAATATCGTTGTCTTGGAATACACTTTAATTCTCTGATAAATAATTTTACATAATTATAATTATTAAATCATTTATTAAAAACTGATTTAATATAATATTTCGCATGTTCTCGCAATATTCCACCAGACTCTTCTCTTCAAATCACTTTTTCATCATGACCTACACTGTTTAACATAAACTCAACAGTAGCCTGATAGAATCGACCTACATTCAGCAGTTTCTTCTAAGCCCATCTTGTGGGTAAACGTCCTAGGCTGCGGTTTTCCATACGTGATCTCTATTCGAGAACTTTTCGGCCCCAACGTCCATCTGTCCTCCGAACTCCATCTGTATCACTCACTTACTTATTATAATAATGTATTTAATTGACAATTTTCTATGTTGAATTAGTTGGATTATATCCATATTGATATATTAGCCATTTTACTTATTGTTAGTCTCAGACTGACGATCAGAATATCACGATGAAACTGCGTACTAAGCCTGCAAGGTTCTTAATTTGAATATCAATAAAATAAATAAATAGTTTATACATCTTAGTTTTTTATATATATAATATTGATGATTGCCTGACACAGTACGTAGTTTAGAATCGCTTCTGAATATCATCTTAATGTAGTCTTGGTCCAACATTGAATTACTATCAATGATCCCGACACAATAGACCTAAAAAACTATTATAAATTCAATTTCAAAACTGTATATTTGTAAAAATATATTCTCATAAATATGTTTGTTAAAGTCCTCTCGGTATATGTCATCTAAAAATAGTTAAACCATATTTCGGTTTAGAGGTGGGCACGCTTCCAGTTTCGCACCTGTAACAATGAACAAACTTTATGACCCAAAAGTTATAGCCAACGAAAAACCATCCAATCTATCGACCAATAATAAATTACACTAGGATAGAGAAAAAGCCTACAAGGGCCGGCATACTGGTGACAACTGTAGTCACCAATGCTAATGAATATTCTGATAAAGCTCCGGGTAGGTCAATGTCAAAAAAAATTTAGAACGCTCCGTCGATAAGAAACTACTTAAATAAAAATATTAAAAAAAAGTCATGACAAAGTAAATACTTTTGTAAGTTATAATATTTTATACTATTTTCTTAGGTGTTGCGCTAATAGTGGTTGCGGAATAATTACGGAAAACTTAAACGCCATAATACTTATATTGCAGTTTTAATTTGATTTATTATTATTTTTTTTCGAGTAACACTATGTACCGTATTTTAAAATTATCTTTAACGTTTATACTTTTGAGATATCATATGTAGATACCATAATTAATTTTCGACGAATATTAAGAAATATTAATACAGAGATACCATATGTAGAATTGTAGATACTATGATTCATAGTTGACGAATATTTAGATATGTGAATACAGAAATACAGAAAATTCTATGTCATGATGGCATCATGCCAGAATATTATTACAAATACATTACTTAAATTGAATTTGTCATAATATATCATAAAGTTGTGACAACCAAGAATATTAGAGATAGAAGAAATAAGATTCTTTGACGACCGCCGTGGTCGATTGATTAACACACCAGTTTATTACGCAAAAGTGCCGAGTTCGTTCCCGGTCAGAGAAAATATTTGTTTTATAGCTTTTGTTTGAAATATTTAATAATTATATTAAATATTACAAGTATTTGTTAATAAAAAAAGAGGCGGAGGCGTGATTTAGTCGCAGAATCAGCGTGTAAGTTGCTACGAAAGTAATATCTTTCATTACACCGAATGTTCACCGATATCAAATACACGAATTCATACCAATATTTTTACTCTATGATAATTTTTCACCGTTTAAAATTCCAATAGGTATATCATAAATATTTTTATAAAATATATGTTTATATCACAAACTTTATATACAAAAACTTGTCATTTACGAGCAGATTAATTAGCTTATCCTGGTGTCTATTCTTCAAACGGTCTAATTAATCTGACGCAATATGATCCATCCCTTTGAAGTAAAAGGCTTTAGTAATTGGCCAACTCGACATAAAAACAAGCAAAATATAACCTCTCCCAAAAATCACTTAAAATGGCAAAAAGAATTCAGTTCTTATAAACCTTTAAATCCGGATTTCAAATTTACTAAAAATAAACCGCAGTCTTTCTTTGAACCATAATGACTAGCTTGCGGCAGAATTGTTCCAGTACATTTTAATGAAATAAAAGAAAATCGGCGGTTTAAAAATAACGAAGCAAGGATTTGTTTTTGTCAACTGATTTAAAATTGTACTTACCCGTGAAATTAAATGTTAGAATTGACTTTGCGTGGGCCCCCCGTCGAATGACTCCTCATTGATCAGTCTCAATTTAACCGATTCCCTTCTCAGATTGTAACTAGTAGATATATGGCAATGTTTTACATCAATGTTTAAAAGTTCTTCATTCAATTCCACTCCACTCTTTTCAACGTCGGCCGCAGCACTTGGTTTCCTTTTGTGCTTGAATGACGTGCCTCTTTGTGAGCTTGATGTCAAGTAACTATCTGTAGTGGTGTTACCATTGAACGTTTTCTGGTCACAAATACCCAATTGTTCTAACTGTATACTCCTCGTTTGGTTAGCCGAATCAATGCATGGAATTAATTGCTTGAACTCTTTCCTGAAGTTTTCATTCATCCACGCGTATATAAATGGGTTGTAACATGTCGATGACATGGCTACTACGTGTGATAGGAAAAATATTAAAAAGTAATATTCCAAATGTATTGCGTAAACGTAGTAATCATTACATAAGTTGATTATGTTGAGCGGCAACCATGATACCCCAAATATACTGACCATGGCAATTAACATTTGATTGGTTCTCCGCTTTCGATATTTATCAATCTCTTCCTTTCTGGAGTTCTTACTGGCGGCCTTCGCTTTAGCACGATCGTTCAATTTGAAACTGACGCACGTATAGCAAAACGCTATCACCATAAAAGGTAATACGAATTGCAGAAATGAAGTCGCTGACCCAAATATTCTTCTCAACTTCTCATTGGGCCACGTCTCTTCACAATACTTTCCATATGGAAGATCATAGAATGTCATAAATATTGCATACGGCATTGTGACTGTCACCGAGAAAGTCCATATCATTATTATTACAGTTATGCATGTTTCGATCTTCATTCTTGGTCGGAAGGGATATATTATTACAAAAAACCTATCTATAGCTATAGACATTAGAGTCAGAGTAGATATGTATACGCTGCACCCTTGTGCAAAAGGCATTATGTGACATAGTAGAGATCCGAAATTCCATGACCCTTGAAACGTGTAGAGCGGCGTAAACGGCACTGCGAATATGCAAAGCAGTATGTCTGAGATTGCCAAGTTTGTTATAAAAAGGTTAGTGACAGTCTGCATGGCTCTGTTCCTGATAACGACAAAGCATACAATTACGTTGCCCATTATGCCGAGTACGAAGATAACCGTGTAGACGACGCAGAACAACGACTGCACCCACTTGTAGTCGATAATGTTCTCGTGCGGCTTCGGATGAACGGATGGTGATAATGTTTCAAGAGTCGCATTCCGGAATAATTCACTTATATTGCTAACTTCAATAAAATTTAAAGCTGTGTCATTCATTGTTCTCACAGCTCCCGCTCGGGCCCATGCGGTCGTTCGTGTTGTTGTAAAGGAGAAAAGATATAGTCGTAATTTTATTTGTGCTCTTAATGTCAAATTTTATGGGCTTCGACGGTGAGATTTAATAGCTGCGTTAGACGAACCTGAAACAAAGTACAGATTACATTTAAATGCGACCTTTTATTTACGTTTCTCACAACACTGTTCATAGATAATTTGCGAGCACTTGAACTTATGCTTACCTCCGGTACAATAAAATAACCAGGTATTGGAAAATTGTATATATAAAACGTTATTCAATTATACCAATTAAATATAAGTATTGAATTCATTTATAATATATGTTTATCTATTTAATTTACATCGTGAATTAATAAGTATATATATATATATAAATAATCTTGTATGTTTTCTTAGAAAACGGGAAGTTTAGAAAATTATGGTTTGCAAGCACGAAACCGGATACCAAACAATAAAAATAGTAGTTTATCAAAAGAATACTGCGTTGTGAAGTTTTGAAATTATTAGGAATTTATTTACTGTAGTTTTATTTAAATTTAAATTCTTAAACATATGATATTTTATTGAAACAAAATACAGATTTTTACTTGTCTTTAATTTACTAACCTGCGTATATAAGAGCATTTTGGTATAGATAATTCTATGATAAAATGTTTTCTAAACAATTCAGGCAATAAAAAAAAACATTACTCCCAAAGGACTATAAACATTTTGTTAGTTTTACCTATCTGCTTTTGAATAAAACAAAAGTTTAGCAACTTTATAACATTATATGTACATACATTTACATGTAGATAAATCTTTTTAACTAAATAAATCATTCACGGTTTCCTTTTCCCAAATGGCCAAGCAAAACTGAATATACCAGCAATTTTGATATTTATTTAATTTTATTTTTTGTTTATATTTCTATACTAAGCTACTAAAAAGTGCTTGTATTATAGAAACAGGACAACCAAAGTACATATATCAAATATACATTGGTATAGTCTGTCTAAGCCGCCCCTCCACCGCATTTGCGCACGCGAGAAAACATAAAATACGAATGCAACACACCGAAAATACAATTGTAATTGGTCATTCAGTTGCTGGTTAGACAGAAAGGAGGAGCACGCTGATAAAGTCATGTAGTATAGTTAGAAATATTTGCATTCTCACGTTTAAAAAAACTAGTAAAGTCACTTTCCATTATCCTGAATGTTTCTGATAATGGATAACCAAGGTTCTGCAATACCTATAACCATAAAGTCTTAACGATGAGAATGTAAACGAAGCAAAAGCAAAAGAATTGTGTCAGGATCGTAGAAAGTGGCGCTCCGTTCTTAATACAATTGTAATTAAAAGGTTTTTTTTTATTTTTTATTATACATTTCTATACTAGTACATATATCAGATACATTGGTACCGGTGAGTGGTTTCGAACCCGCGCCACTCGGCCTACGTAGCCATTGCATTGCCACTACACACGGTCACCTTGAATCAAAACATATTTATGTTAAAACGTTGTCTTAAATAAACGTTAATTTAGTTGTATAATTAAAAAGTACAAATATTTTGCATAAATAAAACCATTAGGAACAGAACAGTACCAGGAAACTATTTTCCTTCGGTCAATATAAATTTCAGTTAAGAGAGCCAAACAATGTAAACAATGCGGTCTGTCTTACAAATACATTAAGCAAAATACTTAAGTGTCTCCTGAATAATTAAACTAAGACTGAATTGCAAACACATTACACAATTACTTAGAATTAACAATGTAGAACACATTACTACTGTTAAATGCGATTTATATAATATTTTGTATCGTAGCATAGCCCACCCACATGATACACTGAAGACTTAATGTTTTTTTTAAATTTCTATACTGATCTAATAATGTGTTTGTATTATAAAAACAAAGTAAATATATCAAAGATACTTTGGTACCTGCAAGTGGTTTTGATTTGCACTGCCACTACACCACGGTCGCCTTGAGACCTACCACCAGCAGTGGACAACTAATGGCCCAGAGACAGATGGCTTTTAAGAAAATACAAGTACAATAGGTTTAAAATTTAGAGCTTGTATTAAGAGAAATAGAGACAACCGTAAACTATTTGACGCTGTGTGGTCAAATACGTGATAAATGAAACGCTCAAGTTGAAATCGTAAAGAAGGCTGTTTTATTTGACATAAATACCCGAAAAAACTAAAGAGTGAATGTGTTGAAACGACAATACTTTTTTAAAGAAAATAAATCGGCACAACTGGATCGTGTTTTTTCAATCGTCGCTTTGGCGCTCCTAGTCATCCCCTTGCTTATGATCAGGTAAGTCGAGGACTTATTACGAGTCTCAATTTAAAATAATATAATATAAAAGTTGAGATATCTTTGAAGCAAGTATTCTGATCGTAGCGTCTCTAATGTCTTCTCATTGTTTCAGATTCTTGTTTAATTTTTGAATTAGATTTCCTAATAAAATTGTTACAGATATTAGTTAATAAAAAAATAAGGCAGATAGTTTCTCCCTGTTTTTAAGAGTGGTAAGCGAAAATGGAGCGCTACTTGACACAACACCATCTCTTCCCTCACATCCACAATCCTTTTTATACAAGCTCTACTATTATAGATTTAGGATGACTCCGATATGGTCGAAAAAAATCCTCTTGAGTCTGCCTCGTTTAACACATCCAGCCACATCAGATTCCTTTCGTCAATCTATTTTCACTCATCCTTTTCATGTGCCCAAACCGTTCGAAGCATTTAATCCTTCCTTGTCCAATCCTTGTCACTACATCTTCTTTTAAACCATATCTTTCGCGCACTGTACTATAATATAATATATTAAAAAAAGAAATGTACATAAGACTAAATCATTTCTTTTAGACTATTTTGTAGGTATACAGCATAACTCATATCATAATCTCATATCTTTAATATAATACACAATAGGGGATAGTATTATCGATGAGTCACAGATTTTAACGCCTTCTGATAAATGACAAAAACGTGACTCGACGAAGAATCACTTTTATAAGTAACAAAGCCAATGTAAGAAGGCTTTAGTGAATTACCTTTAAGCTGAGGTAGAGTTAATCAATTGATATTGGGTATCCCACTGTAGTTTATTATAGAAAATTAGATTAATCATGATTAAGAATTTATTAAGTGGGGGAGATATTTGGATGAAAGAGGATTTACGAAAGAGATGATTGTTGGGATTAAAAGGACGACCCAGAAAATTGTTCCTCGATTAATCCCACTCGAGTTGCGAGTGGGAATAGGTCGAGATCATGTTGACATTTACTGCAGTTTATATACAGGTATAACAGCTACGACATATGATTGCACTTCACCTGGTGGTAAGCCGCCAGAGGAGATTCAGTGGGTGAGATAAAATGAATACAGCTTTTACTTAAAACATTTATTAGGCGACCGTGATTTTAGTGCATTGGTGACGTAAACGAAGAGCCCCTGGTTCAAAACCACTTGCCGGTACCAATGTATCTTGATGTACTTTGGTTGTCCTGTTTCTTTGATACAAGAACTCTATAGCAGTTTGGTTTAGAAATAAGAAAACAGTTAGTAACGCTGACAATTTATCTGTATATTTATAGCAAATTCGCTTATCGTACCTTCCCGTATCTATGGTCATATAACGGGCTAATATAAAAATTGGAAATATTTCACTTGAATCAAATAAGATTTAATACAATAAATACGAACTGTCACTTTTTACGATCCTGTTACAACTCTCTTCTTACAAGCTCGCTGGTTAAGCAGCGATTCCCTATTTAATAAAAATAAAAATAAACTCTTTTCTACTTTTGTTTTTGTGAGAATATAACTGTATCTCTTCTTACAAGCTCGACTGCTTAGGTTAGACGTGGCACTTAGTCTTGTCTAACTATAAATGACGCGCCCCTCCACTTTATTATTTTATTTAAATGTGTGTATGCAAATATTACTAACTATATTACTATACTCCAGAGTGCTCTTCCTTTTGTGTCTAACCAGCAACTGAATAACCTATTTCAATTTCATTTTCGGTGTGTTGCATTCATATTTTACATTCGCATTAAATGCAGTGGTATTGCGAGTCATTACGGCTTAGACAGACTCTACCTGACTTTCGATTGACTTACTAATTTTATTATAGGCATATTAATAACCTTTCGTGTTTTTTATTTATTTATAGATTATTTTACCTGTGACCTTATAAGGAGCGGTTTGAAAATTATTTATAAATAACATTAAAGGGTATTATAGGACGGGCTTTTATAATTAGATGTGGGTCAAAGGTGAAAGTCTTTTTTTATTATTGTGATGATAGCACCCAGCCTGATGATAAGCTGAAGTATTGTTCATGAATTGAATTGACGACAGGCGTGGACGAACGGTTTAGCGACTGGTTTGTTGCGCGTAAAGTCCCGGGTTCGATCCCCGGTCGGAGCAAATATTTGTTTCATAGCTTTTATTTGTAATATTTAATAGTATTGAATATTGCAAATATTTGTTAATAAAAAAAAAAGAGATGGATATTTGCTTTGGGTCTGGTCATCAAAGAGTGGTAGGCAGTGGTACCCAGTCTGCCGATCCGGGGTAGTACCACCACTTACAAGTATACAGACCGTGAAGTGATTTGGTCACGTTTCGGGATCAGCTTGTAAGTTGCCGGTTCCATCTAGGCCGGCATAGTGGATGTGATTACTACTCACAGTTATTGAATTGTAGTAGCAGTGACATTCATTCATGGACCACACTTTGGCTTAACATCAAGCGGGGTGCTGTCATATGTCGAGTCACAATAAATAAATAAAAAAATAAAAAAAAAATTAAGGAGACTGCTACTACAGTTTAATAACTAAAAGTAGCAGTCACACCAACTATGTTAGACTAGTTGGAACCTTCGCTATTGCTTAATATTGGTTGTTTTTAGCCTTTCGCATAAAACACGGTATACATAGAAAGTTTTTTTTTGTAATAAAATTTATGACATCAGATATTTAGCTAGAGTGTGGTCCATCAATGGATGTCACTGCTACTACAATTCAACAATTGTAAGTAACAGTCTATCATGCCGGCCTAGTTGGAACCGGCAACTTACAATCTAATCCCGAAACGCGACCAAATCACTTAACGGTCCGTATACTTCTAAATGGTGGTACTACCCCGAATAGGCAGACTAGGTACCACTACCTACCACTCTTTGATAACCAGACCCGAAGCAAATACCCATCTTTTTTTATTACCAAATATTTGCAATCTTTAATATAATTCAATAATACAAATAAAAGCAATGAAAAATACATTTGCTCCGACCGGGAATCGAACCCAGGACTTTACGCGCAAAAAACCCCCGTTCGTCCACGCCTGTCGTCTAAATTAATTAGTTTTAATAAATCACTAATCGATACAATCTTTATTTTTTATTGTGACTCGACATTATACCTCAACTCAGACAGTCCGATGCAGACGACCCTGCCAAGAGTGCCTACGACTGAAAAATCCAACTAACCCAGTGACAGTTGCCTCAGTCGCAGTCACTATGCCTCAAAACAGAAACGAAGACATTTAACTATACAGCAAATACCAGTCTTTATTAATAAAATAATCGATTTAATGAGTTAACTAACTAGACAAATTTTGTTAGCAATGTAATACCCGGATAATGTCAAAGCGGGACTGGCTACGAAACTTATCCGGATATAGTTTAATCTTGTTAATTACGCGAACGATCCCATTTATTCCTATGATTTAATTATTTACGTATATGCGAAACGTTAATGAACAGCAAATAATGAACAGCAAATAAATAAAAAACAAGTACATTATACTAAGCTGGTTTGCAACCCAAAAATGTATAATACCTACAGAAATAATCAAGATTACTAAACAATAACACTATTATTTAAAAAATCCCCAACAATAAAATATAATATAGGTACAAATAAAAATTTGCAAATAAAGTAAACATTAAAAAAATTAAAATAATCTTTAAAATTTTTTAATTTATAAATAAAATGAATCTAACTTGAGAGATAGTAAATTAGATACTTGTCTTTCCATAGGTTATGGTGTATAACGGAATTATTGGAAGCACCTTTGGTCGGCATAGTGACGGCGACTGAGGCAGCCGTGAACTAACTCGTTTTTTTTCAGTCGTCGTCACTCTTGGACCTCCTCTAGCTAATCATCAGGCGGATTGAGGTCAGATGTCACAAAAAAAATAAAAGAAAATATTTAAAAAAATCTTAAATAAATAAATAAATAATTATGAAACGAATGTTACAAATAATTACTACAAAAGTCTCCCGGAATTGAACCCAGGACTTATAAGTAGCGAAGTCAAGAGTCAAGCGATGCGTGAAGAAGCACCTTAGGCCGGCATAGTGGCGGCGGCTGGGGCAGCCGGGAACTGACTCGGTTATTCCAGTCGTCGTCACTCTTGGACCTCCTCTTGCTTATCATCAGGCAAGTCGAGGTCAGATGTCGTGTCACAATAAAAAAAAAGAAGTATAAGGTCTTAACCAATGCGCTACGAGGGTCGTCAATGTGGTAATGATCGAAATTAACAAAACTAGTCAACTATGTTAGTAGAATATCTATACCCGAGTAATATTCACCCGGTTGGAGCAAGAAACTTATCCGGATGTGGCCGTATCTTGTTAATTTCCTTAAAGCTCACCTATTTGACCCGGATGGAGGGTGTTCTGCAATAGTCTGTCCCGTAAATTACACGCCACAGACCGCAAGATTTCGAGTGGGGTGAGCGATTCCTAACGAGTAAGAAATAATATAATATTCGTGGTTACTAGTTTTTTTTTATTATTTGTTAATATAAATTAATATTATACTTTGCTAGCAGTTGCCTCTATTCATGGACCGCAACTCAACTTAATATCAGACGAGACTAGGTGCTGCTAATACGTGTAAAAAATATTAAAACACTTGAAAAGATCCATAGATCAGGTGTTCTTCAAGAAAAAATCGCTTATAAAACCCTCGGAACTCTACGAACCTGTTTATGACCAATGTTCTATATGATTTTCAATGTTATATTATTATGTTAAGGTGACCGTGGTGTAGTGTAGTGGCAGTGCAATGGTTACACAAACCGACGAGCACGAGTTCGAGACCACTCACTGGTACCAATTATCTTTGATATATGTACTTTGGTTGTCCTGTTTCTATGATACAAGCACTTTAGTAGCTTAGTATAGAAATGTAAAAAATAGAAATGTAAAGATATAGATGAAATTATAATGTTTCAATCGTTCAATGTTATTATAGTTTTCATTACTCATACCTAATTTGTTATTATTTAATTTTTTACAAATTAGACACTTAGGTAGTAAAATAATAATAAAGTTAAACTAAAAAAGGAATGGTCCACTGTTCGATATTAGGGAATCTTTTCTAAATTGTTGTAATAATTAAATAATATTTGAGATAATTAGCTACTGATTACGGTACTGGTAATCACGCTAATAATAAAAAAAATCGCCTAAAACGGACAGACGTATCACTTTTTTATTTTACACCAAATATAAAAAATGAAGATATTAAGGCTGTGGTATTTAAGACATTGTTGCCTAATTATAAAGACGAAGTTATAAACTACAATAAAAAATTTATTTGTTAGAAAAGTAGCTGCTGACGGTCATTATTTTTTATACCTTAATAGAAGAAAGAAAAATAAGCGAAATAATAGAAAAAACAAATAAAAGACCAATTCAAACATTTAGAGAAAAGGCCACAAAATCGTTCTACGCTAAAAAACCTCATGAATTTTATGCAAATTAATCCGACTAAAAATCGACTTTTTCGTTTAACCCAAATTTTCGTGCAAAATATTTGCTTACGTGAAAAAAAAACGCTAAACGTTGAATTTTGACGAGGGCCTTCGTCCATTAAACGTTCGAAGGTTGGGTACATAAAACCTAATTCCACCCCACTCTTATACAATACAAAATTGCTTTTATTGTTGCATTTAGTAAGGTATATACGAATGAAATTATTATATTATAAAATATGTATTTTTTTTTAAATTACAATATATCTAATAAAACTGTTTTGATATTTATGAGTACTGACTGGTTATCAGGTAATTAAGGATCTTTTAATAATGATACGACGAGAACTGATGTTAATATTTCAATCTAAAAATATTATTTTATTTTATATATTAATTAGTTTTTAAGTTTAAATGTTAATTTAGTTCAATTATGCATGCTATGGTTATCGTTAAATAAAATAACACTTAGATTTAAGTTTTTTGTTATTGTAAGTGTCAAGTTGTATCGGTGTATATTTTGTAGATAACTAATTAATAAATAAATAAGCTAGAGTTAACCTCGTCTTTTTACTCGTGTGATATCACAGGTAGGAGAAAAAATATTCATTCTGTCTAACGAATCGGCTTTTCAGTAGAACAATCGACAAATGAATTGCTTAACCAAATTTTATTTTTATTTATTTTACAGCACCCCGCTTGATGTTAGGCTGGAGTGTGGGCCATGAATGGATATCACTGCTACTACAATTTTAATAACTGTGAGTAACAATCACATCCACTATACCAGCCTAGTTGGAACCGGCAACTTATAAGCTGATCCCAAATTGCGACCCAATCACTTCTGACCGGTATCGTAACGACTGCGGCTACCGGTAACTTTTTTTTTCTATCGGCGACTTTTGTCGGCTGCTATCACAGCAGCCCCCCTAGCACGGCAATCCAAGAATCAAGATAAAGAACTGCAAGGAATATTATTGTAACTCATTTTAAATAACTTAATAGGCCGGCACATTAAAATGTTTTATAAATAGAATGAAGTTTTCTACATTGTTTTGTGTGAAGTTTTATTGAACCTTTAAATATATTTATTTAGAAATTCTGTTCTAGTAAGTTATTTAAAATGAGTTGCAATGATGTTCTTTGCAGGTCTTTATCTTGCTTCTTGGATTGCCGTGCTAGGGGGGCAGCAATCGCATGTCGCTAAATTTGCTAAACTCGTATAATTCTTTAACGAGAGGGTAGATATTAATTTTCTTAGCAGCTAAGTACGCATTCTAAATCTATTTTAACATATTTGGCTAAATTAAACAAGAATTCGTCAAACCTGTAAACAAATTAAATTGATACAAACAAATATTCCTTACACAGTCCTAAAACGCTGAGAATCCGTCACGTGAACGCGCTCATCACTAAATAAACTTTAAAATTATTAACATAAGGTGCGTTTTACAGAGATATTTACCAGACAGAAATACAAATTATAATGAAACGTATGGGTGGAAAGAAAACACTATGTGACCTTGTCGTTATTATGATTTCATTCGGTTGTAAATATAATTGGGTTCACTATTTTCCAACAAAATCTAGACGCATATCAATGATATTTTCAATCAAATGAATTAGATTATTACTCCTCTATTTCCCAAGAATATGCAAAGACACTGAACGACAATTCCCACGACCATTTTTATTATTACAACGCGACTTTGGCCGGCATAGTGACGGCGACTGAGGCAGCCGTAAACTAACTTGGTTTTGTCAGTCGTCGACACTCTTGTCGTCGGACCTCCTCTTGCTTATTATCAAGCGGGTAGAGGTAAGATGTCGTCTCACAATTTAAAAAAATCCTAATAGCGTTTTTTTCTTCAGTCGCCAGCGCCTCATTATTATCAGGCAAGTCGTGAAAAAATGTTGCGTTTTAATAAAAAAAAAAATGCAAAAATAAAGGTTACGATACAAATATAATCTTTTATTCTAAAATTTTATTGCGTGTCTATTCTGAGATAAAGAAAGTGGATGATAATGAAATTTCTTCTTTCCTCGAAATAGATCGAGTGAGGTTTCGTCTCTTTGACATGAAACTGCCTCCCTTGAAGTGGCATTTGATATTACATTAACGATATTTGATTTTGTGTTATAATAAATCTTTATTAATCTTTAAACGATTTCATGAATCAAAGGTGAGTGGAAGGATAAAACGGAGATTGATCCTTGATCAAATCGGTGACGTACTTAAAAATCCATAACCACCGGATTATGGGTACTACAAGTGTACAGACCGTAAATTGACTGTTTGTAAGTTGCAGATCCTAACTGGTCTGGCATAGCGGAGGTGACTGCACTTGTAGTTCTTTAACTGTAGTAGCAGTCGCCTCTATTCATAGCCGGACTCCAGCCTAACCTAAAATAAAGTGGCGCTTCGTTTTCTCTGCATATCTCTGTGGGAATGGATAGATGCGTGTCGTTAATAGGGACTTTTTTATAAACTCTATAGTTATATGATGAAAACTCCTGCTTTTACATCAATTTATATTCAAATAAAAAATAAATATTACAAATACTTTAATATCCGTTTGCACAGAGGCTCGGATATCGAGTAATGCATAAATTTTCTTACATTTACTAGTCGTTAAAGTGAGTTATAAAAGTATATAAAACTGAGATAGCGTTGAGTTTACCATCACTTATATATTACGCGGATATTAACTTAAATATTGTTTTGAATTAGGGCGACCGTGGTGTAGTGGTAATAATCACGCAAGCCGATAGATTCCGGTTCATAACCACCGGTTCATACCAATAAGTCTTTGATATATTTATTTTGACTTCCATGGGTCTTTCTCATCATGAGTCTTTGATACAAGCTCTCTTAGTAGCTCAATATATGAACTTTTTTGCTTATGAGAATGAACTATTTTGGTCCTTTTCGATATACTGAAATGGTCCGTAATATACTAAAATAATTTATAAGGGTTTTCGTTTTTTTACTATCTTCAGGTACAAAGACTATGAAGTGACTCATTCGCGTTTCAGTAGTTCAAGTTGTAGTTGCCGGAATTTTGTTCAGCAATTAAAGATATTTATCTAATTCAGCTT
The DNA here is from genome assembly GCA_905220615.1 of Tinea trinotella. Taxonomy (NCBI): domain Eukaryota; kingdom Metazoa; phylum Arthropoda; class Insecta; order Lepidoptera; family Tineidae; genus Tinea; species Tinea trinotella. The sequence goes on along the minus strand of HG992317.1, from coordinate 11,007,792 downwards.
AACATCAATTTCACATATGTCGCCATAACATAAAATATACCTGTATTTTTTTTATACTAAGTATTATATTAAAATAAAAAGTTATGTTATTGTTCTTTCTTTTATCGTATAATTGACTAACTTAAATGCTTTTGGAAAACTTGTTTTAATACCTTGAAAAACATTTGCTTACATATATCTAATTAAAAGAAAGTTATTCTCTATTTAAAAATACAATAATAAAATTTACGTATTTAAAAGCTTCCTTGAAGTTTATTAATATATTAATATGTATACTATAGTATTCATTAATATAATATATCCTACTTAATGTATCAAACACATTATATAGTAAATTAACTTTGAGGTTATAAAGGTGTAACGCATTATTTATTTACAAAAACTTACCTTTCTATGAAAACACACCAAAACTTGCTTAACTACATAGGAAAATATATCTAAACTTATTTACTGGTAATAAGTACACAGTAACTACACACTAACTTAAAAAACATCACATATTTGAAAATTATCTATTTTGTTTTTAGTTCGGAGAGCAATGATAGAGTAGGGACATGCGCGACTTGAAACCGACCCCTGCACATGCGCATTAAGCTTCCGAGTAAAAAGCCTATGTAATTATTTTTCTTTTAAATATCCGTTTCTATAGCCGGTCGGGAAATGTATTGGTTACTTTTAGGGCATGGCCTTCTCCAGCCGCCATCGAACAGCTTATGAACAATGATTTTGCAATTTTATTGTTTTAAAGTTTGAGACCTTTTTTATGAAGGTTTATAGACAAGTTGACTTTATGATTAATTATTTTTGGGTTTTTAAAGTAATATTAATAGTTTGAAAGTTATATTTTTAGGTTAATTAGACTAAATTGACTACTAACTCGTTACAAGCAATTTTCATACTCTATAGCAAAAGGCTTCCTAAATTTTTAAAATTGTAATTACCGTCGTTACATTGTTAAGCCCAGGTGACATAGTTTGACCGATTCGCCGATCTCAGTTACCGTGAAGTAACTCACAGAATCAGCTTGGTAGTTGCCCAAGTCCATCTAGGCGGTAACAGCGATTAGGTAGATACTGTTCACAGACATCTAATGGCAGCAATCGCTGTCGCTCATGAATCGCACTCCAGCTTAACATCAGGCGTTGTGAAGACATATACATAAGTATATTTCATTCCATCTATACCAATATTATAAAAAGAAAAGATTTGTATTTTTGTGTGTGTACAAACATACTTGTAATAAAAAACTCAAAAACTACTGGGCCGATTTCAAAAATTCTTTCACCATTGGAAAGCTACATTCACTCTGAGTGACATAGGCTATATTTATGGCCGATGCCCAGTCTGCCGTGAAGTAACTTGGTCGCGTTACAGGAATAGCCTAAAAGTTGCTAGTACTAGGCCAGGATGCACATTGTTTTAAATTATTTAATTTCGATACGATATCTGACCTTGACTCTCCTGATGGTAAGAAAGAAAACGTCCAAGAGCGCCGACGACTGAGAAAACCGATACAGCCTCAGTCGCCATCACTATGCCGACCAAAGATATTGTTTGTATTTTTTATAGAGACCATTAGTATATTCATCAGTTGTATTTTTTTATTTAAAATTTGGTTGTTTACTTGTACTGCCTATTTTTTATTTTTCTAAATTATATTATACCTCCGAATTATTTTTTGTTATTTTAATAATTATTAATTTTGTTTTTAGATAATTTTATTTACCACGTCAGATTTCAGTTTATACAAACATCTAAGTTATATTTTGGATTTTAATGAATTCTGAATTCGATAACAAACCAATTATTGGGCGCACTATGGCGTTGGGCGCACACAAAGCAGATTTAAGCATACATAAGCTACCTTTCATTTACATAACAAAAGTTTCTACTTAATTGAATAATAATTAGCTTCATTTAACTGAATGAGAACACCTATATTGCTTTTATGATCACATACAACACAAGTAATTTACATATGAATTATTATTTCATATTTATAGTATGAGGCAGCGTAGGTAGGCCTCCCACTAGGTGGACTGACGACATAGTGAAAGTCACAGGTAACCGGTGGATGCAACTGGCATCTTGTCGTTCGGAATGGCGTTCTAAGGGGGAGGCCTATGTTCAGCAGTGGACGCCATTGGATGATGATGATGATGATGATTTATAGTATTTTCTTAAATTTTGCCCAAACATTGATTAATAAATTAAACAAAATTTTATGCGACAAACTTAAGTCCCAAGTCCAGCAAACTGCCAAACCAGAGGACACCGTCAGTTATTTTTGCAAAAAAATGAATTAAACCGGGACAAAAACAAAATCAAAACATTAAACGTGGTAGTTTTGTACGTGGAACGTGGTAGTGCGACCGCGCCGCACCGTGTGGCTTTACGCTGACGGTAGGTTAATTGCCACAGTCGCTGTCACTATGCTGGCCAAAGGTGCTTTATCACGCATCGCATCGACTAAGTCGCGTTTCGGGATCAGCTTATAAGTTGCCGGTTCCAACTAGGCCGGTATAGTGGAGGCGCCTTCATTTATGAACCGGTCTCCAGCTTAATATCAGGCGGGGTGCTGTCATAATTATGTCGAGCCACAATAAAAAAATGTTGAGTATTTCAAATTATTGTTGAGTATTTACAGCCATTAATGTTGTTAAGTTGGTTAATTATATGCATAATTAAAGTTGCCCTCTAATTATGCACATGAAGACTACCCTTATTAAACAAACTTCAAACTCAATAATTAGAAACAAAAGGAAGAATTTAAACGATTTTCCACAATTACTTGACCCTTTCAACTAATTTAGAGGTTGTTTGAAGTTTTAAAGGATCATTTGAGGGGTTCAAATCGGATACATCCTCAAGAAAACCTGTTTGCCTAGTGCCTAAGACCATAGAGGTATGAAGAGAATTGTAAATGTTAAGGAAGCGAAGGAGTTGTGTCAGGATCGCGACAAGTGGCGCTCCATCGTCTCTGCCCATCGCTGTGGGAAAAAGGCGTGACAATTAGATTGATTAATTTTAAGAGTGGTAGGCGGACAGTTGATGGTTACTGAATGAGACAACCAGAAAGTACCTCCACTTTACCGCGACTTAATCGCTTTACAGAATCAGCTTCAAAGTTGCTGGTTACAACAAGGCCGGTATAATGGACATAACTGCTACTACTTACAGAAATACGATACTGTACTTATGTATAAATTATGGTTAGTTTTAAAGAGTATGACTTGCTCTAAACGTCATGATAATTAAAATACGATTGGCAGAATTTTCTCATGGAAAAAATCGTGCTTTTATTGATAACTGGCCTTAACGTTTAAAGGACTGTATTGCAGCCAATGAAGACCACTTCGAATAAGCTTTATATAATTTTAATGGATTTATATTAATGTATTAAACTAACTAACTACGATCAAATCGAAGACATCCTCAAGAAGCTATAGTAGGGGAACGAGTTAAAGGAACGTGCGAGGAATGTAGTTGTGACGTCATGGTCTCGTGTCTATTATGAATAGTGAAGTAACATGCAAAATGTCGATATCAATAAACACACACTTTCCTTAAAATGCAAATAGATTTAGTTATTAAAAATTATAAATGTGTATTAAATTGAAGTATAAACATTAGACAGCAACAATTTTTAATGAATTATATATTAATTAAGTTTTGAGAATAGTGACTGCATGTTTTTTTTTTCTTTTTCACACATTTTAATCACGTTTCTAATAATGGTTCTAGCCTGAATACGGATGACGACTCTCTTTTATTCAATTAACTCACTAATTTTTCAATATTCAAACAAAGAAAATATGGACACGTTTTTATCGATATTAAATGACATCGCCGAGCTATGAGCGTCACTAAAAGCGGCCACTAAGATACGGGTGGTGGTCGTCTCACGCCCCACCGCACCTCAGCCCCCGAATTCATTTAACTCGTTCCCCAACTATAGGTTGCCTAGTGCCCATAACCATAGAGCTTGTATAAAGAGAGAATTGCACTTTAGTAGCTTAGTATAGAAATGTATTAAAAAAATGTTTTTTTCTTTGTAACATTATTAGTGGCAAGACTTATATGATACGGTATACGTGATTAAACGATACGATAAATGCTTTTAGTGTTAGCATGCAACATACAATATCACAAATACACTTTAATATGGCCGTAGTAAAACACCGCGTTAATAGCTAATTAGCGTTTTATGTACTGGAAAATTACAAGCGAAGTAAATTCACCAAGGCATGCCAATGTTATCACGAAAATTATGTTTATTATAACTTTCATAATTAACTTTGCTTACAATTATTTTCCCTTAATAACAAAATTGGTTTTTCAAGTCAACATTCGAATGTGTCTTTTATTGTAGCACGATTCATGATATCGGTTATTCCGGCAACTTACAATCTTATCCCGAAAAGCGTGGTAGGCAATGGTACTCAGTCTGCCGATCCGGGGTAGTACCACCACTTACAAGTATACAGACCGTAAAGTGATTTAGTCGCGTTTTGGGATCAGCTTGTAAGTTGCCGGTTCCAACTAGGCCGGCATAGTGGATGTGATTGCTACACACAGTTATTGAATTGTAGTAGCAGTGGCATCCATTTATATCCACACTCCAGCTTAACATAACGCGGGGTGCTGTCATATGTCAATTCACAATTTAAAAAAAAAAAGCGATTGAATCACTAGAAAATTCTTATTAATATCGCGTTCTCACCGGGCGATTTCAGTTGATCAATATTTGTCGTTTAACAAAAATTATATATATTAATTGCTTCAATTTGGTTGAAAGTCTGTTCAGACGGTTCAAATCTCGAACGATTTCGCAGTTGATCAACTCAAATCGCCTCGTGAGAACGCGGTTTAATTGATCACGAAAGTCAGATCCAAGCTTGGCATAGTGGACGCGACTGTTACTTACAGTTATTTAACTAAACTAGCAGTCGACTCCATTTATAAGAATGCTCTTTAGCTTAGCATCGGCTGGGGTATTTTATATGTCGAGCCATTTTATTTTATTGTGACACGACTTCTGACCTCGACTCGCCTGATGATAAGCAAGAGGAGGTCCAAGAGTGACGACGACTGGAATAACCAAGTCAGTTCCCGGCTGCCCCAGCCGCCGCCACTATGCCGGCCTAAGGTGCTTCTTCACGCATCGCTTGAAGGATCCAAGGTCATAGGATGGAGAGAACACATGGGCTGGCAAAGCATTCCACTTGTCAATTGTTCTACAAAGAAAAGACGCACCGAACTTTTTAGTTCGACTGCCGATTCGGTCGATAAAATGTGGATGCTTTCCCCGACCTGTGCGGGTATTACGGGTGTGGAAGGATGAGGCAGGAATAAGGTTAAAGAGCTCATCGGAACATTCTCCGTGGTATAGGCGATAGAGGACGCACAAAGCCGCCATGTCTCTGCGTAGTTGCATGGGCTCCAGAGTTCGCGTGACCTCTGCATCACCTATAATTCGGACAGCTCGGCGCTGCAATGAATCCAAGGCATTCAGAAGATACTTGGCAGAGCCATCCCAGAGGTGCGAACAGTACTCCGCGCAAGAGCGAATCTGAGCCTTGTATAATATCAGGCGAAGCTCTGGCGCGAAGAACCGCCGCACCTTGTTCAGGATGCCAAGTTTAATAACAATGCATTGATTTTTTATCGTAAAATATAGCTGGTTATACATACACATCTAAACTAGTTCACCTCTGTCCCCACAGGGATATGCACGTTACACGACCTTCATATAATTTTTATACATTGTTGGTTGACATCCTTCCTCGACTTTTTTTTATTATACTATGCCAGCATAATGACGTGGACTAAGACGGTCGTAAATCAAATAAGTTTTTTTCCGAAGTTGGCGTTGATGCTCAGGGACCTTACCTTGCTTATTAATAGGCATGTCGAGGTCAAGACTCCTAACTCGCATGATAAACTACAATAAATATAGACGTTTTATTGAAAAAATATTATTATAAAAGAAGATGTAGTGACAAGGATTGACAAAGGAATGCTTCGATGGTCTGGGCACATGAAAAGGATAAGTGAAAGTAGATTGACGAAAGGAATTTATAAATCTTATGTAGATGGATGCGTTAACAAGGATGACAAATCGGAGACATCCTCAAGAAAGCTGGGTTGCCTAGTTCCCATAACCATAGAGCGTGTATGAAAAGAATTGTAGATGTGAAGAAAGCAAGGGATTTGTGTAAGGATCGTGGCAAGTGGCGCTCCATTGTCTCTGCCTATTCCTGTGGCAAAAAGGCGTGAAAATTTAATTGATTGATTGATAAAAGAATAATACTTTATAGTATTCAACAAATATATGCTTTTCCTATATAATGTTATTATTTGCGTGCACTCCAAAGGAAGTGTTTACCCGAGTGACTATTGTAGTGTTGGCGAGCGGAAATTCCCCCCAACCAATATCCTGTCGCCAATGTTATTGGAAAGATGACTTTCAAAACTTCTATTATTGTTTGTTCAATTGACACCAATAAAAGACTACAAGTTTCTTTGTCGATTAAAGTTATGTACCTAAAACTGTTGCCTTTTTTATTGCTTTTTGGCCGGCATAGTGACTGCGACTATGCTGGCCAGGCAACCGTTCACTGAATTGTTTTTCAGTCATGAGCGCTCTTTATGTTGATATTTCTTATGTTAATGCGTTCTCTTGGTCTTAAACGGTTGGACCTATTTTATTGATGTTTGGTTTGGTTGAATTAATAAATAAATGGCAAAGCAATCTTTTTTTAACTTTCGAGCAAAAAGTCCTCTCTCTCAAATCCCTTGTTTTCATGTAGATTATTTTATAACTTTATTTTGCACTGTTACTATCCTTTATCTAGTAGCTAAATCTAAAACGAGGCGACAGATGTAAAACTATGAAGTAACTCTGTTGCGTTTTAGGATCAGTTTGAAAGTTGCCGGTAGTAACTTCATTTTAATAACTTTATTGCATGCTTCTAATTATTTACTATGCTATAAGCTTTTCTTTATTATCTTACTTTTTGTTCTTTAAGCAACCCAAACAAGGGCGGCTGTCCCTTAAGTGCGCTCGTGCGCTGAACCACCACATTTTAATAGATTAAAAATATATTATTTTATCTAATTTCCAATTATGACGAAACAATTTAAACTCTTTGTTAAACTATTAAGAATTATTTTCGCTGTAAAGAAGTTGTAGTTTTTCTATAAACCATCTTTTGTCCCACGCGCAAGGCCCACTAGCTCGTCTCCCATACAAGTTGTACTAGCAGTTCTCGTGCGCTCGCCGAAGCGCACGAGGGCCGCTAGTACAACTTGTATGGGATACAAGCCAACAGGCCCGAAGCGTGAGACAAAAGATCGTCCATAGAAAATGTACCGAGCAAATAGTCTATTCTCGTGCGCCGCACGCGCGAACCGAAGATTACCGAATGAGCGAAAGCGCCTAAGGTTTGTTTAACAAAACGGCGTGGGAGGCGATGCAACGGCCATGTTGGATGACCACTCGTTATCAGTATAGTATCGCTGTAAACCCGTGACGTGTTAATTATTGTTTGTTTACCTACGTAATAATTAGAATTTTTTTTTGTTTTCTATATGTTTGAATTGAAAAAAAATTCAAACAATACCAGATTTTAATAAAAAAGTGATCGAACTTCGGAAAAAAGGCCAAATCGATTAAATTTATAAAAAATAGAAGGAACTAGAAAGTGCACCACCAGTTCGATGATCCACTAGCCGCCCCACTGAACCCAAGGGTTAACCAGAGAAAGACTCACGGCTTTCATTTTACAATAGGATTCATAAATATATAAAAATAACTTGAAATTATTTGTATTAATGCCACTGAATACACAATCCGTTGTTCTTGGTTTAACAAAATTATACGAGTACTTATTTATTTTAAAAATATAAACATAAATATGTAGATATTAAAGTAAACAGGTGGGCTAAATTCACTTATCCCTGGCCACTTGTAGCCGCAATTTAGGATCTAACCACCTCTTGTAAACAATTTGGATCGCCCAAAAGACAAAATTAGGACTAAGGTTGTTCTCAAGATATAATCACAATCAGCCTTTTGGAGGCTTTCATTTTCTAGACACGGGACTCATTACAACTTAAGGACCTCAAGTATCCATTTACAAGCAAATTCGTACGTTAATATCGCCCATAAGTAATTACGAAACTTGAGAGGGTTACGTAAAATACAGATGTCACTGCAATGTAATGTAAATAATAAATAAATATTGTCATTATTATTATTATAATGCATGCAGTCCTGTCCTATAACTGAGTTTGTATTTAGCTATATTATAGAGTGCTATATGAGTGTGTATTGTAAACATAGTAATCTTGTTTTATTGGCTTAATAAATAAATAAAAGTTTAGTCTTACGGGAGTAATCGGCGAATTACTTTGTTAATCAAACCTTATGCGTCGCAAATGTGCTTAAAGGTTATAACGGAAATTTAAATATTACTAAAAAGCTGTTCAAATTACAATACAATAGACTATGACACAAGCAAGTTTAGAAGCTTTTTATTGTGACTTGACATTTGACCTCGACTTGCCTGATGGTTGCTCCAATAGTACCAACGACTGAAAAAACTAAGACAGTCATGGTTGCCTTAGTCAGTGTCACTTTGTTGGGCAGAGGTAAGATGGGGAGAACATATATATACATATTTATCTAATTGTCCAATTTGATTAATTTCGGCAACTTCTAGTTTGAACAGAAACGCCATTTTTTTATTTAAAAATATATAAAAACAAAAAAAAACTTTATTGCGCAATGACAAAAAGAAAACCTAATTAACGTCTAGACTAGAGACAAGAATGTCTAGTAGACATTCTCGTATCAAACCTTAACACGCTGGCACCTTCCCATCAACATGGAACCAACAACAGAGCTGGTGCGGCTTGTGAAGCGGCTGAAAAAGCTAAAGCGTGCAAATACAGGGGTCTAGGCTCCGAGTATGATTTTGTCCCATTCGGTGTCGAGACCCTTGGTCCGTGGGGTCCTAGCGCTATAAGGTTTTTATGGAAATATCAAAAAGGTTAGTCGACATCACAGGAAACCGAAGAGTTGGCAGCTCGGACAAAAAATTAGTCTAGCTATTCAAAGGGGGAACGCTGCCAGTATCTTCGGAACCTTGCCTAAAGGGACTCCTTTTAATAATGTATTTTGGTTATTTTTTTATCAATATATTTTAAACACAATATATATTATATAAACTCATTATTTATTTATTTAAGTTAATTTTAACGTAAGTTTATTTTGTAGATAATTTTTTATAAGTAAACCCTAATTGATATTAACATTAATTGATTACTACATTAGTTGAACACAACTAATTGATTCTATAGAATTCATACGTGCGCAAACGCAACTTTTGCATGATGCTTACAAAATAATATTTTGACACTAGCTTAAGTGTCATCTAAATTTTGCTATTATTTTTAAATATTGTCAATAAAAATGTTTGTAATATACGTATTTAATTTGTAATCCCAAGGCCATTATATCGATCATATCCATTATATTATTGTTCCAACAACCCTATTCCGAGAAATGAGAAAACTAATGGATAATCATTATATTTCGTTTCTTATATATTTAATACACACGCAAAGAAATTTAAATAGTGTTATCATTGATAGTACTATATAAATTTATAATAATATTCAATCAATCAATCAAATTGTCACGCCTTTTTCCGACAGGGATAGGCAGAGACAATGGAGCGCCACTTGCCATGATCCTGACACAACTCCCTCGCTTCCTTTGCATTTATAATTCTCTTCATACAAGCTCTATAACTTAAGTTTCTTGAGGATGTCTCCGATTTGGTCGGCAAACACCCTCCTGGGCCTGCCTTGTTTAACGTATCCATTCTCATAAGATTTTAAACTACTTTCACTCATCCATTTCATGTGCCCAAACCATCGAAGCATTCCTTTGTCAATCCTTGTCACTACATCCATACATTGTTTAATAAACACACATAGAAATTTAAATAGTTTTTATTAAAAGAACATCATTCATTTTGGGCTTTTATGTACTACTTTTGTAATGTCCAATGATGGAAAAATATATAAATGGTAGTTTCGATACTGTATCGATAAAACTAATGACAATTTTGCTTTTAATTGCTGTGCAATTGAGTTATTTCGAAAATAAGATATGGATTTTGTATTATCTGTCAATCAACGCTATATTTGTTCTGCTTTGAACTGTCATAATTATAGTTTAATAATTTTGCACCCCTAAACTATGCAAAATAAAGGATAAATTCAAATGACATTGTTATCTTCGTACATCAAACTATTTTCATATGCATATTAAACTGTTAATACAATTAAGCCCAACTCCCCATACAAAATGAATGATGTCCTTTATTATAATATTATAGTAACATTTTAAACTAGACAATCTTGTGCCAGTCGTCATTGTTTAGTAGCTGTGAGAGATTTTATCGTCACTTACTTAACATAAATTGCTTGGATCGTGGAAGGTTTTTATGCTTTATGTAAAAGATTGTTGCAAGTTACTATGGCGTAGCAGCTACGGGCGCATTAACATGCAAACGTGTTTTTATGAATATTTTTGCTATTATTTCAGTTATTCCATTAACTGGTACAGCAATTAACTGTTTTTTTTATTGTGGCATAAATGAACAATAAAATATAAAAAGGCAACCAAGATCTAGTGGAATTATACGAAGAGAACCCGGTTTAAATCCACTTATATATCTTGTTAGATAATGTACCTTGGTAACCAAGTTTTTAAGACGCTTAATATTTATTTAATTAATTCGACATAATTCAATACTAGTATTATTACAATTTAAATTATTTTTAAAAACCAACTTCGAAAAATTCCCCCCCCCCCCTCCCTTCCTACTCTTTTCAATGCCTTCCTTGGTACCTCAGACAGACCAAAGAACCAAGGGATGTTCCCTAGGGATTTAAATCATAGAGATCACATCGAGCAAGGTGAGATCATCATTAAAATTATATGATAGCGGTTAAACATCACGCAGAACATAAACATCTACTCGTAAAAACAAAATTATAATATTTTTAAATTAAAAACATTAATCTTTATAAATGGTGTTCAAATTAACAAGTTTCTCTAACAAGCATTGAACAAGAAAATCAAATGCGTAAGGTAAACTTTATAAAAGAAGTTACAGTTTAGTCAGTTATACTATGACCGTTTTGTTTAATTAAAAAAACTGAACTACTTTTAAAAATAAATCACGCAGATGCAGAAATAAGTAGAGCCCTACTTTGAGATTAAGTTTATGTTTTTCACTACGATAAGGCTAAGCCGTAATTCGTTTTCAACTCAAAAGTTTCCGGATTACAGAGATTTTCGACATGTCTTTAATAGTGAGGAAGTATTTGTCCGATTTGCACACTGCAGATATTGCTTAAAGATGGAAGCTTTATTTACCATTACACATTTCGAAGCAACGTTCACAGTAAAGGTACAATAAGTTCATTGCTGCTTCGACACTTTCTAACTCGGACAATAATGTTCCTATCCTTACAATTTATCGTAACTGAAGACTTGTTCCTATTGGAAATATTAATAAGACCTATACGAGATATTGTATCTACTCTTTGATATTTTGGTGCATAGCAACATGTAACGTTATGATTAAGCTTGTTGGAACTCGCATGAGTTTAGCAGTATGAGAGAGGGAGGCACATTTTTTTATAGAAAATATGACTGCACTATTTTAAGCTAGAATGCAGTCAATCAGCAAAGACTGCTACTACGAACAGAATTTATGCCAGTGCTGGTGATGAGGCCTCTTTACTACACTTCATCATATTAACCATAACGCTGGCATTTTGACAGTGACTGGGGCAGCGTGAACTAAGACGGTTTTTATCGTTGGCACTCTTGGAGCTCCATCAGGCAGGTCCAAGTCAAATGTCGAGTCATCAACTGCTCTGTTAAGCCTCTTCAATTACTTCAATTACTTGATGGAAGTAGACTGTATCCGGTAGTTAAATAATGTATGCTGGCTACCTTCAGCAGGTACGTAGTCTACGTTTGAAAACTTTGGCGTCCTAACGGCCATCGGCTTTACGAGCTATGTTTCATGAGCCTTTACCAGACTTGCTTGTCATAATAGTTTTTTAGATATTCATTAAAACCTGGACTATATTGCAGCTTATCAAAAGATGGGGCGCGGTCAAAATAAAAAGTTCTATGTTCAGCAGTGGACGCCTTCTGGCTGATAATGATGATGAATATAAAAGTGTTTTCGTACTATTTAACCAAATTAAAGTATAAACGGACCCACTGATGGGACATTATGATAGCTCCAAATGAGAAAATCCAAACCAAGCTTATTTGTTTGCTTTCAAAATCACTTTACAAAAGTTTTACAATTTATATCACTGAAGATGACAATTTAATTTCAGGTTAGGCAATTTTAGAATCTTACAAATCGATTCTTCTTAGAAGTTATAATTTATTTTACGCCCTTTCTTTTCAATTTGTCGATAAAATTGTAGCTTTCATATTCGAATATTTTGAATTTAAAATTTGTTTAAAATGAGTTTGAATTTAAAATTTAGAAACCTATACGGTTATTGTTATAAAAATCTTTTTTTATTGTGTGCAGTTTTAATAGATACTAATAATACCGACTAAAGAGGTACTCCGTCAGGTATGACGACCGAGGTTCAAGGTATCATTTCTCGGGATTACAATTGTTTAAAATTTAGGGCGGTTCTCATACAAAATAACCCATTGTCCTTTCCCCCTTGGGAATCCAAAATAAAATAGTGCACTTTGGAAATTCCTGTCAATAAGCATTACGTGGAGCACCTTTTTTTTTATTGTGACTCGACATCTGACTTCGACTTGCCTGATAGAGCAAGAGGAGATCAAAAAGTGTCAACGACTGAAAAACCCGAGTCAGTTTACGGTTGCTCCACATAAATAATATATGCTATTTCCAAAATTGCTGCAATCAATCAATCAATCAAATTGTCACGTTTTTTTTCCACAGGGATAGGCAGAGACAATGGAGCGCCACTTACCACGATTCTTACACAGCTCCCTTGCTTCCTTTACATGCGCAATTCTCTTCATACAGGCTCTGTGGTTATGGACACTAGGCAACCTAGCTTTCTTGAGGATGTCTCCAATTTGGTCGGAAAACACTCCTAAAAAACTTGCTGCAATACTATTAAAAAGACAGTGTTAAAAATATACACACTATTTTGGAAAACATACTCGTAGATACGGGTAAACGTTTATCAAATAACCCTTTTTAGTTCAAGCGTAAATTACTCTTGAAGGCTCTTTACAAAAAGCCGATCAAGCATGAGATTAGATAGTCACGGAAAGAGATCACTCTAACATTTTTATATTGTTATAAAGTTGATTTATTTATACGAAACTTCATTGCAATATGCGAACTTAATGCCGGTATCCTTCACCCTGTAAGCCTCACCATCTAATTTAAAGATACCATAAATACCAAAATTTATTTCCAAATTTATGATAATTAGTGCTAAAAGATTAAAAAAAAATGCCATTGTATCTTCGGAGATATACATAGGTGCTGGTGAGCCTCACCATCAGATATCATCAACGGTTTGAACTATCGACATAATTCTAATTCCTGTATCTTGTGCTTAATTTGAGCCGCCCATAGCTCGCCGCCTGTGCTTAATTTTGGTATATATGGTGTCTTTAAATTAGATAGTGAGGCTTACAGGGTGAAGGACACTTGATGCCGCTAGACATTTTCTGCTATTCTGAAAAGAATGGAGCAAGGTATACAAAATAGAAAACAAAATAAAAATAAAAATAACATACTAACTTACATAATAAATGCATTTTTTATTGTGACCAACATCTTACCTCGACCCACCTGATGGCAAGCAAGAAGAGGTCCAAGAGTGCCGACGACGGATCCAAGGCTATAGGATGGAAAGAACACATGGGATAGTAAAGCATTCCACTTGTCGATTGTTCTACAAAGAAACTACGCACCTGATGTTAAGTTGGAGTACAGTCCTTGTAAGGAGGCGGCGACGTCTACAGTTATTTTATACAAGTTGTTTATTTTAAAGCATACGGGTACAATGAAAAATCTAAACCTATTTATCTTACTTAAGTGAAAACTATAACATTCTCTGTTTTGTCCGGAACATTTCTCGCACGTAGATGATATATTGTCCTACTAATGAGTAAAATTAATCATTTTGTTATGAAACAGATGCTTTTGCGGCTATTGTTGATGTTGTAGTGGTCTTCTAAAACTTATAGGATTTTTAAATTAGCTTTTTTTTATTGTGACTTAACATCTGATCTCGACCCGTCTGATCATAAGCAAGAGGAAGTTCAAGAGTGACGACGACTGAAAAAACTGAGTTAGTTTACGGCTGCTTCAGTCGCCGTCACTATGCCGGCCAAAAATCTGTATTTCTACATATTCTTATTTCATTATTATTTGCAATCCATGGACAACACATATCAATACCGATAGTCCACTAGTTTTTTAATACCCTTGTACACTTTTCTATAAACACGAGTATAAAGAAAGTCAGCATAGCAGCTTTGACTAGAACGTGCACAATTTCATTCGTAGCTAGCTGATGTCTCCTCCCCTCCGCATTTCATAATGAAGAGTATTTATTGTGTCATATACTTATATACGCGACTCCACAATAAATCGGAATATCGTACAGAAATAATAATTCAAATTAGCTCTGTTTCGTCTATTTACTTCTGTGGACGGAGAAAGCATCATTATTCTTTCATCCGAATCAACAGTAAAAAAAATCGGTGCTTTTTTTGTTTTTGTAAAATAATCGACAAGTGTAATGTTCTAGGGCAGTGTTTCCTAACGTGGGGCCTACGCTCCATAGGAGGGCAATTTGATAGTAAAATGGATTCTACACGACTTCCGCTTCGAGTTATTTAAATGCAATAGTAGTTTAAATGCAATAACAAATCGGTGCCAAATTTAACAAAATAGACAAATTCTAATTCTAAAGACCAATTTAATAAAAAAGGAAAAATGCTGTAATAATTTATATTTCTTAAGGGAACAAAAAAAAATTTAATGTTAAATATTACGAGTATGTATAGGGGGCATAAAAATGGTTGGGAAACACTGCCCTAGGGCCTTACTTGCCATCAGGCAAACCTGTAAAAAATACTTTTTCAATAGTAAACAAAATATATTAAAAACCATAGATAATGCAATTGTACATATTGTAAAGTATAATGTCTTACAATATTCAACATCCGTTATTTGAGTATCCACTCTCGTGTGCAATAATAGGAATGGAAATTTCAAAATAGAGTTTTCATGTCAGTTCGAATACATTCCACGTACCTGCATTGCAGAATACGTAAATGGCTATTCTCTTACGTATAAACGACAAACGACATATTGTTCAAAAGATATTTCAGCAATAATCTATTCTGCATGAATAAACATAGTTTTATACTACACTACTTATGTATTTTTTTTATTATTTCTATTATAACAACTGAGCGACCAAAGATCATATATCAAAGATAAATAGGCAGTTTTGAACCGCAGGTTCTTCATACAAGAGACCATTGACGACATGATAGATTTGGTCACGTTTCGGGATCAGCTTGTAAGTTGCCGGTTCCATCTAGGCGTTTCCATCAATCACATCCATCGTGGATGTGATTGCTACTCACAGTTATTGAATTGTAGTAGCAGTGACATTCATTCATTCATTCACTTTGGCTTAACATCAAGCGGGGTGCTGTCATATGTCGAGTCACAATAAAAATAAAATAAAAAATTTCACCACTGAACCTCAGTTTTGTTATTGTTTAAGTACATGAAAAATCATAGTCCCTCCAAACTTTGATAGTGCCAGGGCTCATGCAGGTTCGAAGCTTAGACAAAATAATATTGTAATTCTTTATTAAATTTAAATATTACAATATAAATCAATAGAACATTTTTAGTGATCTTAACACTCGTGCTATATTATTAATTTTATTATGAAATCAGTTGTCTAGTGGTAGGTAGACAGTGGGCTAATACAGGGTAGTACCACCACTTTTAACTATACAGACCGTGAAGTAACTCATTCGCATATACGGGAGTTCTAACTAGACCCTCACTTCAGCCAAATATCAAGCCGGCTGCTGTCGATCGCCTGATATCGGTCTACAATAAAAATAAATAATACCATGCTTAAAAACACCATAAATATATACTTCAAGCGATGCGTGAAGAAGCATCTTTGGCCGGCATAGTGACGGCGACTGAGGCAGCTGTGAACAAACTCGGTTTTCTCAGTCGCCGTTTCTCTTGGACCTCCTCTTGCTTATGATCGAGGTCAAATGTCGTGTCACGATAAAAAAAATACTCGTACAATAAAGAGCCTATTTTTTAAAATTTAAATGCTCAGATAATTAAACAAAATGTAGTGAAAATTACTGTAATTATAATTTAACTTTCTTTGTTCTTCTTTAATAATATAATTAATTTAAGTTGTAAAAAATATATTTGTCAATTGATATGATTGTATGCATTTTTAGAATTTTAGCACTTTTAGAATATTTGTATTATTCATTAATTTTTAAACGCTGAAATTAAAAGGGACATTTTTATTAAACTCAATAAGTATAAACTTTTATTATTAAAGTGTACAAGGATTTTTTAATAATGTATATATATTTTGTTACAAAATCCAATATATCAAAAACTTTATTGCTATGTGTCTGTTCAAAGGACCCATCATAGTTTTAAAGCAAATAAGTTTCCGCCCTTTTCGTGTTGCAAAAGTTTATTTATTTTTGACGTCCACTAAATTACGAACCCATATTCAATATATAACTAAGGATATATAGGTAGGTAGCTTTATATAGTTCCGATACTCGTTTGCTTAGATTTTATATAGTTTGCGGATAAACTGAAAAATAAAAATTGCTCGTGAAAAAAGTTATATGAGAGGATGTTTGACAAAAGTTGCTTTGGGCACATTGAAAGGATGGATCAATGGAGATTTATAAATAAGAACCTTGTTCCTTTATCAATCAAGGATTATTTTAAAAAGCAATATTTTGCAATGCCCATAGAAATTATATGAAGAGTATTGTTTGTTATGATCTATTTTCCCTGTCTGTGCCTGAGGGAAATAATCAATCAATCAAATTGTCACGCCTTTTTCCCACAGGGATAGGCAGAGACAATGGAGCGCCACTTACCACGATCCTTACGAGTTGCTTCCTTTACATCTACAATTCTCTTCATACAGGCTCTGTGGTTATGGGCACTAGGCTAGCTTTCTTGAGGATGTCTCCGATTTGGTCGGAAAGCACTCTCCTGGGCCTGCCTTGTTTTAACGCATCCACCCACATCAGATTTATAAATTCCTTTCGTCAATCTACTTTCACTCATCCTTTTCATGTGCCCAAACTATCGAAGCATTCCTTTGTCAATCCTTGTCACTACATGAGGGAATTAAGTTGTGACAAATTGATTGATTGATTAACATTTTTGATTGTTTATTTCGTGGTAAACATCCTCGTCGACAGAACGAATTTTTCTTATTATAAAGCCACAAAAAAATCACTCAAAGGTCAGTGACATAGTTCCAACACCGACGAGATTCACTTGCGTATAAAATCTATTAATCAAAGTCTATTTTGCTCACTGGCAATCTATTCTTGCTGCCCTAATTCTGCCTATTCACAGATATTCATCTCATTTTGTGAGAATAAATCACAGAATAAAATATTTATGAGCAGCGACCGTATTTTTTTAATATTGTATAAAGGAAATGAATATCATTGATGAATCAATAAATGAAATGAATCAAATTAAAACGCACACTGCGAAAGTCAAAATATTAATTGTAATTTGGGATTTTTCACATTTTCAAAAGAGTCCCGTCATTTTCTGTCCAAGGTAATACAAGAGAGGCCTAGGAGAGTGTTTTCCGACCAAATCGGGACATCCTCAAGGAAGCTAGGTTGCCTAGTGCCCATAACCACAGAGCCTGTAAGAAGAGAATTATGGATGTGAAGGAAGCAAGTGAGTTGTGTAAGGATCGTGGTAAGTGGCGCTTCATTGTCTCTGCCTATCCCTGTGGAAAAAGGCGTGACAATTTGATTGATTGAGTAATACATTCAATACTAAAAAAACGCACACACAAAGTACAGTACCTAAAGATGTAAAAAAGTAACAGTTAAATAATCATGTATACGAGTAAGTATATAAAATCAACAAATTCTAATTTTCTGCCGTTTGGGGTCAGGACGATGGGCACTTGGGGACCTTCAGCTAAGCGCTTGGCTAAGGCGTTGTCCAAGCGGCTGACGGAGAAGTCTGAAGATAGGAAGGCTGGCAATTATTTCTGCCAACGTATTAGCCTGGCTATACAAAGGGGAAATGTTGCCAGTCTCCTTGGCACTATCTCTGATGCGACGTTATTAGATGATATTTTTTATTTATAGTTTAATTACAGTTAATATACTTTTAATTTTATCAAATTCTAATTAAAAATATATTATAATTAAAACAGAATTAACATACACGTAAGCACATCTTTATCGGAGTATCACTCCTAAAATGAGTTTAATAACATAAAAAACACTGGCTATTTTAATAATATTTTCAAGCAAAATTTAATCAATCAATCAATTAATTGTCACGCCTTTTTCCCACAGGGATAGGCAGACACAACTTGCCACGATTATGACACAACTCCCTTGCTTCCTTCACATCCACAATTCTCTTGTCTCCGATTTGGACGGTTAACACCCTCCTGGGCCTGCCTTGTTTAACGTATCCATTTACATAAGCAAAATTGTAATATTAATAAATTCCATATAAAATTAACATTATTTAATTTTTTTTTCATGAGGTACCCTAAAACGCTATCTAAGGAGTTTACTCAATGACGTGTAAATTTACAACTCGCGATGTATAAAATTATGCAAACAATCTTAACAAATAAACGCTGTAATGGTTCTGTATTATTAAATTAATTTACTTTCCCGAATCGCTTGTCAAATATTTTTCCAACTGTATTTGACAATTGTTAATTTCGTTAGATCGAACAAAAATGAGAACAAGATCAGGAGATCACATCACGTACCTTTTTCCTGTAAATAAATAATTATCTTTTTTTTTGTGACTCGACATATGACACCACCCCGCTTGATGTTAAGCCGATGTGTGGTCCATTAATGAATGTCACTGCTACTACAATTCTATAACTGTGAGTAGCAATCACATCCACTATGCCGGCCTAGATGAACCGGAAACTTACAAGCTGATCCCGAAACGTGACCAAATCACTTCACGGTCTGTATACTTGTAAGTGGTGGTACTACCCCGGATCGGCAGACTGGGTACCACTGCCTACCACTCTTTGATAACCAGACCCGAAGCAAATATCCATCTCTTTTTTTTTAACAAATACTTGCAATATTTATTATTATTAAATATTACAAATAAAAGCTATAAAACAAATATTTGCTCCGACCGAAGATCGAACCCGGGACTTTACGCGCAATAAACCAATCGCTAAGCCGTTCATCCACGCCAGTCGTCTGTGAAGAGTATTGTGGATGTAAAGCAAGCGAAAAAGTTGTGTAAAAAGTATCGTAGACAGTAGTGCTTCGTTGTCTCTGACTATCCTTGTGGGAATAAAGACGTGCCCAATTGATGTTGATGAGCTAACAACCTACTTTTTTCACCTAATGTTATTCACAGAATTGTGGATGTGAGGAAAGCGAGGGAGTTGTGTCAAGCGCGATGTCAAAAGCGTGACAATTTGATTTGATTAGAATGCCAAAAAAAACCCTTACCAATTGAACCAAACAAAAAGTCATTGTCTCATTGACATTATTTAAATTACGTTTTATAAACGTAATTATATACTAGTGCAATAAATGCTTTTATAATATTAGCTCACCTACGTGGAATGAGCCACTGTTATTTTGTCAAGTAACTTTAGGTACGATTAAAGTATATTAACATTTATTTTGCAAATTTAGCCCAACTAGTAGACCAGTCTATTACGATTAGTAATACAACTAGTCGACTAGTAATGCGACTGACAATACGACAAGTAATACAACAAGTAGGTTAGTAACACAAGTAGACGACTAGTAACTAGTAACTCAACTAGTAGACTAGTAATACAACAAGTAGATTAGTAACACAAGTAGACGACAAGTAACTAGTAACACAACTAGTAGACTAGCAATACAACAAGTAGATTAGTAACACAAGTAGACGACTAGTAACTAGTAACACAACTAGTAGACTAGCAATACAACAAGTAGATTAGTAACACAAGTAGACGACTAGTAACTAGTAACACAACTAGTAGACTAGTAATACGACTGACAATACGACAAGTAATACAACAAGTAGATTAGTAGCACAAGTAGACGACAAGTAACTAGTAACACAACTAGTAGACTAGTAATACAACAAGTAGATTAGTAACACAAGTAGACGACTAGTAACTAGTAACACAACTAGTAGACTAGTAATACGACTGACAATACGACAAGTAATACAACAAGTAGATTAGTAGCACAAGTAGACGACAAGTAACTAGTAACACAACTAGTAGACTAGTAATACAACAAGTAGATTAGTAACACAAGTAGACGACTAGTAACTAGTAACACAACTAGTAGACTAGTAATACGACTGACAATACGACAAGTAATACAACAAGTAGATTAGTAGCACAAGTAGACGACAAGTAACTAGTAACACAACTAGTAGACTAGTAATACAACAAGTAGACTAGTAATACAACAAGTAGATTAGTAACACAAGTAGACGACTAGTAACACAACTAGTAGACTAGCAATACAACAAGTAGATTAGTAACACAAGTAGACGACTAGTAACTAGTAACCCCACTAGTAGACTATTAATACGATTGACTATACGACTAGTAATACAACAAGTAGAATAATAACACAAGTAGACGACTAGTAACACAAATAGTAGTACGACTTAAAAATACGACTAGTAATACAACAAGTAAATTAGTAACACAAGTAGTCGACTAGTAACACAAGTAGTAGACTAGTAATACAACTAGTAGGCTAGGCAGACTAGACAAATTTCAAGCACAGGGACATGGTCATTGGTCGTATAGCATCCAGTAGGTTTAATTTGTAGAATTCATAAACTGAAAGAGATTTATAAAAGGTGGAAACATAAAACAAGGAGGACCCAGCAGATAGTTCGTCGACAAAATCGGAGGCATTTTCAAAAAAGCAGAGGTACGCAGTGCCCATAACCATTGCGCTTCTATGAAGTGAGTTGTAGTACATATACATATCCACAGAAGCGAGAAAGGATCGTGGACAGTGACGCTCCAATGCCAATGCCTATCCCTGTAAAAACTGAGGAGTCACAATCTGTAAATAAACTGCAGGAGAGTTAATTATTACAAAATGAAGAAAAACAATTCGATAATATATGCTTCTACACAGTAACTAACTATGCTGAGATAATTATTCTTTTTTATTATATTCCAAGCTGGAGTTTGATTCATGAATGAAGGCGACTGCCACTACAGTTAAATAATCAAGTAACTTTACGGTGTACTACTCCGGCGAGGCAGATAGGGTAACTAAACGACTACCAAATGTACTACCACTCGTAAACACCTAGACGTGAAACATGTATCTGCCTCTTTATTTTATTAACAAGTATATCAATCAATCAATGAAATTGTCACGCCTTTTTCCCACAGGGATAAGCAGAGACAATGGAGCGCCACTTGCCACGATCCTAAACAAATATATAATGTTAATATTACATTCATATGTGGCGCTCCGTAGTCTCTGATTATCCATGTGGGGAAAAGGCGTGACAATTTGAATAATTGATTAAAACGCAATGAAACAATCGACCGGGAATCGATCCCGGGTCCTACGCGTAGCTGACTGATGTGTTAATTAATCTATCACCCGGGTCGATACAGCGCTTTCGTCCGTCCGAGGATAATTTATTTCTCACACTTGTACCTATAAATAGGTGAATCAAAGGAATAAAAGGAAATAGGACAGTAGGTAGAGTGATTTGAAATCTTTTTCAAAGTTTATATACGTGTCAAATTCATCACTGCCTTACTAAATTTTGCGTAGAAATAAAAATAGAAGATATTTATATATTTTCATACTAAACTACTAAAAAAGGATATGTCCTATATGTAATAGAAAAGTAGCTTGTGACTAGTGGTAGTATAATGGGCACTCATACCGAGAGGTCTTGAAAACAACATCTTTAATATGGTATACGTACTTTGATCGCCCAGTTTCTATGATACAAGCACTTTTAGTAGCTTAGTATAGTAACGTTAAAAACCTACATAGAAAAGTTTCTAATAACTGGACGGGTTAAGTACATATATACTACATACGTATTTGGTAACCTTGAAATCACTTTGCTAGGAGAGCAATTGTTAAAATGCTTTACTAGACCATGTGTTTCCTTTCTATAACCTTGGATCCTTTAAGAGATGCGTAAAGAAGCACTTTGGCCGGCATAGTGGTGGTTTCTTCAGTCGTTAACATTGATGGTCCCCCGCTTGTTTCTCATCAAGCGAAGTTAGATGTAGTGCCACAATAATTTAATTGGATGTGTCCTCTTCAAAATGTTTTATTTTTAGATGTCCTGAGGTTAAAGTTAATTATATCATTGTTCTTTAGACGTGTTAAATAATATTGCATTAATATTATATTAAGGCGACTTCACACTGGTGTCTAACATAATATATTTATTGGCTCGACAAATGATAGCTGCCTTATACTAAGATAAAGTGCATTCGCATAGGTCTTTACGCACCACGCCTGATCCGACGATATTAGAAAGCGTCTTCAAAACAAGCTCTTGGATCGGATCGCAAGAGCCTTTGTACTCAATGCGATAGTTCATGACCGTTTTGCGATACATCAAACTATCCATTTAAACTTGGTTTGTATTAGAGACGACCGCGAGGAGACTTAGCACACCCAACTTAACATACAAAGGAAAAACAATTTTGGAATGAAAAAAATATAAAAGAAGAAGTAAATTTATTAGCTTTATTGCTGAATTCAATTCCAGGTCACTTACATTATACTACATAATACGGTGTGTTGACGCATTCATCAAAGTCTCGGTAAAATCATCTGCTATTTTTGAAGCGCCTGCGATTTACCGGGCGTGCGATTTGTGGAACGTATGCAGTATACTCGTATGTGCAGTGAGGAGGCATACACTCTTGCCAACAACCAGACCTGGAGCAAATAATATTAATTTTATATTGTTTTTATTAAATGCTAAAAAACAGATCTTTGCTGCAACTAATTTGAAACTAATGCACCACACACTGCTCATGAAAATCTAAAACCCAACATATTATAATAAAAAAAATAAAATGTAGAGAGAAAATTAAGTTGCGATAACAATTCGTTACAATATTATTTACATTTCTATATTAAGCCACTAAAGTGCTTGTGTCAAAGAAAGGTCTGTTCAATTTCAGCACAACGGCTCGTTACTTGATCGTAATTTGCCCAAACGCCCAATCTACGTACTTAATGTAGTATAAACTTTATATTAAATTATTATGATAACATTTATTTGTAAAACTAATACTTTTGTTTGGTTAATATTTATATGTATCTATTATTATAAATATTCAAGTATAGTACTGATTAAAATAATTGTATTATCTTATTTCTTGTTAAGATTTCGTAGTGAAAGGTGTTAGCTATTTAAAAACAAAATGAAGAAGAAACTTAAAGATGTAGTTAATGAAAAGCCTGTTGTACGTGTTGTTATTGGTATACGAGTAATATAAAATATTGTTTAATTTATATTTTAAAATGTATATTTTTAGGAAAAAAATAAATTCCCAAGAATCGTTATCATAATTGTGATTGCCGAATTTTGTGAGCGTTTCTCTTATTCTGGAATGCGCGGTAAGTTGTAGAAATACATTACAATTTTAACCATTTTTTAAAGTTTTTTGTATGGTTTGGCTCTGAAATTAGGATTATTCTTTTTGTTCTTATTATTTTTATTGTATGAAAAGAACTGTGGATTTGAGGGAAGTGAGAAAGTTGTATCAGGATCGTGGCAAGTGGCAATCCTATCCCCTAGTGTCTCTGCCTTTCCCTATGGGAAAAAGGCGTAACAATTTGATTGATTGTTTGATATTATTATTGTAGATTTTACGGACGATGTTTTGTGGGACCAGTTGTAGATATACTCTTTTTTTCAGTCTAATATTGTGAATAATATGTTTCAGCTTTTCTTACTCTCTACCTTAGAAGTAAACTAAATTTCACTGATGATGGAGCTACGGAAATCTATCACATATTCAGCACACTCGTCTATGTTTTTCCAATATTTGGAGGAATACTTGCTGACAATTATCTTGGAAAATTCAAGTAGGATCAGTTTTAAGTGCCTTTATATTATAATTACTCCTACAGCTCGACTCATTTGTATAGCTTGTCTAACTATAAATGACGCGCCCTTCCACTTTATTAGTTTATTTAAATGTGTGTACGCAAATATTACTAACTATACTACTATACCTTATCAACGTGTTCCTCCTTTTGTGTCTAATCAGCAACTGAATGACCAATTACAATTGCATTTTCGGTGTGTTGCATTTATATTTTATGTTTTCTCGTGCGCGCCGCAAATGCGGTGGAGGGGCGCGTCATTTCGGCTTAAACAGACTTCACGTTTGTACGTTTATTTATTCGTATACGTATTCATTCATTTGTACGTATAGCTGCTTGCAACGTTCAGAGTGATCTGATACAACGGTAATTCCAGCTCTTGGATCTCACTCTCGCTTGTCATTGTAGTTAAAATTGGTGCGATATCTGTGGCGGATCATCGGTGGATGGCGGATCACTCTAAAGGTCGACCGAATCAACTCGAACTAAAAGGTTCGGTACGTCGTTTCTTTGTCGACAATCGACAAGTGAATTGCCAGCCTATTGGTTTTCGTCTCCATCCTATAACGTTGGATCCTTTAAGCGATGCGTAAAGAAGCATCTTTGGCCACCATAGTGACGGCGACTCGGGCTGCCGTGAAGACTCGGGTTTTACTGTCGTCGGCACTCTTGGACCACCTTTGCTTCCCATAAGGCAAGCCGAGGTTAGATATCGAGTCACAATAAAATAAAATAATTTTATATAATACATAATTTACATAAAAAATTCGAGTATTTAATGTTTCGCAAACCAAGAGGCCTCGGGTAATAACCACATGCCGGTACCAATGTATCTTAGATATATTATGGTTGCCCAATTTCTTTGATACAGGAACGAAGTAGAATATATTAAACTTATAGGTATATATTTATTTAGTTAACATCATTTTGCTATTTCAGAACCATTTTATATATGTTGTTTGTGTATGGGACCGGAAATATTTTGGTAGCTTTGGCAGCAATACCACAACTTGCACTACCAACACTGTAAGTATATATATATATATTATATGCGTATACTTTAGTCGTTCTGTTTTCAATGACACAAGACTTTAGTATAGATAGAAAAACTAAAACATAAATACTAAGGAAATATATATACTCGTATATACGTAATTAATATAAATAGTATTTCATATTTATCATCGTAGAGCTTACCGTTCCGTGGGAAACAAACATTCCAAAGGACCACAACATCAAGTCCAACAAATATTATGATCTCACGAACGAGATGACGAAAAACGGTTTTAAAACTCAGTTCTACGCAGTGGAAGTTGGCGCAAGGGGATTACCAGCAAAAACCTTGCATTATCTTTTAAAAAATCTTGGCCTCCCAAGGTCCGCCGTAACCACATTTTTGGATCGTATGTCGAAGGCGGCATTGGTGGGGTCTTACAATATTTGGTTGGGTGGAGGGGATAGTGAAGGCAGGGAAGGTGAGTGTTGACATGTCACAAAAAGCTTTGAAACCTACATTTCGGTCACAAGTCCGAAACGCTGCCTTCATTCTCCCGTCTGCCACGCGATGGACCCGGCACCCGCACGGTGAATCCATGGATGCTAAGAAATTGTTTCATTTCATTTTTAAATATATATTTTTGATCGGCATAGTGACGGCGACTGAGGCAGCCGTGAACTGAGCCTTTTTTTCAGTCATGCTTACCATCAAGCAGATAGAGATTAGAAGTTGAGTCAATAAAAAAATTATAATTATTCTACAATTTACGACTTTTTCTGATCCTACCTGAGACCTGTAAAAACAACTATAACTCTAGCTTAAGTTCCCAAGACAAGCATTTATTAAAGAACTTTATTACACTAAAACTTAAAGCTCTACACAAGCAAGCTTTATACCTAAGAATATTATTATATTTTAAAGATCGTAAACTCTTATTTTAATTAAGTAAATGCATCTACAATCCCTGCTCACTATACCAAATGTTAGCTGGTAGAAAATGACACTAGACATTTGTATGTACGTGTATTTTTATGTGACTCGACATATAACAGCACCCAGCTTGATGTTAAGCTCGAGTGTGGTCCATGAATGGATGTTACTAATATTATAATTTTAATAACTGTAAGTAACAGTCACATTCACTATGCCGGCCTAGTTGTAACTGGCAACTTACAAGTTGATCCCGAAACGCGACTAAATCACTTCACGGTCTGTATACTTGTAAGTGGTAGTACTACCCCAGATCGGCAGACTGGGTACCACTGCCTACCACTCTTTGATAACCAGACCCGAAGCAAATATCCACCTCTTTTCTAAATCCACCACATTTTTATTACCAAATATTTGCATTATTTAATATAATTTTTAAATATTACAAATAAAAGCTACGAAACAAATATTTGCTCCGAAATCCGGAAAAATTCGCCGCATGATTTGTAATTTATTAGTTGTTTTATTGGGCTTCTATCGATATTCTTTGATCATGGATTACTTCCTTCTAGGATTACTAATGGTGAGGTTAGCCCGGTCTAAAACTGCTATGTTGAGCCGCAACGTGTCTTGTCCTCTATATCCCTGTAATCAAGGCTGCTCATCTCGTATCAACTTGAGTAAAAATTTCAATATCTTTTCAGGTTATGTACAATGATAGGTCTTTTCATGATAACAATTGGCGCGGGTGGCATAAAGCCTTGCGTGACAGCGTTCGGAGGTGACCAATTCATTCTACCAAAACAAGAGAAGCATTTGAAGATATATTTCAGTGTATTATATTTTTCACTTTGCATGGGAAGTTTGATTGCTAAAACTGTATCGCCAATATTAAGATCTGAAGTGCATTGCTTTGGTGATAAAGACTGCTATTCATTGGCATTTGGTGCTCCAGGATTGGTTGTTCTTATGGCTATAAGTAAGATTTATACTACATGATTTAACAACGCGCGGTAGACTTAGTAGCGTTTCACTGTTGTTTCAACTAGGCCGTATCGTTTATACGGCTGTTAATTGCAGTTAACCAGCAACTTACAAGTTGATCCAACTACGCGACGACGAGACGAAACGCGACTAAGTCAGTTCACTGTCTATATACTTGTATGGATTCCGTTGTCAATCATGATGATCATCATCATCAGCCAGAAGGCGTCCACTGCTGAACATAGGTCTCCCCCTTAGAACGCCATTATAAACGACAATATACCAGTTGCATATTGTTGCATACCAGTTGTTATTTGTGACTTTCACTATGTCGTCAGTCCACTTAGTGGGAGACCTACCTACGCTGCGTTTGCCGGTTCGTAGTCTCCACTCTACAACCTTTTTTCCCCATCCATTTACGGTTTTTCGAGCGGTGTAGCCAGCCCATTGCCACTTCAGCTTGCAAATCCTACGATCTATGTCGGTAACTCTGGTTCCTCGGCGAATATCCTCGTTCTGAGTTTTATCTCGCAAAGATACTCCAAGCATAGCTCTCTCCATTATCCGCTGAGCGACCCTGTGCTTTTCCAACAGGCCAACATTTAAGGGCCACGTCTCAGTGCCATATGTTGGCAATCTATCCTGTTCTAATATTGTGAATAATCAATGTCCTTGTTTAACGGTTACTTATCCTACTGTTTACTATGACGCCTATTATCTTGTATGAAGTTCTTGATATATTATAAATAATATAAGCGCAGTGCTGCATAAATATTATGCAATTAACAATCGTATTTATTTTTGGTTTATAAACGTCCGCTACTTGTCGTAACTTTGCTATTTTGATTCCATCGTATAATGATAATAATTCGGAAATGAATTAGTCAACTATAGTTTGAAATATATCTTTTACATTAAAGATCCTTACTTAAACTACATTATTTTATATTTTTCAGTTATATTCGTGAGTTTTAAAAGCAAGTACATAATAAAAGAACCTGAAGGAAATGTTGTCTATGATTTTGTTAAATGTATATCGGTGAGAATAGTTTTTATTATCATTAGATCTAAATAATCACTCCATTTTTTCTATTGTTTCGCGAGGGATAATTCCTGAAGGGTTATGGAGGTAGGCGACAGGTAGAGTCGGGCTTGCACCGACTAAAAACCTATCGCGCGTTGCCTCTCGCTGGCAATCGCCACCTGATTAACCATGTTGTTATAATTATACATTTCTATACGAAGCTACAAAAGTGCTTGTATCATAGAAACAGGACAACCAAAGTACATGTATCAATGATATATTGGTACCGGTGAGTGGTTTTGCACTGCCACTACACTACGGTTGCTCTGCTTGTATCGAATTCAATCTTCTGTTTAACTTACAACTTTTCTGTTTCTTTAGGATTTATTGTAATAATTTTTAATTTTTCCTTTTAATCCGAGAAAATAACAATATCTATTATATCTACATCCAAAGATAATTTAAGAAAAGACGAAGATATGTTACACGCGCTCCGAACGAGGCTCGTTAACACTATGCTAATAAGCAAAGCTGAACTCAGTATCACAAAGCAGAGCAACATTTTCAATTTATGTTTTTCGCTCTCAATAACATTCCGTCGTATTCCGTCCAGTCGTGGTTGATCGTTTAAACTTATGTAGGTGACGTATCTACCTGATTATACTAAATATCATTGTCTACATCTATGTTTTAGTTGGGATTAAAAAATAGAATATTTTCAAGAACAAGTAAGTATGAAAATGGATCACATTGGCTGGATAGTGCTGAAGACTGCTACGATCAAAAATTTATTAAAGATGTTAAGAAAACTCTTTCTATTTTGATTCTGTTTACTGTTTTACCCATATTCTGGTCACTGTTGGATCAATTAGTAAGTATGATAAGTGTATTTATCATGTTTTACTTATAAAATAACTCTTCAAGTCACTTATGTGTCAGCAAGGTGTTATATCGACCTCATTTTTTTGTGAGTATTACGGACGTTTTCGTGGTTAATAGGTGAATCCTCCATGAGGATGGCGGATTGTCTGTTAGAAAATTGAAATTAAAACCTAGTATAGTCAGACTTGTGAGGAAAATCAACCTCATCCTCTTAATCAAAATCATCTAAGTATTTGTAATTCTCATTTATTGAACTACCTTCCAGACTTACAGATACTTATGGACTTAGGTAAAGATAAAAGAGATACGCTTTATTGTTCACTACATGATACCCCGATACCCCCCCCCCCCCTCCCCTCCCAGCTGCACGCAGTCACACGCACAGTTGCATCTCCGATTTCGTTTGTTAAGAAGTTTAACGATGGAGATAGAATATTTAGTCACAGTGCGAAGCGAGCTAGACCGAATGCATGAGAGTAGGTGTGCTCTAACGGCAGTAGGTCGTGCTTTGGATTCAAGTGCGTCAGTAGACGTAGTTTGTCAGTTTCACTCGTATTGTGTTCGTAACGTATCTTCCTCTTTTGTTAAATCAATGCTTATGGATGTGAAATGTTATTCGATTATTAGCTTATCGGCTATACTAAAATTTTAACTTTAGCATTTACTAAGCTAGTTTTAACATAGAAACTGCACTAATAAAACTCAAATATACTTTGATACCGGCAAGTATGAAGAGAATTATGGATGTGAAGGAAGCAAGTGAGTTGTGTAAGGATCGTGGTAAGTGGCGCTCCATTGTCTCTGCGTAACCCTGTGGGAAAAAGGCGTGACAATTTGATTGATTGATTGACCGGCAAGTAGTTTTGAGCTGGGACCTTTTGGCTTACGATACGATATCACTACCACTAAACTACGCTTACCACGGTTTTATATCTTCAACTAACTTAATTAGTTATAAATTATTTTAGGGATCTAAATGGACATTACAAGCAACAAAAATGGACGGCAGGTTGTGGTTTGTTACTGTTAAACCAGATCAAATACAAGTGACAGGACCGATATTTATTTTAATATTAATACCATTGTTTCAAAATGTAAGTACTTAGATCTTTTTTGATATTTATTTTTATTGTAACTCGACATATAAAGCTACAGTTAGATTAGCTTGGAGACTTTTTTGCATTTGTAGTAGTATGTGTAGTACACGACATAATGGAAACAACTCGCTCAGTTTCCATTATGTCTTGGCGTACTATAAAGATGTTACGAGTTTCTATCATTATGTTTAGTTTAATCTTAGAGACGTTTTGCGACTCTTTTTGCGATTGTACAGTCAGCAAATAAATTTATTTTATTTCTTTAAATATTTTACCTGATTGCCCTTCGATACATGTCGCTTTAAACCTGAAGTGCTTCCATCTGACCAAAATTTCGAGAGGGTATGTGACGTACATGATGACTTATGTATATATGTGTCGTAGGTGAAAACAATTGGTCGGTTTTGTGCACGATATTCTGCAATTTTATTTGCAGAATATCAATATTTGTGCTTTGCCATTAAAAGTTTCCGGTTATCTTCCGTTTGCTTCCAATTAAAACCTAAGGACATGACGTGTTTTCGTAACGTTTGTTAATAATGGAAACGCGCTTTTAAGCGCACTGCTACAAATGCATAAACGTTTACAAAATAATTTGACTGTAGAGTACGGTCCTCGAACGGAAGCGACGGCTACTACGGATCCTATGCCTAGTTGAAACCTGTAACTTTCTATCTAATACCTAAACGCGGTCACATCACGTACAAAATTAGTTTAGTGGATCTGAAGGAGTTGTTAGAGGATCTCCGTAACAACAATTCCGTAACATTCGCTCCGTTATCTCTATCTCTACCTGTAAGGATGAATTCGTGGAAATTGATGATTATTACTCGTATTGTATTTATTTATTTGAGATACCAACAAATCAATGCACATAACACGATCATTTGCACATTCAATTATTATAGACATGTGCACGACTTAAAATAGGAAACCACAGCATACATTAATTCCTAACTAATAAACATTTATAACAGTAAATGACAACAAAATTAAATAAATAGATATATGTAAATCTAATTACTAAAACACAAACATACTAAATATAACTAATTAAAAATTATAAATACCCATCACGAAAAATAATAATAATAAAAACAGAGATATGACCTGCCATTATATAAAAATCTAGTGCAATTTCATTTGCTTGATTTGTATTTTGGTTCCATATAATACATCAAAATTTATGTTAAATGAGGTAAGGAGAGATAATTTATTTTCAGTATCTTTATCCATTTTTGGAAAAACGCAATATATTGAAAAATCCACTTCACAAGTTGACGACTGGTGGTGTACTCGCCGCAATAGCTTTTATAGTTTCCGGATCATTGGAGCTATATTTACAGGTAGGATCATGAATTTTAATTTTATAGTATTCTGTGTGGTCAGCAACAGCAGAGGACCTTGAGCGTTGACAGCCGAGCAACAGGGGGTACATAGTCATTCTTCGTAAAACATTAAATAATATTTATTAACCAAATAATCACATAGAGAGTGGAAGTTATTATAAAGATAAGATAATTTATATGAAAATATTTGTAGAAAGAATTAAAATGGATCTTATTTTAAGATAGGAATAAAACTACACATTAGATATATTTTTAACGGCAAATTATAATAGGTAAAATCGATGGCTTAAGTTATTTTTAATTATAGAAATAAATAATAATCTATCCAAAATAGATGAAAGGAGTTTGTCGAAAAACATAAAAAGAGATCGCAATGTAAGTCTTATTTTGCAGACAACATATCCCGAATTGCCTGAACCTGGCCATGCACAATTAAGGATATACAACGGCTATTCGCATCCAATACAAATTAGGAACCACTTAGAAAACATAAGTAGAACTATACAACCTTTATCAAGATACGTAAAAAAGGATTTTGTCGTGGATTCAGCAAAAAATATAACTTTAACAATAACTGGAAATGGGGTTAATGCGGAAATGGAAGTATTGTTAAAAGATAACACTGCTATTTCTTATTTTATCTATGAAAATTATAGAGATAATTATTACTACGGATATGAAGATGATGTTGACAAATCTAAATCAGGGTTTCCTGTTGTCAGGTGAGTGTTATGTTCTCTTATTGCTCTATCTATACAAAATAAAGCTGTGAGTATAGATATGTCGCTTTAGCGACTCGCTAATATCTGGAACTACCAGTCGGTTTTGGAAAACTATTTTTGAAATATTTATTAAAGTATTATTTATAACAAATGGAATATAATATTTCTGAGTTTAAAAAACTTGCTAATTTACCTTTTCACTTTGACAAAACTAAAAAAAAGGTTGGGTCCTAAACTAAAATTATTTCTTAGTATTTACCTGAAATTTATATAAAGTTTAAGAAATAAAATCCAAATTATTTGTTTCGTACAAGCTCTTGTCAGACTTTATTTGATTTCAGAAAGGCATATGACGAAAACAAACGCGTGAAAGAAGACCTGATGATAAACCACAGGACACAGCTATTTAATTATAAATAACGTCTTTATCTGTGCGTTTCTTTCTTTTTTTTATTGTGGATAGACATATAACAAGCTTGCCTTATGCAGTCTATGAATGGAGGTGACTGCCACTACAGGTAAATAACTGTAAGTAGCAGTTACATCCACTATACCGGCCTAGTTGAAATCGACTTTAAGCTGATCCCGAAACGCAGCTAAGTCATTACTTACACACAGTCTGTACATTGGAAAATGGTGGTGAAATGGTTATAAAAATATAGTCATTTTTTAGATTCCTTTTGCCAAATAATTTAACGGACCAGAACATCACATTATATAATGAAAAAATGAACGAAGTGGAGATCAACATAAAACCAGAAATTCACGATCTGTTGCCTGTGTTTGCGTCGACTTATTCTATAAGAATTGATGACAAGAAGATTCTGGATAATATTGAAATAGAAAGCGGAGGTGTTTACGCTATACTTATAAATCAAGATTCAAATGGAACAATAGTAAGTATTTACGAGTTGTTGAATACGGCATATTATATCAACGTTTTTTTTATTGTGACGACATATGACAGCACCCTGCTTGGTGTTAAACTGGAGTGTGAGCCATAAATGGATGTCACTGCTACTACAATTCAATAACTGTAAGCAGCAATCACATTCACTATGCCGGCCTAGTTGGAACCGGCAACTTACAAACTGATTCCGAAACGCGACCAAATCACTTCACGGTCTGTATACTTGAGGTGGTACTACCCGGATCGACAGACTGGGTACCACTGCCTACTCTTTTATTACATTTTAATACTTTTTTTTATTATGACTCGACATATGACTGCACCCGCCTGATGTTAAGCTGGAGCGCGGTCCATGAATGGAGGTAAAAATTTACACCCGCTCAATTGCGACTGGGGATCTTGTCGTGTCTGTCACTTAACGTGCTATCGCGCAGTGTACTTCCACTTTATCACTAATTTATTTGACGACAGGCATTGCGCATTGGTTATCACACGCATGGTAAGCAAGAAGAGGTCCAAGAGTGCCGACGACTGCAAAAATCGAGTCTCCACGGACATAATAGACATAAGTAACAAAGAAAACCACTTTTACAAAATTGAAATATAAACAATTACAAACTAATAAAACAGTATAAAACTTTATACTTTGGGTCTATTCCCAATTCCCATCTTATTGTGCTTGATTGGCACTTCTTTTACCTTTGAATAAATATACACAACATCAGGGCCGTCTTTAGCATATTCAACGCCGGGGTGCGAAAGACAAGGCTGTGGTCTCAGTGTAGTAAGTACCTATCGAAATTTATGGCGGTCGGCATGCGCCCCCTAGGACTCTGCGCCCGGGTGCACTGCACCCTGAAGTCCCTTGAACCCCTGGGTAAAGACGGCCTTGCACAACATAATATACATTATAACTAACTTACTGTAAGATTTTGTTTCATTATGGCTCGACATATTACAGCACCCGCCTGATGTTAAGCTAAAGTGCGGTCCATGAAAGCAACTGCTACTACAGTTAAATAACCGCATCGATTACGCAAGCTGATCCCAAAACGCAAAGTCAATTCACGGTCTGTACACTTGTAATAGTAACTTTACATTAAAATGGTCACTTTCAAGAGTGGTTGGCAGTGGTGCCCAGTCTGTCGATCCTGGGTAGTACCACCACTTACAAGTGTACACACCGTAAAGTACCTAACTTAGTTGCGTTCTGGAATCAGCTTGTAAGTTGACGGTTCCAACTAGGCCAGCATAGTTAGTGGAAGCGACCTGTTACTTACAGTTATTTAACTGTAGTAGCATTCATGGACTGCACTCCAGCTTAACGTTAAGCGGGGTGATGTCATAAGCAAAAAGTGAAATTGGTAGCAATTAAAAAGAATATCTCCTTAAGCAGCATCATTGTTTCAGAATGCAAATAAATTAGTAACAACCGCCGCTAATTCAATATCCATGATATTTATATTGCCACAATTTTTCATCATATCCGTGGCTGAGGTAAGATTTTAAATCAATTAATCAATCTGTCACACCTTTTTCCCACATGAATAAGCTGAGACAAGAGAGCGCCACTTGCAACGATCCTTACACAACTCCCTCGCTTCCCTCACATCCACAATTCTCTTTATACAAGCTCTGATTTTTTTTGTTTGAGGACAGTCTTTGCGTATTTATTGACCGCCACGCGAGGTCCCGTTCAGGATTGAATTCCCTGTTAGAACAAAGATTTGTTTCAAACCCAATAGCCAAGAAAATCCACTGAGCCAATTCAATATTAGCATCGGCTATGCAATGAATTATGCTCAAGCAATTGTTTAAGCCAGTCAATTGAAGGAAAACGATTCCAAACTTTTATTGGACTGACTTGACAGTGTCTTGGCTCAGTGAATGGTCAAACAACATTTTTATTTATTTATAATTGTAGGTGCTATTCGCTGTGACCGGTAAT
The DNA here is from genome assembly GCA_905220615.1 of Tinea trinotella. Taxonomy (NCBI): domain Eukaryota; kingdom Metazoa; phylum Arthropoda; class Insecta; order Lepidoptera; family Tineidae; genus Tinea; species Tinea trinotella. The sequence continues at coordinate 10,972,474 of HG992317.1, read as the reverse complement.
GAGTTTGCATTTAAAGAAAGTCCACAAAGTATGAAGGCTGTCATGACAGCAGTTTGGCTACTCACAGAATCAGTTGGAAATGTTATAATCATAATAATAACGAGATTATTTGTTTATTATGATCAGGTAATATTATTTTATTTATTCTTAACAGACTATTTAGATATAGCTAACGGTACCACTTCTATAAGTTTTTTTTATTTTATTCAGACTATTCAGATATAGCTAATTGTACTGGTAACTTTTATTTGTTTATTAGAGTTCGACCTTATGACAGCACTCCGCCTAATATTAAGCTGGAGTGTCGTCAATGAATAGAGGCGATTAATAACTGCAGTCACATGTAGTATGCCGGCCTAAACTGAACCAGAAACTTTTAAGCTGATCGACAATAGCGATTAACCCACTTCACGGTCTGTACACTTGGAAGTGTTGGTACTACCCCGGATCGGCAGATTGGGCAAATGACCAAACTCTTTTGTTTTTAAGCCTTTTACAAAGTTTGTTATTTGCAACTTGTATAGTAAACTTTTAACAAAATTTGATATTTACATCTTGTATTGTAAACTTTTAACAAAGTTTGTTATTTACATCTTGTATTGTAAACTTTTAACAAAGTTTGTTATTTACAACTTGTATTCTAAACTTTTAACAAAGTTTGTTATTTACAACTTGTATTGTAAACTTTTAACTAAGTTTGTTATTCACAACTTGTATTGTAAACTTGTAACAAAGTTTATTATTTACATCTTGTATTGTAAACTTTTAACAAAGTTTGTTATTTTCATCTTGTATTGTAAACTTTTAACAAAGTTTGTTATTTACAACTTGTATTGTAAACTTTTAACAAAGTTTGTTATTAACAACTTGTATTGTAAACTTTCTACAAATTTTGTTTTTTACAACTAGTATTGTATTTTTGTTTTGTTATTTGTAGGCTACGCAATTCTTTATATACACTGGTATGATGTTAACATCCATTACCGTGTTCCACTTGCTGGCAAGAGGATACCAATTCAGGGATAATGATTATGAAGACAACGTTCCAGAGAAGACGACGAGATTTAATGAAACTTTATATCATAAAGTTAATCAAACTGATTGTATAGAACGATAATACTAAAATCATCATCATCATCATCATTTACGCCTTAATCCCCTGGATAGATGAATAACTACTTTTTTGTTTCCTGTTGCTGACATAACTTCTGTGCTTCCTTCACATCTATCATATTCATCCATAAAAACTGCGCCGCTTTACTAAAACCTTCATCATTCTCACTTTCATCCTATGATTTTTTATTTTTACTTGACAATTTTACGTAAATTATTACATTGATAGCAAGTTAAATAAAAAGCCACGAGTACAAAGAGAATAAAGAACGTGACGTATACTTATAAATAAAGAATCAAATGGAACAATAGTAAGTATTTACAAGTTGTTGACTACGGCATATCGTAAACGTTTACATAAATTAGTACCAAATTAAAATTGGATAAAAAAAATCACCATTCATATCCGGTCAATGCGAGAATTTGACCTATTGTGAATGGGAAAATCACGGCCGATACGGTTGATTGTATGGGCCTATGACGTTGTAGCGACCGCTTCATGCTACCGCTAGATGGCGTTGCATGTGTCCAATATCTCGCATATGTTCCTTTTCTAACATGCGGAATAATGCTCCGCTAAAGTGGTGACCCCGACGTGATTCGAACACGCAACCAAGCCGTGACGTCGAAGACGCATTGCTTCCCCTGCCACAAGACCTTCTACAGAGCACGTGTGTATTAGGTCACCTCTACTCCAGAGGTGACCTACTACAACTTTGACTACGCATATAGTACGAACATACCCATGAGAGGTCTTTCTATTCTGGTACACGTACCACGTGGGTTCGCGCCTTACTTGGGGGGAGTGATGTACCGACCACTACATGCTACCGCTAGATGGCGTTGCATGTGTCCAATATCTCGCAAACGATTTACCGACAAAGTAATCAGTATAAATATACGCTCCAACGAGGAAACGTCACTGGCTAAGTTGAGCCCAGTACGCAACACGCGTACTTTAGAAGATCTCCTTTCCTTTTCTAACATGCGGAATAATGCTCCGCTAAAACGCGTTAGGCCATAATGCCCACAATCCAAGCGCAATAGCAACTGCCGGGGAGTGTAAAAGAATTTTGCGACCTACGTCAAAATAAAGTAATCAAAATAAACGCGATCGTAAGACACAGACTTATTTTAATTTTACATTGATTATGTTTTTATTTTTAGTCGAGGCTTAACATAACTATAAGAATAAGTAGGTGCTTATTATTTAATATTAAATTATGTAAGTAGTATATAAAATGATTTTATTTTTATCTATAACCAACCTACCACTTCATAAAAGTACCTACTAAAAGTGAGATTAATGATAAGTTTATTTTAATCCATTAATCTCACTTCTGTCGTAGTTGATAGGGGTTCTAGAGCCTTGAGATGTTTTGCCATTTTCTATTTTTGTTCTAAAACACCTTTATCTCCAAATATTGAAAAGTTAAATTATAGGTACTCTCACTTCTCGGTTAGACAGAAAACCAATCTAGCGGTTGTAGGGCAAATAATGCCGGGATAAAACTAACATTTTTAAAATATAAACCTTCAAGAAAGTATAAGTTTTTTTACAAATAATTTTAAAGGGCACAATTTGTCAGATGTAGTTTTACCCGCCAAATCTTTTAAATATATAGGACAAAGGAAACTTAGTGCATGCAGCATAGTCTTCAGTAAAATAGTCTAGTCCAGGCCGACATAGTGGAAATTACTGCTACTACAGTTAAATGCACTGCACTCCTTAAGGCTCGGTCAAATCGAATGCGTGAGCGTGGCGTGGCGTGCGCAGGCACCGGTTGTAATGTATGAAACTCTATGAGAGATGACACACTGGATGCGTTACTTGTGCGCGTGAACTTGCTGTCACGCGCACGCCACGCATTGCTGCACGGCGGCTACAAACAGGGTCCTTGCACGCGCTAAGAGAAGCGGCAACGTCGCACTCAATCTAACTGCAATGACGTTGTATTATATGGCATCCCCCGTTAGGCGTCAGACCGAGCTGTCACCTGCCTTGGCTGCACAGCAACTGCGTCAGCAGCGTTGTATATTTTTACAAGTTTTGAAGCGAGTTTTGTATTTTGTATATTTTGTATATTTATTTTGTGATATACAATGGACAAGGAAAAATTAATTAAAGCAGTGCGTAAATACGAATGTATTTATAATACAAAACACAAAGAGTACAAAAATAGTATTTATAAATCATTATTGTGGGAAAGAATTGGGACTGAATTACAAATAGAAGGTAAATACAATCATGTTGTTTTTATTTAGATAAATTAGTAACAAATCAAATCATGCAAATCTTCAAACGAACTTTTGGACATGTGAAAATACCAATAAAAACGTATGCAGCTCTGCGTGACGTGGACAGCTGTCCGTGATGTATGCAGCTCTGCGTGACGTGTGCGTATGCAGCAATCCGGTGTGTCAGTGCTGGAACGCACACGCAAAGGTTGCGAACACGCACACGTCACGCGCTGCGCTAGGTCTGACCCAGCCTTTAATGTCAGGCGGGTGCTCTATCACTTGTCAATACTCAATGAACTTTAAAATAATTACTGGATAAGGATACCACTATTATTAGATATTATTATTATTTAAGAAACACAAACTACAAATTATTTAAATTGCACACACTGTCACTTGCAGTTGCCCGCTAAAATTTAAACCTTGTTTTTTCGACGGCAAAGATTTTTATTTATACAGCGTGGTCTTCAGTTAAATATATAATCATGTTTTTTATAGATGATTATAAAACATGATAGTGTTATTATTATTAAAATTACTAAAACTATAGTAAAACAGTTTTCCGTTAAAACTACTTTTTACTGTTAACTAAAAGGGAGCACTTATTTTTCAAACAAAGTTATTTAATATAATTATTATTTATTGCGTTATTTTGCTCATATTTATAAAATCATCTGATATCTCAAACAGGCCTCTGTTTTGAGACAACAATCGTTGACCATGCTATAGCTATGGCATAAATATCAGACCGAAAATGTATAAATCTTTAGAAATAAATTATTTTCATCAGACGATGTTAACTTGTGTAAAATCAAAATATACTTGGGTTCGATTGCATCTTTTAAAGAATTTTTGAACGTGTGTTGTATTGTTTGAATTTTGACGTTAGTTTGAATTTTTTGTCAGTTGAGAAGTTTGGGGTGTTGTGGTTGTTATTATTTTTAAATTTTGGAATAGTTAAACGTTTATGTTATAATTAATGGTGTAGAAGGTAACTATTACAAAATGAGCAGTAAATCAAGGATTCCTTCACCATCAAGAAGTCAGGGATCCATAAGTACTCCACGGCGCCGTCCTCGTCTTTCTGGAAGTCGAAGCGTAGGATCACCACGAAGACCACTTCGTCTTAGTACTGTTGTACAACGATTTAAAGATGACGAAATATCTTCACCAAATGTATCAAACAATGGATCTGTGCTCTCCGATAACACGGATATTATGGAGCCCAGGCGTAAGTTTTTCTTTAATGTGTAAATCAGTTTTATTATTATTATTGTTGTAAATTAAGCCTAACATTAAACAGGAGTGCAGTCATGGAGCATACTTCTACTATAGTCAAATAATTACAAGTAGCAATAGCATCCACTATGAAAATAGCAACTTTCTGAGTTCCACCTCAAATAGATGGATGTGGTCCTACCACATCCATCTATTTGAGGTTCATAATTGTGGACAGTAAGATCCTTTTGCCTGTGGCTGATTTACGAATTATGTTAATTACATTTATATAGATAATAGACCAGAAAAGTGCCTTGGGCAGAGCCACATAGAAAAATTTGTTTAAGTGCCCTTAGAAGGGTAAAGATTTCTCACAAAAGAAAAAGAATTGTGCATAAAATTAAAAGAAATATTTATTCATCATAATTATCTATCTCACTTTCAATATAATCCATGCAGCAGTAGCTACACCCTTGTTATAGACCATACTATACATTGTACGGACTATACAATATATTATTATCAGCCTATTTAATTGTCCTACTGCTGGTCAAAAGCCTCCCTCACTGTTTTACATGGCTTACTACACTTTGCAGTCTCTCAATGAACTGTTATCATCTCTGTTTAGGCCTACATGGATGTCTTTTGGAATCTGTAATCCACTCAGTGACTTGGCGTATCAGAATGCGGCAGAGATGCCCAGTCTGATATAAAGTTTTTTTTTAATGTTTTAAGGACGGAGTTGGTGGAAGTCAACTAATGTCATGAGCATATTGGAAAATGATGAAAATCAAGATGTTAATAATGTTCTTGAGAAACTGGAAGAAGAAGAAGAAGTTATAAGGTATGATGGCAAATTGGGTGGAAACATGCTCCCCTCATTTATTGTAAAAAAATAATGAGGGAAACATTTGCTTAGAGTCTGGGTGTTAAAAAAAAAGTGTACACAAAATAGTTTGTGATTTCCTTAGCCTGCTGATTTGGGATAGTACCACCACGGGTTGTACAGACTGTAAAGTGACTCAGTCGCATTTTGAGATCAGCTTAATAGTTGCTGGTTCAATATAATTGATGCGACAATGCCATAGTTCTTTAACAGTCCACACTCCTACTTGCTGTCATACAATGAAAATATCCAATTTTTTAATTCGTATCTATATCATTATCTTATCACTTTCATGCCCAATTTCCTGCAGAGGGAAGACAACAGAGTGCCTCTTTCCACAATCCTGACACAACTCTTTGGCTTCCTTTACATTCACAATTCTTATAAATGCTTTTTGGTTATTGGCAGTAGACTTGGTTATGCTTTTTAGAGTATGCCCTCGATTCGTTCAAAGAACAAACTTCTGGGTTGCTTCTGTTCATCTTTCCATTTACCTCTGATTTATAAACCTCTTTCATTAATAATCTTTTATAATTTCTTTGTTTTGCATCTAGCTACCAAATGACCTTATGTCATTGACGACATTGTGGGATTACTTGAAATAATCAAAAAGCAAACCAATTGCTTGCCAATTATGATCCATTGATATTAACAGCGCTAAACCATTGTTGTTTCATGAATGGCATAGTGATGGTAACTGAGGCAACTATAAGATTGGTCAGTTTATCTATTGACTCGACATTTGTCACCATCTGATATTCCGTCTGGATGTTCCGTCTGATGTTCCGTCTCTCTATCTGGAGTGCTGTCCATGAATGGAGGTGACTGCTTTGTACTAGCAGTCACCAACGGTGATGCAGAGCTCACAAAACTCACAAAAGGAGCCCCTGCAACTATGCAGAGACATGGCGTCTTTCTTTGACAAGTGAAATGCTTTGCCAGCCCATATGTCCTCTACATTCTACGACCTGGGATCCGCGATACATGAAGAAGCACCTTTGGCCAGCATAGTGATGGTTACTTAGGCGGCCGTGAACTGACTCGGTTTTTTCAGTCGTTATTACTCTTGGACCTCAAGGTCAGATGTCATGTCACAATAAAAAAGATCCAGAGACTGGGTACCACTGCTTACCACTCTTTGATAACCAAAGCCGGAACGAAAACCGACCTTTTTTAATTACTAACAAATACAAGCTATTAAACAAATGTTTGCTCCGACCGGGAATTGACCCTGGGACTTTACGCGTAACAAACTGGTGTCAATTCGCCACGCCTGTCGAGACACAATAAAAAATATAAAACTTTCCCCGTATTCAACATTCACAATGACACCGAGAGCTGTCGAAACGGAATAATAAAAAATTGTAAAATCAATAACCAAAAATAAACGCGATAGGAGCCGCATAAAATTGATTTAATTATTAATTATTGTTGGCGCAAAATCTAAGAAAATTCTATTATTTCCCACGGATGGCGACTGAGCTAGTCGTAAAATGAAATAGTTTTTCAGTAGTCAGTGTTTTTGTACCTGTCCTGTCGCACAGGCAAGTCGAAGTCTAAAGTCTTGTCTCAATAAAAAATATGCATCTTCTATTCATAATCCATATAATTGTTATTTTCAGCCAAGGCGAGAAATATGATACACTTGATCTCCCAGAAAGTAGTGACAGTGAATCTATAGTCAGCATAATAATACCAGAAAAACGTCTACTTGCAAAAAAGAATAAAGTATTGAAGACGTTTCCGCGTGTCTCCAGTTCTAGGATACTGCAAAAAACACTTGATAATGAAAAGACCATAGCACTGAAAGCAAGTCCTAAGAAGTTGTTCAAAAAGACTCAAAAGCGCACTAGACCTCAATTTCCTGATGCATTACTTAATATGACAACTATTGCTAATAGAACAAGTGGAGATAAAACTATTGAAGTAAAAGCACCCTTACGAACATTGTTAAATAACAGAGGCACGAAACGGAAAAATATGTTTCAGAATTTCATTGCTGCAGAGAGTGATGATGACATTTCAGAGGTACAGCCCAAAGTTTTTGGTTTTCAGAAAACTGGGCAGCCTCGTAACTCAAATTTAAAGGAACCCCAATCGCCATCTTCAAGTATAGCGTCAGATTTGGATGGTCATTGGAATTTATTGCCTTCTTCAACTATGATGGAGGGTTGTGGTTTTGAACATGAAACTCCTGGTAAAAAAGCGAAAATGAGTAAATTGTCAAATATAAGAGACAGGACATTAAAAGACAGATTTGACATTGGATTAATTAATGAAGATGACATTGAAGTTAGAATTGAAAAACAAGCTATAACAGAAAACAATATAGTTAATGAAAGTTTAAAAAAAACAAGTGTGTCCGAACTTAATCTAAGTAAACAAATTGCCATTGATAACAATGAAATAAATATAGCTGAACAAATATTGAATACTGAAGCAAATTACAGATCAACTCGCATAGAAAGTTCCGAAAGTACTTTAATTAATAATACAGTAAAAGAGATAAGTAAACATAATATTTCAAGAAATAAATCAACAGTTAAAAATAGGAAATTAAGTTCACAATCAATAAGTCAAAATTCTAAAGTTGATTTTTTAAAAATAAAAGATGAATTAAACGTTGATATGGACATAATAGCAGATAATGATGAGGTTAAGGTAGAAAGTATACATGCACGAGATACGGAAGCTATTGAGGAAGCTAATGAAGTAAATTATGATAGAATGGAAGAAACGGAAGCCAAAGAAGTTGATCAGGAAAAGGAACCAGACATTTTAGAGGATAAAGAAAAGGTAGTGAAAAATAAAGTAGATTCGGAAAATCATGAGGAAAGTGAGAAAGAAGATATGGAGCAAGATGTTATAAATGAAGATGATGATCATATTACACAGCAAGACTTAGATGATGAAAATATGGTACAAGAAGATGAGATTGCAGACGAGAATGAAGAGCAGGATTTAGAGAACGAAAAGCAAGAACATACAGCAATGATAGACGACAATGATGAACAAATTGACAAAAGTTCAGAAATAGTTCATCAGAGCGAGCATGAGGAACAAGAAATCGATCTAACCGATGAAAATTATGAAATGGAAGTTAGTGCAGAAGTTGATGGCGAAGAAGAAAATGAAGCAGTTGCCGACAACGATGTTGATCAAAATGATAAAATAGAAGAAAACTCTAAAGTTTCTGAGGACAATAATGAAATGGAAGAAAGCTCAGAGGTAGTTGACCAGGACGAAGAAGTAGAAGAATGCGCAGAATTAGCTGATGACAATAATGAAATGATAGTAAGCACCGACGTAATTGAACATGATCAAGATGTAGAAGAAAGCGCTGAAATTGACGACAATGATGAAGCAGAAGCATGCGAAGATCCTAGTCAGAAGGAGGAAGAAGAAGAACTAGAACAAAATGAAAGCTGGTTGCATGTTGAACGAGAAGAGAGTAAGGCTCAATATGAAAGTGAAGAAATCGCTGAGCATGAAGATAGCGCCGATGAAGACCAAATCGAAAACGAAGTAAATGAACAGGAAGAAAGTAATGAAATTGAAGCCAATGATATAAGCTTTGACAATAGAGCAGATGTAGAATATTCAACAGATGTCAACCCATCAATGAATATTAGTGAAGAGAATACATTTGTACAAAATCCATTACCACCTGCTACTAAAATGTCGCAGCAAATGTTCATAAAATTCCTGGAGGAAATTAAACAAAAAAATTTTGCAAAGCAAGAGGAAATTGTGAGTATATTTGTGTTCTGTTTTTATTATGATAATAATTATAAGAGGTAGCTATTGAATAATAATAAAAAACAACTTAAATTACAGAGAGAACGATTCAGGGAAACTTTAAAATCGCCTCTAAAGTCCGTTATTAATCTACAATTTCATCAACGGATTTCCAAAGGTAAACCACAGTCTATACGTGTACCACCAGAGTTTAAACCTATAAGGAAAACAAAGACAAAATACAGTGCGGAAACTTTAGCAGCATTGCCTAAAAATTTTTATAATGACTTAAAATATAAACCACCTAAGAGGTATACTCCTCCAAATACTTCATGGGCTACAAAGCGATTGTACACATTTTTGGAAAATAAACTTGAACCTAGGTAAGTCTTTTTATTGTACATAATAACATAAACCACAATACTTTCGACTACCACTCCACTTTTAAAAAAAAAATATTGTGACTTGACAATGACAGCACCCTGCCTGAAGTTAAGCCAGAGTGCGGTCCATTAATGAAAGTAACTTCTACTATAGTCAATTAACTGTAAGTAGCAGCCCTATCCACCAAGGTTATCTAGTTAAAACCGGCAACTTACAAGCTAATGCCAAAACGCGACTAAGTCATTTCACGATCTGTAAACTTGTAAGTTGATTGCACAACCCAGGCTTCCATGGTCTTGGCATCAGCTTGCAAATTGCCAAAGTTCAGCAAGTATTCTATTTATGGCAGTAGTTACTTTAACTCGTGGATTACAATCCATTTTAATATGTATGTATGTGTGGAGCCAATTTGACTATATGTTTATTATAGCTCGACATGTGACAGCACCTTTCCACCTTTTTTTAATTGTAATGTAGTCCATGAATAAAGGTGACTGCAACTACAGTTAAATAACTAAATAGCAGTCGCATCCACTATGCCGGCCTCATTGGATCAGGGTGGTTGCTAATACGTTCTTGAAATATGCCTACTTTCCCAAAGTTGGTAGTAGGTCTCTGATAACTATAAGAAATTCCGAAACGCGACTGAATCACTTTACCGTCTTTACTCTTAAAAGTGGCGGTGATACCCTGGATCGGCAGACTAGGCAAATGTGCACAAAATGTTCGTCTACTACTCTTAAAGACGGTGTGGTTATTTATACAATATTTCTTTAATGAATTAAACAAATTTTATGCTGTTTACTATCGCGTTTATTTTGGTTTTGATATTCCGAAGCTTCGAGAGCTTTGCAGCCATCGTGGTCACAAAACGCGCTTGAAACGTCGGAATAATAAAAATTAAAACCAAAATAAACGCGATAGTGATCCGCATAAAATTTGTTTAATTCATTAATCAATGTTCGTGCAAAATTTAAGAAAGTAATATTTTTTAAATAAATCTAATTTCAGATATGATTACTTGGCAAGAATTCGAGCGGAAAAGTTTGTTATGAAGCTTTTTGAATTTAGTAAACAAATTAAAAAACTAAATGCTGCACCGCGGGAATCAATACAAACGCTTCAACGTAAAATGGCCTCATTAAATATTATTGAAACATACTGTGACTTTTATGAGTTCTTCCGTGAATATTTGCCAAAAGAAATTAGAGTTAAGGTAATTTCTTCAATAAATATTAATTACTTCATACATGACATAGCTTTTATACTTGACATTACTTTATACTTTGACATAGACGAAACATTTTCACAGACTGTATGCTTAGTTCATATACTGTAAATAACTCTGCTGGGCATGAATAGAGTTATGCTCAAGTACTTCTGTGTGGGTTCGGAAACGAAGTGTTTCGCTAGAGAAAAACGGTAACAGACAAAGCAAAAAAGATTAGCATGCAGAATTAGCTGACGAAGAAGCAGAGACCAAGGAATCTTATTTATTGTAAATCGACATTTGATTCCCGGGCGGAGCAATTATTTGTTTCATAGCTTTTATTTGTAATATTGAATAATTATAATAAAACCCGGGGCACACCGGATGCGTGAGCGTAGCGTGCACACGCGCCGGTTCTAATGTATGAAACTCTATGAGAGATGACACACTGGATGCGTTACTTGTGCGTGCGCGTGAATTAGCTGTCACGCGCACGCGTTGCTGCATCGACCCGACAAACGGAATCCGTGCGCGCGCTAAGAGAAGCGGCAACGTCGTACTCAAGCAAGCTGCGATGGCGTTGTATTATATGGTATTCCCCGTTAGGTGTGAGACCGAGCCCTTGCGCTTACGCAACAGTCGCTGTTGTATATTTTTACAATTTTTATTAAGTTAACAGAGTTTTTGAGTGATTTTTTTTATAATGGACGAGGAAAAGTTAATAGTCATGGTGCAAATGTATGAGTGTATCTACAATACGAGGAACATTCATGTTGTTTTTATTTAGATAATTTAGTAAAAATTTAAATTATGTTAAAATATGTGACAAATATGCTAAATGGTCGCAATATGGCTTCTGTCAAAGTAGCTTGCACCGAACGTGTACACATCGATTCTTTTTTATTTATTATTGTGACTCGACATATGGCAGCAACTCGCTTGATGTTAAGCCAAAGTGTGGTCCATCAATGAATGTCACTGCCAATACAATTCAGTAACTGTGAGTAGCAACCACATCCACTATGCAGGCCTAGTTGGAACCGGCAACTTACAAGCTGATCCCAAAACGTGACCAAATCACTTCACGGTCTGTATACTTGTAAGTGGTGGTACTACCCCGGATCGGCAGACTGGGTATCACTGCCTACCACTCTTTGAGTGGTGTGCACGTGTGCAGCTCTGCGTGACAGCAATCAGGTGTGTCAGTGCTAGCACGCACACGCAAAGGCTGCAAACACGCACGCGTCACGCCACGCGACTGGTCTGACCCGGGCTTAAATATTGCGAATATTTGTTAATAAAAAAAGAGGCGGATATTCGCAGGCGGTGTGGTAGGCAGTGGTACCCAGTCTGCCGATCCGGGGTACCATAACTTACAAGTATACAGACAGTGAAGTGATTTGGTCGCGTTTCAGCCGGTTCCAACGGCATAGTGGATGTTATACATGCGCAAAACGCTTCCATCAAATGATACGGAGTGATATGTATATTTTTTCCATCGGAACTAGTTCACTCATCTAGTTCACTAGCTCATTTAGTTCAAGGAAGCGCATTCGGTTAGTTCATTCGGTAAAGAAAAGCTCCAGTTGTTCTGAAAAATCAAGATATCCTTTCTATAGAATTATTTTAGATCATACACTTCACAAATGTACACAGAAACTATAATAAACAATAATTATAATCACAATTACCAATCCGCATAATTTAAAACTGCAAATATTCGTTAGAAAAATACGTTATAAAAAGACGACGAGTTGCTGCTCTCTTCAACATACTTTCCTACCATTACTGGTAATGCACGCGGTGTAAATATTTTCTTGTGCACACGGAGAGCAATGGATATATAAAATATACTTTCACGGTATTACGCGAAAATACTAGGTACGAGTAACGAACGAGGTACGATTCCGTACGAATGTACGATGTGTTTATATCTCGTTCCATCATAGGAGTGGTGAGTGAGTGGATATGCGATGCATGACTCGGAACGAAATGAACTAGAGACACATTTGAATTTGCAGTGAACGAGTGAGTGGTGTAGTACCAGGATCGGAAGTACAGTAAAAACTCGATTAACCGGACTAATTGTTGTCGTTAGGCATCCGGATAATCGAAAATCCGGATAATCGGATGTATGAAGAAAAACGTTTTTTTTGAATATGTACATAGTACATATGCAAAAAAAACAAATACATATCAACAAAAATCAACATTTATTAAGAATCGATGTATGTCTAATTTGTTTACAATAATATTTGATAATTTTCATTTGATAATCATAAAATAAAATAATAACTTTAATTTGATTTAAAATATTTGGTAATTGTCGTTTGACATAAGCCACTTATTTCTTCATTGCTGCTATACCACGAATTCGTTTCAGCTGTAGTAAACTCACAGTATCACTCTCTGTTTGTATTTTAAACCATTTGAGAGCTGTTTCCAGGGCATCATGTGATGGTTCTGCACCACTCTTTTAAGCTTTGACATTTTTAAATTTGTATACGTGGCACGCACGTCAGAGCGAAGTAATAATCGCTGACTAAGCGTGAAGCCACACGGTGCGGCGCGGCGGCGGCGCGGTGTCTGAGCGGCGCTGCTGCGGCGTCCTGCATATAAAAACAATGATATGCCAGGCGGTGCCCTCCGGCGCCGTACCGTAGGCACGCCGCAGGCACACCGCACTTCGATTCAGCGAGACGCGAGGGGGGAAGGAAGTGTTGCGTACGTCCTTCGCTAGGTCCCCGCTCCGCATACTACGACGCCGCTGCGGCGCCGCATACCACGTGTGTACAGTGATACGGCAAAATGTTTCCGATGCGACGCCGCACCGTACCGTGTGGTTTCACGCTTATTAAAACAATACGACACGCGTGGAGCGGCGATCAAGCGGGGCACAGGCGGGGCGTAATGCCAGTTTCGACACGTTCATGATAGAATAAATTCGTCGCGGTTGGCAGTCCGGATAATCGCGAATCCGTATAACTGAGGGCCGGATAATCGAGTTTCTACCGTATATCATTTTAGTGACTCGTTCCGGAACTACCCAAGTCTAGTGGATGTGACTGCTACTTACAGTTTGAATTGTAGTAGCAGTGACATCCATTCATGGACCACACTCCAGCTTAACATCAATCGGGGTGCTATCATGTCGAGTCACAATATTTAGAAAAAGCACGACGTCCAATACCGCCTCGGTGTCGCTATGTCGGATAGATATGCTTTTTGAGGCCTAGCCTTGTAAGATCCAAGAATGGGGAGATTGGTGGTTAAGGCATGCCACTTGCTATTGTTCGGCATAGACACGACGCGGCGATCCGTTTGGATTCGGTCAACAGAATGCGGATACTATTGTGGAAGTGAGAAGACTACAAAGAATATTCTTTGGAACATTCTTTATGGTATAGTATCTAAATTGACTACTATTTAGCATAACTTGGTATTTTTCTTTTTCAGGTAATACCAGATATAATGAATAAGTTACCACTACCACCAGGTGGTATTCATGCACGCATCATTCAAGATAAAGAAAATGAAGCATGAAAAATAAAGGAATAAAACTTTGTTATTAAGTATAAAAATTTAACCCACCTAGAATAAATGAATTTACGAATAATGATATAGAAAAAGCGGAATATTTGTCTTTTTGATAGTATTAATTATTCATTTTAAAAAAAACTTTAAATTTATATTAATAAAGTTAACAAATGTCGGATGAGGTAATAATTTTTAGTTGTAGTTAGTAGTAGTTATTGCGGCTTACTATCGCGTTTTTTTTAATTTGACGTCTTTGCAGCCGTCGTGGTCGCGGTAAAACAGGCCGCAAACGTATTTCATAAACAATGTTTCCGCTTCACAAAATACTATAATAGGCACAATTGTAGTCCAATCAGATTTTCGTCTGAGTTGTTAAACTAAAGTATTATAATATTCTGGAGCGTGGATACAAACATATTTTCACTTTTCATAACTCTAACATCATTATTAAATTGTCTCGCCTTTTTCCTACAGAATAGTGCATGCAAAAATTACTTTATGTTTGCAGAGAGAGGAATATAATATAGTGGTTTTTATCTTAGGGTATCTTTAAGGTTTTTAAAGGTTTTAGTATTTTTTTTATTTATGTTTTATTTCAATAATATTCTGTTGAGCAGTTTGCTTTTAAAATAATAATATTTTTTAAGATATCATTTTAACTAGGCTTTTATTTTACCCAAATAATATATTTTTATTATAAAAAAAGCAGATTGTCATGAAGCCTCGTAGTTTTTTTTATATTGTGACGACATTTGAACTCTACCTGCCTGATAGTAACCATGATGGAAGTCCAAGAGTGGCGACAACTGAAAAAACCAAGTCTGTTCACACTCGCCGTCACTATGCCGACCTAAAAAATTCTAACAAGCATTATTTTAATATATTAGATTCTGATAGGACGCCCCTAGAGGTTTATTTTATAGTTTAATTATAAGTTTATACTATTAAATTTTGTTTAGTTTTAAATAATAATAATAGTTTTGTTTTTTTTTCTTTTCATATACAGCCGTCCAAGCTTTGTTGCAGTACTCATTTGACGTCCGCGAATCCTGAACTATTTGCAACCTACTAACAAAATGGCAGACGTGGCAAGCTATGTCTGTAAGCCTCGCGAGCTGCAGCTGCCTCTACCGTTAGAACATGTTCGTTTGCACGAGGCCTCATTTTGATGTTAAACTGGACTACTACTACAGCATTACTAATATTTGCAAATAGTGCCAGCCTAGACGGAGTGCGTGGATATTTTAACAATGACGACAGGCGTGGACGAACGGTTTAGCGACTGGTTTGTTGCGCGTAAAGTCCCGGGTTCGATCCCCGGTCGGAGCAAACATTTGTTTCATAGCTTTTATTTGTAATATTTAATAGTATTAAATATTGCAAATATTTGTTAATAAAAAAAAAAGAGATGGATATTTGCTTCGGGTCTGGTTATCAAAGAGTGGTAGGCAGTGGTACCCAGTCTGCCGATCCGGGGTAGTACCACCACTCACAAGTATACAGACCGTGAAGTGATTTGGTCACGTTTCGGGATCAGCTTGTAAGTTGCCGGTTCCATCTAGGCCGGCATAGTGGATGTGATTGCTACTCACAGTTATTGAATTGTAGTAGCAGTGACATTCATTCATGGACCACACTTTGGCTTAACATCAAGCGGGGTGCTGTCATATGTCGAGTCACAATAAAAAAAAAAATATCATCTTCATCATCAGCCGGAAGACGTCCAGTGCTGAATATAGGCCTGCTTGGAACGCCATTCCTAACGAAATGATGCCAGTTGCATCCACCGGCATCTTGACGTTCATAATGGGGGGTTGTGATAATCCCCATCCTCTGGTGAGACTGGACTACATAAAACTCAACCAGTTTTAACAGTATATCAATCAATTGTCACGCCTTTTCCCATGGGGATAGGCAGAGACAATGGAGCGCCACTTGCCACGATCCTGACACAACTTCCTCGCTTCCTTCACATCCACAACTCTCTTCATACACACTCTAAGGTTATGGGCACTTTCTTGAGGATGTCTCCGATTTGTTCGGAAAACACTCTCCAGGCATATCTTAAGTTAAATAAAACAAAAAATATTTAATGCAAGGATTTATTTGGAAAAGGGTATAAATGTGAACCTACAATATACGGAGCACCATACATAAAATATATCGCAATTATTTTTATACATATAAGGACATACACGACTAAACAATCTTCTAATACTAAATCATGACCAATAACTCTTTTTGGTTCAGTCACTAAATCCATCCACAATATATTATAAAATCACGGCAGTTACTAAGGGGCTTGTATTGTGACGTCACACGAATAGTTAACTTCATAGTGACGTAGTAGTACTTTTTTAAATTGTGACGACATATGACAGCACCCAGCTTGATGTTAAGCTGGAGTGTGGTTTATAAATGGATGTTACTGCTACTACAATTCAATAACTGTAAGTAGCCAGCATCCGCTACGCCGGCCTAGTTGGAACCGGCAACTCACAAGCTAATCCCGAAACGCGACTAAATCACTTCACGGTCTGTATAGTTAACTGTGGACCTCGATTGACAAAGTTGCAGCGCATTAATAACTGCCTGGGACAATAAAACGGAAACTTTGTTTTATTGTTTTGGCGCAACATATGACGGTCGCATGTCAGGACTCCGGACAAGGTCAGTCGGTAACAATACAAGTTTACAACAATACAACACAAGAAACTCAATGACTCATAGGAAAGACCATGGTAATATCACTATGGTTGGAATTTGTGAAAGAAATTGGCACTCATCTCGCTGCACTTTACCAGCTCTTAAATATATTTATACTAGCTGTTCCCGCAGTTTCAGCCGCGTAAAACTAGATTTATAACACAGTCATAAAAAAGGAGGAGGTTCTCAATTCGACTGTATATACCTTTTTTATATTTATAACTCGATAACTCATATAAAAATGACAGACGGAACTAAAAATAAATATAGAAAAATTCCAAACAGCTGAAACTATAGTAAATTTTTAAAATTAATAGTATCCTATGTTACTTCTAGTACCTCCAAAAACATGTGTACAAAATTTCATAATGATCGGTTAAGTAGTAGTTGCGTGAAAACTTAACAAACACATTCTCATTTATAATAATAGTGGGATTCGCTATACAAAAACACATTGATAGATATTGGCTTATGTGTTTAACGCCATCTGGCGAGCGACGTGTAATTTAGCATTAGAAGATGTATATAATTTTAATTAGTTATTAACTTAGTTTAATAGGCCTTTACACTTGAATGTAGTATACAGAAAAGCATTAAGGAGCATATAAGTCCCGCAAATTGGTAATGCGCTGGAACCTTGTCAAATTAACATTCACATGACGTCATTCGCAACTAAAATGTACATCTAATAGTTAATTTAATTTCTTTTAATAAAATTAAAGATAATTATAAAACCAATTATAATTATTTTTAATTGAAATATTATATGGTGGGTAAACACAAATTTTAAACGACTAACCGACTGTTAAACTAGGTTCATGTTCGTACTTACATCAAACGCATTAAGCAGGCAATTCCTGGTTTATTTTCTTTATTAACATCTTGTAGCAACTTTGCAATGGGGAAATAAAATATGAACATGCATAAAAGTTATATAAGCTATCGTTTTTCATCTATTTTATGTTATACCGCGTTCTCACCGGGCGATTTCAGTTGATCAATATTTGTCGTTTAACAAAAATTATATATATATTAATTGCTTCAATTTGGTTGAAAGTCTGTTCAGACGGTTCAAATCTCGAACGATTTCGCAGTTGATCAACTCAAATCGCCTCGTGAGAACGCGGTCTTAATAGAACGTAATGTCCTATAAAGATGTGGGTCCGGTTGAATAATACTTAGCAGTATTGCCACAGGTAAATAAAAATAATTGTTTTGGCACATAACAATTATTTGAACATAAGTTTTTTGTCTGAATAAACAAGAAATAAATATGATTTTGTGGTATAAAACAGCTAAAACTTTGTTTAGATATTTAGTTTATGTTCAGCTAACTACATAATTAAATATATAGTAAGACCGTGCGTGTTTTATAACGTCACCAAAATGGTGGCCAGGCGTATTACCAATTTGCGGGGCTTATACAACAGACTTGTACCTGGCAACACTCAATTATAGCTATTTTGCCATTATACTGGTGTAGTGAAATTACAGAAACGAAAATTGGATTCTAAAGTCACAATTGACAATTAAGTATTGTAATTTTTACTTCAAATTTACTTGTAAATTGTAACGAAATTTATCAACGGCCATCAATAGAGTGTAAATAAAGGATCAAGCCCACAGCCTATTCCCACAGGTATAGGCGAGGAAAAATAAACATATCTATGCATAAAAATATATACAAAACTAATTTATTCGCAACAAAATATAATGGCAGTGAATTTCTGGTTTTACTAGAATATTATAAATTCTTAATATAGGTACAGTTAGTTCTATGATACTAAATACAAGTTTCGGTTCTATTCGAGTTTGACGATTTATTTTTACTGTGACTGGACATCTGACTAAAGCAAAAGAAAGTCCAAGAGTCAACTGTAAAAAACTAGCCAGTTCACCGCTGCCCCAATCGCCGTCACTATGCAGGCCAAATCCTAACAAACAATCAAAAAGCATATGGAATGTGAATTCCATATGTTTTTTATTATTATTGAGATACAGCATCTGACCTTGACTTGTCTGATGGTAAGCAAGAGGAGGTCAAAGAGTAGCGATGACTAAAGAACAGACTCGGTTGACGGCTGCCTCAGTCGCCATCGGCTAGAGTACTTTTTCATGAAGGACTTTTAATATCTCCGAAACTTGTACCTGTTTTAATAGTACTGCACAATATGTTGATTACAAATTATTAATATTGGTCCGTATACACTACAGGGTACAATTACTATATAGTTTTTATTCTTTATTGTAGTCACGATGGTCAATATCTATCCCGAGAGATAAAAATAGAGATTGAAGCTGCGCAGTAACTTGTTTTGTGATCTACTTACTTTTCGTATATACACGACTGTATAGATAGGAGGACTTGCTCCCACCGCAGTCGTCTAGAGCTCTTCTAAACTGCCGATCCTTATACTGCGCAGCCTAAAAGTCAGCGCATAGCTGCCGGGTCATACAAACTCCCTGACAAATATCAGCCACAAAGACTTGTTATAATCCGATTATAATAAGAATAGGACGGAATTGGCGCCATTTTGTGACGTCTAACTCTGCAACCAACTTCACTTTAGTATGGGGTCATTTTCTTTGCGGACCGTCAGGAAAAAGACACCTTCAAATCAGTCAAGTGAAGTTAGTCAACAGCCCGCCCTATTCTTATTTTAATAGCATAGTACATACTCCACCTGATCGATCATCCTGCCAGTCTGGTGACCTGACCACTCATTAGGAAAACTGGCAACCTCGAGTACTTCCTGCACAATGTCTTTGGTATTAAGATTGTTTAAGATTTTACTGCATTTCTAAACAATCTTGTAACGCCATTAGACCCAAACAAATTGAGTCTGCAGTTCATTGCAAAGAGTAACTACTATAAAAAATGACACTCATTGGCACTAATAAATAGACTTGCAACGAATATTCGGTATTCGGAAACTTTTAACCTATTTGGCCCAATACCGAATACTTAGGTAATATGTTATGTTATAATCAGAAAAGTCGTATCAAGAAAATATTATTGACTTTTATAATATATCACAATCAAATTGTCACGCCTTTTTCCCACAGGGATAGGCATAGACAATGGAGTGCCACTTGCCACGATACTGACACATCTCCATAATTCATAAATATTTCTAGTAATCATTAAAGTAGTCATATTTTAACACAATTTATACAAAACTAAACTTGGCCAAACACGCACCTTAATATAGAAACAAAGCCAGCGACGACGCGGAGTGGCAGGAGCGAGAAACAAACACTTGGATACAAGTTGTCCTGCCACTCGCTGGCCGAATACTTTCGCCAAATATTCGGTATTCGGCGTATGAACGAATATACTACTCGTTGCAAGTCTACTAATAACACGATTTGGTGCAGTATAACAGCTATAAACAGTTATGCTAATTCTAATATAAACAACATCGAAAATACTGAATAGTAATTTAATTCTTATGGCCTTCGCATTAAGGGCTGGATTACGAAATCTTAGAAATATAATTGCTTACGGCTTACATGATTCAGACTTGCAGCATGATTACATTTGATAGGCAGCACGTTTTCGGGTGCTCGAATGACTATACGAATTCGGATACTATTACACTGATAGAAAAGCTAGGTTGCCTGTTACCCATAACCTTAGAGCTTGTATGAAGAGAATTGTGGATGTGAAGGAAGCAAGGGACTTGTGTCAGGATCGTGGCAAGTGGCGCTCCATTGTCTCTGCCTATTCCCGTGGGAAAAAGGCGTGATAATTTGATTATTTGATTACACTGACAATCGCAATAGAATAGGATATCAAGTTGACATAGAGTCAGGGAGGTTCGTAATATTCTTTCTCAGACTTACACACTTCTTTTCTCTTCTGTGAGATAATTATATCGATACTAAGTATGCTCCTATAATCTTGGATCCTTCAAGCAAAGCATGAAAATTGAATTAATTTTTTTTCGGCGCTTTTGGTCTTGCTGGAAACACATAAGCTGGAAAAACAGTTCGTCGATTGTTCGACAAAGAAACGACACGCTGAAATCGATCCCGGCATACGACAAAGTGTAATAGTGTTATTTTAAAAATCACAGTATATTTTTTGAGTGAAATAAGAATTCGCAATCCAGCCTTAAAATTTAATAGTAAAATTTATTATAAATATGGGATTTGGTTATTTATAAATTGATTATGATTTTGGACATTTAAGTCTATAGAGCTATCACGACGAACAGTTTGGCAGAGCGAGTGGTGCGGTCACAACATTTAATGCGGTCACAAGACCCTCATGATGGTTTTGGGTTTTGATCCTAATGAGGTAGTAATTAGTCGACTGAGAATACACTTGTAGTTGCGACAACTACAATCGTGGTCGTAAAATAGCCAGTACCAATGTATCTTTGATATATGTGCTTCGTTCGTCCCGTTTCTATGATACATACACCTTTAGTAGTATAGAAATGCTAAAACAAAAAAAATGCACAAAATTTTACATAAGGTAAAGATTCTTGTGCAGTTTACTATCACGTTTATTTTTGGTTAATAATTTTAATTATTTTTTTTATCATTCCTACGTTTTGATAGCTTTGCGGCCATCGTGATCATGAAGAGACTGATAATAACCGATAGTAGGCCGCATAAAATTTGTTTAACTCATTATTCAATGTTCGCGAAAAATCTAAGAAAGTTTTACTATATTTTAAAACTTTTACTATATTTTAACACATTTGACCGCTAAATTAGACCCTCTGGAATCCTATATTGCAGCAGTACCCTCTTTTACCCCCAGCTACTGATCTCTCAGCGCGTAACACTTGAATTACACTACTCTCTCCTGATTTTGTTTTGGTACACTTAATCCAGAGCTGCGGCTAATTACATACCTACCTAATCTACACGACATACCGCCTAACGACACCGTACCTAAACTTCAGGTAACTATACCAGCGGCACGCTATGATGACCGTTTTGACATTTTAACCGTTTATGAAGTTTCGTATAAATTAATATATACTTTTAAAGGAACAATTAGTGTTCTTTATAGTGACAATATCAATTTGCTCCTTCGAATGTAATTATTAAATTATAGAAACTTCATGAGCAGGTTAAACGACAAAACTGTCATTATATCGTGCCGCTGCCCCCCTAGCACGGCAACCCAAGAAGCAAGGTAAAGACCTCAAAGGAATATCATTTCAACTCATTTTAAATACCTCACTAGAACAGTGTATCAAAAAATATATTTAAACTTTCTGTAAAACTTTACACAAAACAACGTTGAATACTTTAGTAAATATTTTTTTAAACATTTTGATGTGCCATCCTAATACGTTATTTAAAATGAGTTACTATGATATTCCTTGCAGTTCTTTATCTTGCTTCTTGGATTGCTGGCTGGTATAACTATGTTAATATCGTAATAACTTTAATGACTTAAATATCATATTAATAATAATTTTAAAATAGTAAATATAATAAATTAATTTCATAATACATTATATAATTATATAAAAAAACTTTACTTATAAGGCTAGGCGTCCACCTAAGCAACGCGGGTAATATAAGTACAAAAATTGTATGAAAAGTTACAGTTAATGCGCCCTGCTCTCATGTTTCTATTTTGAAATTAGACAGCACCAAAAAGTTTCTTGTTTCTTAGGTGGGCATTGTGTATCAAAAGGTACAAGTGAGAATTTGTTCTATTGTTATTCTAAAAAATCTTTTTTAACGCGACATTCTACTTGGTAAACATGGGAAGGTTCAAAAGCGCTTACGATCGAATAAAACTACTTAGATTACACTTGCCTCAGTCGCCGTCACTATAACAGCCACTAAAATTAATTAAATAAGTATAAAATATTGAATAACAAAACAAATTCGCACTTATATCCGATTTCATTAAAGATACTTAAAACATAAAATGAAAAATACTGGCTACATAGTTATTAATTCATAAAAAATACAAATATAAAAATAAACAAATTACATTTAACATAATAAAATATTAACAATATAATAAGTACTAAAATGTAATAAAAAAATAATATAAAAATCCATTTAAAAATATAAAGTTAAAATTTTGTCTGTTATGAAATAATAGGAATCATAATAAATGCACAAATATTTTACAATTGGATTATTCCCCTTAGAAACCCTTTGCCTAAATCCTCGGAAGGTTTTAAGCCAATTATTACCCTATTGCTCTGTCTATCCCTGCGGGAAAAAGGCGTGACAATTTGATTAACTTAACCCATATCTTTTGCTATTATTAATTTGTCCTCTCCTGATTGAAATAATTAAATATGAACAAAAACAGAAAAGTGGGCTGTAAAGTCAAGGGTTTTAAACCTACTAAGGTATACTTAAAACCATCAAATGATTGAGACCAGGGGTTTTGAGGGGTACACTCCTAAAAATTTGAATAGCCTAATTAATTAGTAAAAATAAATTTTAAAAATTATCTTTGTAAATAAAAAAATCTGATTAAAACATTCATTCTAATTCCAAATTCATAAAAAACTGCTTTTAGTACATAAGTTAAAAAACTGATAAATATTGTGATAGTTGATTAAAGCATGTTTTAAAGTACCACAGACCTAACTTTAAAAATTAAAAACAAATGTATAAGTCTTAAAGGAATGAATGATTTATGGTAATAATTCAACATAGTTAGCTGGGAACAAACCATAGTCCCCTGTGGGCCCAAGCCCCTGCCACCAGCCAGCGTCAATTTGTTGAATATGCGTGATTATGTCACCAGGGTAGAACGTTATCTCCGTGTCGTCAGCTACAAAGACAAATAAAACTATTATAAAATCTATCGCAATATGATGCGACGAAAATCCGGCTCGAAGGACCAAAATATGTTGATGCGGAGGTGGAGCTGGTGTTTCGTGGAAATCAAACCCTTTTTTTTGTTCTTGATGAGGCTTTAATGCGTATTTGGTTACATACTATTTTAAATTGAATTTAAATTAAATCATTTTATAACGCGGGTGCTGTCGATGGCTCCCGTTCAAAGTCTGTCTGATGCCCGGCCACGCGCCTCGCAAGCGCCGTGTTTCACCGGTGGGGGCGCTGCACCGCGTTGTCCAATCGTCACTGATGACGCTTTTCATGTGGCGCGCAATTTGAAAATGTCAGCGCGGCGCCATATTTGAAATGCGCGAACACCAAGTAATTTAAACTGGGGATGTTATGGATATGAAATTTCGGTTATGGATACGGATATAGGGATAATATTATACCAGCTTTAGATACGGTTATGGATGTGTAATTATTTTTTATTATTGTGTCACGACATCGTAATTCGACCAGCCTGATGATAAGCAAGAGGAGGTCCAAAAGTGACGACGACTGAAAAAACCGAGTTAGTTAACGAATGCCTCAGTCGCCGTCACTATGCCGGCCAAAAAAATTGCGTATCATCCAATAGTTTCGGATAATTTCTGTTAACGGATATAGAATTTTTAAGGAATTTCTAGAGTAAAATCCAAATAGGTAATTAGTCTGGTCATTTAGGTTATTATAGCTACCTACGAGTACAGGTGTGTCAGCTGCGCCCCTATCCGAAATTATCCGAAACTTTTATAACGGATTCGGATACGGTTACTGATAGGTTTTTATTTCGGAATCGATAGTTACGGTAACGGCTACAGAGCTCCATAACATCCCTAATTTTAAATTATGAATCCAACTCAACTCACCAGCTTGATAATCATAAATAGCTTTAGCACTAAGTCCTGGATCCAAATCCTCATAAATGGTACCTTCCTCTTGCTCACCCTCCACTGGAACTGAATAAAATAACTCTTATATACAAATACATAGACACAAGCTTAATTGCGAAAGCTATCGAAATAGTGACACTTAAAATTGGCTGGGTTATAATTTGCTAAACCAAACAGTTTCGTGGTTGATCGTTCAAACTCGTGCCATCACTAAAACTTGGTGATGTATCTAATTTTAATTATTATTATTTACCATAGAGCTTGTATGAAGAGAATTGTGAATGTGAAGGAAAAAAGGGAGTTGTGTCAGGATCATGGCAAGTGACGCTCTATTGTCTCAGCCTATCCCTGTGGGAAAAAAGCGTGACAATTTGATTGATAGTAATGATATACTGAAATTTTCTTACCATCATGTCCATTCCCGTTACTCTCTTTCTTATAATTAACATTTTCTATAACAGTATTTTGTCTACTTAGTTCACCTTTATCATCTGTGTTCTTAGTGTATGGTGACCTTTTAATAGTACTAAATTTACTATCACTATCATCATCATCATTCTCATTCCCACTCGAATATGACGCATCAAACATATCATTCTCAAGTATGTTCTGCTTTATCATCGGCTCACTTCGCTTATCACCAATCACACTCGGATCTATATCTCTATACTTATACTCCTCGTAATTTATGGCACTTAATGAACCTTGAACCTCTTCCGTTCCAGGTGATAAGTCAGTAGGATCAATCAAAGGTTCATATTGAATCTGAGAAGGACTTTCCAAACTCATTTTAATCTTATCAATGTTCCGTATTGGACTCGTTTTTGGTTGGTCGACTACTGTTTCCTGCAATGTGTCTTTTGGTGTTGCTTGAGGTGAAATAGGTGATGTGATTGGTGATTTAGGTGATTGTGGTTGTTGGGCTTGCTGTGTGAAACTGTTGATTCGTTGTGCTATTACTGAACTGCGGATTGGCTTTTCTGGTGCACTGTTGTTTGGCCTGTGATAAAAATCATATTAGCTAACTAAAATATGTTAAAGATTTGTTGTAGTTAAGAACGCGGGTTAAAAGTGGCCGGCATAGTGAAGGCGGCTGAGATATCTGTGAACTAAGGCGTTTGTTGACTTTCCCTTGTCACCATCAGTCAAGTGATGGTTTTTGGCCAGGACATAGTGACGGCGACTGAGACAACTTTAAACTGAGTCGGTTTCCGTCGTTGGCACTCTGAGACCTCCTCTTCCTTACCATCAGGCAAGTTAAACATAAAAAAATCACAATAAAAAAATCAATTGAACCCAAAAAAAAATCAATTAATTTAGATACTCAATCTTGATTGAATTGATTATAGTAAACTATACTTTCCTAAAGCTAGTGGCTGCCAAGGAAGATCACGATTATCTGGGTTTACTCTCCGGCAGCTGAGTGCTTGACGTATGTATAGAAAGGACATCATTCATTTTGTATAGGGACTTAGGCTTAATTGTATTAACAATTGTATATACATTTTAAAATAGTTTGAAGAACGAAGATCACAATGTAATTGGAATATATCCTTAATTTTGCATAGTTTAGGTGTGCAAAATAATCAAGCTATAATTATGACAGTTCAAAGCAGAATTGTTAAAATGGCGTGTCTTTGTGATTGACAAACGATACAAAATCCATTTCTTATTTCCAAATAACTCAATTGCACAGCAATTAAAATCTAAATCGTAATTAGTTAAATGATGTCCTTTTAAAATTTTATAACATATTGTTCACCTGTGATGTATTTGTCCCTGTGTAAGGTTATGTTCAAAGACAGCTCTCGCAGCAGCTGTGGAGCGACCAATAATATTGCGTGCTTCTTGGGAGCCTGAGCCTTTGATATTCGGCGGTGCTTCCTCAGGGCTTACGCTTCTGAAAATTATTATTATATTTAATTATATGAATTTTAGAAAAAAAAAAAACTAAAAATTACCTGCATGATTAAGAAAAAAGGCAAGATAACTAGATTGAGACTAGAGACAACTTTTTTAGCATTTTTTTTTATTGTGACTTGTAATCTGACCTCGACCCGCCTGATAGTAAGCAAGAGGAGGTCCAAGAGTGCTGGCGACTCTAAAAACCGCGTCTTAACAGTTGGCCCAGTCGCAGTCACTATGCCTTCCAAAGGTGCTTCTTCACGCATCGCTTGAAGGATCCAAGGTTATAGGATCAAGAGAACTCATGGGCTGGTGTTGATTGTTCTGCAAAGAAACGACGCATCGAACCTTTTAGTTCGACTGCCGATTGGCTCGACAAAATGCGGATAGGTAAAGGAAAATACCAAATATGAATTAAAAAATATTACTTTTCTTGCTCTGCTTTTGCTCTTCTTTGTGCATCTACAGCATCCCTTTTTCTTACATCTTCTTCAGCCTTTTTCTTTTCCTAGAATTTTAATTTGTTACTATTTATTTTATTTTATGATTCGCTTTTGGTTGAACAAACTATGAACAACTACAAAAATCTAATGTTTTCAAATATGTATATTTTATAAATTCCACCTCTTCCCATACCTCTTCCCGTCTCTTTTTCTCTTGTTGAATCCTTCTCTTTTCCTCTTCCTCCTCTTTAATCCAGAATTGATCTCTTTCTTTTGAATTGATTTCTTGCCCTGTAAATGCACATTTAATATTTTATTCCCCTTTGGCCGGTATAGTGACAACTGTAAGATGTGACGGCATTTTTAGTCGTCGGCGCTCTTAGACCTCTAAAGTTTAGATAACCTCTTGGCTAAAAGTTAAATGTTGCAATTTAAAGAAAAGAAAGGCAATTATGCTGAGTCATTATTATTTTGTGTACTTTGCTAGGTTTACTTGGCTGTCATGAGCTTGTCAAATTTAGTTTTTGTGTCAAACAATCGACAAGTGCCCATGTGTTTAACCCATGGTATAACCTTGCAATCTTCAAGCGATCTTGACCCTAGTCAGCATAGTTAACATAAACCAAAAAGTTCGGTGCGTCTTTTCTTTGTAGATCAATCGACAAGTGGAATGCTTTGCCTGCCCATGTGTTCTCTCCATCCTATGACCTTGGATCCTTCAAGCGATGCGTGAAGAAGCATCTTAGGCCGGCATAGTGGCGGCGGCTGGGAAAGCCATGAACTGACTCGGTTGTCCCAGTCGTCGTCACTCTTGGACCTCCTCTTGCTTATCATCAGGCGGGTCGAGGTCAGATGTCGTGTCACAATAAAAAAATAATAAAAAAAAAAACAGTTTTTTAGTTGTCAACATTCTTGGACCTTACGCCAAAGATCAAAGAGGCTGTATGGTCTCTGATACATTTTTGGACCCTGCTTACCATTAGGTTAGTTCAGATCAACTACAAAACAAGAGAGAAATATACAAATGAAAAAATAAAATATATATATTAATGTACTATTATACCTGGATTAACCTTCCTATACGTAGTCCCGACAGGTCCACTAGGTGGCAGATCCCCAGTCCGAGAAGACTTATAATTGAATGCTGAGCCAGCTTTATCCAGTTTATTAAGAATCAATGTCTCTTCCAGGTCATCTTCTGTTCTAGCATGCATGGTTAAGTGAAAGCCAGAGAAAAACTGGCTGACATACTTAATATGATTGGCACATGTTCCCTTTCTAACTGTAGGCGCTCCTTCACCCTAAAGAAGATTTTATACTAGTACAAGGTGTGACTGGGTGCAGGCCATCACTGTCTGATGAAATATGGGCATCAGACAGAGATGGCCTGTGGGTCTGCTACTTACAGTTATTTAACTGTAGTAGCCAGTCAACTCTAATCATGAACTGCACTTTAGCTTGTAATTAGGCAGGGTGCTGTCAAGTAAGTCACCAAAACATTTCAGAGTAGTTTTTATTTCTTTGAAACCCAAATTGCTAATCCTTTAGTATTTCATTTATTACCCACCTATGTCGAAGCCATATGGTCTACATCATGGTAGGTGCCATAACCATTACAACCTCGACATTTCGGATAGCCCCTACAAAGGCTACAAAGGCATGTGCTCTTGAGTTGCAGTAGTGTAGCCGAAGGGAGACAGAAGTTCTTTGGCTAGGAGAGGACCCTTCCGGAGGTCTGCAGAAACAAGAAGGGTCTCCTCTTTCTGGAGGAGATCGGGTGGCTCCACTGAGGAAGAACCGTTGAATAACACACAAAGGCTGCAACAAACTCAAGTGCGGAAACGAGTCCCCACATAACATAACAGTAACATGTATGTGGACATGTTCACCTGTTCCCACATAACTTCTAAACTGCTTATTGTTAGCGAATTGAGGTATTATTCTACTAAATCAAATGTTTATTAACCATGTCATGTATCTGTTTAGTCACCACCCATTCTAAAACAGTTGTACCAATTGGAATCAATAAGTGACAGACAATGAATGTTATTTTAAGTGTACTGTGATTCATATTATGAGTGTTGGAGGCTATTCTCTTTCATTATGACTCATTCTCCAGCTTAATAGTGTGAATAATACATATAAAAACAAACAAAAAAAGATAATACTTATAATATCTAATCTTACAACTTACTTGCCAATTGATAAGAACATATTTAGATATACTGCCGTCTGGTACATCAACTTTAAGAAATGCATACATTATTTTTCCACTATTGAGATCATCTGTAAGCTCCAATAAGCCTCCATTGCCTTTGCTTATGAATTTCAAATCATTAGACATACCATCATAACCAAATAATGCCCTAAAAATAAAATTATTCAATTTTTATGATACAACTCACAGCCCATATTTGGTTTAATATGATTCAGTACTTATATACCTAAGCCTATGTATATAAGTAAAGTCATTAGTGGTCTACATTTAACCGGTAATACTAAATTTTACGCCCAAATGAGATAATTATTTATTTCTTTTATAACTTGAAATCTTGATTTTTATTGTTGTATAGTGATAGACAGTAACATTGTTATGAAGACAATAAAGTAATGAAAACATCTGAATATTAATAGGCTTAATTAAGCGATTGTATTTATTATGTTAAACAAGTAGGTCGGCAAAGTTGTTTATTCCATACCAGTCAGTATCGCTCTTTTCGTCCAATACATCTTTCCAAGCGGCAATTAACGAGTCACGATGTTTATCCAGATTAATAGCCATTTTACATTATTTGTATACAACGTCTATTCTTTATATTGTCATCGAAATTAGAAATGTTCCGAAATTTACAACGTCGCGAACTCAAGTCCATCAATTTTTCAGAGACAACAAATCTATTTTATCTGATAGCAACACTACAAAAGAAAATTTAATATAGGATTTTTTTTATTATTAATTAACTAATAGCTTGGATATAAGCCCTTCAGCCACAGCAATTAGTGTTGCTATGGTAAAAATAAAAAATTTTATAATCTGCAATAAAACGAAATAGAGAGAGATTGTGATTTAGAAAAGAGCAGCCGTATTAACCGATTCAATGCCGATGAATCAGATTTGATTCCTGTCAAACTTCTTGGGTGACAGCTTAGTTCTTAAAGTTCACACGAAGCGCTGCACAAAGTACGGAGTAGCGATGTGCAAGTCGAATGATTTCATTAATCGAATAACCAATTGATTATTGAACTAATATTATCAAATGATAATACTAATATTAGTAGCAACAGCAGTAGTGGAGGACTTACAAAAACATAATCATCCTTGTATAGCACATACTATAAATTAAACGAAATAAATACTAGTGATGAATGTGTGCCCACACATTTTGATCAAAAGTTTTCCCAAAAAAATACCTCCGAAACCTCCAGTATTACGGCTTATATAATAGTAAAACAATATAAAGATATGGCTCTGATAGATAGAAACACGAATCCTCTAACATTTTGGGAAGACCAAGACCAAAATGACCGATATATAATATAAATTAGCCAAAAAATATTTATATATTCCTGCAACATCTGTCCCAACTGAAAGACTTTTTCCAAAAGCAGGATGTTTAACTGATCGGCGTAATCGGTTAAGTCCAGAGAAGCTAGATTCTTTCAAAATTATAATGCCTAAATAATTTTTAGAATTGTATTTTCTTTAAAATGATTTTCCAACTAAATAGTTATGTTGATAATTTACATGTTAACTTCTATTTAAATTATTCGAATCGGATCTTTGGTTTAGATGTTACGACGACAGGTATAAAAATGTCTTTCGAATGACAGATGTTTCCATACATAAATGCTGTGCTACGAGCGAACAAATCTATGCTTAGTTTAGTTTATTTATTACTAATAACTTACTTACACATTTTATTTTTATCTGATTATGTTAACCCGTCGTATTCCATTGTCGCAGATCTACGACAAACAAAAACAACTATTTTTTAAATTCATTTCTTTGTGTCTAATTAAACGATTGTTTTTATATATTAGTTTTGTTTTACTTTAATACGTGTCTTGCTCGGACACGCTTTTTGTTACTTTTTGTTTAATAAAACAGTAGTAGTTGCAATAAATCGAAATCCATAATACTAATTTTTAATCAATTTATTCGAATTGTCGAAAAGCTAATTTTTTAAACAAATGTATGCTAGTAAATAATTACAACGGAGTTTATTGTTCTTAACGCTAAAGTTAGTAACTAATCCCTATTAACAATCGACTAAGTCGAATGATTACTGAAATCAATTAATTCGATTATGCACATCACTACTGTGGAGTGAAAATGGCGTTCGCGTTCGCTAGCGCTGCGTGTGAACTTTTAGAACTATAATAACTAATGTCAAAGCAGCTGTCCATCTGTCAAATAGTGAATTTGACGTGGCAATGAATCGGTTAATAGATGTGCCGTAATTTGTAATACTTATGACTTTAAATATTTTAATCTATAACAATGATGAATATCTTATAAATTAAAATAAATTGTTGTAGGTAAATTATTTAAAATACAGAATCGCTATGATCGATTCTGAGCTTGAATCGTTATGAGCTTCTCTTGCTTAGTCGCGTTTCGGGATTAGCTTAAAAGATGCCGGTTGATGACTTGTAGTATCAGTCGCCTCCATACATGGACCCCATGGACCTCATGGACCACATCCCAGCCTAATGTTTTTTTTTTTTTATTGTGACTCGACATATGACAGCACCCCGCTTGATGTTAAGCCAAAGTGTGGTCCATGAATGAATGTCACTGCTACTACAATTCAATAACTGTGAGTAGCAATCACATCCACTATGCCGGCCTAGTTGGAACCGGCAACTTACAAGCTGATCCCGAAACGCGACCAAATCACTTCACGGTCTGTATACTTGTAAGTGGTGGTACTACCCCGGATCGGCAGACTGGGTACCACTGTCTACCACTCTTGTCAGGTGCGATGCTGTCATATGTTGAGTTACAATAAAAATAGCTAATACAGATGCTTCAATATTCAAGTGGTCAATTAGGCAAACAAATTACCACATCAACCATGTACCTTATCCATTATAGTAGGGGAGCCCAAGCGGGGATTTCTGGATTTACTCCAGCGTGACAGATTAAATTATGGGAGATACCTTGTACCCTGTAGAGTATATCTACCAAGTATTAGCCCTTAATACAGGGGGGTACGTGTATGGCAGCTGGTCAGAATTGTAAAAAAAAATCGATCTTTGAATATACTCGAGCGCGTCAGATTAAGCTAAGGTGAGTTAATTACATACTAATAAGTGCACATTTTCTTAATCTGACGGATTGAGTGTGACGGAAGAGAATGGGAAGGTCACAAACTTGTAAAAAAAAATCGTCACCTGGACATTCTCGAGCGCGGTCGATTTTAATTTTATTTTGAAGAAAAATGACTAAGAATTACTAAAAAACTATAATCTGTCAATTTCAACAAGCCGAAGTAGCAAAAATCGTTGATAAAGTTTAGTGCGAGCAGTTGCAGTAGAGCATGTATTCCCCACTTCGCGTCTCTCGTTCCCTTTCACTTCTTCTTTATCTATTACTCTCTCGCACAGTCTTAATATACAGGGTGTTACAAAACACCTCCTAAAGCCAAACCCCCTTAAAGGTGTTAAATGGTCTCTTATAAAATATTTATTTCAATAATGTGCCAACCCTGTTTCAGTGAAATTAAACAGTAAATTACATAGAACATATATTTTATGGAACGCCTATGAACATTTTGACCTAATGTACAATGTAAAAAAGTATAAACTGTACAAGAAAGAAGATTTTAAGATCTTATCTTAATAACCATAAATTATATATACTTTTTCGTAAGTAAAGTATGTAAAGTTTATAGTATGTATTGTATGGATGGATGGATGGATGTTTGTTACTCTTTCACGCAAAACTACTAAATGGATTTTATTGAAACTTTACAATAATATAGCTCAGAAACTGTGTTTCTGAGATATTATTACTTATTAGTAAAAGTGGGCAGTGATTGTGAGTGAAAGAGAGAGAAATAGTCTAAACTATACCGCGATTAGTGTGCGATTAGTGTGAGTGTGTAACAATTACCTTAAAAACCGTTTACCAATTACCGTTTTTTTTTTCAAATTGTCAGATTAATGAAATCCCTCCAGATAATTGTCAGATTAAGGGTCAGTACAATTGGGTCATCTTACTGAACCTTCTGTATAAAAGACTGACGCGCTCGAGTATTTCAAATTAACGATTTTTTTTACATTTTCAAAACTCCGCCACGAACTTGCGTCATGTCGGAATGGTCAGTCTTTTGAATGGGAGCTTCTGTGGGGCTTATTTAACATCCCCTCTGAATGTCTGACGCGCTCGAGCAAATTTTGTTTTTTTTTGTTTTTCTACCTTTCCGTACTGCCACCCCCACCATGCAAACCGTCAGATTAACATACCTACAGTATTATGGACACGTGGAGTATATACAATATCAAAATCTGACGCGCTCGAGTATATTTTTTTAATTGTTTTTTTTTTACATTTTTGTAAATCCGTACAGCCTTCCCCCACCGCTAAAACCAAAAACCCACGTAACATTTAATTTTTTTATCACCTAAACTTTAATATTTAATAGGTCCCTACGACGCTCGAGTAAATCCCCGATTAGCCTCTTGGGCTCCCCTACTATTACGATCATTTATAATTCATAGCTACGTCAACCTAGATAATGGTTTCATTTTTCAATGTTACAAGTTAGAAGCCATTACAACCGTAACTATATGGGATTGCATTAAATATTTACACACGGAGTTTAGGGTGCTTCTCTAAATTGTTTTCCTTGTTGGGCGTAAAGTTCCGGGTTCGATTCCCGGTCGGAGCAAATGTTTGTTTCATAGCTTTTGTTTGCAATATTTTTTAATTATATTAAATATTATATTAAATATTTGTTAATAAAAAAAGAGGCGGATATTTGTTTCGCGTCCGGTTATCAAAGAGTGGTAGGCAGTGATACCCCGTCCGCGATTCAAAATAGTACCACCACTTATAAGTATACAGACCGTAGAGTGATTTAGATGCATTTTGGGATCAGCTTGTAAGTTGCCGCTTCCAACTAGGCCGGCATAGTGGATGTGTAGATACTTGTATGTGTAGATGTGCAGTGACATCCATTCATGGACCACACTCCAGCTTAACATTAAGCGAAGTGCTGTCATATGTCGAGTTTACAAAAATTAAAAAAATGAGGTGATATTGTAATAATACACGTGGGTCTTATTGTGGGTCCAATTGTGGCAGTACGCTGCCTGAAGATGAGCAAGATTGCGGTCTATGAATGGAAGCGACTGCTATTACAGTTGAATAATTGTAAATATCAACCGCATCCACTATCCAGGCATAGTTAGAACCAGAAGCGTAGCGTGCCTTAGCGGGGCCCCGTATAAAAAATTGTTTGGAGGCCGATAGAAAGAGTAAAGATTTCTCACAAAAGAAAAAAATCTGCATAAAATTAAAATAAATATTTATTCATCATAATTATCTGTCACTTTTTCCAATATTTTTACAAACAATTGAATTTAAATATCCTTGCCTTTTTCCCTTAATTTATTTTATTATTTATACCTGATGATGACTTTAGTTTTTCTAAAGTTTCTTTTTGAAAAGTTTTTGTTAATTTTTGCTTACGCTAGTTTGGAGGTAAATTGTAAAGGCTTAGAGCGCATGGATTAGAGCGCATAAAGACAGGATGTTAAGGCGACCGTGGTGTAGTGTAAGTGCAATGTTACGCAAACTGAGAGCACGAGTTCAAAAACACTTTCGGTACCAATGTATCTTTGATATATGTACTTTGGTTGTCCTCTTTCTATGATACAAGCACTTTAGTAGCTTAGTATAGAAATGTAAATAATAAAAAATATACAGTTAAAATAATCCTATTGGCACAAGCGCGGCTTGATGAATAATTTGGTAAATGCGCCAAAAGTCCGTTTATACCAAAAAAGCTATCATTGATGACACAGGCAATATAACCATCAGACGCTGCACGGGAGAGATTCAGCGAAACTAGTATGTAGAAAGTATTCGTACTTTGCCATAGCTTTTTCTTGCCATGATCATAATAAAGTTGTGTTTAGTCGTTCGTGATCTGTGTTGCGCGCGCAATCTCGATGCCCTTTCGTTAGTAGTAGAGTAGTAGTCCTTTTTGTACCAGTCATCAGTTACAGAGAAGTTCTAAAGGCGACCGCTTGTCGTGACGCGATGTTTTGTTTATCTTTTACGAGAGATATAATAATCTAGTTTCTTTTAAAATGTGGGTGGACGTTACTTCGCGGGAAAGGCAGAATTATATGACAGCTACTAACGGGTCATTTATACCAGGGTAGGTTTTGTGAGGGTACTTCTTACATAGGGGTTGAATTCAAAGAAATAAGGGGAATGTATGGGAAGCTATAATTTTGATTGTTGTCCTACTATTAGTTTTTATTCATTTTCTTTTCGCAGTAGTTTTTTTTGTACTTTTTTTAAGCTTGGAACGACCAACGTTTATTTTAAAAAAAATGCGTTCTTTATTGCTGGCCACTGCAGAGTTTCAACCTATACTCTCTATTGACCAGCCTAATCAAGACTTTACTGTCTACCATATTTATCATAGAATACAATGAAACATTATATTCTTTGAAGGCGATCGTGGTGTAGTGGCAGTGCAATGGTCGTGCAAACCAAGAGCACGGGTTCAAAACCACTTGCTGGTACCAATGTATCATTGATATATGTAGTTTGGTTGTCCTGTTTCTATAATACAAACACTAGTAGCTTAGTATACAAATAAATAAAATAAAAATATCAACATCAAAATTTATACATAATTCAGAAATTAATTGTTTATTGATTCTAGTGAGTATAAATATCTTTTATTTCTATATTTGGTTTGGAAGATCAATTATAGAAAACGAGCTGTCGAAAGTATAAATAAGTTATACTAATAAGTTATGATATAGGACGCCTGCAAAGTTGGATGTCCTGGGTTAGGAGAGGCTGGGTGAGACGACGAAAATTCCAGGAAAGTAATATGGAGGATGAATATGTCTGGTATGTGAATATGGCCATGTGGACTCGAAAAAAACAACCTTAAGTCAAGCTTTTTACCACGCTTTTATTAGCTTGACTTGTATGTATGTAATTATGTAACGGAATCTTTCAAACTCTTCTAGAGGTCTGAATAATTAGAAAATTTGTACATGCATTAAGAACCTATGACAATACAATAATTTCAATAAATATTTTTTTAGCGGCATAGTGACGACGACTGAGGCTACCGTGAAGTGATTCGGTTTTTTCAATCGTCGGAATTCTCGGACCTCCTCTTGTTTACCATTTATTTAATCCTTTGCTTACCATTTGCTTGCTTTTTAGTTCACATTATCATGCAAGCGTGTTTTTTAGTTTTTTTAACTATAGTTTTATTTACCGTGACAATAAAATGTGTAGTAGACAATAATTCTTATAATAATAACAGATAGGAAAGTTAATTCGTAAATTATAATCCATGAAATTATAACAACAGAGCACCACTTAATACCTGACCAATTGGCCGGCATAGTAACAGCGACTGAGGCAAGCCTGAACTGATTCGTTTTTTTTCAGTCGGCACTCTTGGACCTCCTTTTTACTATCAGGTCGAGGACATACGTCGAGCAACAATAAAAAAACTTACCTGGACTTACCTTTTGTTCTACTAAAACATAAAATAGGTCAGATGTCGTGTCACAATAAAAAAAACAATAAGGTTTATTATAAAGTTGTTGACCATGACATCCATTATCGAGTTACGATTCATTTATAAGTATTATTTTCATGCTATAATAATTATAATTTTATCAATAAAAGCGACCGTGGTATAGTGCTGTAGCAAACCGATCACGGGTTTAAAACCACTTACAAATGTATCTTTTATATCTGTACTTTGGTTGTCCTGTTTCTATGATACAAACGTTGTAGTAGCTTAGTATAGAAATGTAAAAAATGAACATACCTTCATTCTACATACCGACATAGCAATACGACCTAGAATACGGTAAACTATTCGAAATCTATGATGTTGACTGAGTTTTTTCAGTCGTCGCCGCCTTTGGATCACACCTAGCTTATCAAGGCAAGGCAAGTTCTGTCGTCAACTTTTAATGTATAGAGATTCTAAGCATAGATCTCCCGAATCAACAATCAAAACAAAAAAATAATATGTTGCGTATTGTTTCTTTGTCGAACAATCGACAAAGAAACGAGTCAACAAATATTCTTTTGTATAATCTTGGGCGTAAAAAGCATTAAATAAGATTAAAATAAGAATAGGACGGAATCGGCGCCATTTTGTGACGTCTAACTCTCCAACCAATTTCACTTTAGTATGGTGAATTTTTCTTTGCGGACCGTCAAGAAAATGACACCTTTGAATGAGTCAAGTGATGTTAGTTAACAGCCCGCCCTTTTCTTATTGTAATAACATGGTATAAAAAATATTTGTATCAATATAATTTTGCTATATTTTGGAACTCTGCCCGGTAACTTCGCCGCGCAATCTCTGGGTTCCGTGAAACTCAATTTCAGACACAATTCTTACTTAACTTTATTCCAATGCTAACATTATTACAGCATAAATTAGTAGTACATACAGAATAGAATAAATTTCACGTGTGCAAATCGGTTAACTGCGACCGGGTAGCGAACCCGTTGTCAGAATCTTAATGTACGATCGCTATGACCACTAAGCGCCTATTTATCCAACTCCACTATTCCTTATTATTGTATTTTTTTAACACTTACGGTCTTACCTACTACAAAATTTTAAATAATGTTTAAAATATATTGGTATACTCGTACAGTCAAACGTCATTTTGTGGTACCAAACTTAGAACATGTTTAATGTCTAACTAAAGCGCGTTTTTTAAATAGTAACGTCTATATATAACTGTATCTATATCTCGGTTTATGTGATATTTATCAAAAATTTTCGATTTTCCAGTAAACTGGGCATGATCGCATCAACCTCGCTTATCGGAATAATCTTTTCGCGCAAACTAAAAGCTCATATAGGTATCTGCAAAAATAAATATTTATCGTCATTTTTCTTTTTTCTTTTCTTCTTGTTTATGGCTTTAGTATTTAACTTGCCAGTGTCAAAGTAAAAATATATGGTTCAATGTCAAAACATTGTCAAGTAAAGATGAAGATGAACCACGCGAGTGATTCATCAAATGATGATGATGAGAATGAGGTTGATGATGATCGTTTTAGTAAAGCGGCGGAAAGCCTTTACTAAAACTTCAGAAGAAGTCTTGGAGGGAACATGAAGAAACACGTTTCACAACTTTAAATTACTTGTTTATACTTGATCAACTTAAAAACTATTACTGGATAACAATTCCACCATTATTACACATTAATATTTATGAAAAACACAAGCTTTTAAAATAATTCAAAATTGCGCTTCCTTTCAGTTGCACTTGCCCGCCAAAACTCTATATATCGTCATCATCAAATGTCACGTCTTTACTTTTAATTACCACCGAGATAGGCAGAGATATCGCTTCTATCATATCCTCAATTTTCTTCATCCAGATTTTTAGGTTATGAGCCTAAATCTGGATATTTTTATATTTTTTTATAAAAATTATAAAATTATAAAAATTATCCAGAAATCATATTTTTAAAAAAATATGATTTCACATCTGACCTCCACCTGCCTGCTGGTAAGCATGATGGAGGTCCAAGAGTGCCGACGACTGAAAAAAATAAGTGTTAATGTTTTGCAATAAAAGTAGATTAAAAAAGCGGTCATGTGCGAGTCGGACCCGCCCATGAAGAGTTCCGTAGCAGCATGTAACATAATAATATAAAAGTTCTTGAAGTTCGTTGTAACTTTGATCGATTTTTATATATTTAAGTTAATTAAATGAAAGGTAAATTGCGGTTAACGGTTTATGACGTATTAAACAAAAACTACTTACTAGATCTCGTTCAAACCAATTTTCGGTGAAAGTTTAATGTACATAAAAAAATTAAGTTTTATAATTCTCTTATTTTAGAAGTTACAGGGGAAGGACACACATTTTACCACTTAGCAAAAAATGATATTAGAAACCACAATATTTTTTGATGACCTATCCATAGATACCTCACACACACGTATGGGTTTCATAAAATAACATTTTTGAGTTTCAGTTCCAAGTATGGGGAACCCCTAAAATTTATTGTTTTTTTTTTATTTTTGTGTGAAAATCTTAATGCGGTTCACAGAATACATCTATATACCAAGTTTCAACAGTATAGTTCTTATAGTTTCGGAAAAAAGTGTCTGTGACATACGGACGGACAGGGACAGACATGGCGAATCTATAAGGGTTCCGTTTTTTCTGCGGAACCCTAAAAATGGTAATAATTTATTTTATTTATTTATTAAACATAAAACCAAAGCTTTGGCCACTGACGCAACGGTTAAATCAGTCGTCGGTACTCTTGGACTTAATCAAATCGCACTAAATTCTTTAACTTCACATAAACACGAATAATACATCAAAATCAGGGTTGTTTGAAAAAATAAACGTTTAAAAATAACTTAAATTAATGTTCGCAAATCGCATAATGAAATCATTTGTAAACGCTAAACATTTTTGCACGATTCCTTCGCTAGTCACATTGTACCTGGCTCTAAGTTGCACCATAGTATTCCATGGATATACATTTATACAACTAATTGAAAGTAAATTGAACTCTATGTGAAAGAATATAAAGGTCATGTATGTATATTTAGTATATCTTATATGCATTAAATCTTTAAACTAAGATTTACCTCATGATGGCAAGTAAGCAAGATAAGGGGTATTGTAGACCCATGTGAAACCTTTTTTTTTGGGACGTCATTTTTTTTTCTCGTCCC
Organism: Tinea trinotella; assembly: GCA_905220615.1. Classification (NCBI taxonomy): domain Eukaryota; kingdom Metazoa; phylum Arthropoda; class Insecta; order Lepidoptera; family Tineidae; genus Tinea; species Tinea trinotella. The sequence goes on along the minus strand of HG992317.1, from coordinate 10,932,431 downwards.
GCCTGATGAAAAGCAAGAAAAAGTCCAAGAGTGACGACGACTGAAAAAAACGAGTTAGTTCACGGCTGCCACAGTCACCGTCACTATGCCGGCCAGAGGCATCGCTTGAATGATCCAAAGTGGATGGAGAGAACACATGGGCTGGTAAATCATTCCACTTTTCGATTGTTCTACAAAGAAAGGACGCACCAAACGAAAAATTTGGGTAATTGGTATCAATTAAAAAAAAAATTATTTTATAAGGTATTGTTTATCTTATTCTTTAGCTTGTATAAAAATAATTGTAGATGTAAGGGAAGCGTGGGAGTTGTGCCAGAATCGTAGCAAGTGGCGCTCCATTGTCTCTGCTTATCCTTGTGGGATTTTTTGAATTTGATTTTGTTTGATAATTATAAATACAAGCATAAATCTCATATGTTATTACAATCTTTTAATGCCATCACATGATTGCCTACTAACCCATTTATGCCTAGTTAAGCACCTTCGTGATACGACCCCATTTATAAAATATCTAAACAGCTGTTGATTATTCGCCCATAAACTGAGTTAAATGTTTTTGCTCCGGATAACTGCTTTGGTTAAACTTTTACCATTATTACCTTCGCCAACTATCTTATTATCAACCATTACTCATTGCTTAGAAAGTTAGTTAAGTGTTTTAGCATAACTTCTTTATTCTCTACCTACTGCAAGAAGTAGGTAAACTCTGAAGCCGTACTGCAGAACTAACTATTGTGATGCGACATCTGACTTCAAATTGTCTGTTATCCCAGTTGTCTTCACTGCGAGGTAGGTTTCTATGCTTCACTTAACTTAAAGGATCCAAGTTTATAGTGTAAGCCATGAGAATAATACGAGTAGGTACAAAGGGAGATGTAGCATTCATTTTGTCGATTGTTCGACAAAGAAACATTGTGCCGAAAGTTTATTTTTAATTTTTTTTTATTGCCACGCGACCCGCCTGATAATAAGCAAGAGAAGCTCCAAGAGTGACGGCGACTGAAAAAAACCGAGTCAATTCACGGCTGCCTTAGTCGCAGTCACTTTTTCGGATGTAATATGAAAATATATGTATTAAATAAATATAAATACAGAAAAAAAACATTTGTCATTGCATATTTCAATTTATAACCTAAATCGAATGTTAGTTAAACTTATTGTACTGTTAACTACAGAAAAAAACCATCCTTCCTTCCTAAATGTATCTTCAATTATTGTATATCAAAAATGTATATCAATTATACTCATGATCTGTATATGAAAATACAGATCATGAGTAAATAGATTTTATTATGTATTTTCTTGACATATTTTTATAGTGAATTTAAATCTCGTAACGGAAAAAGGGTTCGTCTGATATAAAAGCGTGAGCGACCTTCCAACTTTACATAAATTAGGGAAACGGAAATTGACAGACACACGAAGGAATTATCATGATAACCTTGATAATTAAAATAATATGTTATGAGTGTTTTTCATTGTCATTACATGAACAATTTCATATAGCTTACGTTTACTAATTTAATTGATAAAAAAATATTAATCGTCAAACATCAACATAGATAACTATTGGGTTGAGGAAAAAGTCTATTCGAATATAGATAAACTTGTAATAAAATATCTTTTATAATGAAAAATAATGAATTTAGGAAAATACCTATTTGTTTTTACCAGTTTCTAACTCTATATTAAAAGTGTATTATGATATGCCATCCTTTGAATGGACGGTGAATCATTAGTTAGTTTGGAAAAACTACTCAATAAATAATTTAATGTAAAAACAAAGTAGAAGCTTCGGTTACTTGGAATCACAGGGATTCCCTCCGTATTTCATGGAGGGAATCCCTGAGTGGAATTTTCTTGCAATTATTGCTTCGTATTAAGATTTTCAAGATTAGACTTGGATCAAAGGGATACCCCCGCACATTTTTATAACATTTGCAACTAAGTAAAACGTCAGGAGATAATTTCTTGTAATTAATTCTCTTTATCTCAGCTTCTATTTCAAAAATAAGAATCGATTGTCGTGATTTAGGAACAGCTATTTAGCCATAGATATAAATAATATAGACCTTTTTAAACCTTTTTATTTATATCTATGTATTTAGCTTCCTTCATCACGAATGTTAGAATTTTTTTTAAACAAGAAGCTATTCGATTTAATTTGCTTAAGCCGTCCCAGAAGAAGTTATGAGTTCTTTAACCACGCCATGTCGTTATAATAATTCACTTGCACCTTGTAACAATCGTGAGAAAAATGAAAGCGCAAGTGAATACAATGTTAGTCTTATAAAAACAATTGTTACAGTCATAATAAAAATACTTTTATAGCTAATCATTTTCACTTTTTATTATGTCATCGTTGCTTATAAACAAAGTTGGATCATCATTTTAGACAGGAAATTACGTTAGTATTATTTTACATCTATGGGAATCTATTACTCGTACATAACCACAGAGCTTGTATGAAGAGAATTGTTGATGTGAGGGAAGCGAGGGAGTCGTGTTAGGATCATGACAGGTGGCGCTCCATTGCCTATCTCTTCGGAATAAATGAGTTGATTTGATTGATTGATTAAATACATTATTTACTGTAAACATGACTGTCTGTGCTTGTAACAAATAGATGTTTTGCTAATAACATAAAACCAATACCAGTGAGTCAAAAATTTTGGATAATAAATTATTATGTAAATATTGGTTTCTATACTAAGTCCCATCTTGAAAGTTACTAGTAAGAAAGAACTAAGAAATGAGCCCTGTGGAATTCCTAATAAAACAAATTGCTAAGTTACAGCATCAATCACCATAAATAATTGAATAAAAGCGAGTTTTACTTTTTAATCTGCCTCAGATGTTCCATAATTAATTTCACATAGTAAAATAAAACATAAGGGGGAAGCCTTTGTTCAGCAATAGACGTCTTCTGGCTGATGAAGATAAGTAAAAATATTCAATATTTTTTTTATTGTTTCAGGTATACCGGTCATTGTCCTTTGTTGAAATTTCGTTATGGCAAATGTTACGGCGATAATACGAGACAGATATTAAAAGAAATTAGATCAAAAGGATTATTTAAGTAAGTTAACTAGAAAATAATTTTATTCAGTTTTTTTATCACATTCCAATGCCAATTTTTCTTGCAAGTATTGTATGTAGTATTTACCACAGCATTATGCGATCTGATCTGATATAGATCTGACTACGATTTTATCGAATCAGGGCAAAAACTTGATAGTGGCGCCCCTCTCTCCAGCGTTTCAGATAAATAACTTAAAAACTCACAAATTTATAAAGTTCACTTGTGGTGTGGGGCCAGTGTGGCGTCATTTTCTTACAAGTCGACGGTAAGCCAACCAGGCTTTCGTACGCTAGCTGCTAGGTGATTTATAAAGCAAGTGTTTTCCTTTCAATTATATTATATTATGATTTTGGCGCCTCCTAAAACTGCTGCTGGCCGGGCATCAAGTTCTTCTCAGCAGTAAGAAGAACTGAATGATGAAAATAGGATAGCCAAACGGTCACGCGTTAATTGACAGACGCCGGGTTCGGTCTCCGGTCGTGACTGTCCAACGATGTACACGCGTGAATCGATTTTTTATTAATTATGTTTATGTATATTCATATATTATTTGTTTATGTTTGTTATACACAATTGGTATAGAATATTATTTATTGTGACGTGCAGTCCATGAATAGAGGCAATTGCTAGCACAATTAAATAACTGCAAATAGCATTTGCATCTACTATGCTGGATCATGGTAAGTGGCGCTCCATTGTCTCTGCCTATCCCTGTAGGAAAAAGGCGTGACAATTTGATTGATTGATTGATGGTGGCCTAGTTAAAATCAGCAACTGTCATTATATCAATAAGTATTATGATTATGGGTAAAATCTTTTTTTTTATCATTTCCAGCAAACCATTTGAGTACCGTCCAGGGGATAATTACGAAATTAATAATATGCCAAAAAGGGACATCCCTCAACGTGATGTCTATGATGGATTAAGACATCGTGCACCACATTACATGACTGGCTATACTGGCTATGTACCTGGGATGAATTTTAGGTAACACTTTAATATGTAACTTAAAGTAGCAGTTGGATCTTCAGCTTAGTATAATGATCATGATGGTTATAGATTTATATTATCTATTGGTAAGCTCTTTTTTTAATAAAATATGGTTCTCATGAGACCTGCTGTCACAACCTCCTCAGACCTCCTGCTACAATGGATGGCATAAGGAACTACATATGACTAAGACGACATTTTTAATTATATTGAAAGTAATTAAAAATATGGTGCGAAGTTTTTACGTATTATTTTATAATTTTATGCCAATTCCCACAGGGATAGGCAGAGACAATGGAGCACCACTTGCCACGAGCCTGACACAACTCCTTCACTTCCCACCCATCCACAATTCTCTTCATACAAGCTCTACGGTTGTAGGCACTAGGTAAACCAGTTTCTAGAGGATCTCTCCGATTTGTCGAAAAAACTGGGTCTGCCTCGTTTAACGCATAAATTCTACATCAAATCCACATCAGATTTATAAATTCCTTTCGTCAATCTACTTTCACTCATCCTTTCCATGCCCCCTCATCTTTTGTCAAACGTCTTCTTTCAAACCACATCTACATTGGATTTAACTATCCACTTTTTATTATTAAATTATACTTTAAGTTTGGTATCATCTTACCAAATGTTTTTTACCTTGGTACCTTAAATTTCCAAAAAAATATCTCATCAGATATGGAAAATCATACAGTCGCGCCGCAGATGATTGCATGACAGATTTTACTGAACACCAACGAGAGTTAAGACGTAAAGCTGATCACAATAAAAGTTATAATCGATCAAAAAGTGCACCAAAAATGGAAACCATACACTCAAGAGACGAAATTAGAAGGGATCTGAATAGATTTCGGGAAATTAACAAGTATAAAGGTAAAATTAATAAGTATAAAAAGCGCGCTTAGAAAGGGACTACACTTTTTTAATTTCTACATGGGCCTAGATTCTCCTATAATACGATTAAAATACGAATAGGAAGGAATCGGCGCCATTTTGTGACGTCTAACTCTCCAACCAACTTCACTTTAGTATGGTGTCTTTTTCTTTGCGGACCGTCAAGAAAAAGACACCTTTGAATCTGTCAAGTGAAGTTAGTCAACAACCCGTCCTATTTTTATTCTAATTGCATAGTAATACACTTGACGTTGAAAAAGCAGTGACATAGCTTGATTGGTCACTTGTGACCGCGACGTAATTTCGATACTTTTTCGTCATTATAATAATGTATTAAAGAGAATAACGGGCCTGGTGGACTTAAAATAACTTTAGAAGCAATCGTAGTTTTTAATGAAATGAGTTATAAATTCATTAATAATATCATTCATTATAAGTTTTATTAGGAAAGATATTAGGTATTAGCTAGTCGCAAATTATGCAAAATCTTTACAAAGCTAAATGATTATATGGACATATTTGATGACGTCAAGACAAATTTTATGCGGCTTACCATCACGTTTATTTTGGTTTTGATTTTACAATTTGTTTAAATTAATGTTTGCGCAAAATCTAAGAAAATACGACGTCAAGACATTTAATCCTTAAAATGTTATGCCTCAATTTCTACCGTAACAGACACAACTCTCTCTCATATCCTTCATAGCTTCAATTCTTTTCTAAAAGGCTCTATGGTTACGGGCACTACGGATAATATGACATTATTAAAAAGAAACCTTCATTTCAGATAACAACATATCACCAGAATTCCCTCCAATCGCTGGTTACACAGGACACATACCAAGAATAAAAGGCTCCGAGGCATCTCTTAGTCAACGCTACCATTGTGCTGCAAAAAGGGGACTTGAACTAATTAAAATGGAACGAGACAAAAGAAATGAAATCCCAACAGCAGACGCAAATATTAAATCTATATTAAAAGAAGATAGAAGAAAGAGTTCCTATTGGAATTGGGGGTAGCATACGGCCAGAAGGATGTTCTTCGGCAAATGTCGATGAATGTCTTTCTGGGAAAAGTTTAACTCATTCTTTAGCAAATGTTTGAGAGCTTTGTTGAAACTGTAGATGTAGTTTACTGGCTGCATAAGATGAAGTCTGCAAGCAGGGTTGGTAGCCATCTTCCCGACCTAGGTTTAAGTGACCACTACCACAGGTTTGGAGTTTATTAAGAAGTATCAACATGTGCAGTGCCGGATCAAAACTACTTGATGTCCTAGGTCCTAGGCAATCTACGCCTGTGCCTCCCCCCCCTCCCCTCCCACTATCCATTAGTAAACTGTATAGGCCTTTAAAAAAATATGAGATAGATCATCACGTATCTTAACTCTAATTATTCGAATTCTTATTTCGAATTATTCATTCGATAATACGAATAGTAATTCGTATGAGTAGTTATTCCATAAAATAAAAACGTGCTTTTATGTGCTAGCAAATATTTTTTGTTTGGTTTTTGATGCTATCACATACGTGATGCCCTAAGCAATTACTTATAATAATTTGCTTATGGGATAAGTAATCCGGCAATGGATAAACCCCAAAGCTGCAGTCGCATGGTCTGAAAATTCGATCACGAATACCTATTGTCAGTAAATAACCCGTGATAGAGATAATACAAGGCCTTAAGTACAAAAAGTATTAAAATTTTAGAAATAAGAAAAACGCCTTTAATAAAAAGACATCATTCATTTTGTATGGGGACTTGGGCTTAATTGTATTAACAGTTGCATATACATTTTAAAATAGTGTAATGTACTAAGATTACAATGTAACTGGAAAATAAAATTTATTATGCATAATTTAGGTGTGCAAAATAATCAAACTATAATTTTGACAGTTAGAAGCTATGGCGTGTCTTTGTGATTGACAGACGACACAAAATCCATATCTTATTTTCTAAATAACTCAATTGCACAGTAATTAAAAGCAAATTTGTTATTAGTTTTATCACTACAAGTATATTGTCTCTGCCTATCCCTGTGGGAAAAAGGCGTGACAATTTGATTGATTGATTGACTACAAGTATCAAAACTACTATTTATGTTGGACATAACAAAAGTAGTACAAAGAAGCCCAAAATGAATAATGTCCTTTAGATGGTAATAGATAGGTATACCGTTATTAATTTAAGATGTTTACAGCTTTTGATGTTCTTGTGCAACTAGGTGGCGTTGCCTGGAGATACAATTCTTTATAATGCTGTCAGCATCTGGTTGTCTCTCAATCGATATTTGATAAAGAACCGACACAAGACCGGTGGGCCCCGTACACGATAGTTTGCAGCTGAAGATGTTTTCTGCATTTTGTAGTCATTTTAGAGCATTTCGAAAGTTACGCACTCGATATTATTAAATAAAATATGCAATAACAATTCCACGAGAACTAATGGTAGACAGCCTTGTTATAATTCAATTTGAAATTAAGTATGCCGCAAAGCATTTTTAATCATTTTACTGTTTTCCACTCAAGTCATGCCTTTCCACAATCCTGCCATAATTCTCTTATTTTCTTCACGTCTATTACTGCTGCTGATTTTTTAAGAATGACCAAAAACGAATGTCCCGTCCCGCTTTATCTTTCCATTCATCTCTTATTTATTAATCTCCGACATCCATTCTTTTAACTTAATTTACTTTAAAGTCTATAATTAATAAATAATGAATGTTCACATAAATTCATGTAAAGAATATAATGTTGATATATAATTAGATATAGCCATAGAATAAGCCATTGTTGGGCATTCAAAGAGTATTGTAATATATTCCTAATTTGTATATGCCTTATATTAAACAAAATAAAAATTATCAAATCGTTCGCAATATACAACTCCCTCGCTTCCCTCAAATCCACAATTCTCTCGATACATGCCCTACGGTTATACCCTAGCCTAACCAGTCTGGTTGTCAGATTTTTTTATTTTTAAATAAATAAATAAATATGAATTTTAGGTCCAAATTTTAATGATTTATTTTTGTTTTATTAAATTTTGCCGCCCCCTCCGCCCCCGCCACTGCATCTCCATTCATTGCCTGCAATCCAGGTTGACATCAATTACCACCAACAGTCTACCATTCCTAATACCCAGTTTACAGTGCCGTCCGAGACGAAATATGGCGTCGAAATATTTTTACTAGCGATCACCCATCCAACCGCTTTTTGCGCTATACTAAATGATCCGCGTGAAGTACTCAGCTTAGATATAGTTAGATATTGAATTATCTTTAGTTTAACTGTCAGTTATCTAAGGTACTCGGCTACGACTGTACTTTGTCAAATATAATTACCATGCCCGAAATAGTGTTATAATGCGATTAAAATAAGAATAGGACCGAATCGGCGCCATTTTGTGACGTTTAACTCTGCAACCAACTTCACTTTAGTATGGTGTCTTTTTCTTTGCGGACTGCCAAGAAAAAGACACATTTAAATCAGTCAAGTGAAGTTAGTCAACAGCCCGTCCTATTCTTTTTCTAATATCATTATAAGAACCATTAGGGTACTTATGCAACATTTAAAAAAATAAACAATTATTAGTAATAAATAATTTATTAAATATTAATCTCAATACATCATTTTTTTTTATTAAAGACATCTACTCAGAGTAAAAACTAGAGACATAAGGCACACGTCACATAAGAACCATTTATTCTTCTGTGAAATTGTAAATACAAAATATGTTTATTTATTAGTAAAATAAGATTCATTATTCTTAACAAATAAATAGAATAAAGAATTAAGTAATATAATACATGCATTTTATTTTCTATATAAAGAACTAATTAGGACCTTCATTGTCCTGATATTCATTAATTCAAACAGTGCAACGAACAAAGCTTTATAGCTTGCCTAACTATAAATGACGCGCCCCTCCACTATGAGTTTCTTTAAATGTGTGAATGCAAATATTTCTAACTATACCATTATACTTCAACAGCGTGTTCTTCCTTTTGTTTTCAACCAGCAACTAAAGAGCCAATTAGAATTGCATTGTCTGTGTGTTGCATCCATATTTTAAATTTGCTCGTGAGCGTAAATATAGTGGAGTGACGCGTCATTTCGGCTTAGACAGACTTTACTTGGCTATTTCACAAAAGTAAATTTCACCTTTAAGGCAATAAAAAAAACGTATAAAATTCGATGTTTAGAAAAACAAATTATTCGTTTAATTTGGAACTAGCTGTATCACGTGACTTCAATGATAATGGGCTTCATTTTGACAGATGAACACCATTGGTTGCAATTCGTTTAACGCTATGCAAATTCAACCAATTAAACGCATTTATTTTGGAAATGCGTCACAAATTCATTAGTACGATACGATTCGCCTTTATGATCTGTCGTACAAACTCATCGAAACGACTCGCCCGTAAAACAAGTAAACGATCAAAAGGCGATTTTCTCCGGATGGATTGAAGCGACGAATCGTACTGTATATGCCACTTACAATTGCCATTGAAATTTCAGTAGAGACCAGTCTTACTACAAAAAAAATTAAAACATTGTTTAATGTCTGTCTAAAGCGCGTTTAATTTTTTTGTGGTAATACGGTTAGGATCCTACGCAAATACTTTGCTATATCAAAGATTAATATAATAGTAACAACATAAATATATGTTTACATACGTTAATTGTTAATTTCTCTTTATTTTGTTTTTTATAAATTAGTTTTTTATCTTAAAGATACTTTTAATTAAAATTTATTGCTCGTTAATCAAGGGTTTAAAACCTTTTATCAATACCTACTTAATTTATACCTTATATTAAAATTATTATTAAAATCTATGTATTACACAAATCATTCCAAATATTAACACTTACCAGTTAACTTGTAAACTAACACATAAAATTACTAAATACTAAAAATAAAACAGGCATCCAAAGGACTTATAGGTATAATAGTATATTTAAATATTGTGGCTTGACATTTGACAACACGCTGGGGTGCAGTCCATTAATGGAGGCCCTTCTACCACAGTTAAAAAACTGCAAGAAGCAATCGCATCTACTATGCCAGCTCAGTTGAAACCGGAAAATTACAATATGATCCCGAAACGCGTCACTTTACGGTCTGTACACTTGTAAGTGGTGGTACCTCAAACTGGACACCACTGATATACCATACCACTGGACATATTTACGTAGAATAGAATTGAGTTTTTGCCGGTTCCAACTAGGCCGGCATAGTGGATGTAGCTGCTACTCACAGTTATTGAATTGTAGTAGAAGTGACATCCATTTATAGACCACACTCCAGCTTAACATCAAGCAGGGTGCTGTCATATGTAGAGTCATAATAAAAAAATGTTCAAAAATGTGACAACGTCTATATTGGGAAATTCAATCATAATTTACGATTGAATTTCCCTTTGTGATCTAAGTGACATTATCAAATAGGGTTTTAATATTGGTTGATGAATTAATAAAAAAACCAGTATTATTCGTAACAATAATTCTGCCCGGCACTTCTGGTAGATAAGGCATCGGGAGCGAAACGCTTGTGCACAGACTACCGACAATTAAACAGAATCTATCATACCCGAAGCCTATGATAGAAGAATTAGCCTATGAACCGATTAAAGGGGTGTAACTTTTTTAAATTTACATTTCTATACAAAGCTACAAAACCTTTGCTACTTTGAACCCGTGCTCTCGGTTTACGTAGCCATTGCACTGCCACTACACCATGGTCGCCTTAAAAGAGGATATCACCAAACAGTTAAATCTGATTCAATACACAAAACTGCATTTATTACTATGGATGGTCATTATGAATTCCTAAGAATGCCCTTCGGGTTATGTAATGGACCTGCTGTTTTTCAAAGATTAATGAATTCAGTTTTTGGTAATTTGCGATTTGGAAGGGTTATATGTTACATGGAAGATATTGATTGCAACTGAATCTCTAGAGGAAAGTATAGTCTGTTTTAAAAAAGTACTTGAAATTTGTTGAAAGGAATGGCCTAACTATTAATCCTAAGAAATGTTACTTTTTCTGAAATAATGTGTCTTTTTTGAGTTACGAATTTTCGTAAGAATTTCCATACGAGTTCTTGTAAGTCAAAAGCAATTGAAGAATCTCCCAGCCTAAAATCTATACACCAATTAAAACAATTTCTGGGTCTAGTAAATTATTTTCGCAAATTTATTAAAAACTCTATTAGAGAAACTCTCTATTGTCTCTATTAAAGACTCTATAGAGAAGACTATATAGAGAAGACTATATTTATTAAAGTCAAACAAAAGACAAACTTTGATTCAAGACGCAAAAAAGCGCCTAATTATAAAATAAATGATTTGGTAGTGATTAAAATACCAAGTTATACAAATGATGGTCAAAGCACTAAACTGATGTCTAGGTATAAAGCACCATTTCAGGTGATAGATGTACGACAGATATAAAGTAGCAGATATGAGAGGGGCAGAGAGAAGTTCCAAAAGATATGAAGGTATTTCATGTGCAGAAAATACACTATATTGAGATGGGCTGTGGTCGGCTCGATCGAACATGGTTTTCGAGAGCCTGACCTTTTTGTAGAATCACCTCCTAAATGTAAGTGGTACCTGCAGCGATGCAAAATAACAACGAAGACGATAAAAAGCAGCAGCGCCATCGTGGCCCACGCAACCGGAACCCGCAAAATTATCAACGTAACAGAAGATCAATTTAATTAAAATTGAGATATCGCAACACGCAGATGTCATTGCACCGCCAGAAAGTCATAGGTGAACTCTTGCCCGCCATGGAAATGGAAAAATTCTTAGAATTTGACGAAATGTTGACCAAGGACAGCTAAAAACAGGAAGCGCTGATATATAAATTATTTTATTTTATTTACTTAATTGTATTTTCTTATATTTTTTGTTTGATTTACAGAACCAATTTTTTCGGTTAGAAACCAGGTTTTAGAAATTATAAGGTAGACATAACAAACAAACAAAAAATGCTACTTGTCATTTTTAACCGATTTAAAAAGTTACCTTGATAGTTAGTAGGTACCGATTCTTATATTTTTCTAATACTGCCATTGTTTTGTAATTGCTTTGATATATTTAATAATATTGTGTGTACTTAGTAATTTGATATAGTAGTAAGGTTGTTGTAGCATTGACTTGGCACCGACTTCAAAATTATAAAATAATTATTTAACCATTTCTATTTAACTAAATAAAAATACGTATTACTTTGCGCGAAGTATTTATTGTTTGCTTTTTAGTTTACTGTTTGAAGTAGTTTTTTTTGTTAAAAATTATTTTATTACTTATTCATTACTAGCTGACCCGGCGAACTTCGTACCGCCTAAAAGTGAATGAATGCCATGTTACAGATTAGCTCAACTTAAGTTGTTGTGAATTGAGAAAATTAATATATTTGTTTCTCTTTATAAATAATACAATACAGGTTTTTAAGCAATATATTTTTACTGATGTACAATTTGTTTTTATTTCTCAACATCCTCCAAAGAAAAGAAATAAATAAAGTTGTATATCAAAGAAAATAGATGTCTTCTTAAATCTATTTTTGGAGGTGCCCTCATAATGCGTCCATTTCTCGTTGCAGATAATGCATTCAAAACCTATAATTATAATGTACCATACGGACTGGACAGGGACAGGCAGAGTCAATAAAGCGCCATTTGCCACGGTCCTGACACAACTACCTAGATTCCTTTACATCCACAATTCTCTTCATATAAGCTGTATTCATATAAACACAGCTTTCTTAAGGAAGCTTAAAACATACACTTTTGATATTTATCATTTAAAATATTTTAGAGCTTTTCCTAACCTATCTAAACTATTTTAAAATGTATGTTAAACTGGTAATACAATTAAGCCCAAGCCCTCATACAAAAAGAATGATGTCCTTTGTTGATTAGAAAATATATAAGTACTTACATTGATTTCGACATTCAATACATAGAGATAAGTATATTATGATTTAATAACGCTTTTCGGCATGCACGAAATTCACGAACACATTCCGTTGAACTTTTTGTGATGTTTTTTTAATCTTGTTTTCCTTTTTTTTGTATTCCGAAAATTGCAACAATAATTTGCATTTGTTTTCGGCATATTTAAAAATTTAAAAACGTACAAACAAAACACTACTACAGTAATTTGCTAAGAATATGGAGAAGATAGAATCTATGCTAAAATAAGAACTAATTCATTGATATTTGTCTCATTTATATTATGTTTATACCCGTGTGACTGAAAGAGACAACTACTTGTACTTCAATTCCTTTATTTCAAAGGTTGGCGCTACTTTTTTGCAATTACAACCATTCGGTTGTAATTTAATACTGCCAAAGTAAAAAGTCACGTGGTAGCAAGAGTAGCGGTATAATCGTTCTGTCATTATGTTTTGAAGTGTTTAAATGTCAATTGTCAAATTGTGATCGAGTTGTCAAGTAATATATTATAATAAATTAAAAATATTAATAAAATTATAAAACACGATTAATTTAATTTACTTTAAATAATAATATAAAATGGCATGTGTAGTGCAAGGATGCAATTCGCATACATCCCGCAAAGAAAACGATAATGCGGCTTTATCTTTTCATGGGTAAGTTTCATATTTTATACATATTTCCATTTATAATAATGTGGTATTTAATCTAAAATAATTAAAGAGAAGTCATAAATTTGATTGTACACAAAGTAATATATAGCTTTTATTGTTTGATACTTTTTTTTATAGAAATAAAGGAAAACATAGGAATGTGGAAATGGATACCGATATCGATAAAGTTTCCTATATATTTCAGATTTCCTTGTGATGAAATTAAAAAAATTAAAAAGGAGTGGGCACGGATTATTGGGAGTACGAATTGGACTGTAAAAAAACAGCCATATTTGTTCCAAACATTTCTGCACAGATTCATTTGTTCCGACTAAAATTATAAAATGGAGGAGACAGAAAACAGATGCTGTACCAACTTTGTATTTACCCGTTAAAAGTGTTGTAGAGGTAATGAATAATTTTTATATTTATTGGTGTAAAACATTTATTGACATGCAGTAATATCTAATTATCTCTGCCCATCCCTGTGGGAAAAAGGCGTGACAATTTGATTGATTGATAATATCTAATGCTGTGACGCTGGCATTGTGTAACGCAGGGGGCAATTTTATTTTGGTGATGGTGATGGTTTTGGTAGTGGCAATGATGGTTTTGGTGGTGGTGGTGGTAGTGGCGATTTTGGTGGTGGTTGCGATGGTAGATTTAGGTATGGTGGTTTTGGTGGTGGTGCTGTTGTAGTTTTGGTGGTTTTCGTGGTGTTGGTTGTAGCGGTGGTGGTGGCAGTAGTGGCAATGGTAGTTTTAGTTATGGAAGTTTTGGTGGTGGTAGTTTTGTTGATGGTAGTGGTGATGGTGGTGGTGGTGTTGTAGTTTTGGTGGTGGTGGTTTTCGTGGTGTTAGTTATGGTGGTGGCAGTGGTGATTTTAGTGGTTCGAAGTGGTGGTTTCGGTGGTGGTGTTTGTAATGGTACATTATTTTAGTAAATCATCCTTTCATTGCATTTTTTATACTAAGTAGTTTTTAATTTTTCATGTTTTACATCTGCCAGGCCTGGCTCCTACACGGCTCCTACTATTACACGACTACAACTATGTCAGTACCGTACATAATATGCGCCATGAGATACAATTAATCCAATATGGCGGTCGCTAGCGGACATTTCAACCTAATATTGTCGTAAAAGTGTTAATATATTAAATATAAATTAATAAATTGCAGACTCAAGCTCCAGGTCCAGATGCAGAGCCAAATGATAAAGTTATTCACTTTCAAGTAGCTCATCCATACAATAAGGTGAGACATTTTACATTTAACAGCTGTTAAATATAAAATATGCGTTAAGTAAAAACTTTGTTAAAACTGTCTTGAATTTGAATATGTACTTACAGTAGCCTAATGAGAACTATCCTGTTTAGAGGCCACGGATTCACAACAAGAAAACCCAGAAAGAAAACGGTCCAAACCAACAATCCGAACTAAAAAAAGTGAACTAAAGATGGAATTATAAATCTGTAATAATATGTTCGTAAAGTTTGCAGTACGTGCTCGTGGGTTGTAAATTCATAATCTTTAAAAGGAAATAAACTAAAAATATATAAATTTTTGTGTTGATTTTTTACTGCATGTCTAAATCTAGTAAAAGTAATTAAATTTAATTAAATAACGAACGCCTTTTATTTAATAACCAAACAAACATTAAACCGTACACGTTGCGGTTTATTAATATTAAATATTATCGATCTCAATTGATTATAGATCAAAGGTTGGTATGATTTAAGTTACCATCTTTACCGAGAAGTTTACCGAGACATCTAGTGTGTTTGTATGTGCTTTATGTATTATGTTCTTAATGTTTATATATATTTTAATGTATATGATAAGAATACATTATTAATTATGATGAAAAAGAAAGTGCAACATTCTCGTCCTGCAAAATAGGGCAAAAACTATTCATACAGATGTAAAAAAATGTACAGGCACCACGGGAGAATTCAGAACATCTCATCACGCGTGTGTGGTTGCCAACCTCACTTTAGGCTCTGTAGTCAATTCACACGGGTTGATATGTCCTACTTTTTTTTATCCCTAAGTGCGTAAATAGTGTTGAGTAGAAGCCGTGTTCTGCGTTAAGAACTGCGTCTAGCAACGTAAGTAAATGCAAGGGAGGCTCCCTTGCATCTAGCAGAATGCTAATTCAAATACTAAACCGCAAAAAATGTTATTTATGATAGGAAAATACTACAATTCATACGTTGTACTAACACTTTAGTGTACGATTTATTTAAAATTTATCGATATTGACGTCGATCTTGTACATCACTAGCGATAAGTGCACTACTGACAACCTTGTTTCGCTCCGTAGCATTGCCTACCTTCAGCAGAAAAAAAAAAGATCAAAACTAGGGACAACCTTCAAAATTACGGATGTAATAATGTATATTTATCCCTTTCTAACTAATTTTAATGCCATAAGTAAAAATAGTATAAGCCGTTGTATATTGTAGCTATTTTAAGGCTCTTTCTATCTCTTAAGTCCAATTTCTTTGGTAATTTGATCTATTTGATTTGACAGGTCGCGACGCGTCGGTTACTTTGTGACTTACGAGTCTATGTCATTGTATTAAAGCTCATAATTCTACAGCCATTATCGAGATGCCGTAAGATGCCGAGTATACACGAATGTCGCAAGTGTCAGTTAAGTTATTCAGAGCAAAAGCGTCTTTACCTCATTGTAATAAATCCCATAATTCTATAGCAATTTCTTTAGAATTTCTATCTCATTTTCTCCCACGTTAAATCTTATGAATTTATGTTTTGTCTCTTTTTACTGTCGTTTACTTCAACTAACGGACATTCACATTTATAATAATAGTAGGATAATAATAGTAATAATTTAATATAATATAATAATTTGTTTTAAATTCTCAAGAGCTTGATATGTTTTTCTTAGTTTATCCAAAATAAATTTCTGAACGAATGCAAAATGAATTTCTGAACGCGCGCAATTTTGTATGGGAAAATGTTTTTTCTTTTATTTTATTTATTATAAAAGATTTTTTTCTAAAATAAACGTAGCCTAAGTTACTCCTTGTTATATCAGCTACCTGCCAATAAATGTCCCGTCACAATCAGTCCAGCCATTCAAGAGATTAGCCGGAACAAACAGACAGACATGTCATTTTGGTGTATATACCGTATATATATTCATATACATTTATTAAAAAACGTTTATTTTAATATTACAAACAGACACTCCAATTTTATTATATGTATAGATATAGATTAATATTTCTCAAGTTCAAACTATGTAATTGTTTAATTAGTAATAAATTAATACTCATAATAATATATATTTTGTATAATGCATTATTTAGTTCTATTATTATAGAATTAGAAATTATATTTTTAGCGCTGACATTAGTTCAGAGTTGAGCTAACATTCATTACCAACCATGGCCTAGTACTGTAAATCAAGCCTGGGCCTTAGTTATCATCCCAGACTTTAACCAAGGTTGGGCTAGTGCAGGTATGCAGCTTTGGGTCGAGCTTTAAAAGGATTGGGCCCATCGTTAATGCCTACATAGGTAGGCTTAACGTCCTCCTCGTCCACGGGGTTGCAGTGGGACCCCTACTTGTCGGCGCTGCCTACTTGTCGGGCTTGCTAGAAGGCACGGAAACCGATACGGTGGGGTGAACTGCCAATAGAAGTAAGAAAATACACGATAAGAGATGGCGACTGGAAGCAAAGAAGAACGTAGTGGCGATCCCAATAGATTCGGCTATAGAGACGCCGACACAGAGTGCAAAAATCTCATTGGCCATGGCTAGACCGCAGCGGGGAAAAAGAGAGATAAGAAACAAGCCATGGCCAAAAAATTAGACAGGAGAATATTGTCTGGGCCAAGCAGTCAGATCCTTAAAAACATTAGAGATGGAATAGCAACGTCCGACGTGATGCTTTGAAGAAAGTGGTGGAGGAAATGATTCCTAACCACAAATGTCAAATCATGAAGGAATCTAGTATTTTCTTAGATTTTGCGCGAACATTGATTAATGAATCAAACAAATTTTATGCGGCTTACTATCGCGTTTATTTTGGTTTTGATTTTACAAATTCATGAAGGAATCTCTTAATCACCAGGCTAGAAGCATCTACGAAAAGAGCGGGAGTAGAAAAGACACTCACATTATACAAAAATCCTAGGATAGTCAGGATGTGGTCTGACCGGACGATGGTAGTTTTAGCAAAAAGTAGCCGAAAGGGTTCTTATAGAAAAAAATAAAAGTCGGTTGGATTAGTGCAACCGTGAGGGCCTACGAAGACAAAAAAGTTTTTGATACCTGGAGTATGGACACATCGCTGACTTCTGCATCAGTACAGATCGCAGCCGTAATGCACAAACCACGGCGCCAACGTCACAAACGGACCGACTGCAACAGCGCCACGGTTTGTTTCATCTGCCAGGACAAAGGTACCAAAGAGATAAACCCCAGGGCTGGCTCAAAAAACTGCCCAACGTGAAAGATCTGAGTAACCGGTGGAGCCAAGCGAAGCGTGTGAAGTGGACACAAGTGGAGCCAATAAAAGAACCCAAGCTGATGATGCGAAAAAGAGAAAGGAACACCTGCAAACCTCAAAGTCCTGCCAATCAATTTGAACTACTGCCGGTCAGCCCAGGACCAGACCAGGACGTATAGGTGCTGACCGAAAAAATTATAGATTAAGTGAGCCAAAGAAATGTGTCGAAACAGACTCGACAACTGACACTATTGAACGGACAGTTTTGCTGAGCAATAACACTTTAGACTCTAGACGCAGAAACAATAACGGTCAAAACCCCATCACCACCGGAATTTGTATATGCTCATGGATGTCGCCTTAAAGTGGATAAGTTACCTTTACCAGTGTAGTAAATTCTGGAAATTCGGCTTCTTAAATATTATTATCCTAGATGGACCTTTTGTCCAAATTTGGGGATCATAATCATGATAATTGTGAAAGTTTAATTTTAAAAATATTAATTGTAAAGGACCTAAAATGGCACTTGACAAAAGTTGTCCATTGTAGAGGAAGAAAAAAGAAAGAGAAAATATTCGTAATAAAATCGTAATATTGCACCCTACCTCTTATCTATATTGTTGGATCAACATCCTAAGGTTTGACTGGTAGAGAATGCCTTTGGCATTAAGTCCGCCTTTGTACTATTGTGCATTAAGTTTTAAATAAATAAATAATTCCTAGGAAAAGGTGACTTAATGTAAAATAGTCAAGCTGTAAAAAATAATACTACAATAGAAAAACGTTCAAACGATATTAATCTAACTTCTGAAACCAATTTACCTATTATTGCATCAACAAGCTCTGGCGGAGCATACAGCGCTGTATTATCAGGAAAAGTTGGTGATTTAAAAGTCCAATTAAAATCTTATAATTTGTCACGCAAACAGTTAACTCGGTTTATGTGACCATTGAACCACTACGCCACTCAAGGGTAATAAGGTTCACCTATTGTATAAATAATAAAGTTTAAAATAAATAATAAATAAACAAAATGTCTGCTTAATAAATAAAAACTATTACTTTGATCCCAGCTATATATGCTGTTATAAATAATAAATTCGTCTTAATTTAAATTTATATCTATGAATTTGCCTGTTTTTTCGTCTACACCATCGACAATCGCTGGTTTACCATCACACTCTATAGTATTCGAATTATTTTCGTTTATTTCATTAGAATTAGTATTTTTCACCTCAACATCACTAATTCCCTGTTCGCAATTGCTTACTTCGTTGCTTTTAACATCGTAAGCTAATTGTAGCATTAAAGTCTCTAATTTTTGCGCTTTACGGGTTTCATTGTGTGTTATTAGAGCACATAAATGTTCTGTTAACAATTCCTTCTTTTCTTTCTCTTTTTGCAAGTTTATTTTAGCTTGTAAGAAGTCTTTCTCTACTTTTAAATAGGTTTTTCTGGAAAAAAATGGTCTATTATTTTTTATAACTCTTTTTAAGAGTGGTAGATAAACAGTTAGAGGTAATTTGATCTTTATAAGTGTATTTACCCAGAAGAAATAGCGTTATAAGTTCCCAGTTTAAATTAGGCTGGCAACAAAAGCTTTGCAAATTGGTGTCGTCACTATGCTGACGAGAGGTGCTTGAAAGACCAAGCTTGGGTTCCAAGATCCAAGGTTCAAAGATCCAAGGTTCAAGATCAATGATCCAAGGTTGGGGAGAACACTTCATCGTTATGAATATTGCAGATAATAGTTTCATATAAAAACACTCACTCAGCTTCTGCATAACTATGACAGGCCTGATCAATCTTCTTCCTTAAAACGGAGACATCTTGTGAAAATTGTCCATCTAGGACTTGTAATTCCTTTTTAATTTTCTCTAATTTTAATACTTCCTCCTCAGTTTGTTTTGTTCTGAAATTAACATATAATAACTTTATATTAACTATGTAATATTTCTTCTAATTATTTTTTTTACTTGTATAAATAAATATATATACATGTATATTTTATTATTCAAAATAAAATATATTTTAAAATATGATTTATTTCATTTTCGTCAACAGGCATGGTACATTGGTTTGCACACCAGTCCGTTACATATAAAGTCCCAAGTGAGATTCCCAGTTTTATTTGTAATATCTAATAATTAAATATTACAAATATTTGTGAATAACATAAAAAAGGTGTATTCTTAGATTTTGCGCGAACATTGATGAATGAATTAAACAAATTTTATGCGGCTTACTATCACATTTATTATTCCGACGTTTCTCTCCGTGACCACGATGGCTGCAAAGCTCTCGAAACGTCGGAATAATAAAAAAATGTAAAATCTAAACCAAAATAAACGCTATAGTAAGCCGCATAAATTGTGTTTAATTCATAAAAAAAGGTGGGTATATGCTATATACTGAGGTCTCTTTATACAACAAAACAATAAAAATATTTGTATAATCAATTCTCTTAACTATGCATCAAAGATGTTGATTATAATGTTTATAAATGTTCTAAAGTTTACAAACATTTAGTATTCATACATATTTTAAATCCAAAATGAGTTCATAAATGTTAACAAATAGTTACATATGCTATTTATATTTAAAATGCTTTAAAAATAAAATAGTAATTACGTTGTTGATGGCTTTTGTAATCCAATGTTTTTTAGAATAAGGCCTAAACTTTTCATAATATTCTAAGTGATTAACACTATGCTATGTTGTTTTAACTTTGTAAAACTATTAATCCAAATGTATTTAAAAAGGATCAAATTATATATTTTAATATGCTTTTTTTAAACAATCAATATATTTGTCATGCCTTTAATTCCACAAGAATAGGTAGAGGTAACAAAGTTTCATTTCCAAAATCTGCTTCCTTCACATTCACAATACAATATGATTGTATTTTAAGCTTATTTTAAATGAAATAAAAGCACAAATGCAACAATATAGATCAAGTGACACAGTAACACTAAGAGATAAGATAATCTTTAAGATATTGTACAATTTATAAAATATAATAAGATTAGATAAATTGATAGATAAAAATGACATAAACTATGCTATTTTTTTTTACATATTTATACTAAGCTACTAAAGTGCTTGTATCATAGAAACAGGACAACCAATCAATCAATCAATTAAATTGTCACGTCTTTTTCCCACAGGGATAGGCAGAGACAATGGAGCGCCACTTACCACGATCCTTACACAACTCCCTTGCTTCCTTCACATCCACAATTCTCCACATACAGGCCCTGTGGTTATGGACAACCAAAGTACATATATCAAAAATACATTAGTACCGGTGGGTGGTCTCAAACTTGTGCTCTCCGGTTTGTGTAACTATTGCACTGCCACTAGACCACAGTCGCCTTACATGTTTTTTCTTTTACATTTCTTTAGTATTCTTTTACCATAGAAACTGGGAGTGAAAGTAAATATTATATCAAAGATACATTGAAGCAGCCAAGTAGTTTTGAACCAAACACTACAATTTTTTTTAGGTTCAACAAGATAGTAATTTCCATATATTTATCAGATATGTAAAATAACAACTCATCGGAAATTATCTAAATTTAAATGCTAAATTTTAACAGAAAATACACCAATGTTAACTACATTGGTGTATTTTAACATTACAGGGCCAGTAGAAATATTCCATTGCTGCAACATTTTTAAAAGCTGGCACTTCAAACTTTAATATTAAGATTTGAAGATGGTTCTTTTACAAGATAATTCTATTCACACAAGCAATCTAATCAGATACAATCGTATACCTTGCTTTTAAACAATGTTTCATAATGAAGAATTCGAGAAAGTGTTGAATATGATGGTCTAAAAGTGTAAAAAGATAAAAAGTGATTAAGCAGTCAATTACAAAAGTATTACTAATTTTGGCTTAACCATACTAAAATAATTAATAGATTTATTTATTTATAATATTAATATCTATATATTTTGGATTAAGTTAATTAAATACAAGATTATATTTTAAAAATATTATGGTTAATTTCTCACCTATCAGCCAATGCTTTTGCTAGCATTTCTTTACGCTTCTTATTTTGCTCCTCCATTAACTTTTGCCTTAACTGTAAGTCTTCTAACTTAGCTTTATGAGCTTTAAGTTCATTTTCTGTATAGTTCCCTTTTGTTATTATAGATAAGTCTGGGATGCTTTCCGAACTAATTTTCCTTTCATCAAGCTCTGGGGTAGAATTTGTTTCTACGGAAGTTTCTTTTTCAGAAAAAGTTTCTTCTGTTAAATCAGTATCTATATTATGCATTTCTGCTTTCTCAAATTCTTCAATATTATTGTTATTTAATATATCTGGTGTTTTTATACTTAATTTACATTTTTCAAAGCTCACAGTTTCTATGGCATCATTATTGTCAGTCTTAATTTGTAATTTGTACTGTTGATTTATATTTTTAGGTTTAGCACCAATTTTGCTGATTTTCTTTGCATTTGTTGTGTCTATTTGGGGTGCTGCAATAGGTTGTATGTGTACTGCGTGAGAATTAATTACAATTAGTCATAACTTGCATCATTCAAACCACAAAAAAAAACTGAGATTATAATTCATTCAGGGAATAGGAAGCGATAAGTTATAATGTTATAAATAATATTACCATAACACAATTTAAAATTAGTTCACTACATTTTACGTGAAATATGTCTCAATGTGAGTGTTTTAAAGGGTTACTAATAATGTTATTACGGTAAATACTAACCGTTATTTAAATCTGTTACTCCGGCTTTGATACGTTTTAAGTCTTCATCACTAAAACCAGTAAAACTAGAGGCCATGATGAATGAAGATTTATTCAAACATACACTTAAAGTTCCTCCAATAATAATAAAAATGCTGTTTGTGCATTTAGACGTTTAATATTTAGAAAAAACTGAAATTAGTAGTATTATAAACATCTGTATTTTTATGATTGAAGGAACAAGTATTTCATGTTATTTTGACATTAAGTGTATTTTAGAAATGATCGTAAATCTTAATATGATTCTACTTTTAAATCGTAATATAATTCTAGAAACACAGAATTAAATATGGTAAATTTATTTAATTACATTCGCATTGATTTTTAAATAATATTTTTATAACAGGTTGAATTAATAATAATCTGTGCCAACTGGGGAGTATTGGCGGGCTACTGCACTCACAGTGTATAGTTTATACGTTAGTATCTATTAGTTTGTGGTTTGCACAAATTTAAATTATTTCTAGATTGTGTTTTTTAAAGTTAATATGTATTATTAGTGCATTTGTATGAAGAGAATTGTGGATGTGAGAAAAGCGGGGAGTGGGAGATTAGTCTCTGCCTATCCCTGTGGGAAGATGGCGTTAATATAAATTAAGCTCGAATAGTATACACAACGTTGGAAAGTAATTAGAATTATGTAGATATTGGTAATCATGTTTATTCGTGTTGCCTCTAGGTATCTGTCGGAAGAATATTATAGTTGTTCCGCAGCTTTTCTAAAGCCATCGTTATCATTTCACCCTGATATAATGGACAAAACACTACTACTTTGTTTCATCTCTGCCATTTATTCACTCACTAGAGATGCTAGAGACACTAATAGAATAGTAGACATTATAATTTTATTATTTAAATTAAGATTAGGCTGTATAAAGCACGATCCCTTTGCCTCTAAAAGAAAAAACGAAGCGGGCGTCGGTCGGCTTGTTTTAGGTTATAATTTTCGCGTATTCATAATATTCGTATTATTTGTTTTATTTCCAGTGAGAATGTGAGTTTATTCAAGAAATAATTAATATAACATCCATAAAGTGTGCTTTAATTAATAAGAATCTTATTTGCAGATATTACTCGTAAACATGGCGGCGGCTATGCCAATTAATCCTAAACCTTACCTAAACGATTTGACCGGCAAATCTGTCTTAGTAAAGTTAAAATGGGGTCATGAATATAAAGGAATTCTAGTTTCTGTTGATGGGTACATGAATTTACAGCTTGCCAATACCGAAGAACATATCGAAGGACAGGTTACAGGTGAGTTCAATCGATTGTTTAAAAATTATTGCGCATGAAATTAAAATATCTCTTAGGTTATTTTAAACGTTTAGTATTAAGGGCGACCGTGGTGTAGTAGTAGTGCAATAGTCCGGCAAACCAACAACCCCTTGTTCAAAACAAGGTATAGATCCAGCAGAAAAAGAGCGCTGGCTTTAATGCTGCGCATTAATTTGTTTTGTTACTTACTTACTTTTTGTTTTAAGAATGTGTACACATTTAAAAATATATATTCATAAATATGTACATGACTGTAAAGATAGGTGGACTTGCTCCAGACGCAATTGTCCAGAGCTCTCCTAACTAACCCTTATACTGCGCAGCTCTGCCAGTGTAGACACTGGTATACACTGGTATACATACCAATGTATCATTCATCTACTTAGATCATCCAGTTTCAATAATGCATGCATATTTAGTAGCTTGCTATAATAAGAGCTTCAATTAAAATATTGATAGTTTTTTTCTAATTTTAGGTAATCTTGGTGAGGTACTCATCAGATGCAATAATGTCTTATATGTGCGAGGTGCAGAGGAGGAAGATGAAGAAGGAGAAATGAAGGAGTAACTTCTTAATATTAACTTAGTTTAAGCTATTTTTAAGTCATTGTCCTAAAACATTTCAATGTAATACTTTTAAAATAAGAATAACACTAACAATTATTGTGTTATCATTGTCCCTAAGACAAAATAAAATACCTGTCAAACGATATTGCGACTATACTTTTTTTACTTCTTAAAACTACAACTATGTTAACAATAGTAAATAATTAACATGTGAAAGAAATCTAAAATTTTGCTATGATTTCCAAACCTGGCCAATCATCCTGATAACTGCGATTACTGTATTAAATTGGGGTCTGGATTAGCAAGCTCGTACTGTACTTCATAATAAAACATGCATATGGCTGGTAATGAGGGGGAGGTATGTGCAGGCTCACTTCATTACTTGAAATCCTCTTGGTCTCTTTGTGCGTGAGGGGGAGGTATATTATTTAAGTAAATATGAACCTACTGAATAAGTACCAAATTAACAAATCAGAAAATAAAAGCTTTTCTGCATTTAGTAATCACTAGAATTGATCAACCCAATATCAGTTTAAGAACTAATGAGGCAATGATAATCTTGTCATTTAACATTCCACCAATTATGTGGCTTATATTCTATTGTTCTATGCTCAAGAAACTGCTTCAGTAAGGAACTAAATAAGTGAAGAAATTCCACTTTGTTAACAAACTACAAAATTTTTGTAATTATTCTAAATACTTAAAATATAGTTTTTGTATTCAAAATCAATGTTTTCTTTGTTTTTGCACTTAGTATCCTATAAAGCATTTTTATATAATAAGCTCTCTGACAATCGGTTTGTCAAAGTACCATGAAGCATAGTATTCTGGGCGTAAATCTTACAAATAAAATACTGCGGCCTAAAACCAAAATTGCCGATGAAGCCTCCAAACTGATGGTCATGTCTGGTGCATTATAGGCAAAGTCTACTACTTAGTGGACTCTAGATTGCAGAAGACATCGCGGCAGGCCCAAACGGAGGTGGCGAGATGAGACTCCAACAATAGTTCGAGAGATCGTAAAATGTCGTGAGTCATGCGAGAGGAAGGCCATTGCTCAGCAGTAGGACAAAAAAAAGGCTAATAATGAAAGTAAAACACTCCAATATTAGGTATACATATTTATTAATAATTCAAATTGCTTATTAATTATGATGTTTATTAACACAAATACGTTTACACAGCACAATCAAAAGGCCTAATCATTTTTACTTATCACTAATATGAAAGAGTTTGCCCATGAAAAAGTCTCCAGGTCTCCGCAAACAAGCGATATTTCCTACTGGTGTAAGTACCAAGTATTTTTATTAACCCTCGACTCAAAATCGTAGCTCCTAAACGAATAGACCGAAAACGATTTTTTTTTGTTTGAAAGCTGACATGATCAAGATGGTTCTTAGCTACAATTGGTGAAGATCTATTCAGGGGTTTCAAGGTCAGCTCGTTTTGTTAGCTGCGGTAGGCATCTTAGACGCATAATCGGTATTTAAACATATCTGTGACCTAACATTTTAAACACTCATGTATGCGTACCCAAGTGGTGCAGTGGTTACTATGCTATAAGAATAGGACGGGCTGTTGACTAACTTCACTTGACTGATTCAAAGGTGTCTTTTTCTTGACGGTCCGCAAAGAAAAAGACACCATCTAAAGTGAAGTTGGTTGGAGAGTTAAACGTCACAAAACGGCACCGATTCCGTCCTATTCTTTTTTTGATCGCATTATACATGGGTGTTACCACTGTGCTACTCTGATGATGGAGCTCGAAGGTAGGAGACGAAATCCTGGATGGGCTTAAACTTGATGGGTCTACTAAGTTTGGGCTTATTAGATTCTTCTTGACTGTAGGAAACTAAGTGTAGAAAAGTAGGTATGATAAAAGGAATTCTGTTCTCTTGTGTGTTGAATTAATTTAAGCCCCAAGTTGCTCGAGTAATAGGCGATGCTTGGGCCATGCGGACTCTTCAATTTTACAGAGACAAGGTGGCTCTATACGTCCTTTTTGCTAAGAGGTATGCGGATGCTTCTCCTGACCTGTATCGCGGGAGTAGAAAAGCTGACTAGGAGCAAGGTAGCTCGCCATAACATTCTTTGTGGTATAGCCGATAAAGAACGCATAAAACCGCCGGGACTTTAGGGTTTTCGTGACGCCTATTACTCGGATAGCTCGACGCTGCAATAAATTCAGGGCATCCCCTATTCTGTAATCCAGCCTTTCCCTGGGTCCGCGGTCAAAACAAGAAAATTACAAAAGCAGTGGTTCAGCCGACCGCTTGACGGGAGCGGTCGGCTTGGGGGTCCGCGAATCATGGTAAGGTAGGGCTAGGGGATCCGCCCTTGGAAAAGGCTGCTGTAATATGTCCTATGTAGTGAGAGACGCGTTACAATAATTATTATTGCTGTATTTTTCACATATCACATGCTTCTGGCCCTCGACTTGCCATGATGGCAAGCAAAAGGAGGTACAAGAGAGTCGACCGAGAAAGCCGACTCAGTTGCTGTCACTATGCCGGCCGGCTTAAGGGCGCCTATATGGCTAGTCCTGAGTTATGGAAATCGAGCCTTAATTAGAATTAGTTATGGACATAGGCCAGTTTAATTAATATTATAAATATTTCAATTAATATTAATAAAATATTATTGTATTATGACTTACGTACTAAAAATAATTATAATAAATGCCATTATTTTAAATATATAGAAATAAGCCTAAGATAATTGTGTCACATAAGGTGTGATTCCGTCGGCGACTGCAGACTGCACTGCTTGTTTGTATGAGATTGATTCCGTGAAAGGCGACACTAGTCTGCAGCCACCGCATTAATATTGTTTCCAAACATCATATTTATAATCTATGACCTAGCAAAAGCTGATTGTCACAATAGTGTCGCCTTGCACGGAATCAAGCTCATACAAACCAGTAGTGCAGTCTGCAGTTGCCGGATAAAACACACCTTAAGCTCAAACTAAACATATGAATAGTACTTTTATCTCATATGAAAGTAGCAAATTAGAGTATGGCCAAATAGTGTGACCAATGTAATGGTTCAAGTCACTTTACGGTCTATGCACTTTTAAATAGTGGTACTATCCTGAATTGGCAGACTGGTCAATTGACCACTAACTGTCTGCCCTCCAGTCTTAAACAATCAGGCTGGTGTGATACCAAATGCGCCACGAATTTATTATTATTGAAAAACAGATAAAATCATATCATCTAATGACGTCGCATGACGCATGAGAGATAGTCCCAAGGAGACTGGCAACGTTTCCCCTTTGTATAGCAAGGCTAATACGTTGGCAGAATAATAATTATTTTTAATTATTAATGAATTTAATAGGTTGGTGATCCTTTGCCTTGTCTGCCAATTCAGGGTAGTACCCACTTCCAAGTGTGCAGACCGTAAAGTGAATCAGTCGCGTTACAAGATCAGCTTGAGAGTTGCTGACTTGCAATTATTTAAATCCATTCATGGACCACACTCTAGCTAACTTAAGACGGGATGCTCTCATATGTCGAGCCATAAGAAATAATTATTAACAACAAAGAGGCAAAAGTGCAATTTAAACAAATTAATATGCGATATTGCTTTCTAATTGAATACACATAGTTACATACAGTAACGCCTCGCTTTACGCAGAATTGTTACATACATAGTATTTTCTTAGATTTTGCGCGAACATTAACTAATGGATTAAACAAAATTAAATGCAGCTTACTATCGCGTTATTTTGTAAAATCAAAACCAAAATAAACGCGATAGTAAGCAGCATTAAATTTGTATTATTCATTGTTACATCCAGTTTACGATCACCTAACTTGTCTATGGCCTAACTCACGAGCGGCCATAAATTCAAACATGGCGATGTTTGAGAGCGTTTACGGAGAAGCGACTTGTGCAATGGTAGTAAGTCAATTAATTATTTAATAAAAAGTTATTTATTGACTATAAGGGTCCAGTGTAAACAAGACTATAAGATGCCATAAATGGACGAGACATTTATCGTCCTCCGTAAACAAAGCCTTAGGTCACTTTACTTTTTTCCATTTTTTTTTAATTTAAATCTAATATAAACCTACATTATGTGTTTTTAGAATTAGGATTCGTGTATTGAGTGGTAGGCATACAGTTGATGGTCTGCCAATCCGGGGTAGTACCACCACCAAGGGAACTACTACCCGCGAAGTGACTTAGTCGCTTATTGAGATCTGATTGTAAGTTGCAGATGGCTCCAACTAGGCCAAAATGGTGGATGCGACTGCTACTGGTACCTATTAGGTAGTAGCAGATGCCTGTATACGTGGACCTCACTGCAGCTTAACATCAGCTGGAGTGCTGTCTTATGTCGAGCCTCAATTATACAAAATAACTCTTTCGACTGCGTTTATACTCAAACCTAATAATAAACACCTAATAATAATAATAACCTAATAAACAGGGAAGCGGGGTGTTACTGTATAGATAATATTGCTTATATTGTCTCTGCCTATATAAGGCGTGACAATTTGATTGATTGATATATTGATATTATTAATTGACTAGATCACCATAATAAGCTGTAAGAGCTATGAACCTACGACCTAAGAAGTTCTGCTCTATTTCAACTGCACCACACGTTTTTGCCAAAGACACCAACTGGAAAAATAGTTTTATAACAAAAATTAATATACAAAAGTCAACTTAATGTTAGATTTGTCTTAAATTGTGAACAGGGATGGGCAATGACAATGGAGCGCTACTTGCCACGACTCTCTCGCTTCTCTCACATCCACTATTCTCTTCATACAAGCTTTACAGATATGGGCACTAAACTACCCAGCTTTCTTGAGAATGTCTCCGATTTGGTCGGAAAACACCCTCCTAGGTCTGCCTGCTTTATCGCATCCATCCACAACAGATTTCGTCTATCTACTTTCACTCATCCTTTCCATGTGCCCAAACCATCGAAGCATTTCTTTGTCAGTCAGACAGACATATTTTATTTCTGCTTATTTCTAGAAAAGTAAAATCTATAAAAAAATAATCTATTTATACTTACTTGTTCTGAGCGCGTATTTCTTGGTACATATAATGCAACATTCTGTGAGATACCCTCTGCGGCCTTCATCAGCTCAGAAACTGGCTTCGGTTCTAACATTGTTTCCAAATCATAGTTTTCGTTCTATAACAAATGAATACTTAAACAATATTGTAATGCATCTCACACCAGCGGGGTAGTCGTAAATATCTATATCGCCAATTGGATAGTTTGACAAAAGTGCTTCTTTGTCATTATCAATCAATCAATCAAATTGTCAAGTCTTTTTTCCTCAGGGATAGGCAGTGATAGTGGAGCGCCACTTACCACGATACTGGCACAACTCCCTTGCTGCCCTCACATCCACAATTCTCTTCATACAAGCTCTATGGTTATGAGCACTAGGTAACCTGGCTTTCTTAAGTATGTCTCCGATTATATACTATTTAAAATCCGGGATAGTGATGGCTACTGAAGTATAATCGGCTATCATAATGTTATATTAGAAAGAAATTTAAAATGGATGCGTATAACAAGGAAGGCCCAGGAGGAGGCCCCTTGTTTTTTAGCCAAATCGGAAACACAAACCTTAAGACAGCTGAGTTGCCTAGTGCCCATAACAGTAGAGCTTGTATGAAGAGAATTGTGGTTGTGAGGGAGTTGTGTGAGGATCGTGGTAAGTGGCGCTCCTTTGTCTATGTGGGAAAAAGGCTTGACAATTTGATTGATTGATAATGTTTCATATACCTCATTATGTTACCAGGAATTCATGGCGGTAGGTATGGTATCATCATCAACCAGAAGACGTCCACTTCTGTCTAACGCCATTCTGAACGACAAGATGCCAGTTGCATCCACCGATTATTCGTGACCTTTATTATGTCGTTAGTCCACCTAGTAAAAGGCCTACCTACGCTACGTCTTCAGGAAATGTTAAAAAGGTAATGTCAGTCTTAAACACTCACCATGGTATACTTGGGTCCTCCCCAAGGTGGACTTAGAAAGACAACATCAGCAGTAAGTTTTGGTGCTAACATAAAGAAATCCCCAACAATGAACTCAACACGCTCGGCGACGCCATAAACGGCCGCATTGTGACGTGCCATTGCTATCTTTTCAGGGTCAATATCTATTGCTATTACTGAAAAAGAAAAACAAATTTTTATTCATTAATTAATGTTCTATCGCGTTTATTTTGGTTTTGATTTTACAATTTTATTTTAGTATTTCGACGTTTCGAGAGCTTTGCAGCCAACGTGGCCATGGAGAGATTGAGGTGTTGGTCGTCCTATTGGTTGATGCTGTTATTGTTTTTAAAACTACCCTATTTAATGTTTTGGTTTTGTTTTTCTGCTCCTGGTTTAATTCATTTTTTTCAAAAATAACTGACTGTCATCTGGTTTGGCAGTTTGCTGGACTTGGGACTTGAGTTTGTGTATTTTGGGGTCCCAGGTGTAAGACAATCGCCAACCACCTTCTCTATTAAAATTAGGATGTTTTAAATCTCAATAGCCTCGCGTACCAAAATAAACGCGATAGTAAGCCGCATTAAATTTGTTTAATTAAAAATAAACGCGATAGTAAGCCGCATTAAATTTGTTTAATTAAAAATAAACTTTTTTTATACATATCTATACTAAGCTACTAAAGTGTTTGTACCATAAAAACAGGACAACCAAAGTACATATATCAAAGATACATTGGTACCGGCAAGTGGTTTTGAACCTGTGCGAACAGCACGGTCGCCTTTAGTATACAATGCTGGTAATAATGCATCTATGATATAGCATCGGTGTCAAAACAATATCTGCTGTGGATATTTGCTCCAGGTCCGGTTGTTAAAGAGTCGTAAGCAGAGGTGCCCGGTCTGGCAATCCGTGGTAGTACTACCCTGCTACTGTTATTTAACTGTAGTAGCAGTCACTTCCATTCATGGACCGCACTGACGCTTAAAATCAAGTGGGGTGCTGTCATAAGAAATTTCCTTGCAGAAAAGCAGCCATGAGGTGAGTTTTTTTATTTCAATCGTCGACGCTTTTGAAGTTCCCCTTGCATACCATCAGGCAGGTCGAGTCTCAATCAATTAATCAATCAAATTGTCACGCCTTTTTCCCACAGGGATAGGCAGAGACAATGGAGCGACACTTTCCACGATCCTGACACAATTCCCCCGCTTCCTTCGCATTTACAATTCTCTTCATACAAGCTCTATGGATAGTCTTAAAAAAACTTCATTAAAAAGTTATACGAAGTTTACTAAATTGTTATAATAAATAAATGTTAACATACCTCGTTCACATTGCCAAGCAAACTGTATAGTGTTACCTCCAGCGCCACAGAATGCGTCAATAATTAAGTCGCAGCGACATCTCTCAGCCAAATGTTTAGCCACTTTCTCAGGTGTGACGCTAAACCAACTCTCTGTGTCTAATTGTATTCCTTCGTCGAATCTAAACAGAAAAAAACATATCATTCAAGTAGCCTTTTTTAATTGTGACTCGATATATGACAGGATCCAGCCTGATTTTAGACTGGATGCGGCCCATGAATGGAGTAAGTATCAGTCACATTCACTATGCCTCAATTTTTATTTTTAATTTTTATTTGACTCAACGTCTGACCTCAACTTGCCTGATGGTTAGTAAGAGTCAAGAGTGCCGACGACTGAAAAAAACCGAGTAAGTTAACAGTTGTTTTTACGAATTGCTTGAAGGACTGAAGGTTATAGGATGAGGAAAACACATAGGCTGGTATAGCATTCCACTAGTCGATTGCTCCACAAAGAAACGACGCACCAGACCTTTTAGACAAACAACAGTGGCTATTTAGGGCGACCGTGGTATAGTGGCAGTGCAATGGTAACACAAACCGGAGAGCATGAGTTCGAGACCACCCACCAATACCAATGTATCTTTAATATATGTACTTTGGTTGTCCTGTTTCTGTGATATAAGCACTTTAGTAGCTTAGTATAGAAATGTAAATAAAAAATAATGTAATAAAATAATAAATTTAATTGGATATAGAGATTGAGACACGATTCCTCCATTCATAGACTGCACTCCAGTTTTTTGACGACAGGCGTGGACGAACGGTTTAGCGACTGGTTTGTTGCGCGTAAAGTCCCGGGTTCGATCCCCGGTCGGAGCAAATATTTGTTTCATAGCTTTTATTTGTAGTATTTAATGGTATTAAATATTGCAAATATTTGTTAATAAAAAAAAAAGAGATGGATATTTGCTTCGGGTCTGGTTATCAAAGAGTGGTAGGCAGTGGTACCCAGTCTGCCGATCCGGGGTAGTACCACTACTTACAAGTATACAGGCCGTGAAGTGATTTGATCACGTTTCGGGATCAGCTTGTAAGTTGCCGGTTCCATCTAGGCCGGCATAGTGGATATGATTGCTACTCACAGTTATTGAATTGTAGTAGCAGTGACATTCATTCATGGACCACACTTTGGCTTAACATCAAGCGGGGTGCTGTCATATGTCGAGTCACAATAAAAAAAAAAAAAAAAACATCAGGGCCCCAATTGTCTTAACACATGACAGCAAAATGACTAACTTGACCTGATATTTGACATCTTTGTAACCAGTCAGCGAATAAACCACGTTGATTGGTCACTTGCGATCGCGACGCAATACCACTGATTTTTCGTCGCCATAATGTATTAAAAGAATAGGGGCCTAGATTGGGTGTATTTTTTTTATTGTGACACGACATTTGACCTCGACCCGCCTGTTAAGCAAGAGGAGGTCCAAGAGTGACGACGACTGAAAAAACGTGTTAGTTCCCGGCTGCCTCAGTGGCCGGTCAAAGGTGCTTCTTCACGCACACATGGCTGGTAAAGCATTCCACTTGTCGGTTGTTTTACAAAGAAAAGACGCACCGAACTTTTCAGTTCGACTGCCGATAGAATGTGGATGCTTTCCCCTGTGCGGGTATACCGGGTGTGAAAGGACGAGGTAGGAACAAGGTTAAAGAACTCCTCAGAACATTCTCCGTGGTCATTGTGATATTACCTATGAAACAAGGAGTGTCTCCTCTTCCAATATTTCTTCATAATAGGTTGATCAATGAATTCTAATGGCATCATTTCCACTTGAGCTGGACTGTGTTGACGTTTGCGGCGTTTGCGTTTTGTTTCTGGTGCATTTGTGCTCTCTGTAAAGTCAAATAACAAAATACATTTGAATTAAACAAATTTTATGCGGCTTAATATCGCGTTTTTTGTTTTTGTTATTGATTTTACATTTTTTTACCACGCGATTTACACGCGATATCGGTTATTTCAACTTACCTGATGGTAAGCAAGGTTCATGAGTACCAACAGCTGAAAAAGAAACTGATGAAAAGTATCATCATTCACACCCTGGTTCTACAGGTTAGGCAGACACAATGAAGCGCCACTTTCTACAATCCTCATACAACTCATAAATTATCTAGAAACAAACTATAATAATTACACTAACTAAATAGAAAACTAAAGCAAGAAAAAGGGATAAATTATAAATAAAAATTAACTAATAGCTTCTATTTATAAACTTCTTTTTATAAATAGAAACAATATTTAAAAAAAAAGGAAGCAAGGGAGTTTTGTCAGAATCGTGGCAAGTGGCGCTCCATAGTCTCTGCTTATCCCTGTGGGAAAAACGCATGACAATTTGATTGATTTTTTAAAATACAAACCTGCAATATCAGCAACTTCATCACTTGATTTATTTTTACCTAAATCATTACTATCCTTTTCGTCACTTAATGATGTATCTAAATCAATAACATTTGGCGTTAACAACTCCTTGCTCTCAACATCATCTTTTAATGTTAACTTTTTATGTTTTATTGCTGCATCATCGTCACTTAACATTTCACACTCGTCTTGGGAGTCTTGTTTCTGTAAAATACATTATAATTTACCTCATTTAATCCAATGACAATGGCCAGCATAGTGGCGACGACTAAAGGAATTGTAACAGCGCTCTTAGACCTTCAACACTGTCGAATGTCAGGTCGCAATAAAAAAAAGGCACCCTTTATTGCATCTCCGTTGCTTTCTACGATCCCAACACAAAACGCTTTGATCCCTCACATCCACAATTCTCCTCATACATATTGACGTCAACTTAAATGATGATGATTGGCATAGAACTATAGGGACCAGCAAGGCACTATCCTATTTTGGTATGCTAAGACTATTGTGATATTTTATTCAACTAAAATACCTTATAAGGGTTCCCATCTTCATCGAAGTAAGTCTTCTTAGGCCCCCCAAATTTTTTAGCGCGTGGCAGACGTAGTCGTGCATTCCGTTTGCGATAAACCAATGTACCCATTGGTACCTCACTCATTATCAGTCCCATTGTATTAAATGTTGAAAAGATTTTATCCTTTTCCGTTTCCTCATAACTTTCTTCAATTTCGTGGCTAAAAAATTAATTGGAGTGTAGTACCACTACATACAAGTATGCAGACCATGAAGTAATCTCTTTTTTTTTAAATTAGCACTTAAAAGAATTCAGAATAAAATTTTGAACTACTTTAAATATGGTCTTTGTTTAAGAAATAATTGAATGTGGGAAAAAATCGCTAAATGTGCTGTTACACCTGATAATGAACTTTTAAATATAATAAAAATAAATTTATTTATTTTAGACTATAGAATCCACAGAATCACTGTCAGGATTACAGTTTTCATATTGATTATAAAAAACTTAATTCTAATGAATCAATGTGAATTTCAATAGATCCGAATTCTGGATACTAAGAAATAAATAACAACCTAATAAGTCATTAAAACTAATGCTTACCTTTTCTTAAAACTAATAGGCTTATCTTCAGGTGGTTCATCACCACCATTACACTCACTTGACGCTACTGGTGTAGACATGACTGTATTTGTTACCACAACTTGTACTGTAGTTTCATTACTCTCTGGAACTGATTTTTCCTTTTTCTCAATTTCATCCCCACCATCAACCACTTCCTTACTAGTTTCGTCTTTCAACAAATTTTGTAGCAAATAACCAACAGAATTTGCATATTTATTATTAGATTTCTTCTTGCGTCTTTGCTTAGGCACCTTATCTTCTATCTTAATATTATCAATATTATTTGCTAATTCAATAACAGATGGAAATTCCTGTGAATTACCTTCACTTGTTTCAACTTCACAATCTATTTTAACTTTATCAACTATTTCAACATTAATTGAAGGTATTTGAGTGTTATGTTTTTCAACATAATTAGCATAATGCAAGGCGTATTGTTCACCAAAATGTTTCTTCCATAATAATTGCCAATAAGTGTCTGTGTCCGATTCATCAAGAGGAGTTTCTAATACATCGTCAATATTAGCTATTCTTGTTTGATCATTTGAGTGGTCTTCAGAAGTATTTGATGATAGACTGTAGTCATCTGTGGGTGAAGATTCTGAAGTAACATGACTAGAGGTAACATCATAACTTGAAAGAGTAATCTTAGTTACATTTGTCATGGAGTCTGTATTTGTCACAGTTCTAGGGCTCAACATTCTGTCATGTTCAGAGCATGACCGCCTCCTTCCAATTGACAAATAATCATCTCTATTTACATTTAAATCCAAGTTCTTATCTGGTTTTAAACAATCGTTTTTCTTCTTATAAGGGTTAACTTTGGAATCGTATGAGAACTTTCGTTCCCTAATACTTTCATCAGGTTTCTCATCAGCAACTTTATCAAATACTTGGTCCAAGGTATATTCTTTAGGAACATTATTGTCATCCATACACAAGTCTTTATTGTCATCTAAGTATGTCGGATTAATATAGTCGCTGTATTTTTCTATCCATGATGACCAAATGAGTCTTTCTCCATTTATAGACCAGAATTTATCCCAAGTTTCCTCAGAGAAATAGTTTTCATGTGATTCTGTTTCATTGGATGAATCGTTAGCAGTATGTTGATTGAAATCTGCATGACAGTCTTGGTATGTCAAGTCTGCCCCACTATCACTGGTTTGTAAATTGTGTGATAAAGGTGCTGTAATATGTGAAGGGTCATGCTCATCTGTTGAGTAATTATTGTCCGTGTGTGATGCACTACAATAACAACTTGCGCCTTCATCTTTCTGTACTTGGAACAAATATAATCCTAGGTTAGAAAATAAGTTTGCATTGAATACCATACATACCTATTAAAAATTAGAAAAAGGTTGGGCTCCATAGTTCTAATAACTATAGTTTGCATAAAGAGTTGTATTTATGAGGAAGAGATGTGTGTGTCAAGATCGTAAAAAAATAGCATGTCATTGTCTCTGCCTGTGGGAATTAGGGCATATAAATTGTTGATGATAATAATTCTGACAGGCGAATATGAAGAATAGATGTGAAGTAATAAAATTCTTTTAGGATCATAAAAAGTAGAACTGAATGTTTCTACACCTGTAGGAATTGAGGCATGAACAATTGACAAGTGGAAAGCTATCCCTCCTATAACCTTGGATCCTTTAAGTGATGCGTGAAGAAGCATCTCTGGCCGGCATAGTGACGGCGACTGAGGCAGCCATGAACTAACTCTGTTGTTTTAGTCATTGTCACATGTGGTCAAATGTGTCACAATAAAAAAAAACTAATTGATCAATGAGAGACTGACAAGAAGTAAATAAATTCATATAGAAATATTTGATGCAGTTAGTAGTATTAGGAGGTTATGCTACACAGAGTATTTATTTATTATTACCAAGTCATATTAATGGAAACCAAGTTTTCTCACCTCACATTTCACATTATCTGAAGTATCTGCAGAGAAATGGACATGGGAATGGTCTTCTGTCTCATGTTGGGGCTCCCGCTCTCTTTGCACATCCACATCACTCTCACTGCCATTCTCTTTTTCAACATAATACAATTTAACACCATCTCTGTTGAAATATATGAATGATTTTTTTTAGAAAGTGTTGGTCATACATTAGCTTTATTATCTTTAGCAGCAGTTTCATCCATTCATAGACTGCACCCCAGCCTAACATCAGACAGGTTGGTATAATGTCAGGCCACAATAAAATAAGATACAATTTCATAACATATAAAACAAATCAGATTGAGTCATAGGAAAACAAACTATAGTACATATTGTATTTTTTTACAATAAGCTACCAAAAGAAAGAAAAAACAGAATCAAGTCACTCTTCAATTTTGTATTCTCATCAAAGTAACATTAAACTCTTGTGAGCAATGTCAATAAACATAACAATAATTAGTTTATTATTAACAGTGTATAAGTTGTGTACAGTATTTTGTCGTTTTATTATTCAAATAAAATTATACGGCAATAGATAGCATTTATATGGACACGGTAGTGTGGTGACCTTCAAAATCTTAACTTCCATCGTTGATGTTCATGAACCTTAACTGCTGTAATCTACCAGAAGAAATTGCATCTCGAGTCAAAATAAAGAAATCTCCACACTGTGAACTCGATTTCCAGCTACTGGCCTGGTAGATAGTGAAGTCTAGAGATTCTTACCTTACAAATACTCGGCTACATAAACAATATATGTAATTATCATCATTATTATCGTTGTCTTGGTGGTTAAAATGGACTTCAGCCAAAGCTTCCCAGCGATGGTCATAGTCTTCAGATATCATTGTAGTGGTAATATGAATCTAAATGTTATTTCAAGAAATAACTATCCCGAAAAATTACCTTTAATATCACATGTATTCCTGTTATAGAACAGATTGAATCGAATTTATTATACAAAATTCGATAAAAATGCGCGGCACGCGCATAATTATTTGACAGATACGGCTTGTTACACATACAAAACAATATTGCAAAAGTTCATTATACATTATATTAGTTCATACTGCATTTATTATTATACTTAGTATCAGATTGAGTTCGTGAAAATAATATAATACACAAACATGTTTTTTATTATTTATATTAAATCTTGATTTAGAAATTCATCTTAAAGAAAACGTAAATAAATCATTGAAAATGACTGGAACGAAACGTTATTCGTTGAACAACGCAAAGGAACAACGCAAGGAACATTGTACTCAACATTGTACTGGAACAACGCATCAGGGTATAAAGCCTCTACCACACAGGCGCGTTATTGCGATAATGCGTTATTGAGCCAATCCTATGAGGAGAACTGTTAAGTCGACTTATCCTGTACTTATCGACTTATCCAAGTAGACCTGATCCAAAAATTGGCAGACATTTTGAGCCCTCAACATCACCTGAGAGTATTGAAGAGGCCGGCGACTATTAAGTCGACTTAACAGTTCTCCTCATAGGATTGGCTCCACCAAATGTGCCTTTTATTAAACCAGGGCGTGGGAGGGTGGAGACCAAATTGTTTTCAGTGTGACAACTTCAACAGCTTCCATTCGCCAAGACAATTCTTCTTCTGCACAGCTTCTCCGGATGCGACATCACCTCCGCGATCTATGGAAAGAGCAAAGTGGGAATCGCTAAGCTGTTCACAGCTAAACCAGACCTGATCCAAAAATTGGCAGACATTTTGAGCCCTCAACATCACCTGAGAGTATTGAAGAGGCCGGCGAGAAGCAGTTTTTGGCGAATTATTAAGCTCCTCCCCAGGGAAAAAACCTTAACAATTACCGATACTTAGCTTTTTTGAGAGCATCGATGAAGCCGAATTCTGATCTGGCCACTCTTCCTCCCACCAGGGAAGCTTCGAACACCACTTGTTCAGAGTATACCTACAGGTATCTATAATTACACAAGTTGTCAAATGCTGTATTAATACAAATATCTATCTGAGCTAAATACTTACGTTGATCTTATTACTTTTTCACACATACAACAATGGCTCGGCAACCCCCTACCGCCTACCCGATGGGGATCGGCCAGAGGAGACAATGGCATCCTCAAGCCGGTGCCAACCAACGACCCAGTGGCACCTGACTATTCTTAACACCATATTTTGCCGATGCATGACTGGGTGTGGCGTGCGATATGGTTGCCGGAAAGCAGGAATTGCCTACTCCAGTGTTTGTGGTGTATGCTCATGCATGCTAACGGAGCCCCCATTGAAGATACCGTCGACGATAATGATAATGATGATGATATTTTAGTTTTAGAATATACATAGGAATTATATTTTTTTAAATTATATGTGTGATACATAAAGAAATATGTGTATTTTTTTATATTGTCCATCTTCTTCCCTCCATATCTTGTTAAATATTGATCCTAGCGAAAAAGTGTACAGATTCTTATTTGTAGAGAAATTTATGATGATTACTTAAGTAGAAGATTTTTTATGCTATAAGCCACCGTTTGCGAGTTATTTACGACAAACCAAAAAAAGGTACCTTTACACCCTCCTCCACCCGTTAGCTTCACCCCCACCCATCAGTACTTTTAGTATGTTGTTTAAAACACCATTCCCTACAACTATACCAAAAATCGCTTTTACACGAATTATTTCCCCTATTTTTGCTTCGTTGGGTGGGCTAATTACAAGATTTTAACGCACTGTTTTGGCCCCTACTCACGCTGAGATTTGTATCGCAACATGAATCATTGATTCCGTATCATGATACAAACAAAGATTTAAATCGTTGAATACAAATCTCAACGTGTAAACGATGGTTTCAAGATATCAGATACCGCAGCATCGGTTTCACGCCATTTGAGACGGCAAAGCGGTATCATTTAACATATTTATAGACCATTATCTTTATTGAATTATTTTTCAAACAGACAGTAACACAGACAACAAGAAAAGCTATTAATACTGCTGAAGATCTCTCAGACATGTATCCATTATACCGAAAAACTAGATTTTGAATCGTATAATGTTCCTTGCAGATACAGTATTTGATACAAATTACAAATCTCAGCGTGAGTAAGAGCCATTACTAGAAATTGTACTTTTTGTGTTAATTCATTGGCTTAAAATAAGTACTAATAAATGCTAACAAAACCGATATTTCGAACAAAGGGTCAGTGTTACCAACATAACCTTTTGAATGTTTTTGACATTATTGTTCATTATTGATTTGACTTATTTATAGTCGCAGTTTCGGCCTTTTACCGCACTTTTGGTACAAGAACACGTGAAAATTTAACAATATGTCGAAAAACACGAAGAAAGGTAAAGGTGACTTAGGCAGAGCTTTAATAAAAGATCGCTCAAACAAAACGCGTAACCGCAGACGCGTAGAAGATACTTGTATGGTATGAAATCTTTAAACATACTGTAATGCAATGTTAAAATGAAATCAAAACAAACTAATATTAAACGTGTACTTTTAGCTCCACACTATGGAAATTAATGATGGTTATGAGTGGGGACGTTTAAATTTACAATCTGTAACTGCGGAGTCGTCTTTAACAGAGTTTTTAGCGACTGCCGAGCTCGCTCAAAGGGAATTCAAAGCAGAGAAGTTGAATGCTAAATTTGTGTCTTCAGCACCCACCGAGGTTCAGGTTGAAACATCACAACGTGATTTCAGTGAGACATTGTTAGTTCCCCGCAGGTAAGTTTTTAATTTTTACTTCTACTTCTGCGGAGCTCAAGGTCCTAATCCTTACCAACAGGGTAACCGTCAGAAATCTAGTTCAAGGACTTGTGGGAAAGGCAATTGTAGTCTAGTAGTAGTTAATGGTCTAGCAGACCAAGAGCCTGTTATTTGTACTATGGTCTCCCTGTTTTTATGTACTTTTAATGCACTTTTTACTGGTCAAATTGTGTATTATTTGAATTACCTAATATTTTTTATGCTGTACCTAATTTAAATAAATAAGGTTGCTTATGTGCAACAAAACTAAAGAGAAATCTAAATAATAAACCTATGTAATTATATTTAAATTACATACATTTAAATAGGATTCAAAATTATTTATTTAAATAAGCTACTAATAATTATTTATATTTAAGACCAAAATGGGTAGAAGGAGTGACAGCAGAGGAACAGCTTGCCAAAGAAAAAGAGTCCTTCTTGTTTTGGAGAAAAAGCCTTAATGAATTGCAGGTATTGAAATAAATATATTTATTTATAACTTGCCGTACTATGGTGCACGCAGGCGGACCTAATGCTAGTTAGCATTCTCTACCAGCTAACCTTTGGAACAATAGAAGCAAGTCCATAGTCCTTTTCTCAGTTGCTTTTCAGAATCGGCAGAATCGGCAAAGCTGCCAGAATTGTCTACCTGATAGACATTGCTAATGTGGGACACTTTGAGACCTTAGCCTTAAATCGCTACAACTATAACATAGCTAATAACATGTACAGCTAAATTAAATTAAAAATAAATATATATAATTTTACTGTCATATGTCTGCACCCTATCTGGCATTAAGCTGGAGTGTGGTCCCTAACTGGATGCAACTGCAAGTATAGTTAAATAACTGCAAGTAACAGTCACAATAAATTAAAACCAGCAACATTCTAGCTTATCCTGAAGAATGTTCCTTGACTCTTAAAATACCACTCTACCACTGATGTTTAATTATTTGTTTTTAACTGTAAGCAATTAATTATTATTAGCCTATTCATTTGTCTCACAGCTGGGCAAAGGATTCTCTCTTTTTTCCATGACTCACGACATTTGGCGATCTCTCGCCACGAGCTATTGTAAGAGTCCATCTCGCCATCTCTGTTTGCGCCTGCGGCGATGTCTTCTGTAATCTAGAGTCCACTTAGTAGTGGACTTGGCTTATAATGCATCAGACATGCGACAGAGATGACCT
This sequence comes from Tinea trinotella, assembly GCA_905220615.1. Lineage (NCBI taxonomy): Eukaryota > Metazoa > Arthropoda > Insecta > Lepidoptera > Tineidae > Tinea > Tinea trinotella. Next base: position 10,890,004 of record HG992317.1, on the reverse strand, counting down.
GTCCAGTCCCACTTCAGTTTTGCGGCTTTAATAATTAATAGTTTTTTTATATTATTGTTTACTTGTGCAGCAAAAAATGGGTGCAGCACTTACTCCATATGAGAGAAATTTGGAGGTTTGGCGTCAATTGTGGAGAACTCTGGAGAAGTCAGATGTGGTACTCATTCTGCTAGATGCTAGGAACCCATTACTCTTTAGGTAAGTTGATTGAAAACTTTGTTTATTACATAGACTTGCATAGTGATGACGACTGAGGTAATGAATAAATCAGTTTTCTCAGTGGTAGGGCTCTTGGACTTTTTATACCATATTCTTCTGTTAGCTTGTGATTTTGTTTAACCAGTATTACTGTTATGTCAAAGAGTGGTAGGGAGTGATCGATCCAGTCTGCCGATCCGGGGTAGTACCACTTACAATTATACAGACCGTGAAGTGATTTAGTCGCGTTTCAGGATCAGCTTTTAAGTTGCCGGTTCTCTGTGCATACTTCAATGATTTCGTTCCTGCAGACCTCCAGAAGCGCATTGCATTGCCAGGGAACTTTTGATAGGTAGGATCATGGTAGGTGCCATTACGGGTGGAACTTAGCTGCGGAACTTAGTTGTGAAACTTAGCATTGTATATTTTACATGTATATAGGATGAATGTTATAGAATTGAGGATTGGGTGAAGTTGTGCATTAAAAGATATGGCAAACATTGATTTAACAAAAGGGGAAGATATGGTACGAACGCAATACCAGTGGAACTGGCAAACTACGTCTAATTGACGCACTTGAATCTTTGCACAACCTACCCAAGCTCACTGCTGTTAAAGCATACCTCATGCATTTTATCTCGCTCGCGTTCCACTATGACAATTTTTTCTATTTCTATAAATTTCTCATTAACAAGATCGGAGATGCAACTGGGAGTGTCTTTGAGTGTAGTTGTCTAGTTGTAGTTATTAGCGGGCTCGTTTCCGCACTTGAAGTCCTCTTCGGTATCTTTGTGCGTTCTTCAACGGTTCTCCTTCAGCGGAGCCACCCGATCTCCTCCAGGAAGGCCAGGAGACCCTTCTCGTTCCTGCAGACCTCCGGAAGCGTTGCCAAGGAGCTTCTGTCTTGCTTCTGCTACTGCTGTGCTCCTGCAACTCAAGAGCACATGTGCAGCTGTCTCCTCCTCATTCGGACATCCCCTACAAAGGGGGCTGTCTGATATGTTGAGGTTGTACAGGTGCTTATTAAAACCACAATGCCCCGTTATAACACCTACCAGAGTGCGGAGCTTGGCTCTGCTAAGACGTCCCCTCATGTCAATATGAGGGAGAGCTTCCCTGGACTGTCTGCAATCCGTTGTTCACGACCATGCATGTAGTTGTCTATAGGATCCGCATTTTGTAGTGAATAATAAAGCGCATACCATATCTTCTGCTTTTGTTTTAATATAAGGTGGCAAATTACTTGGAGACAAAGAAAGAGTGGTGGGAATCAATTAATCTATGTAAATTTTGTTCCTCAGGTGTGAAGATTTGGAATCATATGCATTGGAAGAAAATTGTCAAATTATACTTCTGCTTAACAAAGCTGATTTGGTATCAGAAAAACAGCGCAGGTACTGGGCATATTATTTCAGAGAAAGGGTAAATAATTGTTTTTTATTTATTTGTGTATTTATTTTCTGAACATAAGAATTTTTGACCACACCTCCCAAAGGATTACTGTCAAAAAATTCCTTAATATACTAGGCTCACCGTTTGCAAATGACTGACTTCACATTCAACATCTGACTTCGACCTGCCTGATAGTAAGCATGATCAAGGTCCAAGAGTGCCGACGACGGAAAAAAGTTCACAGCTGCCTCAGTCACTGCTACTATGCCGGCCAAATGTGCTTCTTTAGTTTTGCTCATCCAAGGTTATAGGGTGGGAAGAACACATGGCAAAGCATTCCACTTATTGATTGTTCTAGTTTGTATGCTATAAAGTTTTTTTTTATTGTGGTTCTGCATGACTGCATCCCCCTAATGTTAAGCGGTCCTCTCTATGGACCTAAGTGGGACTGCTATTTCAGGTGAATAACTGCGGAAGCAGTCGAAACCACAATGGTGGCCTAGTTGCTGGAAGTTGGCCTAGCTGATCCCAAAACGCGTACACGTCTGTACACTTGAAAGTGTTGATATAGACTGGAGAAATAGCCACAAACTGTCTGCCTACCACTATTAAAATTATGATTTTATGCATTTTGTTATGTCTTTCCATGATAAAATAAGATTTTATTAAGTGATTAATGGGGTTAGAGTGTATTACTGAGATTAAAGTGAAATATGTTATAAAGATATAAGCAATATTTTGTTTACATCAGAGGACATTACATCAATATAATATATTGCTGTAAAGTTTACAGCAATATATTACTTGTATGAAGAGAATTGTGGATGCGAGGTAAGCGAGAGAGTTATGTCAACTGTGTAAACTTTACAGCAGTGTAAACAATCAATGAATTAATAAAATTGTCACATCTTTAATCCTACTGGGATAGACTGAGACAATGGAACCATGAACAATCTTGACATAACTCTCTCGCTTACCTCACATTCACAATTCTCTTCATACAAGTAGACAGAGAACAGCTGAAGGAATATAAACATTAAATATCAGATTTATGGAAAATTTTATTAACTCTTTTTTCATTTTCCAGGGTATGACAGCACTATTCTTTTCAGCCAAACTGTCAGATGATCTTGAACAAATAAAAGAAGAAGACAATAAAGAACCAGAAATATCTGAAAGTGACTCTAGAACTTCCAATAGCGAACATGAAACATCAGATAGTGAACCAGAAACTAAAGAAGATCAAAGTGAACAGTTAAAAGAAACAGCCTTTGATATAGCTTCGTTTAAAGAACGTTTAACTGTGGTGGACGCAGAAATCACAAATACTGCAAAGAAATTTACGGATTTAAATGACATGTTAGCTAGTTTAGTTAACAATATCAATAATGACATGTCAATTGATCTGCTGTTAGAGAACAATTATCGAAATGAAGATTATGTGACGGAGGATATGCTGAAAAAAGCAAACCGTGTGAACTTTTCAGTACTTGATCGTACTAGACTTATGAGTCATATTATAAGTATGGAAATAGAAAGAAAACTCAACTCTAAATTGGTGATTGGTATGATTGGTTATCCAAATGTTGGCAAATCGAGTACTGTCAATGTACTAATGAAGACTAAGAAGGTACTAATTTTTATTATATCTACTTTTTTTGTTCGGCATAGTGACGGCGACTGAGGCAACCGTGACTCGTTTTTTTCCGTCGTTGGCATTCTTGGACCTTCTCTTGCTTACCATAAGGCAGGTCGAGGTCAGATGTCGAGTCACAATATAATAAAATACTGCATGTCGGTCGGTATAAGTAGTGTGTACAAATTCATTAATTTTTCGTTAGTTTATATAAGAGTCACACAATTTACTGCATTTAGTATATTATTATTAAAATGAAAGTCTTTAAATATTTGTTAAATAAAAAAAACATAAAAATAAAAAAATCTAACTCAAATGAATTTAAAAAAAATATGCGGCTTACTATCGCGTGGTCACGATGGCTGCAAAGCTCTCGAAACGTCGGAATAATAAAAAATTGTAAAATCTAAACCAAAATAAACGCGATAGTAAGCCGCATAAAATTTGTTTAATTCATTAATCAATGTTCGCGCAAAACCTAAGAAAATACTATCTAACTCAAAACTATTTTCATTGTGACATTAAGAAGAAGAAAACTAGCCATAAGTCCATGGTCTAATCCATTTGGTATTTATTATAAATATATAATAATAGATTTGATTGAACATAGTGGATCAACCCCGGATCAGCAGACTGGACATTAAAAAATGGGATTCAACAGTGCTTTTATTGGGATGCATTTATGTTGTAGTCACACAGTTATTGGTCTGCCTAGTGCGCCGATCCGGGGAAGTACCACCACTTTTAAGTGACGTTTCGGAATCAGTTTGAAAGATCTGAGCACGCAATGTGATCAAAAGTATGTATTATTTTTGACTATTTGAGTGTATAGATATTTTTGACGCATTGAATGCTCACATTAATATGACAACGAATGATGTGTAGATATTTATGACCACTCTGAATGTATAGATACTTTTGATCAGATTGCGTGCTCACATATATCTGCTGCTGACTGTACCTTCCTTATTCATTATTTTGAAATGGTCTATATTTTTAGGTGAGCGTGAGTTCAATGCCCGGACACACACGTCACGTACAATCATTAATGCTGACCAGAGATGTAGAGTTATTGGATTGCCCTGGCTTAGTGTTGCCAGCTTATGCGGTGGAGCCTGACTTACTTCTTACTGCAGTGTTGCCAATTGATCAGGTAAACTTATATAAAGGACATCATGGGTTTTGTACTCCTTTTGTAATGCCCAATGACGAAAAAAATGTATATATGGTAGTTTTGATACTTGTAATGATAAAACTAATAACAATTTTGCTTTTAATTGCTGGGCAATTGAGTTATTTGGAAAGTAAGATATGGATTTTGTATTCTCAATCAAGAAGACATACCTTTGCTCACCACAGTTCTGCTTTGTATTTCTGAAATATTAATGTGTAACAATTCCACCATTATTATACATTAATATTTCAGAAACACAACCTTTACAGATCATATAAAATTGCACGACCTGTTTTCCGCCAAAACTCCGTAACCCTTTTAAATTGTCTTAACAGATGCGTTCGTATGACAATGCAATGGCCCGTCTCTGCGAATTGGTGCCAAAGAAAGTGTTTGAGCGGAAATATGGCTTATTGCTGCCTGAGGATGAGAGTGACCAGCCACTTTATAAGCAGATTTTGACTTCTCATGCATGTAAGTATGACTTGATGTTGAAAGGACATCATTAATTATGGGCTATTTTTGAATCACTTTTGTAATGCCCAATGATGATAAAAATATTAAATGATAGTTTCGATACTTGTATTAATAAAACTAATAACAATTTTGATTTAAATTGCTGTTGACAAACAATTGAATTATTTGGAAAATAAGATATGGATTTTGTATTGTTTCTCAATCACGATGATAAGTTCTGCTTTTTGCACACCTAAACTTTGCAAAGTTAAGTATATTATCCAATTGCATCAAACTATCTTCGTACATCTTCGTACATCAAACTATTTTAAAATGTATATGCAACTGGTAATACAATTTAACCCAAATCCCCATACAAAATTAATGATGTTCTTTTGAGTTTATTCACATTTATTAATATAACTATAATTCAGTAGCATATAATAGGTAATTTAAAGAATATTGTGGATGTGAGGAAAGCGAGAGAGTTGTGTCATGATCGTGGAAAGTGGCGCTCCATTGTCTCTGCCTATCCCCCTGGGAATTAAGGCATGAAATTATTAGGGATAAGAGGCCGTTTAAACATTATAAGGAGCCTTTACTTATTATAAGATCCAGCAATAATTATTTACTTTTTGTATTATTTTTGGTGTTTTCTGACCAAATCGGAGAATATCCATCAAGAAGCTGGGTTGTCTAGTGCCCATAACCGTAGAGCTTGTACAAAGAGAATTGTGGATGTAAGACAGGTGAGAGAGTTGTGTCAGGATTTTAAGAATGGTAGGCAGTGGTACCTAGTCTGTAGTACCACCACTTACAAGTATACAGACCGTGAAGTGATTTAGTCACGTTACGGGATTAGCTTGTAATTTGCCGGTTCCAACTAGGCCGGCATAGTGGATGTGACTGCTACTTACATATATTGAATTGTAGTAGCAGTGACATCTAATCATGGCTCCACTCCAGCTTAACACCGAGCTGGGTGCTGTCATATATCGAGTCACAATAATAATTGAAAAAGATTTATGGCAAGTGGCGCTCCACTGTCTCTGCCTATCCCTGTGTAAAAAAGGCGTGACAATTTGATTAATTGTGCTGTGTGATTGATTACAAATCTCACCTTGTACCTTATTCCAGTCAACCGTGGCTTCATGACAGCTGCGGGTCAACCTGACCAATCCCGTTCGGCGAGACTGTTACTCAAAGAGGCGGCATCCGGTGTACTCAAATGGGGTGTGATACCCAAAGGATATGGGCTACCAGATTATTTCTACGATAGTGAGGAAGAAAATGTAGACAACATAATCAAAAAGAAACGCACTCCAACGCCAAGAGAACGACGGGCGGTTGAGGTATGGTATAGTTTTTTATTTACTCGACATCTGGCAATGTCAGCACGACTGACGAAAGTTCACGGCTGCCTTAGTCGCTATCACTATGCCGGCCAAGCGGGCTCTTCACACATCCAAAGTTTTAGGATAGGAAGAACATACGGACTGCGGGGTTAGGTTGGCAAGTTAAAACGATTATCGTCTCTTGTCGGCGATTGACAAAATAATAAAAGCTAGGCTAAATCCAATGAAACGAGACTATTAATCGTTGTGATTATCATCAATAGTCTCATTTTGGTGGATTTAGCTAAATGGACGATAATCGTTTTAACATGCCGACCTAGTTGAAAACGGCAACTAACAAGCTGATCATGAAACGCGCCTAAGTCACTTTACGGAACCAGACCTGCAGTTAATATCCACCTCTCCACACCTCCACCCAACATCCACCGAAGAGTTGTAATATTCATTCTAATTATTTGCTTTTGCTCCAACTGGGAATCGAACCCGGGACACCAATACGCCACTCTTATAATACGTCAAAACTATAATACATTCTTATTATATACATAAGGCAATAACAGAAATTCATATTTTCTTTTCTTTATAGGGTTGGGGTACTAAGGCGGAAGAGATTGACAAAACATTCTTTGCCAAAAAATCTTCTGCAGCACATGTTAAAGGGAAGAAGATGATCAGGTGAGTTTACTTCTTTATGTGACTCGACATCTGACCTCGATTCTGAATTATAAATCTCATGTAAATGGATACGTTAAACAAGGCAGGCCCAGGAGGGTGTTCGCCGACCAAATTGGAGACATCCTCAAGAAAGCTAGGTTGCCTAGTGCCCATAACCATAGAGCTTGTATAAAGAGAATTGTGAATGTGAAGGAAGCGTGGAAGTTGTGTCAGGATCGTTGCAAGTGGCGCTCCATTGTCTCTACCTATCTTTGTGAGAAAAAGGCGTGACAATTTGATTGAATTGATTGAACAATGTGAATTCATTATTTTTTTAATTGTGACTCGACATCTGACCTCGATTTGTAAGCATGAAGATGGTCCAAGAGTGCCGACGACTAAAAAAGCCGCCTCAGCGTCACTATTTCCGCACTGCGGTCACTTTGTGCAAATAAAGCAGCTATTCGTATAAAACGGAAGGAAAGAAATTAAAGATGACCCGCCTAATCATAAGCAAGAGGAGATCCAAGAGTAACGACGACTGAAAAAAACGAGGTCGGATATTGATAATAAAAGTTGCTAAGTTTGAAATTTCAAAATCCTGGCGCGAAGAAAACAGATTGCCACATAATAAATTAACAAATCGTCTTGTTACTCCACTTTTGACGCATTAAAATTAATATTCGAGATGAAAGAGAGACCCGTTTACTGTATCAATTAGGTAATGTAAATAAACTAGATTTTTTTATAACGCAATGGTTATATTGGCGTCGGGCCAACCGATGATATCTTAAAGGGTTAGATTGGTATTGAAATCATGCTTTTTGCGGCTGTTTGCGGCTCGAATTAACCCGCAAAAACGATGTTAAATGAAAAGTATAAGACAGGCGTAGCCGAACGGTTAGCGATTGGTTTGTTGCGCGTAAAGTCCCCGGTTCGATTCCCGGTCGGAGTAAATATTTGTTTCGTAGCTTTTATTTGTAATATATAATAATTATATTAAATATTGCAAATAAAAAGATAATAAAAAGATAATAAGAAAATAAAAAGATATTTGTTTCGGGTCTAGTTATCAATGAGTGGTAGGTAGTGGTACCCAATCTGCCGACCCGGGTTAATACCACCACTTACAAGTATACAGACCGTGAAGTGATTTGGTCGCATTTCGGGATGAACTTGTAAGTTGCCGGTTCCAACTAGGCCGGCATCCATTCATGGACCAACACTCCAGCTTAACATCAAGCAGGGTGCTGTCATTTCGAGTCGCAATAAAAAAACTCTGTGAGTTGTTAGGCAATAAATATAATAATATAAATAAATATTGTACATAACAATGTCAATTAATCAAAAATCATACCCCCTTTTCCAACAAGGGCAGGTAGAGACAATGGAGCGCCACTTACCACGATTCTGACACAACTCCCTCGGACACTATTATGTTATCCCAGCTTTCTGGAGGATGTCTCCAATTTGGTCGATTTCAAATGAGAATAGTTTCTTGTTATATTAAATTAAACCTTATTCTGTAATCTAAAAATATAAACTGCCATAGAAAGAGGACGACCAAAGTATATATATATCAAACATTAATATAGTTCCCGGCAGCAAAAATAAGCGTTTCTTTAAAGCTGCGCAAGATAAGTTTTGGCGGATTAGAAGAGCGCTGGACGACCGATGGGAGCAAGTCCGCTTATCCATACAGTCGTGCACATAATTAATTATATTTTAGAATTTATACACATTCGTCAAACGGAAAGTAAGTAGGTAACAAAATAAGTTACTGCGCAGCAGCAATGCCGTCGCTCTTTTTATGAGCCGGGATATACTGGTATAGCTCTAAGCCCTCCTCCACTTTATTAGTTTATTTAAATGTGTGAATACAACTATTACTAACTATACTACTATACTTCATTAAGGTGCTTCTCCTTTTATGTCTAACCAGCAACTGAATGACCAATTACAATTGCATTTTCGGTGAGTTGCGATATATTCGCACGTGTGCTTAAATGCAGTAGAGGGGCGCGTCATTCGGGCTTAGACAGACTCCTAGTGGTTTTGAACCGGAGTTTCTTGGTTTGCTTAGACCACTAGACACTAGTCGCTTTGAATTGTAAATAGGTTAATAATAAAACACGAAAATGATTTTTTTAACATTTATTTTCAATTAATATTTATCTTTACCATTCCAGTGAGCAATCCAAATCAGCAAATGGTCTCACATCCACGGACGACGTGAAATCCAGGAAGGCATCCAAGAAGCACGCTAATAAAAATAAAAGGGAGAAATTGCGCAGAGTGTATTGTTATTTAGACCAACATTAAATATGAAGTGAAAATAAAACATTTTTTATCAATTTTTTTCTAAGACAAATACGAAGTTATAGAATAATGAATTAAACAAATTTTATGCAGCGTACTATCGCGTTTATTATGGTTTGGATTTTACAGTTTTTTATCATTCCAACGTTTCGAGAGCTTTGCAGCCATCGTTGTCACGGAATGTCAGAATAACAAAAAATTGTAAACTCAAAACCAAAATAAACGCGATAGAAAGCCGCATAAAATTTGTTTTATTCATTATTTAATGTTCGCGCAAAGTCTAAGAGAAGTAATAGAAATGATGATTTGAAACAGAACAGAGTTCTTCGAGTAGTGGGATAAAAAACGTATCAAAGCTGTGATGAATGGACATTTAAGCGACATAATTTTAGGCCGGTATAGTGAATGCAACTGCTAGTTTACGGACCGCACTCTAGCTTAACATAAGGCACAGTGCAGTCATATGTCGAGCCACAATAAAAGAACACCATAAAGGAGTAATATAACTCAAAAAAATATCTTTGGTATTGTACTGTATTGTAGTTTAGCCTCTTCTGTCTTTAAGTGCCAATGTGTACTTTTTTTAAAGGAACTTTATGAATTGTCTTTCTACATCAGACATCGACTTGCCTGATTGTATGAAAGAGAAGGTCCAAAAACGTCGATGACTGTAAAAAAAAAAAACAATTAACGGGTGCGTCAGTCGTTGTCGTTATAAATATTTTAAATAAACTTTTTTGTAATAATTTAATTTTATGATATTAGAACAACTTACGGCTAGCAAAAACAAAGTTATTGGAAAAGTTCAACTAAAACATTAGCATTTAATTTGAATATTAATACAAATCTGGTCATTTGTCATTAACCCAGTCTACCGACCTGGAGTGGTACCACCATTCGTCGATAGTTCTACAAAGAATTGACGCACCGACTTTCAACTGTCGATTCTATGCCTTTCCCTACCTGGAATAAAGTTAAAGAGTTCCTCGAAATATTCTCCGTGGTATAGGCGATAAAAGCCGCCATGTCTGCGAAGTTTCATTAATCCTTAGCAGCCCAGAGGTGCGAACAGTACTCCGCGCAAGAGCGAATTGGAGATTTGTGTAGCACCAGGCGATGCTCTGGCGCGAAGAACCACCGTATTTCGATCCCTGTAAACAACCCTAGGTTACCTAATCTGAGGTACCGAGGGAGGTGTTACAAAGAGTAGAAATGGGGCAAAAGGAGATGTTTTCGTCGTGAACACAAGCTTAGTATAGAGAAAAAATATGCAATCTAGTCTTATAAAATTGTTAATCGTAATGTAGCTTTGTAGATGTTTGTAATAAATGTTTATGTAATTAAAAATAAGATTCAATATTGTATGGTAAAGTGAATATAATGTAGTATGTATATCAACCGGCAGATAAAAAGAGCGGCGACTTGTGCTGCGCAGTATAAGGATAGTACTTGTCGACTGCGGTAGGAGCAATTCCGCGCATTGTTTACAGTCGTGTTTAATTATATTAAGATTTTTAAATTTATAGTCATTCAAAAAACGAAAAGTAGTTAACAGAACAATCTACTGCGCAGCTTAAATGCTAACGCTCTTTCTATCTACCGGTATCTCTACTATGTGGGCCAATTAAAAATCCCGAATTGGCAGACTAGGCAAATGACCATCAACAAAAAGACAGTCGAACTACTCACAAAACTTTCGGCTTTACAATAAAAGCTGGAATGCTTCACCAGCCAATATGTTCTCCCCATCCCGAGGGCCCAAGAGCGCGACTTGCTTGCCATCATGAAAGACGAGATCAGATGTGGTCAGCCATCGTGGTCACGAAGAGACTCTCGAGCTGCAAAGCTCTCGAAACTTGGAATAATAAAATAAAATAAATTTGTAAAATCAAAACCAAAATAAACGCGATAGTAAGCCGCATAATATTTGTTTAATTCACTAATCAATGTTCGCGCAAAATCTAAGAAAATATTATTAGAAATTACCTTAAAAACATATAGTTAAATTGTGTTATGTTCTTGTTTTTCAATGAAAATAAACACACGCGTAAAAGAGACAACACGTTTTATAGAACGTTTTAAGTTTTTATGCATAAGGTCCAGAGTATTAAAAATATTATTTTATAATATATATTTCGGAATAGTTTTTATTTTTATTATTGAGATAATAATCTCAATCTCTCAATAATTTATTATTAAAATAGTCAGTATCAAGCTAGTGGAGGTCGAGATCTGACCTCCACTAGCCTGATACTGACTAAGTGGAGGTCCAAGAGTGGCAACCCGTTTAGCATTTTATTTTAAAATGTATAATATATTAAAGTTTCTTCTGCATTTTTAATAGGAACCAGGTAGTGCCAAAATCGACATACTTTAAATAATGTTAATTATTGTTATAAATATAGCTAGCTTAAGCCAGGTTGCCTAGTGCCCATAACCACAGAGCCTGTATGAAGAGAATTGTGGATGTGAAGGAAGCAAGGGAGTTGTGTAAGGATCGTGGTAAGTGGCGCTCCATTGTCTCTGCCTATCCCTGTGGGAAAAAAATTGATTGATTGAATAATATAACAATAATAGTTTTTATTGTTGAGTCCCGGTGGATGCAACAGGCATTTTGTCATTCGGAATGGCGTTTCTAAGGAAGAAGCCTTTGTTCAGCATTGGACGTCTTCAGGCTGATGATGATGAAATGAAATGAATCATTTATTTGCTTAAAATGGGTTACAAATGTAGGTGTTACATAATGATTTATGTTATATCTGCCATATTTGCCAAGTCTGGCGTGCAAATATTGTTAAGTAATGTTATTATTAAATTATTATATTAGTCATTATTATTATTAGTTTAATATTATCAATATGTCAAAATATAACATATAAATTAAACAAATTTTATGCGGCTAACTATCGCGTTTATTTTGATTTTACAATTTTTTATTATTCCGACGTTTCGAGAGCTTTGCATCCATCGTGGTCACGGAGAGACTGAGGTGTTGGTCGTCCTATTGGATCAAAAATCAAAATAAACGCGATAGTAAGCCGCATAAAATTTGTTTAATTCATTAATCAATGTTCGCGCAAAATCTAAAAAAATACTATAACATATAAACATAAATATGTCAATGAATTAAAATTGCACTAGTTTATAATTGTACTCCCAGTAATTAATTTTATGGTATAAATTCTCTGATGCTATAAAATCATTTTTCAACAAGCCACTGTTTTAATTTTATTTTAAACAATCTGCCGGATAGTGAGCGTAGATTATCTGGTACATAGGTTGCCTTTAAAGTTTCGGGATTGGGCAACCCTTGTATTGCAATCTGGCAAGTGACAGCTCTATCGTAAAGTTGGACATTTTTGAGGTTATACGTACTCAGAACGTTTTGACACACAAGCGCTATTTGTGTTGTTTACAGTAACTTAAAGATTCATCTCGGCCCAAAAATGGAATTAAATCGTGAACATCGTGCAATTATTTTTTACAACTTTCGACGTGGATTAACTCAGCAACAGTGCATGGATGAACTTAATTAAATTTTAGGCGATGAAGCTCCATTAAGGACCAGTGTTTATCGATGGTACGGTGAATTCAATCGTGGTCGCAGTTCACTCCAAGACGAATTTCGTGAAGGTCGTCCAAAATCAGTTGTTGTTCCGGAAACAATTGATGCTGTGCGCGAACTGATATTACAAGATCGTCATGTGACCTATCGTGAGATTGAGACAACCTTAGGCATTAGTGGGACCAGCATACATTCAATATTGCATAAACATTTGACTGTCAAAAATCTTTGTTCGCGTTGGATCCCACACAATCTGTCAATCGCTCAAAAAAAGGCTCGTGTCGATTGGTCGAAAGAAATGCTCAAAAAATACGATCGCGGTGCTTCGAAACACGTCTATGACATCGTTACAGGTGATGAATCGTGAATTTACGCGTATGAGCCCGAAAGTAAACAGCAGTCGACTGTATGGGTGTTTCAAGATGAGCAAAATCCAACAAAAGTTGTTCGCGCACGAAGCACTTCCAAGCAAATGATAGCCTGTTTTTTCGAAAAAACAGGGCATGTCGCAACCGTACCACTAGAACAACGCAGAACAGTCAATTCTGAGTGGTATTTGTTTGCCATTTGTCTTTCAAGAAATCAGGAAAACCAACCGCCGAAGACTGATCACTCTTCACCACGACAATGCGAGCTCTCACACATCGGCTCAAACAACTGCATTTTTGAGCACCCAAAACATCGATTTGATGAGTCATCCGCTGTATAGTCGTGACTTGGCAGCGAATGATTTCTTTTTATTCCCGTACGTAAAAAACAAACTGAGAGGTCAACGTTTTTTCGACACCTGAAGAAGCGGTTGCTGCATTCAGAATGCATGTTTTGGAGATACCTCAATCAGAGTGGCAAAAGGGCTTCGACAATTAGTTCAAACGCATGCAAAAGTGTATAGATCTTCATGGGGAATATTTTGAAAAAAATAAAGAGATTTTTGATGATTAATATTTGTTTTTGTTCTCTAATCCCGAAACATTAAAGGTAACCCTCGTAGTACTTTATATACCCTGGCTGCCATACTATACGAATTTTTCATTTATGTACTCCGGTTGAATTTCGATATGATGATGATTGTTATAAAATATATTTAACTTACCTATTTTGTTGATTTAATGAAGCCTCTTCTGTTGTGTTGCATGTTCTAATAAAGGAGACCTTTTCACTTTGCTGTTGTCTTTTAAAATCAGCAGCAGCAAAGCGGAAAAAGACAAATTTATTAAGAACTTTCATGTCTTGTAAGCTTCTTTTTTATTTTGTTCTCATTCGCCTTGTTACGTCTGTAAAAAGTTTATTAAATTTATGTAAATATATGATTAATTACCTTATAAATAAATAAAAATGTAAAAAAATAAATAAATGCTTATTATTTTGAATTCAATTCAAATTGTTACCCTTTTTTCCACAGGGATAGGTAAAGACAATGGGGCTCCACTTGCCGCGATAACTTTCTCGCTTTTCTTACATCCACAATTCTCTTCATACGAGCTCTACGGTTATGGTCTTAGCCAATCCAGCTTTCTTGAGGATGTTTACGATTTGGTCGAAGAACCGCCCCCCTGGGTCTGCCTTCACGTTCACAGTTTGCGACCCCTTTCAGGGTCTCAGTGAATTAGTATTCACGCAGAGTATTAGTATTGCTTATATATTAATACTTATATATGATGTATTGTTATATATGATGAACTTAGAAAATATGTAAATCGTTTTCACATGGATTTATGACAAATAAATGAAAAGGTTGCTATGTAATTATGTTAGGAGTCGCCTCCATTCACTGCTTAAACCATGTGACCCCGATAGGAGTCGTGGGACTGTGAACTTGTTAACGCATCCATCCACATCAGATTTATAAACACCTTTCGTCAATCTACTTTCACTTATCCTTTCCATGTGCCCAAACCATCGAAGCATTTCTTTGTCAATCCTTATCACTACATCTTCTTTTAAATCACTTCTATCTTATAACATAACTTTTTTCAAATAGAGGTATCAGACTCAAAGAATCGTGTATTTTAAAAGACTAATAATTTACATTTCTAAAAGATATCGGCGTCGTTCCTTAGATTTTTTTATAATGATTTATAACTTCAAAGGCAAATATTGTATTAAAGCCAAGAGCTGAACGATGTGGTATCCGCCGGCGCCGACAAAAGCCATTAATAGAAAAACCTATAATATTGTAAAAGTTGTAATTTTAACATATTCCGTGCAACATTAGAGATTTAATCATATATCGCTTATTTCTGCTTTATAAAGTATGAGTTTAATATGGCTCTGAACTAAAAAACAATTATCCACTAATGTAGAAAAAATACAATTTGGTCTGTATTCAGTAGTTTACTAAATTTGGGGGTACGATTGAACTTTGAAGTATAAATCGTAGTTGCATTTTTTTTTATTGAAGTGCCTTATCTCGTCTTGCCTGATGGTAAGTAAGAACCGGACAACTGTAAGGACCGGTCGCTGTCACTTGATAATATGAAAAACACAATTTTCTTTCATCTTAAACTTTGTAGTAAAAGAATACATAACATAAATAAACATACGCACGTGCATATATGCATAACAAAATGTTAAAATCATGAGTTAGTGAATTTACTTCAAAATAGAAGATTTATGAAATTTCAAACAGTAGCGCGCAGGGTGCAATTTTATGGCGTTGCTTACGTGTGTAATAACATACTATTATAGACTTCCTGTACTATTTGCGCCACAATACTTGTCGACGAACGAAGGGTTATAGGCAATAGGCGAACATAACATCCGTTTATTCACAGTAAACAACTTGCAATAGTATAAAAGCCTTTAGTGCTTCTTAAAGCTTCTATAGTGCCAACAACTGAGCCAGCTGTAAATTGAATCGGCGCACTTGGACTTCTCCTTGCTTATCTTCAAGTTAGTCGCGTCTGAATAAAATATCAATCAAGTTGTCACGTCATTCTCCCACAGGGAAAGGCAGAGATAATAGAGCGCCACTTGTCACGATAAATCGGCGCGTCTGTCCGTGGACTATTTATTCCTCTTTATTCTGGTTTAGGTGGAGCAATTAAGGTGTGTTAGAAAGATCTCGATAAAGGTATCTATCAAAGCCGGAAACCTACGCTACTCGATTTTTTTTTTCCGATTCACAAAATTTCCTGTAGAAACATCGGTTAGACTGGACTCGTGCATAGGGATTTCACCCGGGTTTTGTTTTTTGAGGGACGGCAAATGTGTCGCCACTGAGCTGATGCACAAAACTCCTTCTATTCGAGGAGCTGGCATTTGGTCAGAGTTTATTTATATATAAAAAAATATTGTAAATAAAACTATTAGTAAAAATATCAAATATGACTGGAATACGACAAACGGAAACACAGTTATGTTTCTATGAAAATTATGTGTTTTGGCCTCTATGAAAAGAAATATTTCCATCAAATGTTTATTATAATTAAATTATTTAAATAGTTATGTTTTTCTAATATAAGTTCCTTCACAAGTAGCAAATTGGACAGCTGGGAGACGCTTCCCTATGATCATGATGACAAGGAAAGTCGGATTAAAACAAAATAAACGCGAAAGTAGCCCGCAAAAATATTTTATTCCATAAACACTGTTCGCGCAAGTGCGCTGGACAATTACGGTGGAAACCCTAGCATCTGTACAGTTATGCACGTAATTGTTTTTAATTTTCAATTTTATTAGGGGAATTACACACATAAAACGGCGATGCCATTCTCATTATAAACTAAGCCTAGACTATTTACAGATACAAGCTCATACAGATATAATGTGGATAAGGCTAGTAATACAAAACATAAGAAGAATGTACACGAAATAGAATATAATGAACAAAAAATATATATTAAACCTATATATTAAAGCTTTGGGCAGGGCCGTCTTAAGCATATTCAGCGCCGGGGTGCGAAAGTCAAGGCTCTGCTCGCGTGGTCTCAGTATAGTAGGTACCTATCGAAATTTATGGCGGTCGGCATGCGCCCCTAGGACTCTGCGCCCGGGTGCACTTCACCCCTTGAACCCCCGGGTAAAGACCAAAACATACATAATTGATAATATTTTAAAAGTAATACACATAAAAACTTAAAAACAACTTTAAGCAAGTAGGTTACCAAACAAGTTAGCGCAGCTTGTATGAGAGCGAATTTTTTAACTGCCAGGTCTATACTCTTTAGTGGTAAATAGGTACGAACATACTATTATGAGAACTGTAATATTCTGTAAAAACAAATAGACTTTCTTCAATTATTAAAATTTCCCACATTTTTACCCCAGGGATACGCAGAGACAACGGAGCGCTACCAGCCACGATCTTGACATAACTCCATCGGTTTCCTCACATCCACAATCTTCTTCATACAAGCTCTACCGATATAGATACTAGACCACCCAGATTTCTTCAGAATGTCCCCGTTTTGATCGGATAACATGCTCCTGGGTCTGTCTAGATTAATGCATCCATCCATATCAGAGACTTTCTTCTGGAGAGCAATAAAATACGGCATAGCGAGACTCGAAGTAGTTGAGAGAGCTTATTATTGTGACTGCACCTACCCGAAGTCGCGCTCGCATTTGTAATGAGATGGCCACATCGCTCGAAGAACCGACAACATGTTGAGATGAAAGGTTCTTGAGTGGAGACCACGGACCGGAAGACGAGGCGTAGGTAGGCCTCCAAACTAAGTGGACTGACATAAAAAAGGTCACGAATAACCGGTGGATGCAACTGGCATATTGTCTTTCAAAATGGCGTTCTAAGGGGGAGGCCTATGTTCAGCAGTGGACGTCTTTCGACTGATTATGATGATGACGTACAGTCAGTGTCATACCAAAAATATAATTAGATAAGCGCATTCCCAGTCGAGTTGTATGTTACGTTGTATTTCGTATAGAGAATAATTACTAATAAAAAAATATTCCGTCGAATTAGGAACCTCCTCCTTTTGGAAGTCGGTTAATTAATAATAATGAAGTTGTTAAAATGTATTTATAATGCGACTTTCTTTCGTAACGCTTGAATGCTTGCCAAACAGGTGAATGATATCAACAAGAATTAAAAGTTTGACATTTTTCATGTTTTATGTAATTTTGTACGCTCTATAATAAATGGACAGGAAAATTGTTATTTGACATTTTTATATTTGTACAACATACCGCCTGTAATAATCATGCTGATCCCAAAACTGAGTCATCACGATCGCGGTTCTAACGGTAGTGGTTCCACCCGAATCGGTACTCTGGGCGTAATAAAAAAAAAAACAATAATGCCAAACAAACAAATAAAATCCTTTTTGATTTTGAGCCAACATTGATTAATGTATTAAACTTTGAGATAAACCGGGAACAGAAAAACAAAATCAAAACATTAAACGGGGTAGTTTAAAAAACAATAACAGCATCAACCAATAGGACAACCAACACCTCAGTCTCTCCGTGACCACTATGGCTGCAAAGCTCTCTAAACGTCGGAATAAAAAAAAATGTAAAATCAAAACCAAAATAATAAATAAATAATTTAATTATAAAATAGCTGCTATTAAACAAATCTTTGTTTCGACCGGGAATCGAACCTAGGACTTTAGGGGTAGCGCACTGGTGTGTTACGCACGTCAATAAAACCGTAATTTATGACCTCTTTTTATTAACTCAGTCGGACTTATTCTTTAGGCTTTGCCACATGAAATGACGAGACTCAGTCGCTTCCGGGACCTGCTTGACAGTTGCCTGTTCAAATTAGGCCGGCATAGTAGATGCGAATGCTACTTACAGTTATATAACAGAAGCAGCCGACAGCTTTAAATAAAAAACCTGACCACCAAAGTCGCTCGTTTGATATAAAAAATGATAGGTTGGCAATAATCCAATTGTATATAAATTCGTAGGTGTGCCCATCCCAGTCGCTCAAACACTCAATTTGAATGTAATACGTTAGTTTTATTTTAAAAATACCACAAAAATAATATTTCTGCGTGTTGTAATTCGCAAAATAGCACAAGGTCGCGCTTCAAATATCTTTAGCTAAATTTTTACACATTTATTTGTTGGTGAGGTAGGATTAATGGCCAGTCGTTATAAAGCACTACCTACCCCAATTTTAATTACTACTACTTTGTTGTCACACGTTTTTCCCACAGGAATAGGCAGAGACAATGAAGCGCCACTTGCCACAATCCTGACACATCTCCCTCGCTTCCTTTACATTCACAATTCTCTTGATACAAGCTCTATGGTTATGGGCACTAGGCAACCTAGCTTTCTTGAGGATATCTTTTTCGATTTGGAATCTAATCTGAAAATTAATGCTTTGCCAGCCCATGTGTTCTCTCCATCCTATAACCTTAGATCCTTCAAGCGATGCGTGAAGAAGCACCATTGGCCGGATAGTGACGGCAACTGAGGCAGCCATGAACTAACTTGGTTGTTTCAGTCGTCGTCACTCTTGGATCTCCTCTTGCTTATCATCAGAGGGGTCGAGGTCAAATGTCGTGTCACAATAAAAAAATACGGAAGAATCAATGAAAATATCAGATCAATTCAAAACCTAATCCCACAAGGAACGATATTTTGCATATATCTTGACAAAACTCTCTCGCTTTCTGAGAATACTTCATACGACAGGCATGGCCGAATGGTTAGCGATTGATTTGTTGCACGTAAAGTCCCAAGTTCGGTTTCCGGTCGGAGCAAATATTTGTTTCATAGCTTTTATTTGTAATATTTAAATAATGTTGAAAATTGCAAAATTTGTTAATTAAATAAAAGGCGGATATTTGCTTCCGGTCTGGGTATCAAACAGTGGTAGGCAGTGGTGCCCAGTCTGCTGATCCGGGGTACAGTTACAGTGCACAGTGCAGTGACAATGTCTCGCGGGATCTGCTTGTAAGCTTGAACCTGTTGTTCAGTTATTTAACAGCAACAGCAGTAGCCTACATTTATGGATCGCACTCCAGCCTTATATCAGACAACCAGGCCCAAAATCCATGACTTCATTTTAAATAAAAAATATTAATATTACATCAAATTGTAATAAAAGCTATGAAATAAATCTTTGCTCCGACCGAGAATCGAACGCTGGACTTACATAATATATATATTATATACTAACACGATTATTAGTTATTTCGTGGCCGGCATAGTAACGGCGTTTAGAGTCACCGTTAGATGAAACGGTTTTTTCAGTCGTCAGCGTTTAATCAACAGAATGCGGAAGTGAGAAGACGAGTTAGAAACAATGTTAATGAGTTCCTCAGAACATTCTCTGTGGTTCTCTTTTTGTATATTCAAATGTATTTTTGCCCTCAGTTACTAATAAGATCATCTCTTAAATTGACGAAATAAATAGATACCACATTTAACAGAACATTTTGCGGAAGAGGAAACTAGCTACTTATCTAACACTTAAAGTCTGGTTGAGAAATTTTAGATAAATTATTTATAAAATAAGTGAAATAAAATAAAAATAATTTATTAGCATTGACAATGGACATGGTCTTAGCCAGAAACGTAGCGTGCCTTGGCGGGGACCCGTATAAAAAATGTTTGGGGGCCCTTAGGAAGGGTAACGATGTCTCACAAAATGTTTGCATGAAATTAAAAGAAAATTTTATTCATCATAATTACTTTTTCCTATTCAAATTTAATATACACTCTCCTTGCCTTTTTTTCGGCAAACTGATTTATTAAATCATTTATAGCTGATGATAACTTTAGTTTTTCTAGTATATTTTTGGGAAATATTTATTAAGCCCGGGGTCCCGTGTAATTGATACGGTAGCTACGGCCCTGGTCTTAGCATTATTCGGCTTGCAGAGGCACACTTTTTCTACTTCACACGAAACTCTGGAGTAAACAGCGTAGATCCACCACTGACGTTTACTCTATGTGACAACTGCGGCTATTCGTTTTTACATTAATAAAAATCTACCAAATAAACACTTGGCTGATTGTACATTAAAAAAAATACAAAAAAATGTACCGGACAATACCGTGTGAACGTATGATAATGCAAAGTATCAATGCAATTTCGGCGCCGTGAATATTGTGCAAACGTTTCGTTTCGCTGACATTCGATGACCCGTCATCCGAGCGTTAAGTACAAAATTAAACTAGAGTCGTAAAAGAGTTACGTTTAGAAAAGCAGCCCGTCTCTCATAGGGTAACGCCCTTATATCATAAAGATCCGAGAATAGTCTTTCTATTATGGAGAGTTTGTTTTATATCTAGCACCCGGGGAGGGAAGAATTAAGCTATTTCCGATTAATTATATGTATATATTATAGATATGTATATATTTAAAGTTCATTTATTTAGATAGATAAAATACCTCATTAGATGATCTGTGCACAAATTTACTGCGCTCCAAAAGAGCTCCTTCCAAAAGTTTCTATGGTACAAGCCTTCTTAGTAGCTTGCTATAGAAACCTAAAAAAACTGCCATACTGAAGAAGAATCACTATGCAGTTGTACAGATACAATTTACAGTTGTAAAGACAATGAATTCACTCTGTTTTTCATATTGCACCTCTATGTATTGCACTAAGATCGTAGCTTCTCTCTAGATTTTTTAGTGTCTACCTAATTTAAAATACATAAAAAAGTAGAGTATAATTTAATTATAGTTTAAACAAATAAATATGAACGTTTCCGACTGAGTAAGCACATTGTTTATTATTATAAACGAAGAAAGAAGTATTATTTTTAGACATGGAGAATCTCTAAAAAAACAAACGCGGTCTTATGAATTCCTAAGCTTAGATTTTATTTTGTTTATTCCATTTTTGTATAAGTTCGGAACCAGCTATGACAGAGGGCTTTCTTTTTTCTTCCCTGATTTGTAAAAAAAATACTTTAGTTGAAGGGTTATAGGATGGAGAGAACACATTGGCAGTTAAAGCATTTCACTTGTCCATTGTTCTTCATGCACCGAACCTTTTAGACTGCGGATCGGTCGAAAGAATGCGATTTCTTCCACGGGTTTGAAAATCAGTAGGTGGTAGAACAAATCCAATTTTTTTTTGTTACATGTTGTACAATTAAAGGTCTAACAATAATGAATTTAATATGGGTAATTGATGGATATTTAATATAACAAGAGATGGAGCCAAATAAAAATATTGGCAACATTTAACCAATACAAACGTTGCAAATGAAAGTAATAAAAACAATTTACGACGACGTCGGGATTTCAACAAAGCTTTGGGTTGATTAGGATAAAGTTTTTAAAGAATAGATATAAAGTATGATTTAAGAAAATAGTGAAAAACTTTTAGGTTTAAAAATAAGATTGTATGTAAAATTTCTTTTTTATATTTTTTTATTATATTGTTTTGGTGGTCCATAATTTATTGATGTTTTACTTAAGTACAGGCTATGTACTTCGTCATACGCCTTTCTGAAGCCATGTTAAAATCAGACGATTAGAAAGTGCATGCTCAGACAATGTCTAAAATATGTCCATGCTAACAAATTATATATTTTCAATTCATATATTTATTGTGTGTATACCATATAATTTTTCTACCTCTCATCTACATAATCGGATCAGCATCCTAAAGGTTTGACTAGTAGAGAATGCGTCCTCTAAGGAAAATATATCAAGCTGTTGAGAATTGAAAACAAATTATTTTATTATTATCCTACTAATATTATAAATGTGAATGTCCGTTTGTTTGTTACGCTTTCATGCAAAAACTGCTCAATCGATCATCATGAAACTTTGTACACATATTCTTGGAGGCATCAGAAGTAACATAAAATACTTTTTACGAAAAATAAAAAAGTTGTTTGTATTTTTTTTTGTATTATAAAATAGGTACAAGGTGTTGGATCAAACCCTGAGTACTATAATACCATTGCACTGTATTACCGACAGTCACGTCAACATTTAATCCAATTAACTGTACTACGGAGACTATTCACTTTACTTTCCATAGACTATACTTTTAGCTGTTTGGAATTTTTCTTTATTGTTATTTCCTTCTGTCACTATATGCATAATATCCTACTATTATCATAAATATGATTGTGAGTTAATTTATTACGTATTTTATTTTTGGAGGTACTAGAAGTAACAGATTACTTTTAATTAAAAAAAATATATTTTTACTATAGTTTCCAATTGACTTTAGATTTAGCTATTTGGAATATATATTTATTTTTATTTCCGTCTGTGATTTTTATACGAGTTATCGAGTTATAAATACAAAAAAGTCGAATTGAGAACCTCCTCCTTTTTTATGACTGTGTTATAAACCTAATTTTACGCGGGTGAAACCGCGGGAACAGCTAGTAATAAATAAATATGCAAGGATATTTCTATATATCCTGCAAGCGTCCTCTATGCTAGCTTTACTGCACACTAGCGACTTTTAGTCCGTTTCCCTAACCACTTCACGGTCTTTACATATGAAAGTGAACCACCCTGGGTCGGCACACTGCCAATATTCTAATCGATACTAACATTTCTTCACTCAATGACTATAGACATAAATATCCGTTTTCTCTGTCACCTCTAACTTTAACACAAAACAATAATAGTTTTTGTAATCTTTTAAATAATTGTTCTAACAGAACAGACATTTGACAATAATTATATTTTCTGAAAATTATTTTAGGCTCATCGCCTTTGCCCCAGAATTTAATAAATGATTTATTTGTAGGTACCTAATTATAAACGGAATGTATTTTATTCTAGTTATAGTTATCTAGGAAAAATAACGTAATGGTTTTAAATTAAATCAATCAAATTGGCACATTTCTTCCCCACAGGGATAGGCAGAGATAATGCAGCATCATTGGCCACGATCGAGATAAACTCCGTCGTTTCCCTCATATCCACAATTCTCTTCACACAACCTCTGCAGTTATGGGCATTAGGCAACCAAGCTTTATTATTTTTTAATTAAATGATGGTGAAAACAAATGACAGTATTAAGTACCTAAATGTTTTACCGACAAACGCGAAATAACTATGTATACTCGTGGGTTAGGCACCGAAGTTTCAGTAGTAATAATTCAGAATTATTCCAAAAGTGAGATCAATTCCGTTCAAACGAGCATTTCCTAACACTCAAATCACCCTATAAATATATTGCAATAAAATGACTTAGCGGTACTAGTGAGATATTTGATTTATTTTAATCTACCTATGGACCTCTTGAACAAGCTTGAACAATGTTACGTGAACGAATCAGAATCGAAGAGATTTGGAGACCGGATAAAGAAGTGAAGTCAAAAGATTTTAAATATTTTTATACTTCTCAGTATGAAATTAATCTGTTCAACATACGATTCGCTGAGTCCATTTTTTGTCGAGCAATTAAAATGCTTGACCTGCCCATGTATACTCCCCATCCTATAAGAACTTAAAGGACTTAAGCGAATCGAGAAAAAGCAACTTTAGTTTTACTATGGACCTCCTCTTGCTTATCATAAGGCGGGACGAGGTCAGATGTCGTGTCACAATAAAAAATAAAAAAAAAACTATATGTTAAATGGAATAGACCATGATAATCAAATTGAGACCACTCATAATAGTAATATACAAAATAGTAATGAAAATTAGATAGAAATATTCACGCGTGTATTTCGGTCAAATGTGACCGGGGATCGAACCCGGCGTCTATTGTAAGACATTTTACTATCCAATCAGTCAATCCTAATACAACTCCTTCGCTTCCCTCACATCCACAATTCTCTTCATACAAGCTCTACGGTTATGAGCACTAGGCAACATTTTACTATCCAATTTTTATCCTATATACCAACTATACAAATAATTATTAATTTATACATCCGGTTTACCAGCCCATGTCTTCTTTCTAAATATATTCTTCTATATTCTTCTTCTTCGATATTCTTATATCTATATTCTTCTAAAATATAGGACCCTTGAATCAAATAAAAAAAAAACACCTCTGACGATGACTGAGACAAGCGTAAATTAAGTCTGTTTTGTCAGTCGTCAGCTTTTGAACCTCCCCTTCTTAATATCAGGCAAGTCGATCTCAGATGTACAGTAAATATTATGTATAATAGTATTATTGTGTTTTGAAATATGACAAAACACTATATTTGACAGTTACAATCCACACTTTGAGTTTACATCGTTTTTTTTAATGTTAATATAAAAGTGTGAAGATGTTATAAAGGAGTAATATATTAGGAGTACTTTTATTGTGGCTTTGTTTAAAGATTTGTTATAAAATTCTAAATGTCCGAGCACACATAAATGTGACCATCAGCGTGACATAATAATCCATTAGTGTCACGACGAGAATGAAAACTTATAGATGTACATTTTATCACTCGGAAAGATTTCGTTGAAAAAAAACTGATGAGAATAATATTTATATATATAAAAGGCGAAATAATTGACTGATTTATTAACACATAGGCCAGACCTGCACACGTATTCCTCTTATAACGCAGGCATCCACTAAGAAAGATTTTTTTAAATTCAACCCC
Organism: Tinea trinotella; assembly: GCA_905220615.1. Lineage (NCBI taxonomy): Eukaryota > Metazoa > Arthropoda > Insecta > Lepidoptera > Tineidae > Tinea > Tinea trinotella. The sequence goes on along the minus strand of HG992317.1, from coordinate 10,864,796 downwards.
CAAGAAGGTAAAACAGGGGATAAAACTCATGGCAGTCAGCAAATAAATCATAGCACTCAGTACTAACAGAACCACAGTCATAATTTCATCACAAGTAAAACATTTTTACCGCCCAACAAAGTATACTCGGGCCAGCTAGTTAGTAAATAAAATTGGATAGGAAAATAAACTTGTGAGTCGAGCGATAAGCGGTAAACACCGATGATTTTTTCTATCCAATTTTCATTACTAAATTATACAGTAATAATGCTAGCAAAATTAATATCAAAAGAGGTAGTCAGTGGTGCCCAGTCTGCCGATCGAAGTGGGGATACCAGCACTTACAAGTAAACCTACCTACCGTAAAGTGACTTAGTCGCGTTTTGGAATCAGTTATAAGATGCAACTGCTATTTGCAGTTATTTTATTCTAGTATCAGCGGGCCCTTTTCTCTGTATTTAGACATTCGTTAGAATCCCGCGAATTTCATGACAAATTCTCCACCGAACGAACGAATGTTACGTAAAAATAGTAGACTTTACTCCGAGTTGTATTTATATAAACATTTATGAAATAAGATAAACGAATATATAATAATACAATGTGACAACAGAATATAACGTGTTGACAACAAAAGAAATGCTGACAATGTTTTGTAATTTAATTGTAATGAAGACAAATGTTTACAACACAATAGTGAAATGCCAGAGACAGAGAGCGCAGAGAGCCACTCCAGTGGGCCATAATCTATCTACGTGTCTACGTTGGTGGGTGTCAGAGGCCAACCAACTCATACTTGAGGCATCTATTTTTGACACACCATTTTCGTTCCAGTTAGAATCGACGCGTGCTGGTGTTTACGGATTTATGCACAAAAGTGGCGGCGTAGTCGCTTTTAGAATGTTTATAACTGCGGCTGTTTTCTGCTCCACTTTACCAAAATATACGTCTCGAGATAGCGCTGAAAAATGGCCTGCTGAAATGTTGGATGCAAGCCGCTGGCCGACGTATTGTTTATGTATTGGATTAAGAAAAATTGTGTATATTATGCTCGGCCGGCGGTTATTACCACTATTTTAAATAGGATTCTTACTTCACTAGAGATTAGAGATTGCAAAGAGATTTAAAAGAATAGAACGGGCTTGTTGGCAATTTTCATACAAAATCTTTGTCACATTAATTTGCAGCGAAAATTAAAGGGTTTGACGAGTCACACCAAACACATCAATATCGACCAACGCACTGTCATACGTTCTGTCTTATTGGTCTCGCTTTTAGGCGCATACAATTTGAGGTCTCATCCGTTCTACTTCAAATATATATATATTATATATTTAATGTTTTTGCTTCACTACGATCCGATACGTGCGTACATATAGCTTCGATGATAAGTTAATAATTAAAATATAAATTCGAGAGCTCAATCGTTGCTAATTGATCTTCTCTCTGTCTCACTTGATAAATCAGTCTTGTTTAAATAGTTAACGCTTAGGAAAATTTATTTGCCGAAACAACGAAGTAGGCTACGGCTAATTAACTAACATCTGGCACCACCCACTGCGGTCCGTTCGTCTACGAGCTTACTGAACTGATACTTTTTACTAAGGAACACAACTATATACTCGTATTTGCGGATATTAAATTAAATAAAAATAGAGACTTGTGTGTTAGGAGTTTAACATTTGTAACTTTTTTTTTATTGAAACGCCACATCTTGACTTTCCTGATGGTAAGCAAGGAGAAGTCGAAGACAACAGTACGGTAGCTTCTGTACGGCGGTTACCATGCTGACTTTTGGTTTGTTTAAAAATATATAGACCTAAACTTAGGTAAAACTAAAGAATGTCTTAAATATCTAAATTCCATCTTTAATACAGAGACTAAGAATAAGTGCCGTAGACATTATCAATCAATCAATCAAATTGTCACGCCTACAGAGATAGGCAGAGACAATGGAGCGCCGCTTGCCACGATCCTGGCACAACTCCCTCGCTTCCTTCATATTCACAATTCGCCCCGCCTGATGGTAAGTATAGGAAGGTCAAATAGTGCCGACGACTAAAAACACCGAGTGCCCCAGTCGCTGTCACTATGCCAGCAAAAGGTGCTTCTTCACGCATTCAAGGATTCAAAGTTGGAGAGATGTTAAAACATTCTACTTGTCGATTGTTCTACAAAGAAACGACGCACCGAACCTTTTAGTTCGACTGCCGATTTGGTCGACAGAATGCGGCTTCCCCCGACCTGTGCGGGCATCACGGGTATGAAAAGACGCGGTAGGAACAAAGTTAAAGAGATCCTTGGAATATTCTCCATGGCATAGGCGATAGAGGACGCACAAAGTTGGGGTCATAGGTCGCGTAAAAAAAGGGTCCTCTTAGTATTAACCATACTCGTATTAAACGCACAAAACATAATTAGCAACGGCATTTTCCAGATTGTTGACCAGTCATTAACAGGTCGTCAGTCTCGGAAATGCCCCCACGTGCCAGATGCAAACAAGGTGCAAACTCCCAGGAAATATTCCAGAATTACACTCACGTATTTTGGTATTTAACATCGTGGCATAGGGTGACATCGCACTTTGTTAAACGACATGGATGTTTCATTTTTTTTATTGTGTCTCGACATAATGACAATACCTGAGAGAATTTTCTTAGATTTTGCGCTAACATTGATTAATAAATTAAACCAATTTTATGCGGCTTATTTCATCGTGGTAAGTGGCGCTCTTTTGTCTCTGCCTATCCCTTTGGAAAAAGGCGTGACAATTTAATTAATTATGCGGCTTGCAATCGCGCTTATTTTTGGTTAAACTAAACGCGATAGTAAGCCGCATAAAATGTGTTTACCTCATCTGATTTTAAACTAGAGTGCGTTCCATGAATGGCGGCAACTGTTATTATAAAGCAATGAAGTAGCAGTCGCATGTACTAAGCCGACAACTTTCGAGTTGATCCCGAAACGCAACTGGAGTTCTGTACACATTGATAGTGGTGGAACTACCCCAGGTCAGCAGCAGACTAGGATTACCAACTGGCTGCCTACCACTTTAATTTGGGTTAGAAAGTATCTTTGATGTAAAAACGGTTTATCCGCATTTCCAGTAGATGAAACTTTTATCAATATTCACACATGGTAGGACAATAGCTCCAGCGAAGAATTATTAAAATTAAAAAGTGCTCGTGGCGTGCGAGTACGATTGAGAAAGGCTTGTTGGACTAAAGTAGATTGACGATATATAAACCAGGAATGTTCTCCGATATCCTGGTCCTGGGAAAAGAGCTACAATTAAAAAAGCAGCTGATTATCTCTCGTCTGATTACCGACCTTTGCGCTATGAAAATATTTTGTATATTTCAATGCTAATAGTAAAAACGAGCTTGTATCATAGAAGCTGGGCGACTAAAGTACAAATACTGTCAGGTGTTTTTGAACCGGATTGCGTGACCATTATAGTACCACGAGACCACGGTTGCCAAATTATAAATAGCATTAAATAATACATTATATGTATAGGTATTAACAATTTAATTTTGTAACTAGTTTTATTAAGGTGATTAGAGTTGCACTAAATATCTTAATGTTTCTGTTTTATTTGGCAATCATGTGTTTGCGTGTTTATGATATGTAAATCTAATTCTATTGCTTATATAGTTTAGTCCGACCAAATTGGAGACATCCCCAAGAAAGCTGGGTTGCCTAGTGCCCATAACCATAGAGCCTGTATGAAGGGAATTGTGGATGTGAAAGAAGCAAGAGAGTTGGGTAAGGATCGTGGTAAATGTTGTGTTTAATATTCGCCTTTCCACTTCTAAGATTAGTTTTATGGCTACATTGAAGATATAAACTTTAAAATAAATGGATATTTTATAGTTATACTTAGAATTTATTTTACCTTTAATAAATTCTAAAACTTTAATTTACTTTGACGTTTTGTTTGATATTATGTTTATTTATTTTATTGTTTTTTATTCACTTCAATAATTTTGAGGTGCGCTTTTTGATACTGTCCCAAAATATTCTTGATGTCGTAAAGACAAAGCCGAATAAGAATTTATAAGAGAATAATTCTAATTAAAATTGTATAAAATAATGAATGTAAAAAAGAGAGAAGGATGAATAAAATTCATCCTTCATCTTCCTCGCGGTTATTTCTGCCTATCCCTGAATTGACATCTAAGCGTTTAAAATTTAGATTTCTTAGTTGCGTTTCAGAATAAGCTTGAAAGGTAACGGAATTCAACGAACAATTCAGCGGATGCGACTTCTGCTTGCTGGCGGATGCGATCTGTTGTAGCAGCCGTCTCCGCAGTCATAAATATCTCGTCCTAATATAAAAAAGTCATTCCAAACTGTTTAATGATGAAGCAATGAGGTGGACGCCAATCTCTTGGACTGCATTACTCAATCTAAAATAATCCAACAGAGACATCGTAAAATATTATAACCGGAATTTATGTTTCTAAATTATTAGCGCATCAAACTATTTTCGTCTACGTTTTTCACTCCACTAAACATGTTTTAGTTAAGAATTTCAACGTCATACACCAATTACACAGAAATACTTCTCTTTTCCTTATTTTAAATGAAATTAATAAGTAATTAAAGCATAAAACTAATGTTATCTTTATTTAGTTTAGATACTTTTATTATTACCTGTTTTTATAAATATTAATAGTCGAAAATTAGTATACAAAAAAGTACTTACATTATAATATATTAAAACACGAGGAAACATGGGCGGGCGGGCGGCGCCCATCCCATAAAAATGTTCACAAGAAAAAACCGACGCAACGCCCGAACGGTTTCACGTACATTTTTAATATAAATTTCATAGTAGCTCAGAGCAGTATCTGATCATAAAGAAGTTATTGATACTTTATATAAAAGTCGAAGGTAACGAGCGAACTTGCGTACATCGGAGGATTGACGCATTCGAACTAATTTTGTTGCAGGAGATTTGTCCGGTTTGGAGTTAGAGTGGTGGGAGTTAGGGAAATGCTTTTTGGATTTTTCATCTCTTTCGTGCGCGTGATTCACTAGGAAATGCTTGGTGGGTTGTTTAAAGTATGGCTTCCATCAATTATCATTTATGATTCTTTTTATTTTTAGATGTTATGGTGACGGCAAACCGCCTGATGTTGGACTGGAGTGCGATCCATGAATGTCGCAAGCAGTAGCATTTTTATGTGGGTAATCTTTATTCACAAGATTTTGGGAAACTTGAAAAGTTCTGAAGCGCATTTTTTGCTAAAGAGATATGTAGATACCAATCTTTTAAGAACTTTTATTTAGTAATTAAAGATTTGTATTATACTTGTGTATGTCACTGAACTCTAGGATCGTTTTTGATTATTTTTAGTGTGTTGAGGGAGTTTAGATTTACAAATGGACCTGGTAGATGGCGGTGTAATCGGTTTCAAGGATTATATTTTACTTATGGGCCAGACAATGCCTTTCGGGTCCGCTAGTATTAACAGAGAGAATTCTTTGAATCTCTCGTTATGAAATATATTATGCTGGAGGGCAGTCTACCTGATGTTAAGTTGGAGTGCAGTCTATGAATGAAGGAGACTTTTGCTACAGTTAAATAACTGCAAGCAGCAGCTTACAAGCTGATCCCGAAATGCGACCAAGTCACTTCACGGTCTTCACACTCGTAGGTGGTGGTACCACCATGGCTCGACAGACTGGGCACCACTGCCTGCCACACCCGGAGTTTTGCGCCTCTTTTTTTATTGGTATTAAAAATATATATTTGTAAAATTAAATTTTAATTATTAAATATTATAAGTAAAAGCTACGAGACAAATCTTTCATCCGAACGGGAATCGAACCCGAAACTTTTCGCCTCACAGACTAGTGTGTTCACCAATACGCCACATGAAATATATTTTAATATAACTTTTTTTTAAATCTTGCGATACCATAATTAATTACTTCTAACGAATCTACGGTCGGGTCATCATTTTTGGATATCTCACTGTTTACTATGGTCTTTATGTCTAATTATTTAATTCTTCATTTTCGTTCCAATCTTCTATGGTGAAAGTATGGCCAGTATCTTATAATTTGCTACTCTTTCTAGCTAGGCAATAAAAAGTACCGCTCAAAAGACATAATTTATTTTGGACTTTTATGTACTACTTTTTTAGTGTCCAATGATGAAAAAATACATAAATGGTAGTTTTGATACTTGTATTGATAAAATTAATAACAATTTTGCCTTTAATTGCTGTGCAATTGAGTTAATTAGAAAATAAGATATTGATTTTGTATCATCTGTCAATCACAAAGACACGCTATATTAACTGTTCCGCTTCGAACTGTCATAATTATAGTTTGATCGATTCGTACACTGAATCTATGCAAAATAAAGGATATATTCCAATTACATTGTAATCTTCGTACATCAAACTATTTTAAAATCTATATGCAACTGTTAATGCAATAAAGCCCAAGTCCCTATACAAAATGAACGATGTCCTTTATGTAATGTTGTCAATTGTTCAGCAAATCAAACTTGGTAACATACAGACATCAGCGCCGGGTCCGATCGTGTTTTTAAATTTTACAAGAACTCATTAAAATATACTTACAAAGTTTTATCCAAATCGGTTCATCCGCTTAGGCAGGGTAAGGTGACAAACACACGTACAGAAGAATTATTTATAAGTACTGTTAGTACCTAACTTCCATATATTTATTTATACTATCTACTTTTGCCTTGTGCACAACGCAAAGGTTGAGTGGTAAACAGCCTCACGGTTCTGAGTAAACAAATATTCAGTAAAGGTAGGCAGAGTGGTAACACCACTTACAAGTATACAGACCGTAAAGTGAATTGATCGCGTTTCGGGATTAGCTAGTAAGTTACCGGTTCCAACTCGGCCGGCATAGTGGATGTGGATGCTACTTACAGTTGTTGAATTGTAGTAGCAGTGACATCCATTCATGAACCACACTCCAGTTTAACATCAAGCGGGGTGCTGTCAAATGTCGCGTCACAATAAAAATAAATTGAAAAAGGAATAAAAAATAAAATATTATTAGGTAGTCTAGTTTATTAGTAGTCTAGGGTAATTAATAAAGAGTATTGTTATATAGCAACAAAAAAAAAACAAAAACATTTTGAGATATTTTATTAGTATAGAAAAATTTTACGATTACCTTATATAGTAAACCTATACGAAATTAATTATTTAAAGTGTCTCTTAAAAAAATGTGTTAAAGAGACTCGACAGTTGATTTTGACTTGTCTGATGGTAGGCAAGAGAAAGTCCAGGAGCGCCCATGACTGACTTAGTTTACGGTTGCCCCAGTCGCCTTTACTATGCCGGTCAAAGATATATACTACTAGCTGTGCCCGCGGTTTTATTTAGGTTTAAATTAGTTTATTACAGTTTTTGTTTTTGTCGTTATAAAATTTCAAAAATTTTATAACGACAATTTTATAAAAGTGACATTTGAAACTCGATAACACATATAAAAATGACAGACGGAAATAATAATAAATATAGAAAAATTCCAATCAACTGAAACTATGACTATAGTTTCAGTTGATTGGAATTTTTGAAAACTAAAGTAAAATTATAGCCTATGTGTTATTCTGATGTATAAGCTATATTATTGTAAAGTTTCATTAAAATACATTCAGTAGTTTTTGCGTGAAAGAGTAACAAACATCCATCCATACATACTCACAAACTTTCGCGTTTATAATATAAGTAAGGATATAGTCTCTTTAATAATTTTTTATGTATGTAATGTCACACAGCTCGTAGAAAAGCAAATGGCTGTTGAGACCGGACAACCTGCTAAAGGTAGCAGAAAAAAACGAAAACCGCTGGATGCCGGCTGTTTTTAGCTACTGAGGAAGGCCTATTTCCAGCAGAGGACTATACTATCATATGAGTATTTAATGTCATATCGATTTTTTTAATACCTCGCAGGCTTCAATCATTTCTAAGCCTTCCAAAATATAACTTAAATTCTCAACTGACGCGTCTTCATCATCATCTATCCACAATTGCAGCATATTTTTTGCTCTGGCAACATCCGTAGGGTTTTCACTCTCGAAAAATTGAATCTCGTCATTCTTATAACCGAGTTTGACAGCTAGTTTCTTCCAATCAGTTAGCTTTTCACTTACGGCCGCTATCTGAGGTATGGTTAGCTTAGTTATGGCGGACGCCTTCGATTCAGCATCGTATTCCTCGTCGCAACCTGTTTGAGGGTCGTCGGGAACCTATCATGTAAAAAAATAATTAGGTCTGTAATCTGTTTTGATATGGAAAAGTAGTATGAAAAATATTACATATTTCCTGTTTTTTTTATTCCATTAAAATTATTTGGCAAGTCATGGAAATAAATAGAGATTTTTATATAATTTTATATAGAAACTTGCATATTAGAAGTCGATCGAAATACACCGAAAGTTAATGTCAAAATATGTGTAATCTTTCGGTTCTAATCTTTTTTATGAATTAAACCATTTTTATGCGGCTTACTATCGCGTTTATTTTGGTTTTGATTTTACAATTTAGTTTATGACCACGATTGCTGCAAAGCTCTCGAAATGTGGGAATAATTAAATAAAATTGTAAAATTAAAACCAAAATAAACGCGATAGTAAGCCGCATAAAATTTGTTTAATTCATCAATCAATGTTTGCGCCAAATCTAAGATTTTTTTGTGACGAAGTCTGACCTTGACCGCGAGAGGAGTTCCAAGAGAGACGACGACTGAAAAACCCAAGTTATTTCACGGCTGCCTCAGTCGCCGTCACGATGCCGGCCAAAGAAATGCATTGTTTTGAGAGGAGTCCTATCCAAAAGAATGTTAATCGGAATAAAACATAAGTAGGCTTTATTTGGAGTGCATGAATCATTCGTAAAAAGTGACTTAAATCTAATATGACCCCACCTCGACATGACTTCTTACATCGAATCACAACAAAAAAAATAATAATAATGTGATAATATACCTGTTCTATAAAATTATCTGCTTCCATTTGCACTTCGTTATTTTCTTCCTCACCAGAGTCCTAAAATAAACAAGACATTAATATAAAGGACCTTATTCATTTTGTATGGGGACTTGGGCTTAATTGTATTAACAGTTGCATATACATTTTAATATAGTTTAATGTACGAAGATTACAATGTAATGTAATGCAGCTATTGCACTGCTACTACACCATGGCGACCGTGGTGTAGTGGAAGTGCAATAGCTACGTAAGCCGAGTGGCACGGGTTCTAAACCTCTCACCGGTACCAATGTATCTTTGATATATGCACTTTGGTTGTCCTGTCTTTATAATACAAGCACTTTATTAGCTTAGTATAGAAATGTATAATAAAATAAATTAATTTTAATAAATCTGATGTGGATGGATGCGTTGAACGAGGCAGACCAAGGAAGGTGTTTTTCGACCAAATCGGCGACATCCTTAAAAAAGCTAGGTTGCCTAGTGCCCATAACCATAGAGCTTGTATGAACAGAATTGTAGATGTGAGGGAAGCGAGGGAGTTGTGTTAGGATCGTGTCAGGTGACGCTCCATTGTTCCTGCCTAAAAAGGGGTGACAGTTAGATTTAATTGATTTATTAAATAAATTAAAATTACTGCACCTCTTTTTTAATATTTTTCTCAGTGCCATTTTCATTGGCAATTGCCGCAGCATTCATTGCCGCTTCATTCGCGATCCGTTTCACCTGCAGATATAAAACAAAATTTTAAACAGCACAAAAGTTATAAATTAATATAAAGCATATGAAATAAACAAATTTGATGCGGCTTACTACCGCGTTTATTTTTAAGCATCCGCGTTTTGTCGACCGAATCCGGCAGGCGAACTAAAAGGTTCGGTGCGGCGTTTGTTTGTAGAACAATAGACAAGTGGAATTCTTTACCAGCCCATGTGTTCTCTCCGTGGATAAGCATCTTTGGCCGGCATAGTGACGGCGACTGGGGCCACCGTGAAGAGTCGGTTTATGCAGTCGTCGGCACTCTTAGACCTCCTCTTGCTTACCATCAGGTCGATCGAGGTCAGATGTTAGGTCACAATAAAAAAATATGAATAAAAAGTCCGAGAGAGACAAAGCTGCAAAACCTGCGTGTAAAAGGTTGTCAAGGCACCTTTTGTGGTCTTGACATATAGCACCCCATTTAACTCTAAGTATGGCTGGCCCAGCTAAAACTCATTATTATTCTTTGTAATTAACTACTCTTAGCTACTTGTTATTGACAAACGGTTAGCGGTGTGTTTGTTGCGCGTAAAGTCCCGGGTTCGATTCCCGGCCGGAGCAAATATTTGTTAATAAAATAACAGGTGGATATTTGCTTCGAGTCTGGTCATCAAAGGGAGGTAGGCAGTGGTACCCAGTCTGCAGATCCGTGAAGTGATTTGGTCACGTTTCGGGATCAGCTTGTAAGTTGCCGGTTCCAACTAGGCCGGCATAGTGGATGTGATTGCTACTCACAGTAATTGAATTGTAGTAGCAGTGGCATCCATTCATGGACCACACTACAGCTTAACATCAAGCAGGGTGCTGTCATATATCGAGTCACAATAAAATAAAAAAAACCCTTATAATACTGACCATATCATCTAAATAATCAGGCAGTCGTCCAATAGGGTTGTTATTGTGTATGAAGAAGTGTGGTGATCTTCGTGCAAGTAAGCGTAACGCACGCCATCCCCATGGACCTTCGGATGCACGAGACCGTACAGCATCGCGGGCTGATGGGCTCATGTAGGTCTCTACAACAACAACGAACAAACAATTCAACAACTGTTGAATCAAACAGTCGTTAGCAAAAGGAATAACGGAAAATAAATAGAAAAAATATATATATTTTTGTGAGAATTAATATGGTAAAGTGGTTTGTCAAAGAGCCATGAAGACGAGGTCAAATGTCGTGTCACAATAAATAAAAAAAAATAAAAAAAAGCGTAAACTCGTATTCTGGGCGTAAAACTAACAGATAAAATAACTTATAATAAAATACATCAATTAGGCAAATTGTCACGCCTTTTCCCAAAGGAATAGGCAGAGACAATAGAGCGCCGCTTGCCACGATCCTGACACAATTCCCTCGCTTTCCATCATCCACAATTTTCTTCGTACAATCTCTACGGTTATGGGCACTAGGCGACTTAACTTTCTTTAAAATATTAATAGATGTTTTTAAATTGTACAATTTACTATAACATACCTAATGATGGCATAAAGTCCCTCTCTTTGTTTCTACATGCTTCCAGGTTATCAGGACACAGGTTCCAGAGTCGAGTTAAGTCTGAACTGAAATTGCATAAGTTAAATAACAATCAATAATTCTATATTACACTTCATTCTTACAGGCCGCAGGTAGAGACAACGGAACGTCACTTTCCACGATCCTGACACAACTTTCTTACTTTCTTTACATCCGCAATTCTCTTAATACTCTTTATCATCAAATCAAATTGTCACGCCATTTTCCCACAGTGATAGGCAAAGACAATGGAGCGCCATCTGCCACGATCCTGACACAACTCCCTCGCTTCCTTTACATTCACAATTCTCTTCATACAAGCTCTATAGTTATGAGCACTAGGCAACCTAGCTTTCTTGAGGATGTCTCCGATGTTTAACTCTGAAAGTTAAACATCAATCAATAATACTATGTTACACTCCATTCCCGCAGTTAGAGACAATGGAGCGTCACTTTCCATGATCCTGACACAACTTTCTTACTTCCTTCACATTCACAATTCTCCTAATACTCTTTATCATTAATAAGCAATATAAATCCCCCCTGCTCTTCAGATGTTAAACTAGAGTGGGAACCATGAATGAACCAGATGCCAGTAATGTCAGCTATTACATACACTATCACGGCAATGCTGAATTCCAGCAACTTACGAGCTGTACCGAAACAGGACCAAGTCACTTCCTGGTCATGCATCTGAATTAAATAAATTTACTTACTTTCCCATATAATATTTGTCTTGTTCTTCATATTCTCTTATAGTATCACCGAGAGGACGTCGCCTCTTCCTTGATTTCTTCACTTCATCAGCGCCATCATGGACTGGAGGCTTTGGTTTTTGAAACTCTACAAATCAAAATGTCATTCACTGCTATAATTTTCAATGGTTACATGATATAGCAAATGAGGAGGAGATAGTTTTTTTAGTCGCCGGCAGTCTTGAATTTCCATCATGCTTACGGTCAGGCAGGTCGAGGTCAGATATCAAGTTACAATTAAAAAAAAAAGAATTGACATATCCCACAGGATAAGCAAGCTGAAAAGATGAGTGGCGCGTTGGTTGGCACATAGTTCTTTACGATTAAAGTCCTGGGCTCGATTCCCAGTCGGAGCGAAGATTCGTCACTTTACTTTACAGTCTGTACACTTGTACTTACCAGTACCATTACTTGGTACTACCCCGAATCGGCAGACTGGGCAACTCTGATGAATGAATGAAACTATCACACCTATTTCCCACAGGGATATAAGCAGAGACAATTGAGCACCACTTGTCACGACCCTGGCTTAACTCCTTCGCTTCCCTCACATCAACAATCCTCTTCATACAAGCTCTATGGTTAATGATAATGAATGTAATATGTGTGTTTCATACCTGGACAACCATCATTCTTCCATTGATTCCAATATTCCTCTCTTTTAATAATTTGTTTGACACATTCAGCAAATCGTTTACCATCAGAAGGAGTTTCTGCAAGTAATTTGTATATAAGGCTTGTGGTCTCCTTTATCCAATCTATCTGATCAGGCTTCAATTCTTGTGTCTCCCTAAAAATGTAGAATATTTACTTGTCTATACTACTGAACCTAAGTAATTATATCAAAGAACAATAGGGTATATGCATGTATTTTTTTTATGTGTTTAATTCACTTATTACATCGTTATAACATAATAAAAAATATAAATATTGTTGGAAAAGTTCTAATTATTTTTTAAAAATAATTTTAAAACTTCGATTAAATTTGACACATTTGAACGCCATCATCTAGCGCGGGCTTTTGATGACGTCACACGTCACGACCAGTATTTGTTTACTACAAGTGTTACTGTTATTTATGTGGATTTTTAAGTTTTAATAGCTAAACAAAAACCCTGCATAAACACAAAGAACAGCTATTTTTTCTCTTAAACACTACGCGCACAATATGAGCATCAACTCCGAACGTGTCATGTGACGTCACGTTTCATTCGGCCAATGGTGATGCGTTTCACTCATTTGAATTTCACTTGCTTGTTTTTCACTTTTTGCTTAATCTTTTATGCAATATATACAAAGAAAATTAAAAATATAATTATTTTAGCATAATGTTAGTACAATAAAGAATCGGGGGAAAAATTTGCAGCAATATTTAAACCACATGCATATTCCCTATTGACAAGTGGATAGCTTTGCCAGCCCATGTGTTCCCTCCATGCTGTAACCTAGGATCCTACAAGCGATTTTGAAGAATAAAGAAGCACCTTTGGCCGGCATAGTGACAGCGACTATAATGATATTTTTCTTGTCTAGGTAATCAAAACTCCCGGGTCCTAGAGAAATAAAATTAAAGTGAAATATTGATTTATCTCTCCTCACAGTCTTTTCTGCCACTTCTCATCTTCCCAAACGTTAATTAGCAGAGATAAAGAGCTAAAAGGCAATTGCTAAAGCCCTGGAATGTTATTAACGCAATAAAACATGACATATTCAAGGAATTGATTTGCTGTTCATTTTGACTGCTGAGTTCAGTACATTGTTTTCATGATCCTAGCACATTTACAACTGCTAAACCAATTTTATTTTTTACTCTTCTATACTAAGCTACTAAAGTGCTTGTATCATACAGGACAACCAAAGTACATATATTAAAGATACATTGGTAACGGTGGGTGGTTTTAAACTCGTGCTCTCGGTTTGTGTAACCATTGCACTGCCACTAGACCACAGTCGCCATTTTAAACAATTAGTACATTAAAAAATATATATATATAAAATAAAAACCTTTAATAACTATAAATCATAAACCCATATTAACACTAAAACAAGTTTTAAAAAACATACTTACATTTTAAACTTAACCGAAGAGCTTAAATATTGAAACATAATTAGGAACTGAATGAGGACACATCTTCTAAAATTCGAGTCTGACAGTTGGAGTTCTAGAAGTTTCTGATTTGTAAGAAACTTGGCAAAGTAATGTTGCTCTTTGGAGTCACCATCAACATTCATTTCTTCATCAGGGTTCACTGCTTTTAGTCTATTAAGTTTTTCCATTTGAAAGTCAATTGCTTCCAACTTGAATGAGTTGAACGCTGAGAGAACACTTCCCGAGTGCTGTAACGATTAATTATATATAATTAATTGAGGCTCAACATCTGACCTCAACTCGCCTTATGTAACCAAAGGCAAGGGTGCAGAAAAATATAAAAACTGCTTCTCAGTTGCCATCCAAAGACAAGCAGAAATTTTATAAGGGTGTTTAATTCAAAGAGGTGGCAGACCCAGGCTGATATGATAGGGATTTAACAGACTCTTATATGAGGCAGCAGTGTGAAATTGTAGTGTAGTCAGTGAGTCATGGAAAGAAGGGATTGAGTTTTTTTTCAATTTATTAAAATTTAATATTACTGTATTTATTGATAAAATTAAATTTCCAATTATATTATTGAAATAATTATTTTATACTTACAGCAACAAATGTTTTCCATTGTACTTTATTATAACATGTGTTTGGATTCCTAAAAAAATCTTGTAGCCCCCAAAACTTGCAATACAAATTGTAATCAATAGCTTTTGCTTTCTCCACATCTAAGACCATATCCTCATCTAGAGACTCTTTCAAATTTGTTGCACTGTCTCCACCAAATTCAGTAATATTCTCCAAATTAAACTCAGAAACAATGTTAAGTCCAGATCTCTCAGAGAATGGGAAAAATTTTGCTAAAAACAGAAGTATTCTCCCACAAAACACTGTGTTCTGAGATCTTGATAGACGGCGGAGTAAATCATTACACATTCGCAATAGATTATTTTTACATGCAACAAAGAATAGGTCTTCTTTCCATATATTTACAGCATTTTCTACATAGGTAAACATTTTCTCGCATTTGTCAAGGGTTAAGGCATCAAATATGTCTCCTAATAAGACCACAGGGATAGTGGGAGTTACCATTTGTCGTCTACAGGCTTCTATACAAAAACAAATTAGGTTTTCAAGAGTTTCTAACTCGTCATTCAATATTTCGAGCAATTTATCCCTAAACGCTTGATCCATTGCTGCCCTTCTATCAGTGTCATTTGTAGTCTTCTTGAATGAATCCAGTAGTTCCACATTATTAGTAGCAAATGCCTTTGTTAAGACATCCTAGAATAGTAGTTATAATATGTTACAAGCTTATTATTTTACGAATATTCGTATGTAAAAAATAATTATAGGTTATGTAAACAAATAAAACTTACTTTGTATATGATCCTTAAATCCTCGAAGCCAATTTTTTCCGACATTGCTAAATATCGGTTTGTACAAACGTAAATATAATATTAAGAAGGCTTTAAACTTTAATAAAGTCGCGATACATAAAATTGTCGCGACAGTTGTTTACGATTTAATTTTCTTATAAATATTTTTATAGCGTTGGTCGAAGGTTTTGAATCCTGCAAGTTATTATAGATTTTTTATAACCAAAAAATCAAATTGAAATGATTATGATACTGATAGAATCCTAGAATAATTTTGTTTCACCTAAATATTATTGTTAATTTATGAGTGGGTTAATTTGCAGTTAGTATTTCGGCTGAGAATATTATGGCTCAGTCTCAATATTTTTTAAAAATTTGTTTTTTACTACATCTCATAAACTCTATTCTAATTCCTATTGGCTGAAATAGGACTTTGCCTTTTATCAACCAATACATGGCGTTGTAAGTGTGCAAGGAAAACATTTTGACATATGTTTTGTGTCGTGTCGTGAAAGAAAAGGCTGCCTGGCGTCCTATCTATTTATCTTTCTTTATTTTATTTATTGTTAAAGCATGTGCAATTTAGAAATGTGTTAAGAGTTTGTCAAGTAATCATACAACGTATAATTGAGGTAGCCTCAAGATAAGTTAGGTTTATCGTTTAAAAAGTTACATTTTATTTTTAAGATGGATAGAAATATGAGGTAAGTTTTTGTATAAAATTTACTTTCACGAAGAGAAACACAATATTAACCGCGCTTCAATTCAGTCCACTATTTATTGATGTAGTATTCAAAGCTTATAAACTGTTATTGAAACCTATAGATCCCCGTTTTCTTTTAATTACTGATATTTCCGACACAATCAGCGAATATCTATGTTTTCATTATTACGGATATTGTAGCGTTTACTTTTTACTATCATATCTATGCAATATTTTGGCAATACATCTGAATATACTTGATAATTTAAATACGATAATGGTGTACAAAGTTTATTGACCTCAACATAGTCTGCAATGCTATTTGGTGATAATATTGTGCCTATTATTGTGGGACATCCCGAATTTTTAGTCCAAACTTAAATTACCCGCGCGGGGCAGGCCCAGTCCCGCTTTTCGGTTGCTTAAACTAGATATCATGTATATAGAGTTCTTCAACTTCAGAAAAAAAGGAAACTTGAGAAGTTAATATATTTTCACAGAAATATCAATTAAGTAATTCTTTACTAATTATATGATTTATTCCTCTGAAGACCCAAATGTAAATAGTATTAAAGTATCATATTTTCTATGGCCATTTTTGCTATTGTCATAAGTACTTAATTTGAAACTCAAATAAAAGGATAAGTGAATAAACAATGATTATACACTTATATATATGTCCCTATTTCGACAAAAGAAACATGTTCTAATACTCAAAAGGTTTGAAAGTTCCGCTTTACTTGAAAAATAAATCTGTCAGTGCTTATTATGCCTTAGATATTAGTAGTTCATTATTACAATATTTTTATTATAATATAAAAGACACAATTTTATAAATAAGTATATTTTAAAAAATATTTTAATAAAATATTTTATTATAAATCTTAAAAATCTTTGAAATAAAATTGAATTTATAAAGAATAAAAGTTCCTAATGCCTATTTCTTGGGATGGGTTTTTACAATACAGTTTTACAATAAAATTTACTTGTGAAAATACTTATCATTCTATGAAATCTCTAAGTAATATATAAAAAAATGGCCAAGCAACATTTGTAGTGTGTCTAAATCTGTGATTGTGTTAAATTTTCTTGGATCAATTTATCATCATCACCAATTGTCATGCCTTAATTTCCACAGGAATATACAGACACCATGGATCAAATTAATTTATTTCAGTAATATTATTAATTACTACTTTTTGTAGTAACTTTCCTACTTCAATGTAGATAACTAAAGTACACACCCGTCTTAAACCTCCATCCGCAAACTAATTTTAAATTTTGACCTATTTTCCACATGTTTTTAGATCAAGCTACATGAACGGGCCTCGTTCCCTACCACACATGAACAGCAAAAGAATGCCTAATAACCACAGAATGAGTCCGCCTACACCCCCTGGCCTAGGAGGGCCAATGAATGCACATGGCATGAATTCTCACAACATGGGTCCACATGGCATGAACTCACATGGAATGGGCCCCCCTGGCATGAACTCACATGGCATGGGCCCGCATGGCATGGGACCACATGGCATGGGCCCTCATGGCATGGGCCCTCACAGCAATAATGCACATGGCAATAATTCCCATGGCAATAACTCACATGGCAATAACAATCACACATCACAACATGATGATCTCATATGCTATATTTATGAATCTTGGAATAAGGTGGGTTATTATTGTTATTATATTAGCATAATTATATGGAACTGCAAGTCGACTGTGTTGTAGTGGTAGTGCAGTTGCGTAAGCAAACCAAAACTTTTGGCTGTCCTGTTCCTATGATACAAGCACTTTAGTAGTTTAGAAATGTAAGGAAAACGAAGAAGAAAGAAACGCCCGATCTCCTGGAGGAAGGCCAGGAGACCCTTCTCGACAGAAGTGTCCTCGGACGGGGAATGGAACCCTGGCCTTTCTGCATAATGAAGTGATACGCTAACCAATATGTCACTCCTGTCTTCAACTGATATACCTTTTAGTTTACAGTTGCCTTTTAGAATAATTTTAATCTAGTTGTGGTTATTTGCGGGCTCATTTCCGCACTAGAAGTCCTCTTCGGTTTCTTTGTACGTTTTAATTTAAATCTATAAAATACAGCTTAAATAATTTGATTCTTTTAAGCAGAAATGAATTAATGATTTAAAAAATTTAACATTTCAGGTTAGCCGTGAATTTGAACGCGGAGAACAGGTGCGTTACTATCATGAGCCACAGAGGAACCTCGCCAACTTTACACCATTCAATTTGGACCATCTCTGGGGCCGCAGAGTAGTTCTCAACAGGAAACATCGCTCTTAGTTCACAATCTACACTTTCCTGCGCCTAATGCAATATTTACTAATGTTCATCATTTTATTATTCAATAGTTTTATTGTTATTCAATTTGCTATTGGGAGATTTATGCTGTTTATTCACTTGGGTTGTTTAATTGGTTATTGGGTTGTTTTATTGGTTATTATGTAATCAAAATAGTTATTGGTTTATTATTTATTAATTAAGCATATGATTGGTAAATTGGCGTCTTTGTTTTATATTGTGACTACAGCACCGAGAGAGACGATTTTTCTTAGCATCCATGGATTCTAAGGTGACCGTGGTGTAGTGGCAGTGCAATGGTTAAACAAACCAAAACCACGGGTTCAAAACCACTTGCCGGTACCAATGTATCTTTGATATACTTCGGTTGTCCTGTTTCTATGATACAAGCAATTTAGTAGCTTAGTATAGAAATGTAAATGAATGAACATAAAGTTTATAACAAAAAATTAAAACTATGATTCCTTCACGTGCTTCAAAACAAAACTCTGGCCGGTATAGTGACGACGACAGGCAGCCTTAAACTAAGTTGTTTTTCCTGTCGTCGGCGCTCTTGGACCTCCTTTTCTCTTCAGTCTCTTGGATCAGTCAAATGCAGCGTCACAATAAAAATTAAAAATGTTTCTACCAATCACAAGCCAGGTTAGTAAAAATAAATAAATCGTTATTTTGGTAGCAATTGTTTGAAAATCGATGAACATTATTAAACAGTGGGTACTTTATATCGAACTCAAGGACAAAAACAAGAGTCGCGCAACATACAGTCATCTCTTTCTGGCGCTTTTATCAAGCGCTTTTAGCAAATCAAATTGGTCTATAGTTGCTGTGTTCTTTGATTAATCCATATACCCATATTGTTATGGGTATATTCAGTGCCGGATTAAGCCAGCGCGGGGCCTGCAGCAAATTCTGTCAAGGGGCCCTTGGTTTGCTTTAGGTTCTCAAGTTTAGGGTATTAAATATAACAAAACTGTTACAAATAAACTCTTCTAAATTTAAATGGGCAAATTTAGAGATCACTTTCAATATCGTCTTAAATTTTCAAGTGGAAGTAAAGCATAGCCTAAGCGCTTCGCGATTATCGCATGCAAGATATTTTACGCTGCTATCTAAATTAATATTTTTTTATTGATATCAGACAGGCGATGGAGCGCAGGGCCCCCAAATTTGCGGGGCCCGTAGCATTTGCTACTTTTGCAACATGGCTAATCCGGCACTGGGTATATTCTTGCTGAGAATAGCTAAGAATTTTAACATCTCGACAAGATTCCCTGTTTATCAACTGTTAATAGCCTTCTTGACTCGAGCATTATGTCTTCTCGTTAATACAGACTCTACGATTACCAATCCTTATTCTATTGGATTGAGTTCAAAATTACATGTAATTAAATCAATGTGTAATTACATGTGTAAATTCAAAATTTATTAATATTGTGAAAAGTATTTTGCAAGGCAGTAAGGAAAGGTTAATGGTTTAAACTACTAGGACTTATGTCAACATTTATTCCTTATTATTTTACGATTCACTCGGAATTGTATTGTCATCTCATTCACTATTATCTCTTCTCGTATATCTCTATCATCTCTTCTCGTATATCTCTATCTCATTGCTTGAATTAGATATTTAGATTGAGGGGTCCTGATACTCGAATTTTAATATGTGAAATACAACTTTCAAAGTCAGAATAGACCATTGTTTATAGCTATTGATTTTAATGGCAGAAGTATTTACCTTGGCCTTGGTTGTATTCAGATTTAAGAACAATTGAGAATAAAGTCCCCAAAATTTTAGTAATTACAAAATCATTACAAACGCTATTCATGTTTTTTAATATAGATAAATAATATAAAGTCTCGAAAAATATTCTAAAATAGGCAACTTTAACGTTCCTTTTTCAAAATTTGTTTTGACAGTTTATGAGATTTGACGATTTGTTTATGAGATTCGACATTTAAGGCTCGTTAAAGTTGTTTAGAAACGTAGCAATAATCCTCTTGTTATAAAATGCTTATAAAACAAAAAAAAAACATATTTGTTTAACTATGGCGTTATTTTTAATTACAAATTTTTCGTTGTTATTACTGTTACCACAGGTTAACATCGGGGTAATCACGAACAACGTTAGACACTGGATAATATTAAATTCAATTAATGAACTACTTATGATAGACATGATCATCGTATTTTCTCTAAATTCATTATTATTGTCCTTATCATCGTCACACTTTAAGGCTGCCTGTCCATTGAAGCGGAGCGAGCTTGCGGAGCTGAGAAACGAAGAAATATTAACCAAGAGGATTGCATAAAAAATCGCGAATCCCTGTCCACTGCAGCTGTCCTGTCCTTGGTTAATATTTCTCAGCTCCGCAAGCTCGCTCCACTTCAATGGACAGGCAGTCTAATTCTCATAATAAATTATAAGACCAAAGAATTTCAACATTATTTAGATGCAATATCATGAACATTCGTGGTTACCCACATTTGTTTAAATAAATAAATAATTTTTATTTATTATTTATTTTGGTAACAAATAGTAAGTAACTTAAAAATAAATTGTACAACAATACCAGATAGTGCCGAAAAGTTAAATAATATTCAGTATCTTACGCAAAAGCAATAAATTCATTTTATATTGCCAAGTCTAGTGACGGTGACTGAGGCAACCGTAAGAAGAATCGACGTTTTCAGTAGTCGGCGCTTCTGGTGTTCGCCTTGCTTACTGTCAGGCAAGTCAGTCAGGTGTCGAGTTTCGATTTAAAAAAACGGCAAAGCTGGAGTTTGATCTACTAGTGCAAGCTGATGCTGCCTAGAAGCAGTAGTAGTAATATCCACTATGCCGGCACCTCGAAATTCCGATCATATAAAACAAAATCAAGCATAAATTGATAGTTAAAGTCGTAATTAAATATGACGTCATTGCATTGGTATAGTACAAAAAGAAAAAGAAATATCTACAAAATATTCCATCGAATGGTTTTTAGTGGTAGTTGACATACACCGAGATTACGTTATTTTACATCTGTGTGGATAGAGGGGCTTATACTGGCTGCCATGGTGACATTATTATTATTGTGACTCGACATATGACATCACCCCGCTTGATGTTAAGCCAAAGTGTGGTCCATGAATGAATGTCACTGCTACTACAATTTAATAACTGAGAGTAGCAATCACATCCACTATGCCGGCCTAGATGGAACCGGCTACTTACAAGCTGATCCCGAAACGTGACCAAATCACTTTACGGTCTGTATGCTTATAAGTGGTGGGTACCACTGCCAAGTACCACTGTAAGTTGTATCGGTATTTAAAGTCGTCAGCGTTCTTGGGATTCCCCTTGCTTACAATTAGGAAAGTCGAGTCGCAATAAATAAACAAGAAACCGATACAATTTTAATAGCAACGTTTGCTTATTTGGATGCGACTTCTAGTTGCGGTTATTTAACTGTTGTAGCAGTCGCTTTCATCCATTGCCTGCAATCGAGCCTAACATCAGCCGTGGTAAATCATCGGTAATCAAGCCCGTCTCTACATATAGATGCTTTGTATTATATATTAGGTTTGATTACATCTCTCTTTAGCAGATGACGTATGTTATTGTTAAAGACATGGTGGAGTTGACCTTTAGTGTGATTTTTATTTCATATTGTTTTATGTATACACTTTTGATCCGATAGATAAAATAATTTTAGTGGTTGTAAAGATCTAGTTATGCAAAAACAGCAGAATCAAATCTAATTTGATCCGTTGCAGTTTAAGTTAAAGTGCTTTTAGGTGAAAAGTAAATTAAAAATGACTAAATAGGGATAGTAATTTAGTTACTTTTTATATTAAATCTTGTAGAATTATGATTTGATATACTAAGCAACTGTTAGCATCGCTAGTTAGCCTGAATTAATATGAAATCATTGTACTTTTTCCCATTGTCAAAAAATAGCTATATAATTTTTCGGTTTGTCAAAATAAAAAGCAGAGAATTGTTTTATCTATCGGACCAATAGTAATTAAGCATGTTTTATTTATATTTATATAAGACTATTTAGTGTTATTCTGATTTAGTATTGGCAACAATTTATGACACATCTTCAAACGTAAAGATAACGACGGATAATGTAAATAATTAAGTGCTTATTCCTAATAAATCCTGGAAACCAATTGGAAGTTAAACCGGCAAATTGAATCGATAATTTGATGTTTGTCTCATTTTATTTACCTCGGCGTTTTGGCTCTTTTACTCCTTTTCGTAAGGACCTAATAATGTGTTAACTCGTATTAATTTGTTAATAAAGTCAGTTAAAAAAAGACGACAATATAAATATACTGTACAAATTTTCTAATATAAATTGGATGTTAAACTTCACGGTCAGCTGCGATCGTCGATTGAACCCGGCGTCTATAGCTTTAATAGTCGTGGGTTAAAATCGATCCCATGTTGCACTTGACTGTTGTGAACTCTTAATTTTTTTTCTATTCATTTCTCATTACAATTATTTCCAACTAATGACAATATGTCAAAAATATAATAATACTAGCAGACCCGAGTCATTGCCCTGCCCGAAGGTAAATAAAAAATACGATTACAGAGCCACCTACCTGGTCCTATTGTAAATCTGAACCATCCAGGGAATTCTTAAACACGCAATAAATGTCTTTAAAATCAGTCCAGAGTTCAGAAATTAATATGCGAGTATAAAGATGTACTAGTATTGATATATAGCAAATATTATAATTGTACAAATAATTCGTCGTTATCTTTATTTGTTATAGATATAGATGGTTATTAAAACTATGTCAAAACACATTTATGACGTTAACATTCCACGTGTGTGCATAATTAGTGTGTAGTTGTGCTATGGTGCGTCGTAAGGGCGAACTGGACTTTGTTATACATACAACCATTGATATATATTGTCTTTACATTGTCTCTGTATATCCATGTGGAAAAAAGCCGTGACAATTTGATTGATTGATTTGATTGATTGACAACTATTATGTCATATTATTAAAGAAAAACAATTATTCCAGGGCATAGATTCCGACAGATGAGAAGAGCGCTAGAAGCAAGTCCGCGTATTTATTCTGTCGTGTATATAATTGATAATATTATAAAATTTATACACATTCCGAAAACGAAAAGTAACAAAACAAGATACTTCGCAGCTTAAAACCAGCTGGATCATCAATACAGCTAATACCAAACGTTATGGCGTTTCCGAAGTTAGCTGCGAGTTCGTCTTCGAGCATATACACTGACAATAATTAGCTCTCTCACCTACTTCGAGCTCTGTGTTGCGAATCGACTTGTGCCTAACTTCAGCTGCGATTAAGTGTGAATTAAAATATTCTGTACGAACTAGTAAAAATGGTTACAATAAAATAATACGAATGTACGTCGCTTGGTTAATTGTTGTTTTTTGTGTTTTATTATTTGAAGAAAATAAATTACTTTTGATATTTAAATTTTGATTTAGATCTGAATAATATGACATATAGTTATTTATTGTTCTTGGGCTACCAAAAAAATAGTATGAATGGTTGAAAATACGTAATTTCTGTTACTTTTTTATTGTTGTAAATGACCATATGGCCTGAAATTGAATTGTACGAAGTCAATTGCGGACACCAGCTAATGTCTGCAAGTGGCAGTCGCTCCACTATGCTGGCCTAGTCGAAACCGGCAACTTACAAGCTGAGCCTGAAACGCGCCTAAGTCACTTTACAGTCTTTATTCTTGTAAGTGGTGTTAGTACCCCGGATCGGCAGACTACCATTTTTTAGTTGGTCGTGTTTCAACTATTTTCTTTTGCTTCATTAGGGACACCAGTTCGCTCTTACATTTTCAATGAGATTCAAACATAAGCTGCCGCATTTTTGGATTTGAAATGTTATATAACAATAGAATTGTATTTAGACGCTGTAATCGCTCATGTAAGTGTCCTTGCAGTATTAAAAATATACGGCATTTTTATTTCTATGCATTGCATTTTTATTTCTTATACCTATTATTTATCTATTATACCTATGCCTGAGGGAAAAAGGCGGGACAATTTGATTGATTGATTGATAATTTCAACCAAATATTATTCACTAGCTGTGCCCGCGACTACGTCCGCGTGGAATAGTTATTTTGGGAATCATATTAATTTTTTTGTTTACCTACCTGCTCAGCTTTATTATAAATTACCTATAGCTGTTACCCGCAACTTATTTTAGACGATTAAATTACGTAACTAATAGAATATATTTTAAAGTAGTTTTAAAAAGAATATATTTTAAAGTACTTCTGCGTAAATTATATTTTCAGTATTATTTTCTTGTGCGCAAATCTCGCAGCCGCTTTGCAGCAGCAGTCTGCCGAGAACGCTGAGTCCTTTTTCTAGGCATTACAGCGACGAAGAAAGAACGAAGGAAATGAAAACTTAACCAAACTAACTGTATGCTTAAACTAAAACCTAACCTAATAAGAAATGTGAAACCTAACCTTGAAAGAATGTAGATGACACCTACAGGTATTATTTACAACAAAACAAAAAATGTGTTATTGTGAAAATATTAGAAACAAAATACTATACCTAAAACAAACACTACCTACTATAGAGAAAATTACTACAAAATGAAATTGTATAAAAAAGGATTTTGCACGATGATATTATATCGTAAAAACAAATTAACCCTGCATTCAACCGATCAGTAGGGAGCCGACCGCATAGTATGCTTGTCTGTCGATAGATGATGCGCCCCTCCACTTTATTAGTTTATTTAAATGTGTGAATGTAGATATTACCTATCCTATTAAACTTCATCACGTTCGTTCCTCCTTTGTGTCTAACCAGCAACTGAATAACCAATTACTGCATTTCGGTGTGTTTTATCCATATTTTATATTTGCTCGTATGCGTAAATGCAGTGGAGGGGCGCGTCATTTCGGCTAAGACAGACTATACCTCGTAGAGCTACACCTCCCTCCGCCTCGCCCGCCGATTAGCGCTCATCATGCGACGCGTGAGAATTTTGATTCAGAGTATTTTAAAATTGTATTATCTTATAAGATGTTTATTGAAATTAGGTGATGTCAATGACAATTTTGTTCACAGTTAAATACTCTTAATTAATAACACATTTATTTCGATAAAGAATAATATTATTATGTTAATACAACTCTGACAAATAATTTGTAATAATGCATTAATTTAGACCAAATTTGACTATCATAAAAACGGTTATTGTGAGTTAATCTTAAAAGATAGACATATACGGTCGCGGACATTTTTTTAGATAATTTAAAGAGGAATAATTCTTTCATACATATTTTTTGGGTATCTCGAACGGTTTTCGCAGCGCACGCAACGGAAACCCTCAAAGACGAATAATATTCCCCGTTTTTTCCACATTTTCGACTGTTTCTTCGCTTCTATAAGTCGCAAGGTAATGTTTTATAGCCTAAAGCCTTCTTCGATAATTGATCTATCTAACACAAAAATAATTTTTCAATTCGAACCAGTAGTTCCTGAGATTAGCGCGTTTAAACAAACAAACAAACAAACAAACTCTTCCGCTTTATTATATTAGTATAGATTACGACTCAGAAAGACTAAATAGAACACCTATGTGCATGACCTATGGACACGCCGTTCGAGGGTAGTTCCCGCGGCCTACCGCCATGCGCTTGCGCCACTAGCTCCTGGTTAGTGTTGCTTGCATACAAAATCCACTCATCTCAATATTGCTATGGAAATAAAATAAATGCTATGGAAAAATCTGCTTCGATGGGGAATCGACCCCGGGACTGGTATGTTTCAAATGTGCATCGCGTAACATAATGATGAAATCCCAAAATAATTAAACAAAAATACTATAAACTTAATTTTTGGAGAGATCAAACTTTTTTAGCATTCGTGAATTCTCTATGACGCTGGGTCTACAGACAGGTAAGCGAAGGAAGCGTTTCGGACTTGCGACAAATTCACCAATATATTATAAAATACTTAATTAGAATATTAAATAACGTGTCTTAAGCGTTATTAAATCAAGGTTAGATTCAGAAACTGCTTGGCCAATGAGGTTATATTAAACTAAGAAAAATTAAATACATGAATAAATAAATCAAATATAATATAAAATCAAAATTAAAATTTTAAAGGAACCCCCGAAACGCCTGGAACCACTTTGGTCATATCATCAACTTTATAGTAATAAACAACATTAGTCATGGCTCAATAGTTATATCCCTTTAATATCCCTTGGATCCTTATGGTGCATCATCAGATAACTACTCTAGGTCTTCAATTTGATAATGGCTCATAGAGAGTAACAATTTTAGTTAAAGCACTATGATATTATCTGTTATTGATTTGCTGATCTGAGAGGATTCATAATGGTGCATCATCAGATTGCTCGGTCTTCAATTTGATGACTGTCCTGCTAAATGCTCTTAGTGAGTAACAAGTTTAGTTAAAGCACTATAGTTCTATCTCTTGTTGATTTGCTGATCTGAGAGGATTCATGATGGTGCCTCCTCAGATACTCTCGGTCTTTAATTTGATAACGGTCCAGCTAATAGCTCATAGTGAGTAACAATTTCAGTTAAAGCACTATAGGTCCATTTCTTGTTGATTTGCTGATCAGAGAGGCTCCATGATCAGATTTTTTAGATCCGGAATGTTTTATTTTATCGCACTAACTTTTCTACACTTAGTTTCCCACCTTCAAGACAAATCTAATGAGTCCAAACTTAGTATACCAAAAAAAAGTTTAAACCCATCCAGGATTTCGTCTCCTACCTTCGAGTTCCATCATAAGAATAGCTCAGTGGTACCAGTTAAAACACACATGTATTTGTATACGTTTTTATTTTAAATGTTAAGTCACAGATATGTTTAAAAGTAAAGTAAATGCCTATAAGGCTGGGAATACAAGTCCGATTTTCCTCTCCGATAGTCCGATCCGATTGTCTGATCAGACAATCGGAAGGCACTCGTGCCATACATTTGTTTGAATACTTAATACACGTCCGATTCCTACTTCCGATTTTTAAATAATTTGCTCAACAATATCGGACTAGTTTCCCAGCCTTAAGCGTGTTTAGCACGGCAACCCTTGTACGTCGCTATGCGACGAAGATTGTTATATTTATATGCATATTTATTTGACATAAAATAACAATCTTCGTCGCATAGCGTACAAGGGTTGCCGTCCTAAACAGCGCGTCTAAGATCGCTACCGCAGCTAACAAATCGAGCTGATGACCTTGAAACCCCTGATCAGATCTTCATCAATTGTAGCTAAGAACCATCTCGATCACGTCAGCTTTCAAACGAAAAAAACCGCATCGTAATCGGTCCATTCGCTTAGGAGCTACGATGCCACAGACAGACACACAGATACACAGAGTCACAGATACACAGACAAGTCAAACTTATAACACCCCTCTTTTTGAGTCGGGGGTTAAAAAACACCACTCCATTGCTGAACCAAACATTGCAGACCCAAATGTTTCCTAGATTAGTTCCGATTTAGTTTATGTTAAAATCATAAAATGTTAATGAAAATGTTGATGTAAAATATTTAATTAAGTTGAGAACTGACAATTGGCTTGTCTGTGCTAGCTTGTCTATTTCATATATAATATCCAGTTTAATACAAAACCGCATATAATGGAGTTAGATGGAAGTTGGTGACGGTTCATATGAGATGTATAAGTGCTGCCTTAAATAGAAACACAAAAAGTGATACAGTAATTTAAAATATTTTTTAATATAATGAGGCTTAAAGGGACTTAACCTTTAATGTTTAATGTAAACCTTTAACTGTTTCGTTAAAACATTGCTCAAAATGATTCTTTTAATTAACAGTGCTTTGTAATTATTAAAACCTAATATAAATTAAGGCTTTCCGTTGCTGAAAATGTCTCCTATTTCCAGTTGTTTTGTAATTAATTATAAAATGAAAAAATATTTATTTTTATATTGGCACATAATTTGACTGCACATGCAGACTTTTGTCACATGTGAAATGGCTATAAGCGGTCAAAAACCAGTCGTTTATATTGGTTTTTGTTACCTTAGAGAAAATATAGAATTACCTATAAGACATTATACTTCATAGAATAGGTATTTTTATTACCAAATAATTTATAAACAATGATCTCTCCTGTTATTTATAGTTTTTTTTTCAATTGTGTTCAATTTTAGTAGTGTGTTTTGATTTTCATTATCTGGTGGGATGTTTGCCGTGTAACGAACGACCACAATGACATGACTACCAATATGCTTAATGAGTTTTAGTTTTATACGGAATTTATAATGGAAAATTTAAAATTAGTAGGCACCTAATTAACATGCTGCGAATTTATAACAATTTTCATCAGTAATTTGTTAGGTAAGAGGTAACTTGTTTCTAAACCTCAAATACTAAATACATTTGCATATCAGAACAACCGGCGTTCCTAACTTAAAAAAAAACAAATTCTAAATCATCTAGAATCTAGGTCTATTGACCTAGTTTATCAACGATATCAAATCAACTACGGGCAAGACTCCTATATTGCCATTAATATGTTTTATGGTTAGTTCTAGAGAGTATGGCTTGCTCTAAACGCCATGATAATTTGGAGTCCTTAAAACAATCCATAAGATTAACAGTGAAGAATTTTCCAATGGAAAAAGGCGTGCTTCTATTGATGACTGGCCTAACGTTTAAAGGACTGTATTGCAGCCAATGGAGACCACTACGAATAAGCTTTATATTTTATTTAATAGTTTTATATGAATGTATCAAACTAACACACTGTAATATTAGTAATAAAATGTTACGTGCAATAGAAAAAATGTTTTTTTCTTTGTGACAATATTAATGGCCAAACTAAGTAAGTATCAACAGTTGATATGCTTGGTCCGTTATCTAGGTAATTCCAAGCGTAGAATGCAATAAACGCATACCATACTCAGTCACGTGACCCACTGGAAGCTAATAAAGTTTTATACAACTCAAAACTGCATGAAAATTGTCGCCTATTGATAGGTGGCTTTCACTTGAAATTTAGGTCAGTAATTAGACTTTATTTTATTATTAGTTCGAAGTTTTCTTTATTTTTATTTTATAGGGAGCATAACAAAACAAAATCTTTGATTCAGTATGAAAAAACATTGTTAACTTTAAACTCGATTGAAACTCAAAAATTAAGCACCGCTAAGCGCGGGAAGTGCGGCGATTTCTGCTGGGAACCTCAAGCTGCGCAAATACGCAAACCTCGGTACTGGTTACGAATTTGCGCCGTTTGGGGTCGAGACGATGGGCCTTTAGGGACCTTCAGCTAAGCGCCTGGCCAAGGAGTTGTCCAGGCGGCTGACGGAGAAGTCTGGGGACAGGAAGGCTGGCAATTATTTCTGCCAACGTATTAGCCTTGCTATACAAAGGGGAAATGTTGCCAGTCTCCTTAGGACTATCTCTGATGCGACGTCATTAGATGATATCTAATGATATCGTCATTCCCGGTCGGAGCAAATATTTGTTTCATAGCTTTTATTTGTAATATTAATAATAATAATTTATTAAATATTGAATTTATGGATCCTTTAAAGATTAAAAAATTGGGGTTGAGATTAATTTTAATCATTAGTGTTTATTGCCATACATAAACTAAGTAAATTGAGGCGACTGACGGCGACTGAGGCAACCGTAAAGTAAATCATTTTTTTCAGTCGTGGGCGCTCTTGGACTTTTCCTTGCTTACCATCAGGTACTTGTAAGTCAGAGACAAATGTGAAACATGGAAACAAAACGAGGGAGATGAAGGAGGCCTTTACCTGTCCCATCGATGGGTGAAGGCTTAAAAATATAACTAGTTAAATAAATGTCTTTATCATACCTAATATTTATTTAATCTGTATAAATTTTAAATATATAAAAATATTGATTTTGGCATAATTATTATAATTAAATAATAGTTATTATAAAAATTATGTATTTTTAATAATGAATAGCTTATTTTAATTATCAATTGAAATTAATATTGTTTCATGAAATTAAATGTCTTAATAAGAAAGATAAAGAAAAAAACATTCGCTTACACATAATTTAGGCCGGCATAGTGACGGTTTTTTCAGTCGTCGACACTCTTTGACCTCCATCATGCATGGTAAGCAGGTCGTCGCGTCACAAAAAAAGAAATGAAACAACAATTATTTTATAATGTCAAAACAATTTGTGAATAATTGTTTACTTATCGCAACAAAGAAGATAATTCTATTAATTAATATGAAAACATGAAGCCAATCAACAATTTAAACTACCAAGTCTTAATATTAAAGTTTAATTATCTGTTAACAGGCTTTAAGGATTGCGAAGGTTTCGCTTGATGAATCGGGCGGGCACGGTCCTCCCTGGCGCACAATTAATTAAACGTGAAATTAACCAAAAGTTAACGCTGTCCCTCACTCAACACCAGCTGCTAAGCATGCTCGGATTTTACTAAATTAATATACAACCGTATTGTACTATGGCTATTTAATTGACCTACGAGTTATTATCGTCGTTATCGTATGCAGGGATCTTCGACGATATTCTATTTTGAGGTTCTTTTGACGATCAAATAACTATACTTCTTGAAATGTTATTAAATCAAGAACAAATGTCTGTGTAAAGAAGAAATGCTCAAAAAATACTCAATCAAACAGAATTTACGAATAATTTATTCGGAAATTCTGTTTATATTATTATTAATTATTCTGTTTAAAAAAGTATGCAACTTTATCACAAAAAATCTTTTTGATTTCCAGGTTCTCGGTTTTTTAGGCGATAACCATTAGATTTCTTATGTAAATATGAATAGTCAACTACTAAATTAGACACTTAGTCGGCTAGATATTTAATTTAGTACACGGTTTTTTGAAAATTAACAAAATGTTGTTATGAAAAGTAAATTATTCATACGAAAAACATTGCACGCTCAAGAGTGATGTAAAAATCTCAACCTTATTTCGCCTAAAACACGGTTTGTTCATTACGCAGAAATTCCTCGCCTTAATATCATTTTACTGCTACAACAATTCAATAACTGTAAGAAGCAGTCACATCCACTATGCTGGCCTAGTTGGAACCGGCAACTTACAGGCTGATCCCGAAACGAGATTAAATCACTCCATATACTTCTAATACTTGTTGGTTTGAGAGGCAATTTCATTACCACGGTCAAGGCAACGAAACCATGTAAACATCTTCTCAAATCGGCAACAATACAAGTCAAGGAGTACCGGATTAGTGAAAAATTGAGCCTACTGGACTGTAGATAAAATATACTTGCAAAAAAAAGATGTTAAGCTGGAGCTGGAGTGCGGTTCAATAATGGAGGTAACGTGTAAAGAAGCGCTCCATTGTCTCTGTCTGCCTATCCTTGTGATGAATTATGCCATGATAAATATTGATACAATTAGCTAATTTAGAGAAATTCAATTATAAAGAAATTGGATATTTTTTCTTGTGAAACCTGATAATTTACGGACATAAAAAAAAATTTCTAAATAGGAACTAGCTACTACTTAATTAATTGTTATTTAAAACTTTAATAAACCTGACGATGGGCCTGGCGCATTGGTTAGGACATCAGTCAGTTGCTCTATCAGACCGGGTAAGATTATGTTTTATATGTTTCATAACTTTTATTTGTATTATTTTTTAATAATAATAAAAAATTTTGGAGGTCTGGGAACTCGCAAAATTTCTAGTGTAGCACTGCCAGCGTTTCTGTCGTCAGTATATAGTACTGTCGAGCTCTACGGGAGCATCACAAACCCATCTTTGGGTTCCGTGGAGCCGGCGTACATGTCGGATGCCAGAGATGCCTGGTCAATTGCGTGCCCCAATATTTCGCTACCAATTTCACCAAAATTTCAACGACTATGGGACGAGCCGCTCTGCAAAATGGTAATGGAAGATATATTATCTTCCAGTAACATGAGAGAGCGGGCTCGCCTCATAGCCGTCTCTACTAGGGAGTCGGGTTTCTGGTTGCAGGCTTTTCCGTCTGCATCGGTTGGGACACTCCTTGACAGAAATACCCTGACCCTGGCGGTATGTCTTCGTCTCGGAGCCCGGACTGTCCATCAACACCAGTGTCGGTGCGGAGAACCGGTGGATAATCTTGGACACCACGGGCTTTCTTGTGCCAGAAGTGCCGGTCGCATTCCCCGTCACGCGGCACTCAACGATATCATCCGAAGGGCTCTTGTCACTGTTGGAGTGCCCGCAATTTTAGAACCCTGTGGTATTGCGCGGAGCGATGGCAAGAGACCTGACGGAATGACTGTTGGGCCATGGAAGCTTGGCAGGTCTTTAGTGTGGGATGCGACTTGTGTAGACACATTAGCCCCATCTCACATCCAAGCGACTTCGTTAAGCGCGGGAAGTGCGGCGATTTCTGCTGAGAACCTCAAGTTGCGCAAATACGCTAACCTCGGTACTGGTTACGAATTTGCGCCGTTTGGGGTCGAGACGATGGGCCCTTGGGGACCATCAGCTAAGCGCCTGGCCAAGGAGTTGTCCAGGCGGCTGACGGAGAAGTCTGGAGACAGGAAGGCTGGCAATTATTTCTGCCAACGTATTAGCCTTGCTATACAAAGGGGAAATGTTGCCAGTCTCCTTGGGACTATCTCTGATGCGACGTCATTGGATGATATTTTTTACTTATAGTTAAATTATATTTAATTATTAGTTGGTTAGTAACAATGTTGTGTTTAATTTTAATATTAATTTTGATTAATGTATAATAATAATTAAGATTTTAATAAATAATTTGTTTTATTTGTTTTTTTTTAATAATTAGATTAAATATTACAAATATGTGTTAATCTCCTTGCCTGATGGTAAGCAAGGGGAGGTCCAAGAGTTAAAGCGACTGAAAAAACTGTCTTAGCTCACGACTTTCTCAGTCGCCGTCGCTATGCCGGCCAAACCTTTCACGCTTTGTTCATTTATTAACAAAACAAAAAATATACAAATGTAACATTGAATTAAATAATCATTATCATTTACGTGGTTGTTGATTTGACCCCATTGATTTTATGATCCGTTATCTCGCGAACAGATACGAGGCAAAGAGGAATTCACTCATAAAAATGCCTTTATTGGGTAAACCGTGGTTTTTACTGTTTCCATTTCGAAGGAAATACCCATAAATGTTCGATTTTCATTCGACGCTTACAAAACGCTCACTTTGCACTCGAAACTCATTTGAATTTTGAATCACTTTATATTGTCGTAATCCTTTGAACCTTTTCTTTTATTAAAAATTTCCATTTACATATTTCCATGTTTTGACGACAGGCGTGGACGAACGGTTGGCGGTTGGTTTGTTGTGCGTAAAGGCCCGGATTGGATTCCCGGTCGGAGCAAATATTTGTTTCATAGCTTTTATTTGTAATATTTAATAATTATATTAAATATTGCAAATATTTGTTAAAGAAAAAAAAGTAGATATTTGCTTCGGGTTTGGTTATCAAAGAGTGGTAGGCAGTGGTACCCAGTCTGCCGATCCGAGGTAGTACCACCACTTACAAGTATACAGACCGTGAAGTGACCGTGACCGTGAAGAAGACGGTCGCGTAATTCTATAAATGGATGTCACTGCTACTACAATTTAATAACTGTAAGTAGGTATCACATCCACTATGCTTAGTTGGAACTGGCAACTTACAAGCTGATCCCGAAACGCAACCAAATCACTTCACGGTTTGTATACTGTATACTTGGTGTATACTGTATACTTGATAATAATTATTTGCACTTTGCAATTATAGGCAGGATTTGTTCCTGGAGTTTACTCCTGCCTTTTAATTGTACTGTAGTATAACCTAGATATAATATTAAGGCGAATGTATGTTTGGCTAATACACAAAACATTTGTTGTTCGCATTTCTTCTTTCAGAGAGCGTTAACCTCTACATTTTTGGAGTTGAACGACTTATTATGACCTCGTTTCTCACATATATAAGTAAGTATTTATGTCGGAATTAGGCATGCATTGTTGCCTAATGTATTACTAGTTCTGAATAAGTTTTCATGGTTGGAATGTATAGGAGCTTTTTATGGTGTTTCGATGAATAGGAACGAAATCTAAAATAAGGCACAATATCAGACATCCTCCGCGAATATGTTAAAATATTTCTCTAATAAGGTTAATCATTGTTCATTTTCACATTAAACTATGATGAATATTTACATAATTCAAGGTTGTTAAAGATAAAATTAAAAGTATATTAACTATAATTAAACTATAAATAAAAAATATCATCTAATGACGTCGCATCAGAGATAGTCCCAGGGAGACTGTCAACATTTCCCCTTTGTAGGTATAGCAGGGCTAATATGTTGGCAGAAATAATTGCCAGCCTTCCTGTCTCCAGACTTCTCCGTCAGCCGCTTGGACAACTCCTTGGCCAGGCGCTTAGCTGAAGGTCCTCAAGAGCCACCGGGGCCGCCAAACGGCGCAAATTCGTAACCAGTACCGAGGTTAGCGTATTTTAGGCAATATAGCCACAATATTAAATTAGAAAAGAACCATTATGAAAAAAATACCTGTGATAAGTGTATTCTTTGAATGTTTGATAATTAAATAAATAATTGTTGAAGAAAATAATTATTCAATTATTTGCTTTGGCCCATTTGCCCTGTCTGCTAACCCAGAGTCGTATCTACCACTACTGTCAATTAAGTGTACATATTTACTTACAGACCTTGGAGTACTTAACTCACTTTCGTTTCGCCATCAGCGGTCAGGATCAGGATTACAGACAAATGAAAACAAATGATATTGCATGAATTATTTTATTTAAATAATATTAATTATAATTAAACAAGCCATTTAGTCGTCGGGATCTATCCTTTTTTTTATTTATTTTATTTT
Organism: Tinea trinotella; assembly: GCA_905220615.1. NCBI lineage: Eukaryota > Metazoa > Arthropoda > Insecta > Lepidoptera > Tineidae > Tinea > Tinea trinotella. Next base: position 10,829,419 of record HG992317.1, on the reverse strand, counting down.
GCTTCTAAAACTAAACAAAACTTACTTGCACACGGTTGGAAGTAAATCGCCATACATAATATAATTTATATATTTTAAAAGACTTCTTCGAGCCGTGTGTTTCGTTTTCACCACTACATCAATACCTTTGAGGCTAATATAAAATAAATAAGTTTATTTAAAAATATATAATAATATTAAATATATAAAGTATATTAATAAAGAACAACAATTTAATTTATAGTAAGTTCACCAATATTACACATTAATATTCATGAAAACAAAAGTTTTACAAATTATTTGGAATGGCACGATCTGTCAGAAGCAGTAGCCTAAACTCCTATAACTTATATCGATAAAGCAAAATAGGTTAATCTGAGTATTGTTAATCTAGTAGTTCGGATCTCGAAATTTACTGTTTATTTCTTCAAATAGGATTGATTTTTTTCTCTATACAATACTCTAATCACTGTATCGAACAGAAGAAAAAATTCACAGTTATTGAAATGTAGTAGCAGTGACATTTATTCATGGACCACACTTCGGCTTAACATCAAGCATGGTGCTGTCATATGTCGAGTCACAATAAAAAAAAAAGATTCTGGTTTGGTACTATTATAATATTTTCCCGTACATTGTCACGGATACTCAGCTAATCATGTAAAAAGTATATATATATATATATATATATATATATATATATATATATATATATATATATATATATATATATATATATATATATATATATATATATATATGGACAAAGGCCAAACATTTAATTACTTATAAAGTTATTTATTTTCAAATATCCTTATTTCTTTATTGTTAAAGCCTATAGCACGCGAGAGTCGTTTGAATAAGAAAAGAAGTCACAAATACAGGAGAGGTAAAAGTTTTGTATAATTTTAAAAGTTTCTCTCAAGTCTATTTTGTTGTTGTTTACTTATTTACGAGACTATTTGCAATGTCTCTAAATTGAATTTAAAGAAAAAACGAAAACCTAAAATAATAATAAAAACAACTAAAATATTTATATACGAGTATTAATTTAAGATTAAAATAATAATGTTTATTGACGGAGAGATTATTAAAAATACTTTTCACTTGAAACTTTTATTTGAAAAATTTTGTTTTTTTTTGTGTTTAAGTCATATTAATTACTAAGCTAAGGTAGGTCTACAAAGGATAAAGTCTACTAAAAGATTACTTAAAATCCTAACTACTTAGTAAGTATACTCGAGTCCGTCTTTACATTTTACATGTATTCGCTTTGTAAAGAATTGTATAGAATTTATATAGAAAACCCGCATATCGTACTATCCTTGCTACGAATGTCTACGACGTAACTTAGTTACTACAATATGCTTTTACGCTGTGTTTCATGAAGGTTTCTAAGCGGCTACTGTCTCTGTGGTTGGTTCAGTGGTCTGATCAGTAACGTTGGTAGTGTTTGACATGCTGTCAGGATCTGGTTCACGGACACCTAGCCATGGTATGCGTTTTTGAAGTTCTAACCTGTTAAAATTGTATATTAATAAATTAAAATATGAATATTAAAAATGATATTAATATTATTAAAGGACATCATTAATTTTGTATGGGGACTTGGGCTTAATTGTATTAACAGTTGCATATACATTTTAAAATAGTTTAAGTACGAAGATTAGTTACAAGGTAATTGGAATATATCTTTTGTTTTGCATAGTTTAGGTGTAAAGTGATCAAATTATATGTACAATATTTAATTTCATTTTATTTAAATATCATTTTCAAATAATAAATATTTTAAAGTTGCCTGATCACCTAGAAAACGGTTGCAATGATTACAGTTCTAAAACCTTTTTGAAAAAAGCAAAGAAGCGAAAGATAACTGAGAAAACCTGACAGAGAGCTTTTCATTTGGAGCTTTGGGCTATGAAAAGTTACCTTTTAGAAGCTAAAGATCTTGGCACTGAAGTTGGAATAAAAATCCCCAATAATAGATTTCATTTCGATTTAATTCATGTATTTTCCATATTTGTGAAATAAAGTAGGTTACAGTTTTACTCTTACATTTAGTTTTGCATATTTTAATTAACATCGAAGATAGATTCGGCCAAAAACAAGATGTAGAAGACACCACGATGGCTATAAATTAAATATTACAAATAAAAGCTATGAAACAAAATTTGCTCCGACCGGGAATTGAACCCGGGACTTTACGCGCAAAAAACCAATCGCTAACCATTCGTCCGCGCCTGTCGTCACAACTGCTACTACAGGGTTTTTTTTTCTTGCGATTCCCTTGGCAATTAGTACTCATGGATTGCTTACCAAGTTTATATAAAATGTATAAGTAATTCAAAATACCTGTATCTTGGATGGTTGATAGCGTAAACCCACGGATCCACGCAGGAGACAACTTTACTACAGACAGCTGGAATCATTGTCGCTACAGGTGTTAATAGTCCTCTGCGAAATAATACATCTGTGTTAACAAATTGGCTAAATATTGAATTAAACAAATTTTATTCGGCTTACTATCGCGTTCGTGTTTGGGTAATGATTTTACACTTTTTAATTCGCTCTTAGTCTCTCCGTGACCACGAAGGCTGCAAAGCTCTCGAAACGTCGGAATAATAAAAAATGTAAAATTTATAACCAAAAATAAACGCGATATAAGCCGCATAATATTCCTTTGTCAATCCTTACACTACATCCTCTTTCAAACCACATTAACTTTCCATTTACTTTCGCCCAAACAATTAAGTGAAATAGCACATACCGATCACCGAATGCTCCAGTCATTGCGACAAATGCATAAGGCGTCCATGCACACACGAAAAGGAAGAATATAGTAAATGCTACTTTTGCTATTCTTATCTCTACACTTTTGCTCGCGTCTTCTTTATTTGCCGCGAGTGATTTTACGTTCATTTTACGTGCCTGCTCCTTTAACATTCTTTCATGTAATCGTACCTGTAGATAAATACATATAATATTAATATAACATTTTTGATATACAAAACTGTGTGTTTAAACATAAACAAAATAAATGAAAACAATAGTGTAGACAATCATGTCCCTGCCTACCCCAAAAGCTACAAGGCGAGTTAGTCTCTAACCCAGAAACTTAAACGAGAAACCTCATTTAACAAGCGAAAACATTAAACAATTGTATTTAATTTTGCAAAAATATTGTATTTAAGGCGACCATGGTGTAGTGGCAGTGCAATGGTTACGTAAGCCGAGTGCACGGGTTCGAAACCACTCACCGGTACCAATGTATCTTTGATATAAATGTACTCTGGTTGTCCTGTTTCTATAATACAAGCACTTTAGTAGCTTAGTATAGAAATGTATAATGAAATTAATAATAATTAAAGTTAAACTTCATTTTGATAGTGTTTAAGGCTTAGACGGAAACCTCGTTATTGCAACCAACTCAAGGTCCCAATGACGTCGGTGCCAAGCGCAACGAAACTGCGCAACAGCCTCCCTCTCTATTTTCATCTCAAACTTGAACGGACCTTGCACGCGGTTACTATACCCGCGATATCATATCCTACTTTCATACGAACTTTATACGTCAAGTATTTATACGTATATTGTTCCAGATTAGTTAGCTGTAGAAATAAGATACATTTCTTTTAGTAATAGAGTAAATTAATATAGATTATTTGGTATGTTATCAGGCTAATTTTGATCCACTAAGCATCAATAACAGACTTGGGTATTTAAACTCGTTGTGGAGGGTCCTTACATTTCTTGTTATACGATTGTTCGTGAAAGGACTCGTTTCCGTCCTATTTAATTCCTCACTCGGCTCGCGGACAAATTGCCGTTGGCAGGGGTGGGGAGGAAAACGAGGGAAAATCGTCAGGAAGAGGGGATGTGACGAAAATCAGTTTTAAAGTTCGTCACCTCTCGAACCGCGGCTGTGTTTACAGAGTTCGCAAATCAGTTTACGAATAAACAAGTGATGACGGGGAACAAGTTTGAAACTTTGTTGTAAATTGGAATTTTAAGTGATTCGTTGGACAATTTGTGTGTTATGATGTAAAAGTTGGACAATATAAGTGTGTTATTGGATTTATCGGTCGTTTGAATTGGTGAGTTAGTTTGTATTTCCTTATAATATAAATAGAGCAATGTAAATAATAGTTTTGGGTCTAATAGTTATTAGTTTCTAATATTTATCAAATAGTTATTTATTTATTTTGAGTTTATTAGGATTTTATTTATAAGCTGTTGTGGGTAGACAGTTTAGCATTTTATATTAGGATATATGAATACTTTTTTTAAATTATTGTTTGACCTCGACTTGCCTCATAGCAAGCAAGGTGAGATCCAAGAGTATCGACGACTAAATAAACCATCTCATTTTATAGTTGCCACAGTCGCCGTCACTATTCTTTTAATATAAAGATCTAAATTTTAATAAACCTTTTAGCGTCAAAGTGGTTTGCATAAAGGTTGTGTGAAGAGAATTGTGGATGTATGGGAATTGTGTCAGAATCGTGAAAAGTGGCGCTTTATTGACTGTCTATGCCTATCGAAATTAAAGCGTGACAATGTAATTATGGTTTAATTATGTAAATAAACTTATTAATTGATTTAAAAATGATTTTAATTATCAAACGGATTTATGCTCAATGTAGCATTCGCAAGACATCAAGGATTTCCGGTGTTGGGTTTTCCTTTGCAAAGCGCATGAATTGCTATTCCCCTTTTATGTTTAAACAACAATAAAGAAAAGGGGTGGCTAGACACATTCATCAGGCAACGTGGAAAGCTTTGTCACTTTATCGCAAGAATACATCTAAATCTACGCAGGTACTGAATAACTGAAAGTTAAAAACAAAAGTTGTGTTGAAACTTTGATTCAAAATCAAACCAAACTGTCACGTCTGCTCTTACACAGGAGTAAGCAGTGGACAACTTTCCTGCTTCTTTTACATCGACAGTTATCACCATGCTTATTATGTTTTTTTAATGTTCTTTTTAAAAATACCCTCCCATATAAGAGCACCCCGCCTCATATTAGGCTGGAATGCGGTCCACAAATGGAGGCGACTGCTACTATGGTAAAATAAATTGGCAGATAAATTCACCATTTTAAAATTTATACAAAATAAAATAAAAAAGTTGTATTTTGTAATTACCTTAAGTTTTTTTTATTGTGGTGCGACTTAACACCGCCTGTGTATAGTGGATGTGATGCATCAGTCACATCCACTATGCCGGCCTGGCTGTTTAGGTAATTTTTAAAATGTATTCACAGTCTACACTTGGAAGTGGTATTACCCCAGATCAGTAAAGTGAGTGATCACCATGCCAAAAGCTTTTATTTTATTTTATAACGCGATTTGACCAAGAGCGTCGACAACTGAATCAACCGACTCAGTTTATGGCTGATTCAGTCGCCGCTCAAAGTTGCATTTTTATGCTTCGCATGAAGGATCCAAAGATGGGGAGGACACATAATAGCTGGTAAAACATTCCACTTGTGATTGTTCTCTAAATCGATTTGGTCAACAGAATGAGGATGCTACACCGACCTATAATGGTAGTGAAAGGACGAGCTAGGATATAATGTACTTAGGATAATACTATCTGCAAAGAAACATTCTTTATAAGAGGTTAGACTGGATATCACCCGTACTAGAAGTCAGAATCACATAATTCGAATTCTGTCATTGAACTATTAATAAGTAAATAGAAAAATAAAAAACTGAGTTGCCTAGTGCCTATGAACATAGACCTTGTATGAAGAGAATTGTGGATGTGAAGGAAGCGGGGGAGTTGTGTCAGGACCATTTCAAGGCGCTCTATAGTCTATGCCTATTCCTGTGGGAAAAAAGCGTGACAATTTGATTGATTGTTACAGATTTGGACCATAGATATAATCTTTATTTTTTAAAATTTTTATTTTATTTATTTTCGTTTCTAAACTATCAATCAATCAATCAAATTGCCACGCCTTTTCCCACAGGAATAGGCATAGACAATAGATCCTTACACAACTCCCTTGCTTCCTTCACATCTACAATTCTCTTCATAGTTATGGGCACTAGGCAACCTAGCTTTCTTTCTTTTTTCTAAACTAAGCTACTAAAATACTTGTATCATAGAAACATGACAACCATTATTTTTCTTATTACAATTTAGTGATATTAAAACTCATTTGTGAACCGCCTAATAGTAGAAAAATGTAGGTGTTAATCTTTGTAAATGGCTTACTAATGACCCATTAATTTTGCCCCTAAGTTGCTACGGTTGTAAAGTTAGCTGAGTATTTTACACAACTCATTAATTCAATTACGAAGACATTTTAAATGAATTTTATGCGGTTTTCATTGCTCTCTATGTAATGCTTTGAACATTTAATTTAAAAGCATTGTGGTTTGTTGTGTGTATACAAGTTAATGAAAGCAGGAATGAAAGGAGTAGGTACCACGCTAGTTCCCATTTTGGATTATTTTCATAAAAACTTTTCAAGGAAAATATTTTTGAATCATGGATGTGAAGGAGGCGAGAGAGTTGTATCAAGATGTGATGGTGCAACGTGGTCTCTGCCTATACATGTGTGAATTAAGGCTTGTAAATTGATGAGTTTTAAATTTATTAAACTGAAATGCTGGAGATTAGGTGCCGAATAAGTGGACTATATATATATATATATATACATTTCTATACTAAGGTACTAAAGTGATTGTATCATAGAAACAGGACAACCAAACTACATATATCAAAGATACATTGGTACCGGTGGGTGCTCTCCCTTTGCGTAACCATTGCATTGCCACTACACCACGCTTGCCATCTATGTGTATAGGTTACTTCTTTCAATAACAATTAAATTTTAAATTAAAAAGCATGAAGAATAATCACATTTGCCAGAATCCAATGATAATGAACAATATAAGTGTGAATGTAACAGTTTGTATGCAGTAATATTCATTTGTATGCAAAAATGTCATTGTCCTTATAACAAACCGGATTACTTCGATCCAAGAATATTAAGTAGGACTTGGGGAATAAATGCTTACACTGATCCTACTACGAGATGACTATAGTTCAAATCAAACACCACTAAAACATGCACAGAATTTTAAACTGTATTTTAATTAATGTAAAGCATACTTTGCAGAAACAAAGCTGGTAAGAAAAAGTGATACCAACTATGATCGGTCTAAGAGGCGCGGTCGCGATCGGCGCTGACGACTTAAGGAGCGACCGAATTTACGGTTGCCTTAGTCGCCTTCACTATGCTCGCCAGATGTTATTTTTTACGTATTTAGAATTCCAAGGTTAAGAGTGACTGTCGATTCAGTAGACTAAATGCATCCCCCGGATGCTTCCCCCAACAGGGTATTACAGGAATCAATAGACGAGGTAGGAACAAGGTTAAAGAGCTCCTTAAATCATTCCTCGTGGTATATAGGCGATAAAGGATGCATTAACCGCCATGTCTCTGCGTAATTGCGTAATTGCGGCTACACAGTTCTCGTGATCTTAGTCACCATCAGCGTCCAAGTACGATTAGTACTTCGCGCCGTATACATAATAACAGGCGATGCTCCGCGGCAAAGAGCCTCCGCACCAAGATTCAGAATTTAGCAATCTAAACAATCTGTTTAGATCGCAAATAAATTAAGAGTTACAAACGAAACGATAGAAAGGAAATGTGATTTAAATAGTTTTACTTGTTGTCAATTGTGTATTAAGCAATCAACTCAATGAATAATGTCATAAGGTTTATATTCCAATTATTTGTTAGGTAGTAGTTAGGTTAGCAACGTTTACGAAACAAATATTCAAAATAGGAGCAAAGAAGAAATAAACGAAATGAGAAATGCAAGCAAAAGTTGTGTAAGACGAAACGACGAGACAAACTTTTTCGTTTAGAATTTTTTACAGAACCTACATTTCTGCGAAGTACAATTTATTTGAAAAATCAGTCATGTGGTAAACATGTTTTCTAACACAAAGAAAAGAGAATATAATTTCATTGTAATATTTAGAATAATAAACGTATTTTAGAGGAAAGGTTATTTTAATGATAATTAAATAATAATTTAGTTATTATTACTTATTTATTTTTCGCAGTTAAATAATATGCTCGACTCAAAGTCTGTGCTCGCCCTAACCATGATAAATTATACGAAAATAAACTCAAAAATTAAATATCATTACCAGACGAAATGAATATATTGTATAGTTTTTTAATATACTTGTATCGTATATGTATTTGAATATGTTGTATTATTATTATTAATAATAATAAATAGTAAGCCACATGATAGTAACATGTACGATTTACTGTCCCCACCTAGCTTTTAACAATCGCGCGATAATAGAGATCGTCCCGCTGATCGTCAAACGATTGTGACCCAACCTAACTCCCCTATAGTGCAGTAAACGAATATAGGCGGCTGCTACTACTTGAACAACTGGTAGGCCGGCATAGTGACGGCAACTGAGGCAGCCATGAACTAACTCGGCTGTTTTAGTTGTCGTCACTCTTGGATCTCCTCTTGCTTATCATCAGGCGGGTCGAGGTCAAATGTCGAGTCACAAAAAAAAAAGTAGAAGTTGCATCTACTATTCCGGCCTAGGTAGAAGGTTTAGCAACTTTTATGCTGTTCCCAAAATTCACTTTACCGCCTATTGTTGATGATGTTGTAGGTTTTTTTTTATTGTGACACGACATCTGACCTCGACTCGCCTGGTGATAAGCAAGAGGAGGTCCAAGAGTGACGACGACTGGAATAACCGAGTCAGAGTAACGGTTAACCGACTGGAGTAACCAAGAGAACACATGGGCTGGCAAAGCATTCCACTTGTCAATTGTTCTACAAAGAAAAGACGCACATAGGTACTTTTAATTTTTAAAACACAGGCACATACGTGAAAAGGCAGAATTTCCTATTACATCCATTAGTTATAGTAATGATGCTTTCAGCGTAAGCGGCAGAAGTGGAGCATGAGGCGGACCAAATAGACAGTTTTCCAATTTCCGAGTCGTGTCGTGAAAATGTTACCAAAAACATTTGTGAGCCCAACTACGTACTTACAACACAAGTTTATTGGCATTTTGTGTCCGTAACCTATATCCGATTGACAACTCAAATTAATTTTCCAGAGCTTTCTTCTTTTTGTAAGATAGGTTGGGAAAAAGGAGGTTTATTTCCTTATTTTCCATAATAAACTAGAAAATATACTTTGATATAAACTGTAAAATATATTTAGTGAAATTTCAATCAATCAAATAGCACGCCTTCAATCAAATCAAAGTTCGCGCAAAATCCAAGAAAATATTACATTCATTAGTTATAGTGGATGTAATAAATAATAGTTATAATAATAATAATAATAAATAATGAATAGAAGTTAATAAAACTTGCATTCACTATAACTTACTATTAACTAACATTCAACTTACCCTATTAACCAAGAAGGGATAATAGGGTAAGTGACTCTACTACTAATTAAAGTGCTTGTGTCATAGAAACAGGACAACCAAAGTACATATATCAAAGATACATTGAAACCGGTGGGTGGTCTCAAACTCGTGGTCTCGGTTTGTGTAACCATTGCACTGCCACTACACACTATATACACTTGTAACACACTATATAATACTTGTAAACTACATCACACTAAACCTTTTTTTATTATTTTTGCGATTAGATATCTGACCTCGACTTGCCAGGAAGGTCCAAGAGCGTCGATGACTGAAAACACCGACTTAGTTTACGGTTGCCTCAGTTAGTTAGAGGTATGTCGCTTGAAGGGTTCAGGGTTATAGGATGGGAAGGACACGTGGGGGTTTATTAAATATAAACAGATAATAAACTACGACCCTAACTAATTTGTAAACAAAATATTTCCATAAAAAGTTCCATTAATCAAATATTTAAATTTTCAATAATATTGTTTGCCTTAATTTACAACAGGAAAAGTATTATTAGATATTATATTGATCTGTCATAACCCCATTATTATGTAGAATTACTATAACATGTTATTTTGTAACTCTTTAAATATTAATTGATTGTTTGTTTTAACCGATCTTTTTTTAAATAAATACATTTGATACAACTATAAAAATACTCAAATAACTGAAAGCAGCATTCATTTCTATACCAGATCAGTTGGAGCCAGCAACTGTTACGTTAATTTGGTAACACCACTAAGTTACTTCACGTTGGAAAAGTGGTTGGAGTAGTGGAACTATCCCGGATCGCCAGACTACGCAAATAACCACCAACTGTTGACATGTGTAATAAATAAAAAAAGCAAACTTACAGCTCCAAATAATTGTGAATAAAAATAACAAATCAATGTCATTGGTATACAGTAACTCCACACGAAGATTGATGCCACAAACACTTTCGTGTCTTGATCTTCAGTGAAGTAATCAAATGAACACGTTGTTAGGAAACCCTCTGAAACACCGGCGTAATATGTAAACTATATTAACATTACAAGTGTACAGACCGTGAAGTGATCTGGTCACGTTTTGGGATTAGCTTGTAAGTTGCCGGTTCCAACTAGGTCGGCATAGTGGATACAGATATTGAATTGTAGTAGCAGTGACATCCATTCATGGACCACACTTCAACTTAACATCAAGATGGGTGCTGTCATATGTCGAGTCACAATAAAAAAAATGTATATCATCAAATTTTGATTGCCACTCGACAACTTACACATGTATAAGCAAGGAGAGTTCCAAGAGTACTGACGACTCAGTTCACGGCTGCCTCAGTCGCCACCACTAGTCAGAGGCGCTTTTCACTCCTCGCTTAAAGCATCCAAGTTTATAGGATGTAGAGAACACATGGGCTACTACTTGCCCATGCTAATTTCACTTGTCAATTGATTGACTATACAACGCACCAAAAATTTTAGATTGACTGTAGGTTTGATTGCACCAGCCGGATTTGTAATAGACAGGCTCAATCTCTCTTTTAGTATATTAGGTACATTTTACTGTTTCGAACCTTTATCATCATCATCATCAGCCAAAAGGCGTCAACTGCTGAACATAGGCCTCCCCCCTAGAACGCCATTTCGAATGACAAGATGCCAGTTGCATCTGTGGGAGGCCTACCTACGCTGCGTCTTCCGGTCTGTGGTCTCCACTCTAGAACCATTCTTCCCCATTGGCAAAAACCTTACCTGGTACAAATCGTCCCCAAATACGTAAAGCAGGCATTACAGTGAATGGTATTGCCCAAAGCCATGTGCAAATTATAAGTAAAGCTGCTTGCACTTTATTTATTCTTCCATCTAGAGGGCATGATATAGTCCTATGAAACAGTATATTTATTTATTTAAGGTATACGAAACATTCCAGTAAGAAACATTAGGGGTTATAAACAAAATAAATATTTACAATTAAATTTCATTAAAAGTAATAATTAAACTATAAATAGAAAATATCATCCAATGACATCGCATCAGAGATAGTCCCAAGGAGACTGGCAACATTTCCCCTTTGTGTAGCAAGGCTAATACGTTGGCAGAAATAATTGCCAGCCTTCCTGTCTCCAGACTTCTCCGTCAGCCGCCTGGACAACTCCCTGGCCAGGCGCTTAGCTGATGGTCCCCAAGGGCCCATCGTCTCGACCCCAAACGGCGCAAATTCGTAACCAGTACCGAGGTTAGCGTATTTGCGCAACTTGAGGTTCTCAGCAGAAATCGCCGCACTTCCCGCGCTTAACGAAGTCGCTTGGATGTGAGATGGGGCTAATGTGTCTACACAAGTCGCATCCCACACCAAAGACCTGCCAAGCTTCCATGGCCCAATAGGGGTTTGCTTTTTTTTATCTCGTTCATTAACTATTTAATGAAACATTTATTAAAGTTGCCTAACTACTTGTAAATGGTCAATCACTGTTTACCACCTATTATGGGTAAGCGCATCTAGATTTCTACAAATCTAAATGTTACCTAATTCGTTACGTAACAACTTATGTAAAATCTTAAAAAAGCTTTATTAATCCAGAGTTTGCCCTGACTTTGGCCAAAATAAATGATATAAATATTGTTGTTTTTATTGTACCTCGATTATCATACCATGTCTTATAAAATTAATAATCCAGAATGGTCAGAGACAATGGGACGCCAGTTTCCACTATCCTGACATAATGCCACTCTGTGGAGGTGAAGGGAGCAATTTCACATCCACAATTTTTGTACCACTCTATGGTTATGAGCCTTGCTAGGTTTGACCAAGAGAACCAATCCAATTAATTGGTTGGACCGTATGAGTCGAATAAATAAAATCTAAGTAAAAATAAAACTAAAAACACGCTTATACAACACTATGTGAACTAAAAATTAAATAATCAACATCTGACCTCGTCCCTAGTCTGTTAACGGTTGCCTCAGACACCGTCACTATTTAATGAAATTATTGTATTGTAATCGGTTATTACGTACATCGGTATTGTACATCGGTATTGTACACGTGTACAAAATTTCCACTTATTTAGACCTCTAGAAGTGAGTGAAAATTAATTTGAAAGATTCCGTTACATACATACAAGTGAAGCTAATAAAATAGTAGTAGCACTTAATAAAGGCGACCGTGGTGTAGTGGCAGTGCAATGGTTACACAAACCAGAGAGCACGAGTTCGAGACCACCCACCGGTACCAATGTGTCTTTGATATATGTACTTTGATTGTCTTGTTTCTATGATATAAGCACTTTAGTAGCTTAGTATAAAAATGTAATAAAATAAAATAAAAATAAATAAATAAATAAGATGACTTACTTGTATCTATCAAAAGCAATAACAGCATTTGTGATGGCGCCTCCAATTCCACTAAGTGAGCCCAAAATGGCGTACGTATCACAACCAAGTTGATAACCAACGAGACGTTGATAAAATGAATTTATAATGAGAAGAGGCATCTCCAGCATCATCATCAGATCGAAGATAGCCAGGTTTATTACAAACATGTTGCTTACACTACGTAGAGATTTTGAACTGAAAATAGCAGTGAAAGTTATAAGGGGTTCTAGACACGCGTCAAATGTTCTTCTACAAATCGTTCTTTAGTACTTATCCTAGTAGTGATGTAATTATGTGATTGTTAAAGTCGAGTTAATTCAAAAACAGTGGTAGGTAGACCACTATTTTAAAGTTAACAGATGTTAAAGTCTACTTAGTAGCGTCTCGGGATCAGCTTGTCTCTTCCGATCCGACTAGGCTAGCATTAGAGGATGCCAATACTATTTGCAATTATTTATTCTAATCTTGCTTCTAGTCCTTCTGCCACTTTAGGTAACAATCTTCTATCAATAAAATTCTCACGCCTTTATCCCCCAGGAATAGGCAGAGACAAAAGAGCGCCACTTGTAACGATCCCTACACAACTCCCTCTTTATCTCAAATCCACGATTCTTTTCATACAAGCTTATGGTAATGGGCACTAGGCAACCCAGCTTTTGATGATGTCTCAGATTTGGTTGGAAAACACTCCCCTAAAATTATTTAACTGTAGTAGCAGTCACTTCCATTCATGGACTGCACTTCAGCTTAACATCAAGCGAATGTTGTCATATGTCGCTACAATAATAATAATAAACTATTTATTTAACCCATAATAATAATTTTATTAGGTTTTTTGTTAAAATAAACGTCTAAGAATTTTTATTAGTGGAGTATTAAAGCAGTATACTTCTTTTGCAGTATACTTTAATGCATAATTATTATCATCACTCAGAAGGCGTCCACTGCTGAACATAGGCCTCCCCCTTAGAACGCCATTCCGAACGACAAAATGCCAATGCTGTATAAAAAATGTTTTAATTTTGGACTAATTGTTTCAATTTATAACTGAAGTGAAATGGTGAAATTATTTCAATTTAAATCTCCAACGGCTGTTACATAACCAAATTTAATTAAAATAATTGTTAAATTAATCATGTGAATGTTTCGTTTTATGAGCACAATTGTTTTTATAATTCAAAATTATGAACGAAGTTTATAATTTCACATACAAAACATAATTTCACATATAAAACAAAATTACTTTAATATTGAAATTATGTACTACTATTGTAAATAAATAACAGTTAGGGTGACTTTATATGAAACTTTATAAAAGTAATGAAACAAACAAATTTTATGCGGCTTACTATCGCGTTTATTTTGGCTTTCATTCTTCATTTATTTATTAAGCGTCGGAATAATAAAAAAAAATGTAAAATCAAAACCAAAATAAACGCAATAGTCAGCCGCATAAAATTTATTTAATTCATTATTCAATTTTCGGGCAAAATCTAAAAAAATACTTTAGATTCACAATATTGGGGTTGCTTTTGATTCACTTTGCACTAATAGCTTAAAGTTCAAAGTTTCAATACCACAGTAGTCTAGGTACCACTTTTGCATAATTTATATATACTTTATATATATATATTGATTACGTTGTGCATCAGTAATATTTTTGATAGACAAGTTGAGTTGAGGACAGAGCCATACGAGTTACAATATAACAAAGCCCAAGTGAACACACGAAATAGGTTAAAAGCTAATAGATTTAGATAATATTAAATAGAAGAAAGCTACTCACGTACTAAAAATCCAAATAACGATACCATTCCCAGTTAAAGAGGTTAACATGAGCCCTGTGTAAATAAGAGCAAGGCCGTAATGCCAGAATTTGCTGACAGCGGGGAAATTCCTCCAGTGATCGTGAACTAAATCCTGATGCTCCTCTGGAATGTTCCAACCTAACATGTTTTCTACTATTTCATTTGTTACCCTGTTTGAATAAAAAGAAATAAGAATTACTTTTGCGTTTTTTACATTTCTATATTAAGCTGCTAACGTGCTTAAATCGTAGGCAACCAACTTACTCATCAAACATACATTGGTTTTCGCTAGTGGCTTTGAACGGGAATCTTGGTTTGCGCGACCTGTTCACCACCACTAGACTACGGCCTTATGCTATTAAGATCATTATACTACTAGAATTGCTTTAAGGTAAATGATAAGCAAAATGATTTTAAAATGAAATTATTAGTCAATAATTTTGTATAACATTGTATCTTAACGGTGGTATGCAGTGGTGCCCAGTCTGCCGATTCGGTGTACGAGTAGTACCACCACTTAAGGTCCGCGAAGTGACCTAGTTGCGTTTCGGGATCAGCTTGTAAGTTGCCGGTTACATGCAGTTATTTAACTGTAGTGGCAGTCGCCTCCACCCCCAGGTGGGGTGCAGTACTCGTATTTCGAGCCCTAATAAACAAAATTTCATAGACATATTTTCATAGGCTTATGAAACCTGAATAGGTTATAACTATAAATAAATTATTCATAGTAACAATCATTAATTCTCCATTTTACATGAAATACATAATTATGATTTAGGTAGTAACTGAATATTTTTTTATGTTCAATGTTAAAAATTAATAGACGTGATAGTATTATACGAGTACAAACACTTTCAGGCTAAGCTAAAACCCTAAAGTAACTCAGTCGTGTTTCGCGATCAGCTTGAAAGTTGTCGGAATTCAGTTTAGTTGGTAAAGTGGATGCGACCAATAACTGCCGACATGTATCTGTGGCAGTGCCTACTAATGTACTACTAGTCACTATCAAGTGCGCTAGTGACTAGCCTTTTTGCAATATATTAATCCAAAGAATTTCATAAGATTCTTTCCCCATCCTATGGACCTTCAAGCGATGCGTGAAAAAGCTACTTTACCTGGCATAGAAATCCGTAAACTTGGACTTCTCCTTACATACCATTTCTATACTAAGCTACTAAACGTGCTAAACAGGACGATTACATTTACGAGTACCAAAAACACATTGGTTTCGATTCAAGAACGCAAGTGGTTTTGAAACAAGAGCTCTTGGTTTGCGTGACTATTGCTCTACCACTATACTACGGTAACCTCATAAAAAAATTGGTCTACTTACATTTTGAGCGGTTGAGCCATAGGCCCTATTTCTTCTATAGTGTAATTGGTTAACATTTTAATATATCTATTTCAGTGGCCAATTGAAAAATACATAATTCCACTTCCACGAAGTGAGGAGCACCGAGTATATTCGCTTCTCACTCGTAAGTAATAGCACATGTTGTCGTTTATATAGGAAAGAATATTGCGTGATTTATAATAGATTTAACCTAATTGTTAATTCTTTAATGTAATAAAATGCTGAAGCAGCAATAATCTTATTATTACTTGTATAGGTATAACCAGGAATAGGCCATACTAGGCTGGCATAGTAGACTGCTACTTCTAATTATTTAACTGTAGTAGCAGAAGCCTCCATTAATGGACCGCACTCCATCTCAACTTCAGACAGGGTGCTGTCATATTTCAAGCTACAATAAATAAATAATATTGGGAATGAAACAATTTCTCAGCATCCATGGATTCTCCGTGCGTGTGCCGGGTCCATCGCGTGGCAGGCGGGAGTGTGAACGCAGCGTCTCGGACTGTAGGAAATGTAGGTTTAAAAGCTGTTGCGACATGACAACACTCTCTTTCACTGCCCTCACTTTCCCCTCTGCCCAACCAAAGTTCTGTTTATATTTTGTAGGAAAGTATTTCTACAAAAAATTATGTGTCAAAGTTCAATAATTAAAAATTAGTAGAAAACAAAATACGCAAAAATATTCTCCACCAAAAACATACGAATACATATGGGTATATGTCAATTTTCATACAAGGGAGTTGTGTCAGGATCGTGACAAATGGCGCTCTATTGTCTCTGCCTATCCCTGTGGGGAAAAGGCGTGACAATTTGATTGATTGACTGTATTCATTTTCGATTTTTGCTCTTTATAAAAACCTTCCTTGGACTTCTACAAATATTTTAAAGGTCCAGGCGTTCTCGAGTTTGCGCTTAGTAACACATTTAGCGATTCATATTTATTATAAAGATATAGATTTTATAAGGTTTTTATATTGCATAAGATGTTTTGTCAAAAAGAATAAGATAAACGACATTCTAAAACAGATAACTCCAGGGCATCTAGATGGGAATCTAGACAATATTTTTGCTCAAATCTATTCAGGACGACCAATTTGTCTTGAAATAAAAGAGATTTCACCCGTTGTGGGGTAAAGACATCTAACCGTTATTATGAGTTTGCATCGTGAACGTAGTAGCTTATTGAATACTTATCCGTTTACAAAAAGCAGCCACGGGTATATTTTGACCTCAGGATCGCTGAACTCCGGCGATTTAAACTAGACTTAAATACTAAAAGTAAGGATTTTAACAAGTACATTCTACTTTTCAATGAGAATCAAAACAGTTAAGAAAGAGTAGTCGGCAGTGGTGTCTAGTCTACTGATCCGGGGTAGTATATAGACCGTAAAATCACGTTTCGGGATCATCTTGTAAGTTGCCGGTTCCAACTAAGCCAACATAGTGAATGTGACTGCTGCTTAAGTTATTAAACTGTAGTACTAGCTACCTATTCATTGACCGCACTTTAGCGTAACATTACGCGGGGTGCTGTCATATGTCGAGTCACAAAATTAAAATAAACCCTACTGATCTGAGCTTAACAACTTAAAATACACATTTAAGTGGTTCGTTAAGCTAAAGCTGATCGAATCATAATTATCAATCAATCAATCAAATTGTCACGCCTTTTTCTCACAGGGATAGGCAGAGACAATGGAGCGCCACTTACCACGATCCTTACACAGCTCCCTTGCTTCCTTCACATCCACAATTCTCTTCATACAGGCTCTGTGGTTATGGGCACTAGGCAACCTAGCTTTTTTAAATCATAATTAATAGGGTAAATTATATATATACGTTGATAGTAACCTACATTATAAATTAAATAGTTTAATAGAGATCAATATACTCGCACATACTAATGTCTGCTTAATGTATTGTATTATTTGTACTCGTACGTCAAGTTAGTGGGACTCGACCCGTTATAGAAGTTCGGGTGTGTTCGGGTGAGGCGTTGGATGACGAATAACCATCGCATTAGGTCCTGTACGTGTTTTGAATTGGTAAAGTAGGCGACCTAGAGACGCCAATGTGCAACCCCTTTTTAGTCAGGCTTACTGTATAAATTGAGTAGTGGGCGATGGAGCGGAATTTTAGTTGACGTAATTTATAATCGTTTGCTACGAAATGTTGGAGTTATTTCCGCTGAATATGACATTTGTTATGATAAAAATATACATGTGTGTATTTTTATGTATTATGTGTTTGTCTGTATGCAATCAACCAATCAATCAAATCTTTTATTATAAAAATGCATTTGTACTTAATGCCAAAGGCATTCTCTGCCAGTTTTTTTGTTGTATATGAGAGATACATAAAAAGTACTTTATATAAGTATACATAAAGTAAACAAACACATAGTTTTATTAGGTATATTAGATATAAAAGGCAATGCATACAGACCCAGAAGGGTTTCCGATCAAATAGGAGACATCCTCAAAAAAGCTGGGTTGCCATAACCGTAGAGCTCGTATAAAGAGAATTGGGGATGTGAGGGAAGCGAGGGAGTTGTGTCAGGATCGTAGCAAATGGCGCTTCATTGTCTCTGCTTATCTCTGTGGGGAAAAGGCGTAACAATTTGATTGATTGATTAAAATAAGTTATCTCAAAAAGTGCTCAAATCTTGAAAAATAAAAATAAAACACGACAATTAATTGATCAGTGATGTACAAACTGGGATAGGTGTATTATAATTATTTTAAAGGAGCGCAAGAATTTAATAATCCGTCAATTCATGACAAAAAAAAAGAAGTGTAAAAATAAAATTTTATTTATGGGAAGCACAAAAAAGAGGCAATGGCAATTACAATCCATTTCATTGAACAAGTAATAAAACTTGCCTAACTAGGCAAATTAAGAAGTTTAAATAAAAGAAAAGTTTTTTTGTCGGGTGACCCATTTAAGCGATGGAATTCGGAAAGAATCGTGTCCGACAAATAACCCCAAAGAGAAAGAATAATAGGACGAACGCTTTGAAAATCCCAATCATTACATGTGACGGATCATCTTCTTCGACAGGATGGCAGAACCACACAATTTGAAAAAGTTCATTTTGATCAAAAATTTAAAGCTGGTGCCCAGTTCGCCGATCCGGGGTAGTATCAGCAGACTGGGCACCAGCTTCAAATTTTTACACTATACTTACGTACTTACACGTATACAGACCGTGAAGTGATTTAGTGGCGTTTCGGAATCAGCTTGTAACTGTAGTAGCAGTCTCCTCCATTTATGGCCCGTACTCCAGCTTAACATACGCAAAAAAAAAACGCATAATAATATACATACGCGTAACAATATATGTACATTTGATATACGGAATAAATCTTAAGAATACTTATTGTAACTTACTGTCAAAACGAAACACTTATTGTATAAAGGCAACGTTGGTGTTACTACTACATTTGCGGACACATATCATTTTGTGGGTACGAGCCCATTTCAGCGTGATGATCTCTTTAAACTATTCGATTGGGATATGAATCACACTATAGAATTATACACATATGAAGTTATATAAATGACCATATCATTTTTATTCAAATATTGTATTCGGTACAATTTCGTGTTTATCATTTTCTTATATAAATGTCCGGCTTTTTATTTTTTTTATTTTTATTTAGACATCTGAACGTGGTGGGACTTGCCTTTCCAACAAATGAACAAACTTAAAACAATTTAAAAATAAACTAATTTTACTGTTTCTACAAATGTGCTTTTTAATGCTTCGCTTAAAGGATCCAAGAATATAAATTTAGTATAGGGGGAGCACATAAGAGGGTGAAGCATTCCACTTGCTAATTGTTCGAGAAAGAAAGGACGTTTTGTTTGTCTGCCTATTAGTATTAGTCTAATTTATCAGTTACCTCGCAAATCGCTGTTTTTATTATAGGGATAGACAAAATATAGTGTATATTTTACATGATTTAGGCAGCTAACATAGTCAGCCGGTTCTATCGGACTACAGCGAATAAATACAGTACAAATACTTACTGTGATTAGCATTTAGCAGCCAAACACTGACATATTCCAAGATGATAATACGACCATACACAAAGCGGGGGAGGAAGAAGCATCCGCATTTTGTCGACCGAATCGGCAGTCTAACTAAAAGGGGTTTGGTGCGTCGTTTCTTTTGTAGAATATCGACAAGTGGAACGCTTTACCAGCCCATATGTTTCTCTATCCTATAACCTTGGATCCTTCAAGCGATGCGTATTGCCGGCGACTGGGGCAACCGTGACGACCCGGTTTTTAAAGTCGTCGACACTCTTGGAACTCCTTTTGCTTACCATCAGGCGGATCAAGGTCATGGTTGAGTCACAATATTAAAAGCCAAAAAGGGTAAGTATTTGTTTGGGGAGCATCAAAATATCATCAACCATTTTCCTTGTCGATTGCAAATTGTATAATATTATTTCATGTTTCACTTGAATCTCCAAATGTTTTTATAACACCATGATTTTGGCAAATTACCTAGAAAATGGCAATAAATATGGTGCCCATGTGTACTATGATATAGAGTATGTGGCTACCAAAACCAATTATGTGCGCAGCTTGGTGCCATACAATGTGTTTATACTCCATACCAATGCAAAATTTATTTTTTGTCAACAATATTTCAATAACAAATGACTTGAATGACTATACGTAAACTAAACTCTTGGTTAGCGGGCGGAAGGTTTAAAATATTATTTCAATCTTCTTATTGATTGTATACTACAAAGAGATTTACTAAGAAAGTAGCCAGATATTTGTCTAGTTGTTTTAGAGGTAATTTGCCCTATCTGCCGATATAGGATAGCACTACCACCACTTTCAAGGGTATAGATCTTGAAGTGGGTAAAATTGCCATTTTAAAATTGACAATTTATCCAGCTTGATGAAAAAACATCAAGCGGGATGCTATCATAATGTCGAGTTAAAGGAAAAAGGCATTATCGCTTGTTATATAGTTATAGTTGTTCGATAAAGGCCGCGCCGAATGGTTTAGATTGGCTATTGATTCAGTCAACATGCGGATGCTTTTTCCAACAAATGCATCGATTAAGGCGACCGTGGTGTAGTGGCACCAATTAAAGATAACAATGTATCATTGAAATATGTACTTTCTATGATACAATCACTTTAGTAGCTTAGTATAGAAATGTCTAATAATAATAAATAAAATTGTACTTCAATTCCTTAGTGCTCCGCCGATTTGTTCCGTATTTAAACAAAGTAGTATTCGCATTCGATGGCTACTCTCACACGTTTAATAGTAATCAGTTTTTTTTTTTTTTGATGAATGTACGGTTGTCCAAGCCTCGATTTCTTTAAGACATCATTCCGTATTTCGTGTGTGCTACGAGATGCACGTGTCTATCGGTTGTCCGCATTTTATTGTAAATTTTAGTGTAAATAATTATACAATCTTACTCTAAATGGGTAAAAGGCAACGAGAAGAAGCTGAAAACTAACAAGCAAATTGACAAATACCGTAGAATATAAGATGGTTGGAGAAACGGAGCTCCACGAATACGACGCCATCACGGTCGCCCTCAACGTTTGTTCGTTTTACCTGCATGAACAAAACGATTCAGGTAAATACCGATACTGGATTTTTTACATAAGTGGATTTGTTGCAACCAAAATGTTTTAATACTTCGTGAGACTATAACGTTCAATATTTATGAATTATTATTGTGATTGAGTGTAGTTTGAAAAACTGCAATGCCACAATTTATAATTACTGTTATTGATGGTAGTTTGAAAAACTATAATGTGACAACTAACTATAACTGTGCTTGAGTGTAGTTTGAAGAACTGCAACGTCGCAATTTATTTTATTATTGTGTTTGAATGTATTTCGAGGAATTACATCGTCACAATCCAATATTATTACCTCTTGAGCATGGGTGAACCTACGTCGTCCATATATTGATGTGTATGATTTTTATTAGAAAAATGTACTATATATAATGAGAATCCTAATTCAGGTTACAACATTTTTACCCAGGGTTTATGCTTTTAAGCACCAACTCAATAAAGATTCGAGGTCAATAAACTCTTGACCTTGTTTTATTAGTCACTCTAGACCAGTGTTTCCCAACCTTTAAAAAATGTTTTTTACCCTTAATAAATATAAATGATTACAATATTTTTTTAAAAAAAAATTGCCTTTTTTGATAAATTGGTCACCGATATCTAGCATTGCATATAAATAACCCAAAGCAGAAGGGTTGAAGTCGTGTCTAATCCATTTTGAAATTACCCTCCTTAACTATCGAATTGCCCTGTAAGGCGTGGGCCCCACTTTGGGAAACACTGCTCTAGGCCATACCAAAGAACGTGAGTGCCAGAACCAGCCATACACAACTAGAACCCACAGACCGTTGGTCAAAAAGTTAGTCTGGTGTAAAAAAAAAAAAAAAAAAGAGAGAGGGAAAATGTATTTAACACAATGGTTAACCCTTGCAAAATAAACCCTGAGGTCACATATGCAATCAATAAACCCTCTCTGAAGAGGGATAAAACAAAAAGTATTCACTATTTTGCCATGCCATGCAAATACAGTAAATCACAGTATTAAGAATAAAATTATACGGTGTTATATAGATATATCAATACCGCCATTTATTAATATAAAAATGTTCAGAATGTCAGAAAGATACTGAAAAACTTATTTCAATGAACTTCTCTTTAAGAAGGTTTTTAGCCTCAGGCTAGTTCAGGTGAAGTTGCCAGAGATGCAGCACAGGACTCAACTCCTGAAATATCCCTTTTTGAAGTCAACTTTGGACTTTTGGTGATAAAATGGGAAATAGTAAAGCCGCAGCAAGTTCGACCACTGATTTTTTAAATAAATAAAATCCTTTAAACTACTGGGGACTCCCTCGGAAGACTATGTGAGAAGGTGGTTGCTACCAATATGCTGTTACGAAAGGCAACAACAAACAGCGTCAACAGACGATTACAATATTTTTACAAGGTACCCTCTGACATATTTATTTATTTTTCATGGATCTGGGACACAATATTCCATTTAATATAATACCTGTATAAATCTAATACCTGTACAATAAGTCAGGTTCCAATTGGTCAGGTTGCCTAATTTCTAAGGAAGAAATTGCTGACTTTAATAGTTCAATAAATGAACTGTTATGTAAAGGTGCTATTTATCTTGAGCTCACCAGAGTCCAATTAATTTATATCCCCACTTTATTGTCTCCAAAATAATACATATAAAAAATAAAAGTTTTATTTTTAATCCTAAAAAATTAACATCTTTTAAAATTGAGGAAATACGTACTGCTCTTAAATTATTAATAACTGCTCTGGATTTTTTTACATGACCAATATTGATATTAAAAATGATTTTGACACCCATACATAAATATAATAAAAACAGTAATTATACTTCATTAGTATATTTAAATGTTTAGATAAAGACATAATAATCATGTCTAATGGCCACAAAGGAGACTTATATATTGGTAAGTTTATATTTTATTATAAACACAACTAAAAGTAAATTAATTCCACAAGCATAATGAATGAGAATAGGTTCTGAAAACATGACAGTTGGAACAAAACACGTCCTATTCAAAGTTGGCCACTATTACAGGCATGCTATATGCAGAATGTCCAGGACTTCAGGTGTAACATAATATAGCTGATGCGCATACAAAACAACTTGAACTATGGAAATGCATTAAATAATAATAGATATAATAGCCAAGTACCAATATCACAAGGTGCCAATAATTAACTATCCTGTTGACAAAATAATTTGTTTCACTTTCATAAGAATCAATTAATCAGCCAAAATAAGTAATTGCATTATTGTTAAATTGCGGTTATGTTGTACCACTAATAGGGTTCGGTAAGATTGATAAATAAATAAATGAACACAATAATTACCTAAATTTACTGGCAGTCTTTTTGCTTTAAAATCATTTACATGTAATAAAAGTAAGTAACTGCTTTATCATGTTAAGAATTAACAACACCACATCTTGATAGTCTAGCTAAACTAATTTAGCAGTGGTGTAAGCATGCAAGTATGTGCGTATAGACAGATTATATACCATCAAAAACAATACTGCTTCAAATAAAATCAGTTGACACTGCTTCAAGACAGTTTAACAATAGAACCTAGTGAAAAACGGCAAAATATGCCTTTTATACGATTATTTCAGGTTTTGGTATTTCTAAAAAAGATTTGTTTGCCTCTACACATAATCATAAGTGTAAGTTATATATTTGTTGGCGACCAGACCACTATGCTATCGCAAGAGATTCTTTCACAATCTCATGGACGTTTTCCATACAGGACTTTTTACAAATATCATTCGTTTTCCATCCTTTTCAATTATAATAAAGCTTTTCTAAATTTTGTAACAAGGCACCTAGGGTAATTATAGTTGGCTCATATTGACCATTGCAACCATTGCCTGTAAGTGCAGGTGCTTCATTGTCAATAACATTTTGAAGCAATGTAATACATACCTAATTGTAGATTATTGTAATAGTAAAAAAATAGTATCACAAATATACAGATACATTACACTTCACAGATAGATAAAATTTCTCTTATTTATTCTTATTTATTAACATTTTTCTAATACTTCTAATAAAGGCTATAGTTATAATTCAGTAAATTGGTATATTCAGCAATAGCCCTCATTTACCAAATGAACTTACCACTGACATTTGTGTTAAGATACTATCTAAGAGATTTTTAGGTTTCGCCCACAAACTCGAAAATATGATTTAAGAACCCAATGTTGGTTAAGAATTATTATATAAATTATATCCAAATGAAAATATTTCACTTAATTTGTTATCCAATGTGATAACATTGTTAGCTCTTGTAACCGCTCATAAAGGATAATCCTCATCTTTAATTAAATATAATAATATGATTATTTAAAATATTGCGAGTTAAAATATAAATAATAAATTTCAATAAACCTAGGGCCAGGTCGTACACAACCAACTTTATTATTGCCTCTATTGTATAAATCCTAAAATATCTTTTGTAAAAGAGAGTTTATCTGCCCTGCACAAAACTCTTTCAGTTATATAAATGAAAAAAAAAAAAAAACTTGTTCGTTAACAAACTTTAAGCAATTAAAATAAAGATACACTTTATATCTTGATATCTATGACATACACTTGAAAATCATAGTAATGGTCATTTGTCAACATCTACTATTTAAACATTAGGAGAGAATATTGACACTATTCGTAGAACTGTTGGATGGTCCGAAAAATCCAACACTTTTGCAAAAATTGATTTAAAAAAAAAATATATTATATATATATTTATTACTTGTACTAGATCACTGTAATGACTTAGAGGACGCATAATTATATAAATTTAAGAAATAATTGTTATAGAACTAAGTTAATGTGATTGAGGAGTTCTGATCATCCAAATGTCTGGTAATACTTCCATTTCAATCCACAAACCTTCAACCTTTAAATATCTACTTTGTTTAAATACGGAACAAATCGGCGGAGCACTAAGGAATTGAAGTACAATTGAGAATCAAACGAACTTACCTGTAAGTGAAGTTCGATGATAATTGTACGAACTTCCTTAGTGCTCCGCCGATTGTGAAAGCCACACCCTCCCACCTCTACATGTAAATAGGTAGGTGAGTTTCAGGTTTGTAAGCACAGGAACACTATAAACAGAATGATGTCTTAAAGAAATCGAGGCTTGGACAACCGTACATTCATCCAAAAAAAAAAAAAAAACTGATTACTATTAAACGTGTGAGAGTAGCCATCGAATGCGAATACTACTTTGTTTAAATACGGAACAAATCGGCGGAGCACTAAGGAAGTTCGTACAATTATCATCGAACTTCACTTACAGGTAAGTTCGTTTGATTCTCAATTATGGGAGTAAAAAGAGGAGGTAGAAACCGTGTTAAAGAGTACCTCGGAATATTCTGCTCTGCGACACAAAAGCTTTGTTTACATTATTTTTCACCGCCATTGTTATAAGGTATATTGTGCTTTCATATTATATTGATAGGTATGCCAATTTATGAACACTTTGGATGGCAGAAAATCGTGTTAGACGAACAATGTGGTTTGTTATAAATTGATAGTGCACTTTGTATATTGTCGTTTATCATGTTCCATGCAATTTATGTGCGCAACATTGAATAAACAAGAGCTTGTACTTGTATATAAGATTTTTTTTACAAATCTTTGTTTTCAAATTGGGACGCAACATCTGAGCTCGACTTTGTAAGTAAGGGGGGTCAAATAGTGCTGACGACTTAAAAAAACGTTTTAGTTTGAATTGCCTTAATCGCTCGGTGGCAACTGAGGCAATTGTAAAATCGGGAACGTTGGAATAAACTCAATCGTTGGCACTTTTGTATTACTTTTTACCATAAAGCAAGTCGAGGTCAGATCATCATCAGCCAGAAGACGTCCACTGCTGAACAAAGACCTCCCCCTTAGAACTCCATTTCCAACGACAAGATGCCAGTTGCATCCACTGGTTATTCGTAAGTCTCACTTTATTTTTTCAAACTTTCATGTTAGCTGTAAGTTTTTTTTTATTTTTTTATTGTGACTCGACATATGACAGCACCCCGCTTGATGTTAAGCCAAAGTTCCATGAATGAATGTCACTGCTAATACAATCACATCCACTATGCCGGCCTAGATGGAACCGGCAACTTACAAGCTGATCCCGAAACGCGACCAAATCACTTTACAGTTTGTATACTTGTAAGTGGTGGTACTACCCCGGATCGGCAGACTGGGTACCACTGCCTACCACTCTTAGATAACTAGACCCGAAGCAAATATCCATCTCTTATACTATACTATTACTATACTAGTTCTACAAAATAAATACAATGTTATTACTACAATAAATAAAACTACATTGTAAATATTAATGCCAGATCCCCATTTCTACAATGTTTCTGCCTTAACTTAAACATTCTCTACAACCACAGTGGGTAGGTATAATCATATTAAACCATAAAGTAGACAAAAAAACTTTTCCTAATTATGCGACTCATTAAATGGCTTTAAAGCTAGGTTTATAACATAAACAAAAACAGCGTCGTCGCTCTTTGACATACATTTTGTATACAAAGTGTGTTTTATGAAATACTTAATTAAAGACTACCTTGATAATTTTTATTTTTTTACATTTCTATACTAAGTTACTAAAGTGCTTGTATCATAGAAACAGGACAACCAAAGTACATATATCAAAGACACATTGGTACCGGTGGGTGGTCTCAAACTCGTGCTCTCGGTTTGCGTAACCATTGTACTGCCACTACACCACGGTCGCCTTAAATGAATAAAACTTGGTTTATGAATGGAGGCAACTGTTATACTACAGTTAGTAGCAATCGCACCCACTATGCCGGCCTAGTTGGAAGCCAGTAACTTTTTTTATTGTGAATTGATATATGACAGCACCCTGCTTGATGTTAAGCCGAAGTGTGGTCAATGAATGAATGTCACTGCTACTACAATTCAGTGAGTAGCATTCACATCCACTATGCCGGTCTAGATGGCCTAGATGGAATTAATACTTTGTGTATTAATGTATTTTTAAATACGTTCCTTTCATTAGGTGTGATATTAAAAGTGCCATTTGCACTTTTCAATATAGCTTAAATGATTTTTGTACATTTGTATAAGTACTACTAAAATATAAAATAGAAACAGGACAACCAAAGGACAACTGTTCTCTCGGTTTGCGTAACCATTGCACTTCCACTACACCACGGTCGCCTTTTATTTTTTAATAATAACCAAATTATTATTTACTAGCACTTTGTATACGCCACTTCGTAGGCGAAAAGAATCAAAAATATAGGTAAAATCTCTTATAGTTTTGTGGAGCTAAAAGGATCTAAACTGATTTCCCTATATCAATTTATTTTGTATATTTATATATATCCTTGTATAATTTATATGTATATACGATTATACAAGGAGAGCAATGAAATAATTATTTATTCGAACACAATAATAATAAATATGATAGCAATACTCATAAATTACAGTTAAGAATAAACTTCAATAACAGTGGCACAGTGTGTAAAGTTGCGATCAAACCAACAACTTATCAAGTGCGGGAGGAATGTGTTTGCTCGAAGCGCTTTCAGTTTGTTTCGGCCTACAACGGCAGACATAACTTGGCCCACAAACGACCTCGATATACGGACATAAATTATTATTTTAAAGGTTTATTCTTTAATAAACGTTATACATTTTTTTTATTGAGACGCCACTTGCCTTGACTTGCCTTATGTTAAGCAAAGGGGGTCCAAGAGTGCCGATGACTGAAAGTGTTCCATAGTTTTTTTTTTAATTTCGCATGAACAGTTAATTTTAAATAAAACATTTTTATTCAGCTTACTATCGCGTTTTTTAAATTATTTCGACGTTTCGAGAATCAACATTTCAGTGATTACGATAGCTGCAAAGATTTCGAAACGTCGGAATAAAAAATTGTACAATCATTAACCAAAAATAACATCATTAAAATAAATAAAATTTGTTTAATTCAAAAGAGTTCCATTCTACGGCTGCCGTCACTATGTTTGCTATTCTTTAGCTGCCACAGTGACGGCGATATAAACTTATTATACAGTAACTTATTGAAAAAATACTGAGTAAGTAGTAAATAGGTTTTATAGCCACTACAGCTAAGTTTTATTGGTTTTATTCCAGAGTCTACTAGCGGGCGGAGGTTTAAGTTAGTAATTCAATTAAGCGGCTTATCTTGTTTAAGACGATCGTTTCATTTATTTATGCATCTCTTCTTCTTAACTTTTTATGCTAATTAAGTTTGATAATCGCCTATTAAGGTTTATGAATGTACAGAATGCACCAAGAACTTGAAAGTCAAGCAAGAAAACACTTCTTTGGTAGTAGTAGGCAGTGGTACCCTGTCTGTCGATCCGGGGTAGTACTACCACCACTTACAGAAGTACAAACCGTGAAGAAACTTAGTCACGATTTGGAATCAGCCTGTAAGTTGCCGATTTCAAATAAGCCGGCATAGTGGCTGTGATTGCTGATTGCAATCATTTAACTTTAGTAGCAGTCGCCGCCATTCATGGACCGCACTCTAGTGGGAGGCCTATGTTCAGCAGTGGACGCCCTTTGGCTGATGATGATGATGACTCTAGTCTAACATCAGGCGGGGTACTGTCACATGTCGAGCCCTAATAAAAAAAGGTCCTATATCCGACAAGTAAACAGACAACAATGCTACCTAACTACATTTATGTTCTGCATACAATGCAGGTTAAAGGTACATGTGTTATGAATAATGTCTATATTATACTAAATAATTTAACAAACAAAATAATGTAAAACTTGTTATAAAAAATTTGTGTCCGAATCGTGGCATATAGCGCTCCATTGTCTCAGCCTATCTCTGTGGGATAAGGCGTGACAATTTGATTGGTGGTTAATTGTTAAAAAAATCGATATTCAATTTAAGATTAAATAAAAATATTACAGAAAGCCTCAAACTTTATACCTATCGCTTGGTAAGAAACTTTTTGCAAACAGAACCAGACAACAAAACCTTTTCTGCTCAACCTAATACACCATCTGACATAATAGATGGTCGAAGCCGAGATATTTGAATAAAAGATAATAATAATGATAAACCGGCCTAAGTCGAGTGAAATGAATGATTAATCATAATAATAATATATCGGCGTAGAACAGAAAACCGTTGGGTCTAAAATGTTTTTAAATAGAGACCACACGAGGAAACGAAGGACGTTCACCCACAGGATGAACTGTCGACTTGGTAAAGTCGCTATGGACTGTGGAGAACGCTGTGGGGGCGACATGATGATGATGGTAAATAAGTCATTCAATTGTCGATAAAAATAAATACGACTTGAGAGAAAGGGTTAGATTCAAAGGTATTTACCACTTTTTATACGTAATTGTATCACACTAAAAGGACGACTGAAGCACATATATCAACGACACATTGGTAACGGCAGTTGGTTTTGAACCAGGACCTCCTTGTTTTAATTATTTATTCACCATTACGCCACAGTCGCTATTAAATACATTTGCTTGTAATTTGATCTACATGATTAATAATTGTGACTTCATTACCACGGCTTTAAATGAAATAAATTACAAGTATACAGACCGTGGAGTGATTTGGTCACGTTTCGGGATCAGCTAGTAATTTACCGGTTCCATCTAGGCCGGCATAGTGGATGTGATTGCTACTCACAGTTATTGAATTGTAGTAGCAGTGACATTCATTCATGGACCACACATCGGCTTAACATCAAGCGGGGTGCTGTCAAATGTCGAGTCACAATAAAATAAAATCTATTTGAACAAATATCAATCAATCAAATTGTCACGCCTTTTTCCCACAGGGATAGGCAGAGACAATGGAGCGCCACTTACCACGATCCTTACACAGCTCCCTTGCTTCCTTCACATCCACAATTCTCTTCATACAGGCTCTGTGGTTATGGGCACTAGGCAACTTAGCTTTTTTGAGGATGTCTCCGATTTGGTCGGAAAACACTCTTCTGGGCCTGCCTTGTTTAACGCATCCATCCACATCAGATTTATAAATTCCTTTCGTCAATCTACTTTCACTCATCCTTTCCATGTGCCCAAACCATCGAAGCATTCCTTTGTCAATCCTTGTCACTACATCTTCTTTCAAACCACATCTATCACGCAGTGTGCTATTCCTTATTCTATCCGCTATCGTCACTCCACATACACTCCTTAACGACCGCATTTCTACAGCGTTAATTCTACTCTCATGCTTCTTCTGCCATACCCAACCTTCACTCCCATACATTAATGTAGGAACAAGCACCGCATTATGAACAGCCATCCGTGACTTTTGGGACATTATTTGGCTGTTCATTATACTATGGATGGCACCGTTCACTACGTTACCCTTTTGCACTCTTCTCTCAATATCTTCATCACACTTTCCATCCATAGTAAACATACTTCCCAAGTAAACAAATTGTTTAAAGTAAATAATATGTTTAAAATGCATTAAATATTTCCTTATATCGAATATAGTTCACGGCTATACATTTAATACTGTTAAACACTTCTCTAGAAACTTATAATGACATCTGAATGTCCTTGTCATTGCGGTGGGGGTGGAGGTTGTCACCCGCAATCCAGAGGGAAGGAGGGCAAGTAAAATTATCGAGGAATATTTCTGGATTTTCAGCCATTTGACATGTAATTTACTCGGGCTTCGGTTTCTGAATGATTTAAGACTGTTTATTGTCTGATGGTTTTAATGTTATTGGTTGTCTTCCCAATTACTTTGGAACTCGGAATAAGTTTTAAAAATTGAGTTCTCAAACTTTTTCTTTCGTTCCTTCTTTTGAGAATTTTTTTCTTTTACAACTTTTGCAAAATTTTTGAAAGATTCTTAAAACAATGACATTTTTTATGAGTAATAAGTCTTATAAAAAATATACTAGTTTATTTTCTACAAATTATTATTTTCACGTTTTAAAGTTAACACGATATACAAATATCGTACATTTTTACCTTTACTTTTAAGAAAATACAGAAAGTCAACAAAGACATCTGGCAACCGGAATATGCCTACTATTCTCACAAACAATGTAAGCTTAAAACCTGAAATAAATTTTATTATGCATAAAACCACAATACAAAGCTACAAAAAAGGACACAAACTTCCATTGAAGTAAACATTCCAATAAATCTTTATTTTCCACAAGAGAATGAACTCTAAGGAAATGCCTCTCCCGTTCCTAATAACTCAAAATCCTTTACTTGAAGTCCACAGACAACATATCAATAGACGAAGCTGTTCTGATCGTAGATAAAAGAACTAGGTCTAATTAGACTCAATGCTCCATACAAATTGTATGTATTGTTTCTTTTTTACACTAAAACAAACGTTTTGTACTTTCCTGTATTATTTTGTATCAAAGAAATTATTCTGTATTTTTCTGTATCATAGAAACAGGACGATCAAAATACATATATCAAAGATACGGTAGCGGCAAGTGTATTTTACCTGTATTATGGGTAAATGTTAGCCCACTCTCTGATGTATGATTACTCTTTTTACACACAAAAAATACAGTTACATCTGAGCAGACATTGGGGTGCATATTTCAGTAGAAAATAGGATGATTTCAGTACATAAAATATACTTATATACACAAATTAATATAATTTAAGCATATACTCGTATTACATTAGAACGAGTATAATAATCTGCACGTTGGTTGGTACGGTATCTGTACGAGCGGTAAAGACGTTCCAAAATAGTTTCAGGGCGCTTAGTTATTACACTAATACCGATTTAAATTTTATATGAACTTTTTGAGCATATTTAGCATATTTGACAATTTTAACGTCCTAACCACAATCGTAACCCATTCTTCATTCATGATCGAACAGTTATTAGCATTTTTCGATGAAAATAAAACCACACCGAGCGGCATTATTGCAATTGTGGCTTGACATACGGCAACATGCGCCGACTAATATAAAACTAAAGTGCGATACTTGACAATAGGCGACCGATACTACAGTAGTCGCATCCACCTAGCCGGTCTAGTTGGTATCTGTAACATTCAAGCTTGACCGCTAACCATGACACCTTTCATTTTTAATCTATCACACCTTACAAGAAACCGCTTCAGCAAAATGTGGCGTCTTGTAGTATGTTATCTATGTGGAAGGCTTACCGCATGACTCCCGCAGGCCCTCTAGCGTTCTATATTGTATGTAACACACATTGTTCCGCTGACACTTGCAGACTTTACAACCGCTAGTTGTCAACCTAACCTTCTTCAAAACTATCCTTTGCTTTTGCTCTTATTGTGTCCATTACGCGGCCTTTCAAATGCACTTTACGAGTTGCTTTAAAAACTTCCTTGTTATGTCAACAAAGAATGCGATTTTTTTGTTCAATTTAAGGCGACCGTGGTGCACAGTGGCAGTGCAATGGCTTCGTAAACCGAGTGGAACGGGTTCAAAACCACTCACAGGTACCAATGTATCTTTGATATATGTAAGCAGGACTTTAGTAACTTAGTATGGAAATGTAAAAAAAGATGAAAATATTAAGTACTTAATTTTAATATGTTTATACATCTCTGATACCGCGCTGTAAAACTTACTTTTTTATAGAACTCCGTAGTACTACTTGTATTAGATATCTGTTAAAAAAATGTTAGTTGTTAAAATTTCAGGAACAAGCCTTCTCTTATCTTCTAATTTTAAAACTACATTTACTTCTCTCATTAGGACTAGAATGACTCATTTAATTCTATTTTATAATAATATAATAACATAATTCCGAGGCCTCTACTTAGTTTCGATGATAATAAAAATAAATATTTTATTAATGAACAATGAATATTTTAGTATGTCTAGGTATGTTAAAACATAATATCTAAATCAATGTCTAAGGTTATGACGAATTAAGTTCGACAAAGTGAAACACACAAATAGGCAAATGGTTTTGACAAATTCGAGTCATACGGCGCCGGATGTGATAATACATCTTCCCTGCAAACTATGCAGGACTGTTTACACCCAGTCCATGTTCGTCCCAAAGAAATGTAAATATAAAAAAGCTTTTATGTGTAATATTTTCTTATTTAGAGAGATCGGAGTTTAATAAAACCGGTTTCGAAGGCGAACTTTTCGCGACTATAAAGGCTTTTGCGTCGCGTCGCCCACCTGGTTTATTTCCCGGTCGCACCTGACCGGATCAGCAGTGTGAAGTTTTTTTATACAATTTTTAAAAGTAAAAGTATTATTATAAATTATCGTAACTATAATAATTAGACTATAAATAAAAAAAACATTTAGAGACGTCAAATCAGAGATAGTCCAGGAGACTGGCAACATTTCCCCTTTGTATAGCAAGGCCCATATGTTGGTAGATATAATCGCCAGCCTTTCTGTCTCCAGATCAAGCGCCTGACCATTCCTTAGTCAGGTGCTTGGCTGAAGGTTCCCAGGGCCCATCGTCTCGACGCCAAACGGCGCAAATTCGTAACCTGTCGGAATATTACTGCGTATTTTGCAGTTTTATCACGATATTTTTTTTTACAATACATTCATAATGATATACAATATATTTTAAAGAACCTTCTAAAAGCTTAACTAATACCTTATAAGTTCTGTGAGATTCGCCCCAAACTTGGACCTAAAATATCAATACGAAGGAGTTACAAACTGGAACTATGCGGGGACGTTTAACTCAAGTGCGATGTACCATTAAACACGACTCGGTTGTGTACAATGAGATATTGGAGAGCATCGCTTTGAAGATGTCAGAAATTCATTTTGCCATTCATCTACCGGCAGCTTTCTCGATGCACATAAACGTCCTGAATTTATTACTTCCAACTGTGATATTGACAGATCTATTATTATGTTATAGAAGTTTACGATATAAATTGAATTATATATTTAGTAGGAAATAATTTTATTGGATTTGTGATCGTTTTAGATTTCAATTAATAAATTAAATTGTTTCTTTGAGTTTCATAGATTTGTAACGAGCCGATGATGAAAATTTTAGCGGCTTAGTCGCTTTGAGGTCTCCGTTTCCAACTGGGCCGGCGTAGTGGATGTGACTGCTACTTGCTATCTAACTATAGTAACAGTCACCTCTTTTCATAGACCGCACTACAGCTTAACATCAGGCGAGGTGCTGTCATATGTCGAGTCACAGTTCAAAAAAAACGTCTCGTATGGACAAAAACAGACTGACAAGATGGACTGACGACCACTGAGGATGTAAATCGTCTATGTCCAGGTTTTTAATTTTAGTTTACTATTTCTATGCATCAGAAATATTTTAAAAACCTAAATGATTTAGGTAATACAGGCATTAAATATTTATCGCTGTAGGTAAATGCGAGAAACTAGAACTCCAAGTATAAAGGAGCATTGTAGTGAAAATTTTGTTCTACTTTTTGTGTCCCAAATAAATCTTGTCGCGCATAAACTTGATAATACTTTATTCTACACAACAAGAATAAAATAAAGAACTTATCTATGTGGAAAATAATTTGCAGCAGAGATTTTTTTTATTAAAAAATGGTTCTGCACACAATTTAATCTGAAGTGAAGAAAAGGCAGTGGCGTACTTTTTTTTTATCCTTCCTGTACCTCTATTATGATTTCGAATCGTGAAGCTAACCCTAACTTAATTGGATTAAAATTATTTTGGGAATATTAATAGTAGAACCCAGTGTCTACAAAGAACGGTACCTACACGACACGACGCTATGATACAAGCGCGTAATGCGAGCAAACTAAATTTTTCATTGCACAAAATAGAATACATAGAAAGAGCACAAAAACAGGATGAATTGGATCATCTCCATAGATCCAATGATAAGATCCTTTTGGGTTCCAGGGAGAGGTTTTTTTCTTCTTCAGAGCTTGATTGTTTCGATCTGTTGATAATTCATTTTCTTTGTACCTCGTTCCAATAATTATTCCATAGAGAATGTTCGATAATTATTACAGTCTTTTGATACGACAAATATCTACAAATAAAATAATTATTCATCAGATCAAAACAATCAGTTCTAAATAAATTTAAAAAATCCCTTTATAACCAATATGGATCTGGTCATTAAATCCATAGAGAATCCAATCAATTGGCGGCCTATTACTAAAAAGCGATCTTACAGGCAGCTAACTTTAATGAAGTGCACCTAGAAGCGAATAATTTGTAATTGTAACTTGTAACCTATAAATTGTAACCTAAATACGATAATGGTGAAAATTATTATAAAAAAATTACATTAAAAATTCAAATACATACATATGACGTTATTTATTTATTTTATTAAACAGGACATCTGACCTCGACTTGCCTAATGGTAAGTCCAAGAGTGCAGACGACTGAAAACTATAAGTTACATTATACAGTTGCCTCGGTCGCTGGTAATTTAGTGGATAGTAATTAAAAGAAATTCATACGATTTAATTTCTAAAAACGTATGATTTTTGTTTCCTTGGTAGAGGCACTGTTGAGCTTTGACAAGACATCTTTTTTAGATCACCGTCAGGCTTCCTTATCAACGAAGCTAAATAATTATTTTTTACTTTGCCTTTAGGAAAATAAAGAAAAAGGAATTAGGTAATCTCGTGCTCCTTACATAATACTTATGTACTTCGTAGGTACTCGTATTCTTCGTAATTTCTTTTATTTACGCATTTGATAGCAAATAATGTGATAAACCTAAATAATTATATTAGAAATAAGAGGTGAGGGCAAGAATTCAACAAGGATGGCCTATAAGAACAAGTTCTTGGATCAAATTGACAAGAAGAATAATCATAAAGCTTGTATAAAGAAAATTGTAGATGTGAGAAAAGCTACTTCGACTTCTCTCAGACGTCTATAGATGTTTTTTTAAATTTATAGTTTAATTATTCGAAAAGCTTGATTGTCAACAAGGAGAGAACCAAGAAAGTTAGCAATTAAAAAATTGCCTTAGCTAATGGCTTAGCCAGCCAAAGGTGCTTCTTCAGGCATCAATTGAAGGATCGAAGGTTATAGGATAGGGGGCCATGTGTTCCATGGCCTGGTAAAACATTCCACTTGTCGAATGTTTTACAAAAAAACGACGCACTGTACTTTTTAGTTCGACTGCCCAAGCAGTCGACAAAATGCGGATGCTTCGCCCGACCTGTGCTGAAAAGACACTGGTATGAAAAGACGAGACTACTTTTGCTTATTGCTGTAGGAATTAGGATTTTGAAGATTATTATTATTTTTTTACATTTCTATACTTAGTTACTAAAGTGCTTGTATCATAGAAACAGGACAACTAAAGTACATATGTCTAAGATACATTGGGTACAGATACAAAGATACAGTGCGTAACTATTGCACTACCACCACGGTCACCTTGACGGGTAAGAAGGTGTTGTCCGTATATGTGATCATTGTGTCAAGCCACAATTATAAAGAAAACACATATATACATTGTAGAAGTTTTTATTTATTCAATTTCCAAGTTCTAACAAGATACTCTATAGCTACAGTACTTTCATCTTTTGTCGCAAATGACCTACTTTACAAACAACTAGGTAAGTAGGCTTAAACTCTTAAAAAACGCAGAAACGAGAAAATTAAATTCTTGTTCTATTAAGAATGAAAATATATCTGATTCTTCACGCTCGATTCTTATAAAAAAAAGTGTTACGTGTGGGTTCGCTTAAAGTACTTTGGTGTAAAACTGGCGTAATGTGTTTAGTGGTATTCCCCGGTTCAAAACCACATGCCGGTACCAATGTATTTTTAATATAATGTTAATTAGTTGTTCTGTTTTTATGGTACAAGCACTTTTAGTAGCTTAGTATAGAAATTGAAAGAATAAACCTATAAGTTCTTTTATTTCTAACTCACTAGTGTACTCATCACGGATTTTGTACGCAAAGTTCAAACAACAAAGTTGGTACAATATGAGTAGCATACGGCCTGATGTTAAGCAGGAGTGTGATCCATAAGTAGAGGCGATTGCTACCCAGATAAATGTCTGCAAACAATAGTCGCATACGCTTTGCTGAACCTGACTAACTCCGGAAACATTCAAGCTGAGATCCCGAAATGCGACTAAGTCACTTAACTGTCTGTATGCTTGGTGGTGGTACTTTCCACTACCGGTCTACCACTTTTTAATAACCAGACCCGAAGCATATATGTACCTCTTTACAATTAAAAAGTTAATAAATGTTCGTGCAAAATCTAAGAAAATACTATTAAAAAGCTATATTAATATTCCATATAGCTAATGATAATAGCTATGAAACAAAAATTTTGCTACGACCGGGAATCAAACTTGAGAACGTGTACTAAGTTCCTTATACCTCTTGCTTCCCTCACATACAAGCTCTACGTTTTATGGGTACTGCGTATACTCCTATGGGGGTATACGCAGTATGGGGCTCCTGTACACTTCTTGAGAATTTTATCCTCTCTAAGTACCTACTGTTCAAAATTGAGCATGGTTCTTATTTTTATTGTAGTAAGGTTCAAAATTAGATTGGACAATGAGCTAGCATATCCTCTCTGTTTCACATTAAAACATCATTTATTATCCCAAATGTGACTTTTGGTAATAGTTAAGTATGTCATTTGCTTTCTCTTTAAATCCCCTTACTGTTACTTAGAAATATCAGGTTTTTCTATGTTTCCAGCGGGCCGAGCCATATAACTCAATGACAATGACAATAAGCTTTGACACTTGAACTCCATTAATGAGCTTTAAAATTAAAATTGCGACCGCGCAACACACTAAGAATCGATGTTCATTTTCATTAACAGTTCAAGTTCATTAAGACTCATTAACCGAATGAATAAAAATTGTTTTTGACACTAACAGCAACCGTGTAACTTTTTGACAAATGGAAAAAAAATCATTACCATTAAAGTTGCGCGGTCGGCCCCGGAATCAGGTTTCCAGAATGACTTTGAATAATTTAAATAGATAAATATTTTTATTGTAAAGTGACTTGCCTGATGGTAAGCGGCCACTACTGAAAAAAGGACTCAGTCTACGGTTGCTTCAGTTGCCTTTGGCAGACATAACGGTAATTAGTCCTACAGTAATTGGTCATAGTAATTTTAGGTTTAAAGTCATAATATACGAATTAGACGTCATAATACGTATAATTGAAGTCAAAATATTACGCCTCTATATTTCATTATCAGAGTGAAATGTAGAGATATTGACAGAACTCTATTAATATCACCCTTTACATACATGTTCTGTACGGTTAAATGTAGATTCCAATCCAGAATTTTAAAAATCCAGCATATGTGGGTTTAGTTTTGAAGTGATTATATACGTATTATGACGTCTTAATACGAATAATTGAAGTCAAAATATCACGCCTCTATTTTTCATTATCAGAGAAATGTAGAGACGTTGACAGAACTATATTATTATTTAACTTCCTTTACATACATGTTCTGTACGGTTAAATGTAGTTTCCAATCCAGCATTTAAATACCCACACACAAATTTGTCCAACCGTTTAGTAAGAGAAGTTCAGCGACATACACACGGACAGAAGAATTAATTACATATACATATATATAAAGATTGTAATAAACGCCGCCATTATTTAGAATTTTATTATAAAGTAGTTTGTAATAAACAGGACATCGCTTGGGCCACTCGTCCTTGGAGGCGAAGAAAGCAATTATATCGCAGTGAGTCAACTCGGACGCCTGCCTCAAGGGGATTGTACTTGTAGTGCAACTAACGTTTTATATTAACTAAATTATCTCACTAACTTCATATTTTATATATTTATTAGGACGTAACATCTGATCTTGACTTGACTGATAGTAAGCAAGGGAAGGTCTGCAAAATCACCGACGACTTAAAAAACCATTAAGTTTTGTCTCAGTCGTTAAATGCCATCGATGCTAAATGCACAATAAATTCATTACTTAACATAGATATACCACGCTAGATATAGATATAAACGCGCTAGATATACCGCGGTGACCATGGTAGTGGAAAACCACTTGCCGGTATCAATGTATCTTTAATATACTAGAACCCGTATGTACTTTGGTTGTGCTGTTTCTATGATACAAGCACTTTAGCAGCTTAGTATAGAAATGTAAATACAAATATATATACCAACATTTTCTAAATTGTGTTTCGACAAATGGCTGTACCTCTTTTGATGTTAGGCTGGATGGAAGCGTTTGTTACTACAGTTAAATAACTGCAAATATCAATCACATCCACACTGCCTGGTTAGAATCTAGAACCGGCTACTTTCAGACTGATCCCGAAACTCACCACTTCGAAGTCGAAGTCGAAACTTTTTTCTTTTTTTATTGTTTCGCGACATCTGAACTGGATTGCCTGATTGTTGGTAATGAATGGTCAGCCATAGAGATATATGTGTATACCTCTGTATACATATCTCTATGATGTCGGTCAGACATTTTGTACATAATTTGATGTAAATCAATCAAATTGTCAAGACTCTTTCCATGGGGATAGACAGAGACAACGGAGCGCCACTTGCCACGATCCTGACACAACTCCCTCGCTTCCTTCACATCCACAATTCTCCTCATACAAGCTCTACGGTTATGGGCACTAGGCAACACAGCTTTCTTGAGGATGTCTTCGATTTGATCGGAAAACACCCTCCTGGGCCTGCCTCGTTCAACGCATCCATCCACATCAGATTTATAAATTGCTTTCGTCAATCTACTTTTACTCATTCTTGATGTAAATAAGTAGGGTACAGTTGGAAGGCACCTAATCAGTTAGCGAACATAACGTTTTAAAAGTTAAACATAGTAAGAGATAAAAACATGGTTAAAATAAATAAAACTTCGGTATGTGAGACATTTGGAATAGAGATACCTATCTACCGAATCTTAAGTTATGAAATCCCTTATATAACCACATTTAAACGAAAGGATTATTAACTCTATCAATTATTTATTTAAATAGGTATATAGACTAATTAAATCAATATTGGTCTTTACCATCCACTTAAGCAATTTATTACATTGAAAGTAGATACTTATTAATTTTATCGGATTTCCTTCAATAAAATTCCAATGTTGAAACTTTGAAATTGTCACAGACTAGAAAATTGACATACCACAGAAAGCAGTATCTAAACTAAGGCCGTTGACTTGGAGATTCAGTATATTCATCCCTTTCATACATTAGAGGTACTCTTCGGTAAATCGAAATCAAAGCTCGTCGGGATTGGAAAGGACGAAGCTTTCATTCGCTTAAAGTTGGTAACAAATACATACAGGCGTTTTGAAGTTCCAAAATGTTTAAAAGTTATAAGATATTTGTTAATAATAATAAATAATCATCTAGGTAATTTAAATTGATTAAAACTAAAATAAACCTAATCAGCTAAAACTTATGATTTTAAATTACAATATTGAAGTTATGTGATATTTGTATGTTTTGAGTAGTTTTATTGTGGTAAAAGTTTTTGAGGTTATGTTTAGTACGAAAAAATCTCAGAGTATCAGAGTACTGTTAGATGTTCCGAATGTGGCTGCATATGGCGGATGGACAGTTTGTGTTTATGTCAATAAGGACTTGAAATAATTATTTGCGCGGGTGTGGATTGATTTAATAACATTTTGTGATGTGTTAACTGAATTTAGGTTTAGTGTACGTGTGTTAAATTATGTGTTTAGTTTTTTAGTTCACGAACTTTAGCTGTGCACCGATGTACTTATAAGGGTAAGTATTTATGTTTTACACTTAATTCTACTAGTATAGTATGTTTATAAATAAAACTTGGTTAGAAATTTGTAGAATAAATAATAAATAACACGATTCAATAAGTTTTGCCAATAAATTTGTATTGTAGGAATTATCTGTGGAGATTTTTCTCGGCGTAGGTTATCAGTTGCAGACGCTTCATTTATCTTAAAATTTACCTATTTCTTGGAGAAATATTCCGGTTACAACAATTAAAATAGCTTTATAAAGATAGAAATTATACATAACACAAGAATATTAATAACTGCAATATTTAATTTTGTGTATATCGACTTTTATTGACTGGGCCATGAACTGCTTTAATTTGCTTTTCTTTTTAGATCTTTTCGTAATTATTGAAATTGATGTAAATATTAAATAGGTTTTAATTTACAAAATATAATATAATTTTATATATTTCTAAAACCACGAAGATAGACGAATAAATTATTATTTTAATAAGGTTTTAAAAATAATATAGGAACTTTACACATAAACACTCGCAGAACACACACATAAAACTGTATATGGCCACATCTAGAAATTTATATTTGTATGTGCCACATAGGTACAAGTACATACTAATAAGTAATTAGTACAAGTATATAGTAGGCTAAGGCCCATGCATTAAAAAAAATCCATAAAAGAAAAAATCTAGTAAGACAAGTGTCACTTTGCCGGGATTAAACAGGAAGAATGTTTTAATGTATTTTTATAATAATTAATATTATATATCTTTATTTATGTTGCTTGTTTATTTAGTAAATATTGTTCTAATCAATAAACTAGGTATAACAAAACAATAGAACTATAATTAGGTAACTTATCTGTGGTTGCAAACTGGTTTTATTATTTGTCTTACTTCTTTTTGTGTCTGAAACAAATATTATCTTTAAAATTATTTATTTTACTTTGTTATTATTTGTTGTAGGCCATTGTGGTATCTGAGACCACAATGGCTGCATAACTCTTGAAACAATTTAGTAAGCCACATAAAATTTGTTTAATTCATAAATTTTCGTGCAAAATCTAAGAAAATTTTATGCAATTACTTATCATAATGCCTTTCCTAAATCATGGTAGAGTCTGATAATGCGCAAGAGGCAGAAGGGCCTATGCAAAGTATTTTTTTCTTGGTTAATGGCAACCGTGTTGAAGGGCGACTTGGCCCCAACACTATGCAAAGTAAATGAATTGATTTTTATTTTGATTACATCTATGTGAATGTTTGATGATTAAAAAATGTTAACCATGCACTTGTGATAGACCCCAATTATTAATTCAATTTAAAAAATTGTTTCAATATTAAATATCTTAGGCAAATCTGTGATTTTATTTAGATTTGATCTTATTTATTGTATATTTTACAATTACATAAGTAGAAAAGTATAAAGATTAAAAAATCTGAATAAAAATATAAAATCCAGATAGTGATAAGATTATTAAGGTATTTTTCTAATTTGTGATCAGTTATAATTTGTGTGTTTTTAAATATATATATTTTAAATAAATATGAATTCAATTTGAATAGGCTCTTTGGCTAGACCAAATCACAAAATTGATTCTTTATAAGAA
This sequence comes from Tinea trinotella, assembly GCA_905220615.1. Taxonomy (NCBI): domain Eukaryota; kingdom Metazoa; phylum Arthropoda; class Insecta; order Lepidoptera; family Tineidae; genus Tinea; species Tinea trinotella. Next base: position 10,786,562 of record HG992317.1, on the reverse strand, counting down.
AATACGTGTGTCAATGAATCATGCCTAATGCCTCAATTCTCATAGGGTTAGACAGATATAATCATTGAGGTATATTCGTAAGTGGAACTATTTCTAGAAGTATTTGCTACTCTATCCGGTCACTAAGGCATGGAAGATGTTTATTTTAATGTTACAAGTAGTAAAGTCTCACAAGTCCATGTCTGATGATAACATAAATAATGTTGGAGCATCTGTTTATAATAACAAAGTAGATGTTTATAAAATTCACACATATACAAATGGCTGTTAAATGTCAAAATACAGTAAGATTATGTCTGTGTATTATACAAAAATTTAAAAAAAATGCACAGTAAATATTATTTTCAAAAATATAACCCATATAAAGTACCTCTGTACTTTATATGGACATTCACGATCGACTGGGGCAACCGTAAACTGGGTCGGTATTTTTTGTCGTCAGCAATCTTAGATCTTCTCTTGCTTACCAATAGGTAAGTTGATGTCAAATGTCGAGTCACATTTCGCAAACAATCCCTGTAATAATTTACTATGAATTCTGTTTAATTCACAGTGTTAGCTTGTATAGTTTGTTGTCCTGCTAGTTTAACACGAATTAGTAGTCGCAATTTGACGCAATCGTATGATCAGATAATGTCATAGTCCAATTTTTTTGAACAAATGTAGAATTAACGCGACATGCAAAAGTAGGCTACAAAGCTTGAATAGTTTTTTACAACTTATCGCAACATAGCTCATTATGGAGGATTTGAGCGAGGGAGTTGTGTCAGGATCGTGGCAAATGGCGCTCCAGAGACAATGGAAAAAAAGGCCTGACAAAAGACCTGTGGGAAAAAGGCGTGACAATTCGTTTTTTTGCTCAAAATTTTATGCGTCAGTGTCTCGAACTCATCCAAGTTCATAGAATTTCTGTTTCAGCGCTGTGTAACAATTATCGCTCTCTAGCATTTAGTAGGATTGTGTAATTCGAAAACGGCTTTGCATATTTTATTTACGTCTAGGCCTTTCATTTTGGCGCTAGAGGTGGTTACGAGAAGGCTGCGGCTGGTTTCTACAACTGCATGCATCAAACAGAGTTTTTCTCAATTGAGTTTGATTTATTATATTCGTACTTTGTCCTAATTTTTATTGAATTTGCTTTGTTGTGTTTTGATTTATTGCATTCGTATGGCTTTGTGATGTCTTAATTGTGAATCATATAACCATATGTGTCTTGTTGGCTATGATAGAAGATTTATTAATGGTTTTTTATGCTTTCAATGTTAGTTTTTTTGGGTTCCGGGTATAATTATTATAATTGTACACTGTACTGTGCTCACAGACGAAAATGTAGCGACAATTTTAACAGATTTTATAAGAAAATATAATTAAATTAAAGTTAGACGTGGCTAACGCGCATATCATACCTTCAGTAGTTGGATGGGTGACCGCTGGTAGAAAAACATCCCGCCCCAGATGTTTCAAATAACATGCGGTCGTTTAGAATTGTCTTGTCATCCCCCAATCCGCCTTGGCAAGCGTGGGGGAAAAGCAAAATCCTGTTTGGATGACTATGATCCGGATTAAGGTACAAATACTATATGCCCAGTACTAAGATGTAGTACTCGTATATAGGTTGATGATAATGATTTTCTTTCAAATATTTATATACTAAGCTACTAAAGTGCTTGCATTAAAGAAACAGGACTACCAGTGTACATATATATATACATGTGTATCAAAGATACATTGGTATCGGCAGTTGGTTTCGAACCGGGAAATCTCGGTTTGCGTGATAATTTCATTACGACTACATCACTACGCTTTACTACCACGGTCGAAGCTGGATTTTATTTACAGTTTTTTTATTGGTTTTTATATAAAGTTTTCTAGTGTTTAAAAAATTTATTGAAATTAATGCGCAAGTAAACCATAAAATATTTCAGCTTCGTTTTGTATACGATTGAGTTTGGAAAACAGTCGTAAAAGTTAGTATTGTTTATTTGTAGTAAGCACATTTTAATGATGTAAAATGTGATCTAGGCCGGCATAGTGGATGCAACTGTTGTTTGAGTGCAGTAGCAGTCGCCTCCATTCATGGACTGCACTCCAGCTTAGGTGAAGTACTGTCATATTTAAGTCGGGGTAATACAAAAATAGTTTTTGTTAATTGTTAAAACCGTAAATCGCTCTTAAGGCCTTTAACTGAGATTCGCGATAGAAAGTTTGCCCTTGACATTTGAAACTGCGATTCAGATTTCTGTATGCCACATGCTTTCTGATAATGAAGACGAAGCTTCTTCCACCGGATAATTAAGCTTTCCACATTCGCTACGAAGCAAAACCTAACCTTGGCGTGGTTTAAACGTAGTAACTGACTATAGCTTTAAAGGTCGCCATTTTATTGTTCAGAAACTTTAGAATAAATTCTTTGTTTTTTATTGTTGGATATTTTCTATCATTATCTGATGTGGATAAATGCGTTGTTTTTCGATCAAATTGGCGACATCCTTAAATGAGCTAGGTGCCTAGTGCCCATAACCTGAGAGCTTGTATGAAGAGAATTGTGGATGTGAAGGAAGTGAGGAAGTTGTGTTAGGAGCGTGGCAAGTGGCGCTCCATTGTCCCTGCCTATCCCTGTGGGAAAATGGCGTGACAATTTGATTGATTGAAATAAAATTGTGTAGTCGAAAGACTTTTAATAACAATAGTAAAATTAAAATTAACATACGAAAATGAGGAAAGTAATAAAGATTCCCTATCATAGTTGCTATTTTCTGCTGAAATTTCAAGAGTAGGCAGACTCCAGTGTATTGCCACCACTTTTAAGCGTACAGACCGTGAGGTGACTTAGTTGCGTTTCGAAGTAAGTCGTATACTGTTACCGAGAGGCCTTATACATAGTTTTATCGTACATAAGGCATTTTCATGTAAACAAAATTTGTTATATCCGTAGAATAACCAATGAACGTTGTCAAAAGGTTATCAAGCTGCATCCATTGTCCCCTGAGTGAAGTGGCCACAGACAATAATGCCCCGTAATACTCTTATAGTATGCGACCGACACAACCTTATTAAAGTTAACAAACTGTGGAGTGCATTTTACGTACAGTTTGCCACGGTATACACTTTGCGGAACTTTCGAAAACATTTTAGTAACCTTTAATTTGTTATGGTTTTCAGTTAATATGCTATTAGGTTGATGTGAGGTAATTTAAAACTAATAAGTTACGACGTACTATATTTACATTGACTACCATTTATATATTTTTTCATCATTGGACATTACAAAAGTAGTACAAAGAAGCCAAAAATGAATGATGTCCTTTTACGCGGCTTACTATCGCTTTAATTTTGGTTTTGATTTTACATATTTTTATTATTCTGACTATTCGAGATCTTTTCAGCCATCGTGGTCACGGAGAGACCACGATGGCGGAAATTAAACGCGTTAGTAAGTCGCATAAAATTTGTTTAATTCATTAATCAATGTTCGCGCAAAATCTAAGAAATTACCATTGTTTTAGTTTTAGATTTTCTTATTGCGTCTCGACTTGCCTCATGTGGTCCATGAGTGGAGGTGACTGCTACCACATTTAAATAACAATAAAAGCAGTTATTTTAGTTTAAGACAAATTTAATTATATATAGTTATTATTTAAAACAATAATTATGGATTGATAAAAACTTGTTACTACTAAATAAATATAAAATGAACGTTACAAATATTAACAGTCAAATAATAATTTTTATTGAGTCAATATTCAACAATCAACAGTCAATATTTTTATCGAGTTAGACGGAAAACTGCAAGTGACATGGCGTGCAATTAAAAATAATTTCTAAAGCTTTCTTAACTATTATTATGTAATAATAGTAGAGTTGTAATTATTTAAAGTTGATCGAGTTATAGCGCTCACATAAAATCTGTGGGAATTGCGCTATTTGAAATAATAAATAACATTACATTTATGTAAAAATTATTATTGAATTAAACAAATTTTATGCGGCATACCATCGCGTTTATTTTGGTTTTGATTTTACATTTTTCTTATTATTCCGACGTTCGAGAGCTTTGCCATCGTGGTCACGGACCAAAATAAACGCATAAAATTTGTTTATTTCATTAATCAATGTTCGTGCAATATCTAAGAGAATACTATGATTATTATTTTTTTATTATTAGAGGAATTAAGCACATAAAATGGAGATGCCATTCCCATTATAAACGAAACCTAGTCTATTTACAAATACAAACACTATACAGACGTTTACGAAGGAATGTTTCTTGGTTTTTCTATCCATAATTACGTAAATAGTTTTCTAAAAATATCACCTTCTCTGGATAAAACATATTTCTATTATAAATATGATTAAAATAACGAACAATTGGTTCTCTACTTAGCTTTATTTAAATTATTTCTTAATTTTGTGTTACAATGAAAACGATTCTCATTACCAAATTGCTACCGGCTTTTTTCGACACTAGCAAATGAAAATGCAATGAAATTTATTCCCATTTGTCAAATAGTTACGCGGTCGCATTTTGAATTTTGAAGTTGAATAATGAAATTTAGTTGTCAAAACAAAGCTCATTATCATTGGAGTTACGCGGTCGACCCGCAGCCCGGAGCCTATTTTTTAATAACAAATATAAAAAAGGTTAAATGTAAATGTAAATGTAAACTAAAACAATGGTGTTAATGTAAATATCGTAGTTCGTATCTTAAATAATAATAATAATAAAGCACATTTATTCCTTAATTATTACATAAATATTTTGCAGTATATAATATTTTTTAAGTCAATAACTATTTTACAATGATTTTCAAAATATTTTATTTTAATTTTATTTTTTTTATTTTTATTGTGACACGACATCTGACCTCGACCCGCCTGATGATAAGCAAGAGGAGGTCCAAGAGTGACGACGACTGGAACAACGGCTGTAAATGATATGTAAATAGGTACTTATTTTACGACCCGCCTGATGGTAAGCAGGAGGAGGTCCAGGAGTGTCGACGACTAAATAAAACGAGTTCACGGCTATCCCCGTCGCCGTCACTATGCCGGGCAAAGAATGTGGTGCTAACTAATGCGCCACGCGTGTCGCCAACATAAATGTATCTCCTAACAAAATAGGAGTATGAATATGATTTTATAACGGTAGCTTAGAACGATATTAAATCGATATTGATTCGTTACGATTTAGTTTGACTATTTTATGTGTGTATAGACCGACAGCGGAGGTACATTCCAAAGCTATTAAGTGAGTGGCGCTATGAAGCAACTATTCAATTATAGCTATAATCTGCGACTTATTAATAGCTTTGAACTATGTTATCTAAGCCAATGGTTTCTGCCTTGTGTCCAAAGGTATACGGCAAGATTACGACTGTCATTAAACTATAATGCCGGTGTTTATTCGTTGTAAACAGATAATATATTGGTGGGATAGGTGAGCTGTGTGCGTTTTGTTTGGGAAACGATGACTCGTTGTTAACCACTCACAATACTAAAAAAATAACATTGATATGTGGATGTATGGGATGAGGGCATGTTCGAATTTAGTCTATAGGACGGTCATTTTGTGGGTCGACTTACAATGACCCAGCCAAAGATAGGATCTTCTTAAAAATTGTCACAAAGCAATTCCCACAAGGATAGGCAGAGGCAATAAAGTGCACGAATCGCTCTCTTGTCTTCTTTTCAAAAAGTACAAACATTCAATAATAGAGTTTTTTCAAGTTCGCACTAAAATGTATAACAATTCATTTCAACACAGTTACTCTTCTGTTTTGTTTTCAGTCTTCTTCTCGATTTAAACTTGAGCGTTTCATTTATCACGTCATTGACCACGTAGCGTCAAAATAGTCTTGTTTGTGAATTAAGTTTTTAGAGGTTATAAAACTGAATGGTTTCATTAGGCTTCACTATAGGTCTATGAATACATGTATCTTTTCAATCATTGTTGGCTTGGTACTGCTTGTTCTAGAAAGATCTAGTGTACAAGTTTTCCTCGAAATAGGAGATCTTTTGTCTAAGCATAGACAACAGATTGCTCGTGGGCAATCTGTATCCTTACCCCTAATAGGAAACGATGCATGAAGATTTGAGACTTATAAAATAGGTACACGAGGAACAATTTATACTTCTTTGATATATTCTGTGGTGATATTTTCTTATGGTCTAATATTTGATATGTTTTTATGGTCTGTGATATATTCTTAAGTTTGGCATATATTGAAATCTCAACATTTGTTATGCATAGGACCCTTCCGACATTTATCAGACTCTACCAAAACTTAGGAAAGGTATATTATAACAAGAAGAAATAACAACAATTTTTAACTTCATATATTACACTTACTTAATAGAATAGTCTATAGGATAGGGGATAGTGAGGGCAGTGAAGGTGAGTGTTGACATGTCATAAAAAGCTTACATTTCGGTCACAGGTTCGGAACGCTGCGTTCATTCTCTTGCCTGCCACGCAATGGACTCGGCACCCGCACTGAGAATCCATGGATGCTAAGAAATTGTTTTATTTCATATACTATTAAATAAGTTCAGCAATAAACTTAAGTAACTAGGGTTATGATGTATAAACCAAGAGTCTCATCATTGCAATAAAAAATCGTTGAATTAAGCGTGAGCGAGTTAAAAGAATAATTTACCGAGGACGTATGGCAAAAATTACACAGGAAACATTTTAAGTCTAAGAACCTTGACCGTGATATTCGTTTTTATTTTATTTTATATTCTGAAGAAGGATAATATTTTCTTAGAATATGCGCGAACATATTTGATGATTTAATAAAAAGTTCAAAGCAGTATATTTCAATATTTATTCGGTTAATCAGGAAAGGTTTAGAAGAATTTACGCAAATTGTCTTTTTTGATTTACATTTCTATACTAAGCCACTAAACTTGCGTGTATTAAAGAAACTGGGCGACCAAAGTTCATATATCAAAGATACTCGGTTCGCGTAAACACCACTTAGTGCAATGAAGTTTTTTCAATAAGTTCTTAATAGCTCATTTAATTGTCCCACTTCTGGACAAAGGCCTCCCTCTCTGGACAAAGGTCCTTGCTCTTTGGACATTTCGCAGTCTCTCGCCACGAAGGACGTAGGAGTCTATCTCATCTTGCCATCTCCGCTTATGCTACCGCGACATCTTTTGCAATCTGGAGTCCATTGCTTATTATAGCGACAAAAAAGCAGTGAAAATGCGTCGCGGTCGCTTATTGTTTACGAATATGTCAAATATCAGTGCAAGTTCGTCATTTCGTATTAAGAGAATCGAGGTTTATTTATTTCCTAAATATACAGCCAAGTCTTATAACGATCAACCATTCAAGTAGTGAGGCGAGATATGAACTCTGTTAGCCTAGGCGCCGTGGGCGGAGCACTAACCGCTAGACTAGACGGGTTCGTAACATATGTAAACAATATTAATTAGAACCCCGGACCCTATTTCGTGACGCGTAACTTAGGCCATTATAGAGATCATGATTAATTGACTTAAAATATACGTCACCCTATTTGTTCCCTGGAGAATTAAGCGAAATACTAAATATGTTTTTATTTTAATTACTAACAGGCAATAAACTCGCCTATGTACCTATTTTTAAGTTTTTTTTAGTGTATTACATAATAATAATAATAAAATCTTTATGATAAAAAGTATTTCTCGATATTAATATTATTTATATATTCTAGAAGTAGTTACATATTACTTTATAAAAAATATTTGTTTATAGTTATAGTTACTCAAAACGTTTAAATGTAAAATAACAGTTATTTTACATTTTTGTTCGTTTGTTTTTTGTTTAATCTTGCACTACAAATTACTATTCTGTGTGGTTGTGATGATTAAACATTCTTTACTTCTTCAATTAGATATCGGTGTTATATCTGTCTAATATATTTAGAATAGCACAGTGCGCGATTAATCTGGTTTGATTGAAGATGTTGTGACAAGGATTGACAAAGGAATGCTTCGAAGGTTTGGGCACATGGAAAGGATGAGTGAAAGTTGATTGATGAAAGGAATTTAAAAATCTGATTTGGATTGAAGAGGGTGTTTTCCGACTAAATTCTCGAAGTAGGTTGCCTAGTGTCCATAACCGTAAAGCATGTATTAAGAGAATTGTAGATGTAAGAAAAGCAAGAAAGTTGTGTTAGGATCGTGACAAGTGGCGCTCCATTGTCTCTGCCTATCCATGAGGGAAAAAAGCGTGATTGATTGATTGCTATCCGCCTAAAGGGGCGTCCAGACCAGACTTGTAACATTTTAACGAAAAAGACTCGATAAATTGTACGATAATTTTTTATGTATATCTACATAAATAAATAAATTATAAATTGTACCTATGTCAAAAGCTTGCATAACTAATTGTATTATAAACATGTATTTCTTTATTTGTTTCAGACTTTTTAAAATCACATTCGTTGAAGATGGATTCGGGAACCACACCCGTAAGTATTTTTAAATATTTATATCATGAAAGTAAATTCTTTTTTTGTAATTAAAACCTATAAACAACATCACGAGTTTTGCTACAAACAATTTTAAATTTTAATATATATTATCGCCAGCTGTTTTAGTCTTGGAATCAGTTGTTAATCACGCGGTACTTCGGTTTTGCGAGTTTTTCTAGCAGCGCCATCTGTGAGAATTTGCGCCAAGCTTTTATATAGGGAGTAACGCTTACGTTGCAAGTTTCTGTATTTACTCCGACACCCTATTCTAGATGGCGTTTAGTGCCGTTCTGATGGTTGAAAGTTGCCTAGGTAAATATTTAACGATTAACCCGCTAGATGTCGCCTACGAATTCATACATACTAAATCTGTAGTAATTATCTTGAACGTAATTTTGTAATATTATTTTAATATTCGCTTCATAAAAGGTTTGCATACCGTTAAAAGGTCAACAATATGATAATTTTTATCCACATATGCTCAAAGGTGATATAGAGCGGCTCTGTGAGTTAAGCTTGGTGTATTGTTCATTGTCCGCCGGTGATATTCCAAATTTATTGAAACCATTTCGGTTCTCATATTGGCCGCTATCTGTTCATTAATAAACGATACTGTATTGCCGCTTCAATAATGCCCGCTGAGCATTTCGTTATTGTTTGGGATGCATACAGAACAATATATGGACAACGGACTCGATGGCTTAGTAAACATTTACTTGAATATTATCGGCACGTAAAATTGGACAGTCCTATCAACGTTATTTATTCTTTTGAGCCACTCAAAATGAAACAATTTTGTTTGAGAATGCAGCTTTTAAGTTTTAAGGTTTCAACGATGCATTTCCTCGTCTCGAGAAAGCTGCGGTGTAAATTTTCCAAGAACAGCTTGTTCCGCCCCTCGGCAAGTCGCGATGGGCGGCTTCAGCCCCACGCCTGTTCCGGATATTCAGTGTTACGAATGACTTTATTAAGACTAAGTATTACAATTTCCCAGCAACTACCAGCAAGACGTTTAGAATTGCTAATGCCTTCGCCTTAGGAGGAGTGAGTGAAAAGATGCGATTGCGATGCGGGGCCGATTCTGAGCGAGCGGCTTGTTTTATGAGCGGCGAAATTGCAGTTTCGTGCTGAGTTACCAACTACGACGGAGTTGTTATGATATTTTAGACTAAATTAAGCACTGTTTGCAGTTATCGCGCTGGAAATGGAAATTATGTTTTTGCCCGTATTTATCGTTTGCTTTGTTTTACTTGTTCATTTGTGTTGTGGCCAGTGAAGTTTGATATTCTTTTTGCAAACTTAATGTGCTTTGTGAAGGGGTTGGCGCTCTGCAGCCACAAATTACTATGATTTAATATTGCTTAGTTATCTTTGGGTACGCAATTTGTTAGCGGGCCCCGGAGTCGTCGTCCTCACGTTGGGCGCCATTGTTGGGAGTCCGCCTTTTGTTCGTTGCCGAGTTTGTGTGATACTATCTTGAATTATTATGATTAGGATTCTCGGCGAGTGACGCGGACGCGCTAATTCGTTCATTATCATTTAAGTTTTCTTCGCTTTTTTCTTTTGTTAAAGATAAAACTTACCCAATAAATCTTTCTCGACTAATTAAATGTAATAAATTAATGTAAGCATCATCTTTTTGTTTGTATTTCGCGTATATTAGGTTTAGGTTTAATAAAATGTTTACTATTGGTTTATATTCTTGTTCAGAATGGCGTTCTAAAGGGTAGGCATATGTTTAGCAGTGGACGTCTTCTGACTGATAATGATAGTTTTTTCCTTTGGTATCAAATTGTTTACTTACACGCATTCAAATAACAGACAAAATGTTGTCCTATGAGATCAATTTTTACTTGAAGTCGTAAAGTGAACGGAGTTAATATGTCAGCCGTCACGCCATCACACGCGGCCGCCATTTTCATTTCACATAGTGCTTTGAAATTAATCGATCTACTTGTGGCTTTTTCAATTAGTAGAAACGTTCGACTGTCATTGCGTTTATAGTGTAATTGCCGGATTGTTATCCATCCATCTTGACCGGTTTAATGGTGGGCCATCAGGGAAATGAATCGCCCGCTTGTCCGGCCAAACGGAATGGAAAGCTACTACTGCTGCTCTCTGTGCGAAATTGCTTTCCGTTTTACTCGGTCCGTCATGGCACATAGCAAGGCAACCTATACACCTCGAAGATTTATACTAGAATTATTAAAACTTTATTTTTTTATAGAGTAAATGGGAGGTCCAAGATCGCCGTGAACTGAAAAAATCGTCTCAGTTGCTAGTGCCTCAGTAGCATACATGTACATACATACATGGACGTTTGTTATAAACATTAGAAGAATAATCAAGGCGACCGTGGTGTAGTGGCAGTGCAATGGTTAAGCAAACGAGAGCACGGGTTCAAAACTATTTGCCGGTATCAATGTATCTTTGATATATGTACTTTGGCTGTCTCGTTTCTATGATACACGCTCTTTAGTAGCTTAGTGTAGAAATGTAAATAATAAAAAAAGTCGATATACCTCATGAATCAATGAGTTTTTTAGTCGTTGGCGTTCTTGGATCTCCCTTACTTACGATCAGGCAAGTCGAAGTTAAATACGTGTACAGTATGGTATGTATTGAAAGAAACAACGTATAGATTTGTTAGTTGAGAGTGTTTTGTGAACGCGTTAGTTAGCAGTGGTTGCAGCGGCAGACATAGCATGCAGGCGCTTAAACGCCACACCCTATTCATTAGGCGCGGAGTGCTTCCGAGCATTTATCAATCCACGTGCTCGAACCTCCCCTTTTAACTAAAATGTACTTCATTTTACTAAACTCAAGATAATCTACAAAACATTCATTTTCATTACGACATACAATGGCGCATTGTTTCGCCATTTTCACTCGCGCAAACCTAGTAACCAATCCTGTTAAGGGTTCCTATAAATATTCAGCGAAGCGAGTCTAAGCTTGCTTCGGTGTAGGTTGATATAGTATAGGAAGGTTGCTCTCGAAGATTGCAATGTCTTTGGCGAGTGCAGCGATCGATTTGGAACGTTTTTAATGGGTCACGCGATCTCAGGCTGCTTCTACTTCAGTTTCCATTAACGTTTACGGCTTACAAATTGAAACCTAATTTTAGAATTGAAATAATAAACATGAAACTATAAGCTGGGGGTAGAACTTGTATGAAGATAATTGTGGATGTAAGGCAAGCGAGGGAGTTGTATCAGGATGGTGGCAAGTGGCGCTCCATTGCCTCTGTCTATCCCTGTGGGAAAAGGCGTGACAATTTGATTGATTATTGAAGTTTATATGGCACAGTGACGGTGACTAAGGCAACCGTGAAATGACTCGGTTGCCTTATTCGTTGTATTCTTGGACCTCCTCATGGTTTTTATCAGCTGTTGAGTCGCAATAAAATAATATAATTGACGTTACACGCTGCCCTTCGTAAATATTGGTATTAAGATAATTTCATTTCCTTGAAAGGTTGTATGTTGACTCTTAATCTGTTGTACTTACGCAATGTCCTTGTCCCTCTATAAAGCGTCCGGGTAAACGATAAGATGCTTTGGTGCACACACCTGCGTCTCCTTGATCCCTGTGCCAGGATCCTCTTGTTGTCATATCCCTACTATAATGTATAACAAGACATTTTAAGAGAACATTTATACTTTAAAAACGTTCCAATAAGGTTGGGAGTTTTTTTATTGAGTAACAGATAAAATTAAAAGTATGTCAACTATAATTAATAAATATCATCTAATAACGTCACATCGGAGGTAGCTCCAAGAAGTCTGGCAACATTACCCCTTTGTATAGCAAGGCTAATACATTGACAGAAATAATTGACAGCCTTCCTGTCTCCAGACTTCTCCGTCAGCAGCTTGGACAACTCCTTACCCAGGCGCTTAGCTGAAGGTCCCCAAGGGCCTATCGTCTCGAACCCAAACGGCGCAAATTCGTAACCAGAACCGAAGTTGGCGTATTTGTTTAAATTATTTTATATTAAAAAATACGGTTTTATTTTCACACAAATATTTCGGTCGGTCAGTCTGTGAATTTCGAAATTGGGTCCATGATTGACATTCGTATAATAATCTCTATATTTTTCAATATTTACAGTTCACGATATTAAAGCCTTTTTGATTAATGGATGAATAGCGCAAAATATAATTCAATTTTAGTGTTTTATTTTCAATAAAATGTTAGATATTTAGTAAAGGAAGCGAGGGAGTTTTGTCAGGATCGTGGCAAGTGGCGCTCCATTGTCTCTGCCTATCCCTGTGAGAGGAAGGCGTGACATTTTGATTTTGATATTTAGTGATTTTAGCAATAGATAATGCTTATTAAAAACACAAACACGATATGTTAGGTTAGGTGGCCATTAACCTTTGAGTTTTCATCTAAAAACAGTAATAATATCAGAATGGCGGCTGATAGGTCGAGGGTAAAGTATATTTCGTATTTAGTATTCACCCTTTATAATGGACATTCGTTGTCAGTGTCAGATTGGAGCTAAACGTTTTATTTTTATTGAATACTCCACTTATAGCAGCCCAATTCTGGAACGGCAATGCATCCAACAACACGGATACAAACTTTCTACGTTTCAATTTAGTTGAAAGATAGTTTCTTCCTTATTTCGCAAAAACATCTAGCCAAATTTAAAACGGTTGGTTATTCATACGTAAATTATTATAAGTTACACGGTTGTATAAATTTCCTTTCACACACAAACATATCTTATCTATCTTCAACCGTCTTTTGAAGATTTTTTTAATAAATTGGATTTTTATTCAAAACTTTATTGTACTATAATAAGAATAGGCGGACCTAATAGGCTGGTATATATATATATATATATATATATATATATATATATATATATATATATATATATATATATATATATATATATATATATAATATTAGCCAAACCTTCAGTGTTATAATGAACGTCGAGTTAGCAGAGAAAAGGGAAATCAAGAACAAAACAAAAAAATACTGAAATGACTATTTAAAATATATATTGATAGATGCAAATTATTACAAAAACATTTTGTATAAATAATGATAAAATAAATATGGTTTAATGCATACAATATTTATTTCTCAAGTCGAGAAATAATATTCATTATTATGATAAAATTAATTCATTAGGTTATTCCACTTAAATGCTTAAAGTGGGAAAATTATAATATAAATTATTTCTTTGCTAATAAATAAATGATGTCAGTTTGCGCTTTACGCGGCAGCTCTCCGTTCACTCCTCAGCGTTTATTTAGCTTACATATTGGGATCGCTTTTAAAAAGTTTAAACAACATTGGTTGCAGTAGTAATGTAATCAGTTTGATTAAAGTATTGCGGGTTCTTTGATAATAAACTTATTTGGTCTCTTTGGCATGTTTTCCTTGAGGTTTTCATTTATTTTAATTTTATTTTTACTGTGATGTTCAAGGTGTTTTTATCATAGATACAGGACGACTAAAACTAAATGGCAAATGGGTCAAATCAGTAATGGCTTTGAATCGAGAGCGAGACCATTTTTTTATTTCTACTAAGCTGCCGTGCTTGTATCATAGAAATACTACGAGCAAAGTACGTACTTAAATATCAACGATACGTTGGTATCGGCAAGTCGATTCATACCGGGAGCCCATAAAACACATAAAGGTATTTTATTACAAATGTTTAATTATATTTTAATTTAGAGCAAAGTATAATTGTTAAATGCTGTCCCCCAACAAAAAACTACTAAGTTGCGTTTAATCATATCTGCGACGTATCTCTGCGGTTGTTAAGTGTGCTGTGAAATTGTTTCGCAGTTTGTCGCCGTTTAAATGCATTTTTACATTGTTCCGCCTAATGGATGTTTCGTTGTGCATATTTACATTTTTGTTTTCATTCCCTCGACACTGAATGATACTTGTATAATGATATAATATACGTCGTACATTTTTGCTTTTATTTTTTTAATTTTAACACAAAGTTTCAGCTTTTGTGTTAAATGTTAAACATTTTTATGTTGTAACTCGACAATGTAACTCAGCATCCCGCGTAGTGTTAACTGGAATCTAGCAATGGATGCGGCTGCTACTACAATTAAATAACTGCAGGTCGTATCAAATATTCAATCTTGGACTTCCTCTTGGTAAAATCAGTCTAAAAAACGAACTGAGTCACTTCATGGTCTAGTACTACAAATGCAAGTGAGGGTACTACCTCGAATGCAAAAGACTTGTTATCCTTAACAAATCTATATGTCATGAAATCTTTGTTCCGTTCGAGAATTGATCCCAGAATTATATTAAATTATCTAACTTTAAATATAAATTCTAACAAATGTTTGTCATTGTATTAAAAGGTGTTATTTGTATCGATTTCAATAATAAATGTTCAATTGAGGAGGTGAAAAAAGCCAGTAAGTGGGACGTAGGGAGAAATTGTTACCTACGAGATTGACCGTAGTACCTTCATTCAATATTAACGATTCATAATGGACAGCCGTTGTTTACGCATCACACTGTCCTGCCTCTGTACAGTTTAGGCTGACAAAGGTTGGCGCAACATTATAATAAATTATATTGTTACTTGGGCGTGAAGGTCCCGTGTGTGTGTTACCTAAATAGGTTTACCTACCTGTATATGTTTTAATATATTACCTGTGTTTATTTGCTTACATTGGCCTGTAACCGGAAATCAAACCGGGCCTCTGCCTTTCAGCGTATTCATCGTGCTTTATTAATTTATTGTGACTCATTTATGACAACACACCGACTGAAAGTTTCAGTTTACAGTTCAGTCAGTCGCCGACACTGTTCCGACCAAAAATAAATTTTGCCACGATTGCCACGATCCTGACACAACTCCCTCGTTTCCCTCGCATCCACAATTCTTTTCATATAAGCTCTACGTTTATAAACACTAGGCAACCCAGCTAGGATGTCTCCGATTTGGTCGGAAAACACCCTCCTGGGTCTGCCTTGTTTAACGTATCCATCTCCATCGGATTTATAAATTCCTTTCGTCAATCTACTTGTACTCACAGCAGAATAATATAATTTAATTTAATATTCTAAAATTGTTTTATACATACACTTTTTCTCTATTGGAGTTTAAAGCCAATTCGCCAGTTTAAATGCAAACAAACTAAACTGCATGCGATTTTTGCACGCAAATAATTTTATTAACTTTATTTATTTATAGTCGTTGAGGCGAGTTGTTCCACGAGTCTGGACACTAAAGTTTTTAATGAAATTATACTCTCTAATTGTAGCCGCTGCTCACATGCTGCGTACTGTTTGCTTTCAGACTTTTCACGTTTTATATATTATAAATAGCGTAAAACAACTTTGTAATTCTACTGTATCAAATAAGTATATATTTTCTCATTTCTATACTAACCTATAGCACTATAAATGACGCGCCCCTCCACTTTATTAATTTATTTAAATGTGTGAATGCAAATATTTCTAACTTTACCAGCGTGCTCCTCCTTTTGTGTCCAAGCAGCAACTGAATGAATGAAAATTACAATTGCATTTTCGGTGTTTGCATTCATATTTTATGTTTTCTCGTGTGCGCAAATGCGGTGGAGGGGCGCGTCATTTCGGCTTAGACAGTCTATACTAACGTTCTTGTGTCATAGAAACAGAACGACCTAGTTACCACTAAACTAATAGTACCGATGATACCGACAAGTGGTTTTGAATTAGAAATTGTATGAATTGTATGGTGAAAAAAAGTGGTTTATTTTTTATATAATGTCTAATACGTATTGGGCTTCTAAACGTTCGTGTTATATTGTCACTAACCAAAGTACTCATAACGTAAGATAAGATACTGTTGGTTAGATCGAACTCTCGATATTATACTAGTAAAGTTATATCGTGCAATGTTTTATTGATGAACAAAATTGAATAAAACAAACATCGAATATTGAAGAGCGCACACTCAATTCCTACCCAAAACAGTAGGTGTCTAATATTTCTAAAACACTTTGTTTGAAAATAAACCTCATTGACGACAATTTGTATTTACTCCATTACCTATACGTCAAAATCGATCAATTTATTTATAATTTAATTTCGCTGATGTAGGATCGACTACGGCACGGGTGCTTTAAAAAACATATTTCAAAGTAACACCCACCTACATTCGTCTATTTTTATATGTTAAGAAATCAATAATATAACAAACAATCATATTCATCAATTACTCATTTTTCATGTGAATATAGTGGCGTCGTAGTTGAATGGGTTAAGCATTGTCAGGCGCGGTCAGTAGTTGGATGGGTGACCGCTTGTGGAAGAAAATCTCCACCCCCACTTGCGTTTCACGCACAGGTCCACTGTAGGTCCCGGTCGTTGTCACTAGATGGCGGTCTTTAAGACGTTCGGCGTGACTTAAAACTGTCGTACCCCAATCCACATTGTTTGGATAACCACTTTACGGACAGAGGCCTAGTGGGATAGCCTATCTGATGATGTTAATGCTTAAAGAGTGGTAGGCAGTCGTACCCAGTCTGTCGATCTGGGGTAGTACCACTACTTACAAGTATACAGACTGTAAAGTGATTTGGTCGCGTTTCGGTATCAGTTGTAAGTTGCCGGTTCTAACTAGGCCGGCATAGTGGATGTGACTGCTTCTTACAGTTATTGAATTAAAGTAGCAATCACATTGATTCATGGACCACTCTCTAAGATCCACCAAGGACTAAGATCAAGCGTGGTGCTGTCATATGTCGTGTCAAAAAAGCTAAAAAAAAACACATTGTTCCTAATTTTTTTTGTCAATCAATCAATCAATCAAATTGTCACGCCTTTTTCCCACAGGGTTTTTTTTTGTGAATATTGTTAATGTTTTTAATGTATAATCCATTGTTGTAATCTTAAACTGTTAAAATATATTAATGACTTGTAACTTGTACCGCCATTTTGTTGAGGCAAACAATACCTATAATTTTCTTAGCGCCTCCATTATTGTGTGATTTAAACCAAACACCGAGGTATTTTATTGCCTTCTTCGTTAATACAAAACTTGAGAACTTTACGTAATCGATTAACGTTACAAAGTTCTGGAAAATTTCAAAAGCCTTTATAAATTTAGCATAAAATTATATTGTTATATACGATAATTGGTATGTACCCAACTTGAACGCTCGCTCTGTCAAACATATCGATTTCATTGTAAAGTTTTAATAGGTGATTTTGTTAAAAAACAATGGGAAACGTAGCAGTTTAAATATATCCGACCTAATGTTACCATAAATCACATTCGGTATCAAAGAGCTACTTAGAAGAGTAGAGGCTAGGTCGCCGCGAGCTAGGACTCGAATCAATTTTCAATGCCGCCGGAGCCTCTTAAGCCTGGATGGTTGTTTTCTTTGTTTCAACATTATTTATTTTGCGGGCCGAGGTAATAGACGCTCTAGGTCGCAGTAGATAATGTTGCTCGTCGAGTGAGAAAAAAACAAGGAGTGGGCGAGGAAAGCCATGCGGTGCACCTGCTGCCCTAAGGCGTTACCTTCTGTGTATGTAACGGTCTTTGTGGATAAAAAGTTAAATTCTTTCTGTCACATATTGAATATAAATTTGAACATTAACCCCGTTGTTACCACGTCATGTGAAGAGTTTCAAAGAGAGATTTTTTTCTAAAAATATGTCTATTAAAGATATGTTTATAGCAAAAAGTAACTATAGCCATAGATAGGCGTACTTGAAGTAACGATTCCCATTGACTTAATTCGCCTATAACGGCGACGTAAGCGTCCCAATTTATATATTATCATAATTCTTATAGCAGTCTCTTACTATATGGCTGTAAGTCGCCTCGTAGCACTTAAGGCTCCGCTACCCCGCCTCAATGCAGATTGGATGACGCCTTATGATTTACGCCTCAGGCGCGACTCCCATATGCTTACTTACCGTCGAGATATTGCCGATAAAATATTGCTTTTTGAAAGGTAAAAACGAACTGAATGATTCACGCATTATCATAGGATTTTCATATGTGAGGACTCTCTGTTAGTTCATGTTAAGTTTTCAGAACAGCTTTTGTGTGATATAATATTGTGTTTTTTATGTTATTAGTATAAATTATAACTAAAACATTTGTTACGATATTTGTCTAACAAAATATTATTATTTGGATATTAACAATGACACATGGGCCGGTATAGTGACGGCGACTGAGGCAGCCGTAAAATGGAACGGTTTTCCCAGTAGTTGGCGGTCTTGTACCATTGCTTACCATAAGACAAGTCGATGCCGCGTCTCATTAGAAAAAAGTAAATTTTCGGTTGGTAAAATAATATTAAGAGAAGTTAACAAAGTTGAAATTATATAATTGTCGGTGAAAGCACAATTAACACTGAAAGTTTTGTACAGGGCCAGTGAGACTCCAATTAATTAATGCAATGTCGACATAAAGTGTCGCTCAACACGCAATACAAAGGTGTCCACGACTCTTTATCTAGAAAACTAAATAATCTTTATTTTAGAAGTATTCCTAACGAAAAATAATCCTTGTTTTGTAGAATAGAGTTTAAAAAAAAACTATATACTGATTATATTATTTTATCCTGAATTTCAAGTATTACTTGTAAGTGTGGCTTCTATAGTAATTCAAACTAATAAGCTTTTACATTACATTTACTTACTAATTAAATGTTTTATTCATTTTAAATTATTCTTATAAATTTTCTAATATCATGTTGGTCGAATATAAAACTAATTGATGAGTATTTATGGAAAGTTTTAGTAAACAAATTGGAATATAGAAATAAATTTATTAAAGCAAAACAAATAGGAAACATTGTTTCGTCCATCGAAATGTTGTTAATTAAAGTGCGTGGTCACACAAATAGTGTCAAATTGCTTGTTGTCACGTCATCAGAATTATTGACGTCTCCACAAACAAATAACAAATTGGTGATACACAATTTTACTTATTAAAGTTATTATTATTATGTTGTTCATTTGTGTTTTACTCACGTTTATTGTCACGCCTTTTTCACATGGGGATAGGCAGAGATAATGGAGCGCCACTTGCTACGATCCAGATTCAATTCTCTCGCTTCCTTCACATCCACAATTCTCTCCATTGAGGATTGAGGATGTCTCCGATTTGATCGGAAAACACCCTCTTGGGCCTGCCTTGTTTAACGCATCCACCCACATCAGACTTATAATTTGCTTTCGTCAATCTACTTTTCACGCGCACGTCCAACATCAAATTGGCGAGGGGAGGTCCAAGAGCGCTGACGACTGAAAACCGTTAGTTCAGTCGCCATCAACCTGCCGGCCAAAATATTCATTAACCTTTTTACTAATACCCTTTTTTACGCCCTCAATTTAAAGGAATAAGTCGCTACTTGCTTTGATCCTGATAACTCTTAAACTCTTTTTTTCATCCCACGACCACGATTCACATCACATTTCATCCACGAAGTATACAGACCGTGAAGTCATTTGGTCGCGTTTCGGGATCAGCTTTTAAGTTGTCGGTTCCAACTAGGTCGGCATAGGTGATGTGATTTCTACTTACAGTTATTGAATTAGTATGAGCAGTGGCATCCATTCATGAACCACACTTCAGCTTAACATCCAGCTGGGTGCTGTTATATGTCGAGTCACAATATAAAAAAATGTTTTACATGTGTTAAAATCTGTATAAAAATTAATATAAAAGAGAAAACAATGTTTATTTATTGCCTAATAAAATCATAATAATGTATTAATATTAATATTTATTGAGAATATTTAGGTAAAATTAAAAGCATTCTATGTCTCACGAGGGATAATTTTAGGATAGCTTAGTAAAAGAAAACTGAAGACGATGAAACGCGACTTGAATAGTAATTGTGTTGTATAATTCGGAGGTCATGTTAATAAATAATAATTTTCCTCAATTTGTTGGTGTTTTTGTATGTTTATCGTAAACATTTATCTTTAGCCGCCACACATAGTTTGCACTCTTGCTTAATATCAGGCGTAATGAGGTCTTCGTAATATAAAAATATTCTTTTTATAATTTTTAGTTTTAAAATTTTAATTTTCATAATAGGTATATCACGCCGTAATCATTCATAATAGCTGGTCACGCAAACATGAGGTTCAAAACCACCTTGCCGGTACCTTTGTCTTTCATATATGTGTCTTTGATATATGTAACAAGACATTTCTATGATATACGCACTTATTTAGTAGTTTAATATGCCTCTTCCCATTAATGTAACGAATGGATCAGTCAATTATGTTAATTAGACCTATGAACACAAACCTTTTGGCTATTTTAGGTGAAATTATCGTACATTTACCTAAGTTTTGTTTATCAATCTGTTTACAATCGGGCAAAAAGTGTTCTATATGCAGTAGGTATATGGATACACATGTGGTTCATTGTTAAGCAAATGCTATAGAATTCAGATTTTTATCTTTCCCCTCTACCCTTACACGACCCTTGCTCCTTAAACTTGTTTATTTGTATGGTTTGTCAAATTTTTACTCATGCCATCGTTATATTTTTTGGCATCTATGAGTACTTTTTATAAGTAGTCTATGTCGCTTATTTAGTTATGCAATGCAAAATAAGGTACAACTTGACCTCAGTATATGATTTGTGTTTCTACTGTTGATAGCCTAACGCGAAATAGAACAGTATAATAAATCAATAAAATGGAATAATAAAATGGTAATGTTTATTTCCTCTTAAGTAATCGTGTTTGGGTAGATAAACATTTTTCTTGCATTTCTTTTGGATTTTGCGTTTTTGGCATAGCACTGAGGCATCCGTAAAATGAAATGACTTTTCAAGCGTCGCATCAACGCACTTAAACCTCCCCCTGCTTAACATCTAGCAAGTCAAAGTCAGAGGTCACGTCTCAATAAATAAATAAAAAGAGCAATGCAGAGTACAAATATATGTATTGTATTGTTAAGGCGAGCGTGGTGTAGTGGCAGTGCAATGGTTACACAAACCGAGAGCATGAGTTCAAAACCACCCACAGGTACCAATGTATCTTTAATATAATATGTACTTTGGTTGTCCTGTTTCTATGATACCAAACACTTTAGTAGCTTAGTATAGCAATGTAAAAAAAAACAAGAATTCTTATATAATATTAATATGTAAATATTGTACTCTGTCATGATATTGAGACATGATATTGTTCCAAAGCATCACACTCTATCTGTCTTAAGCATTTGATGTTTCCATCATGTTACGCAGAATATCGATTAACCGTTAGATGGTGTTTGAATGGTTAGTTGACCTGTTTCATATTACGTTAGTATTGTTGTAAATTATACAATATCGCTCCTAAAATTTAATTTTATAAGAGATTAGGTTTCAAGATTTAGGAGAAGACATAGTATTTGAAGACGTCTGTCGGAGATATGGCTACTTTCAGTGTAATTGATAGTAATCTGTTGAAATTGAATAAGGCAAATTAACTAATTCTTTATAAGGTAACTAATTATTGAGAAATTATATTGCTTATGTATCTTGTGATACCTTTGCTTTGCAGTATTATAACCGTTGTTTGAGTCGTAAGTTTATGCATTTATGTAAATATGTATTCTATATTAGTTGTGTATATCCAACGTACCGTTAGTGATACTGTCACATGGATCAGTGACGCAGTTAGCGGTAGCCATGTTTGCATTGGGGTATCCATTATAATGATGAGATGCATTCACTCGGCGACACGGCCGACTCGCTAAAATATGATGAAAATTCCAGTTTTTTGTTTGTTTATACAAAACCTCTTTCGTGTCCACTCCTACGATAAGAAGCACTCTACACAAATGCTATTTTATAATTGAAAAATATGGTATGGTGTAATGATATTAGTTTTAGATACAAATAATTTAATAATTTAGGTTTTTTTTTTTCGTATAATTGCCTATAATTGTGGCTGAACATATGACAAAACCCCGCCTGATGTTAAACTAGAGTGCTGTCCATGAATGAAGGCAACTGCTACAACAGTAAGTTGCATCTACTATGCTGGCATAGTTGTAACCGGTAACTTTCAAGCTGAACGCGAAACGCGACTGAATCATTTTACAGTTTGTAAACTTTAAAGTGGTGGTACTTACTACCCTGGGTTGGTAGACTGGGCAAATAATCACCAACTGTTTGTCTACGACTCTTATTTGTTTTAATTTGTCCTCTATCATTATTGAACGGAATAGTAATAATAGTAATTATGCTGTGAACATAACCTACATAGTTATTAACATCGGTAATCAATAGAGACGGGAGGGTCAAACAAATTGCTCGACCAGTTGTTAGATCTAAATGGGCCACACGTTTTCCTAGTAACATCATTAAGAGTTGTACCAATTTGTTGTTGAACACGATGTTCGGATGAGTTTTATTCGGATGTTTTAGTGTCGTTATCTATCAATGTGTTTTTGGTTTGCCGGCTATCGACTTTGTTTGCTTTGGGGAAACTTTCATCTTAGATATTTTGTTGGCTACAATCTTCTAGTAGAATACGACATAAGTAAATGTGCTTGTTAAAAATTTGGTGGCTGGTAGGCTTTGCCCAGTCTGCCGATTTGGAGATTTTCGACCACTTTAAGTGCACGAGTCATGTCGTTGAAGTCGCGATTTGGGATCGGCTTGTAAGCTTGTAGTAGATGCGACTGCTACTTTAAGTTACTGTAGTAGCAGTCGCCTCAATTTATGGATCGCAGTCCAGCTTTAATAATAAAAATTTATCAATTTATGCAGTTCGTTGCTCTGCATAGCCTTGTTGGTATTTATTCGTGAGAATTTGATTTGAAATTTTATCTAACGGTATAGCAAGGCATTTTCTTTCGTAAAGTAATGGTTACATATGCTTGTTCATATATGAGTAAATTAAAGCGTAGCTTAAACATATAGAGAAAATGCAATTTAATAGTATATAGGTATACCCGTCGTCTTTGTATGTTGGCATTTAATTTGTGTACCGTCTTCGCCTTGAGCTACATATAAACGAACAACCTGAGCGAATTAACTTTTGGTGTACTTGTACACGTTGTTATTAAATTACGTGGCTCATTTTGCGGGAAATCTTTTGACATATTAAATAATATAAGTAATTAATTTATTAATTAACTTTTTTAATTAAAAAAATTTTATGTATTTAAAAACGAACAATGATAAAACGAGATTTAACTAATTGGGATTTAGGAAGTTTAGTTTGATGTTAGAATTGTGTTTAATATTTTTATTAAATACCGTTTTTATGTACCTTTATTATATTAGCCATGGTCCAGAGAAAACTGCTATTAACTCAGAATTTATCTATCAATTTTAATCACCTAAAAGGCATTTCGTAATGTTTTTCTCTGTACTACTTGTGTTTGTATCTATACATAAGTATGGCAAAGACAGCGTCAAATTAACACTCGCCTCTTGATCAGAGCCTCATGTCATTAGGAGCAGGCGCGTGATAGCAAGAGCCACTCGTGCGTTTGAAACAATGTGAAAACATTCTACTACAGACTAGGGATAGCTTTGGCGTTTAAATGAATATAGTCCGAAAGAGTATGAACGGAGGCACAAATATGAACAGTAACTTAAGTGGTGCTCTCAATTTTGGGTATGTTGACTTTCTTTTTATCGATGTCATAACGATGATATTTTTTTAGCATACTATAATGCTATAATTATTATTCAATCAATCAATCAAATTGTCACGCCTTTACAGTCCTATCCTACGCAGGATAGGAGGACAATGGAGCGCAATTATTATAACTGTATAAATTAGCAATGATTATTGCATATAAAAAAGTTGTGCACATCGTTTAACCGTTGCTAAATTATTCTCCAGATTATTCTCCGTCTTGTGTGACATAAAACGGTTTCGATCTTTCATTATTATGTAACACAACTGCTTACAATCGTTTTAACGGCTGAAGATATATTACGCGCTCTATTATATCTTTATTCTAAGGGGGTAGTGAATTAACTTCATACGTCAAACGAACTTGTTTGTTACACATACCATCTTCATTTTCTTGGTCTTATAAAATTTTATATTTATGCTTAATTAATTTGTAAATGTGTGGGTCTAATAAGATTTAGTAGACTAAAGACTAGGACATAGTAATTAAAAAATATTGGTTGGATCTCTATTATTATGTCTGACTCTATTACCAGACCGTAGATATTTAATAAATATCAATAAGGTTCAATAGATTTTTGGAAAAGGGTACGGAATAACCTTTTGCCTGTATTGGAGTAGTAATTTAGAATTTTTCCCATGTAGCCAGTCTTTTTCCTCATTTTTCTGTGATGAGAATCGTGTGAGAAAGCACCTATTAGCCAAGGACGTTCGACGGCGTTTGCCCGCAGTTTGCTCTAATGGATTCCCGGCGGCCGCTTCTGTTTTTACCACGAAAGAGTGTGTAAAGATTATTCTTTGCTAGCAGTTTTTGTCTATTTTATTATAGGCTTCTAGGTTTTATACGCCATTTATTTATTTCCTGCTTTGTTGAGATATTTTTTCACGATCCCTCCAAGCAGTATCATAATATTGTTCATATCTACTTAAAATAAATAATAAACCCTAGGTTTTGAATTTACATAATTTTCCACATGGTTTTGTTTTTATAAGTATTTTTCTGATTAAATTTTGGAAAATAAAATATTGTTTACGCACTGAAAGCGTAGGTCTAAATGATACATACGTCGAAAGTTTTCGTTAAATGCGCCTCCAATATTTGCACAATACAACAGTGTTGGCCAGTAAAATATACCCGATGAGGTCTTTTGCATTTTAATACTCGCTTTGGGGCATTTATTTAAATTTCTTTTTTTTAAAACAAACAATAAATAACCTCTAATCGTAAAATGACACTTAGGGGAATTAACGCCTACCCCTTTCCTTTAAAAATGTAGGTGTGTGCTGTTGTTATGTGCCAAAAAACCAGCACGCGAAAGGCGGCGGCCAATAGTGTTTGGCTTAGCCCAATAGTGATTCAATTCACACGACCGACACACGCATGTCACCAGACATATACCGGGATTATTCCTACAGGAGCTATAAACAACGTTATCGCATATATCCCGGTTGTATTGCCGACGTTTATGCCAAACAGTACGTGACATGATCGCACCAGGTTTGCCAGCAATTAGACGTAATAACCACTAGTCTAATCATACGTTATATCAATGATTTTGCCTGAGATTTACATGCCCATGCTAATTGCAATTTATTGTTTACTTGCATAATATGAGCATACATTTGGGAAATTCTGATCCTGTGAACCGGATTGCATATTAATGTGACAAGTATTATGATGCATTTAGGTTAGAGAGATGTTTTATAACGTTTATTTATTTTCATGCTTTACATCCACTTTACTCAAGTGAATTTTATAATCTTCTTCATATAGTAGCTCTTCTACTAATGTATGTTTTTTTATAAGTATAAAGTTTTATGTAAGTATAAAGTTTTATGTAAGTATAAAGTTATATTTTATTTTAAAACAAGATCTTAACCTGAGTGATGAAGTCACAATTTTGACGATGATCATGAAGATGTTCCCGAGATACTCGGCTATTAAGGAGAGTGCGTTTAAAGGTCGAAGGAGTTCCTGTAGGAATATGAATAAACGACACACGGATGGGTGCCTCTGCATTAGTCATCTGTCTGGCGACGTTGATGCCAGAAGGGAGATAAATTTTTCATGAATACGCCGTTTCTATTCATATAATTTTATTTTGAATACGTTATATCGGGGAATCTTTACTTTTATTATGTGTGTTGCATGAAAAAGAGTTGAATGATATAGCGTTAAAATTAATATTACTTTTCTGTTAATTAAATTGGATTTGCTCATTTCTGTACATTACATTCATATTGTAGTTAATGTGAAATTAACAAATCATCATCATAAATTTCACGCCCTAATTGCTACAGGGTAGGCAGAGATAACGAAACGCCACTTTCTACGAACCTGACACAACTCTCTTGCTTCCTTTACATCCACAAGTCTTCATACTGCCCCTTGGTTATCGGTATAGTGAACCCCTGCGGGTCGGTCTCATTTTATCTTTCCTGGTGTATAAATTTCTTTCGTTAATATATTTTTTCTACTCTTTTTTTTTCTTTCATCTACTATTTTTACATCTCCTTTAATTTACACGAATGTGCCCAAACTAACGCAATATACCTTTCCTAATCTTTGCCAATATTTAAATTGAATTAATTAAAAGTTTATTTAGCTATGGTATATTTTAAGTGTGTAGTCACATCCATAAAAAAGGTTGTGTCTCATCCTCTTTGTAAATATGTAGGATGTTGTTGCAGTCATTACTCTGAGTGTCAACTCGCTTTTGCTTTTTTTATTACACAGATAACTCCGCGAATCTTTATACAGCCATTCAAATAACGGGGATAAATGGACTGCATACATTTCAAACAATTAATAGAATTTTCGTTAATCACGTAACGAGTTTTTAATATTTTATATGGTCACCGTGATTTATTTTTATTTGTAAACTAATTATAAGGGTGGACATTGTTCAGTGATTTTTTTTTATAATAAATTGTGGCTCGACATATGACAGCTGTCCACCAGATGTTAAGCTGGAGTGCAGTTCAATTTCATGAATGCAAGCGACTACTACTGAAAACATAAATTACAATAGTATTCAATATCCCAGCTTAATTGAAACTGGTAAGTTTTAAGTTGATCTTGAAACGCGACTAAGTCGCTTTACGTTATGTTCTTATCGGCAGACCCCCTGTTTGCCCATCACTCTTAAACAGACCCAGAACAAATATCAGCTTTTTTATATTTTGTGATATATACAATTTAAATAAATGCTACGGAACGCTCCGACTGGGAATCGATCCTAGGACTTTACGCGTCTGGTGTGTTACAATTGCTTGGTAGTGTGTAATAATGAGTCAGCCCGTTGGCCTGCCATTGTCTGCGCAATTCTAAATCCACAGCATATTTCACGCCACACTCGCCACAATTTACATAATTAACGAACTTTTCCAGTGGTTTTGCATCAAGTTAAAAGTTCGCGTGTAATTTATTTCCTTGTAGGCTTTTTACTTCAGAATATTCATTAGGAAATTGTTTATTACTTGCGGTTCTTGATGAATAAAAGATTGTATTAATAACGTTTCGTATGTTAACCGCACAACGAGCTGTTAACACTGGTTAAAAGTTAACTTGATTAGAAACGAAAAGTTATTCAAATTTTTTGGCATTAATTTAGCGAGTTTTTCAGTTAAGCGTATTTCAACGGTGAATATAACTCCCGAGTGGCACTGAAGAGGAACTTGCTCCTCATTTACGATTTATATTCTCATGAAAAATATATTTTAAATACAGTTTTCGCCGTGATATATCGTAGAAGCCAGTTTCACGAGCGCTTGGCAAAGTTTCAGCGTGTTGTCGCGTACTTGCCCCTCTTGCCGTATCTAAGCTTTAACGTAAAAATTGTTTTTCATCCCGGAGCCTAACCTAACCGCTATGATTAAAAACATTGTCCTTAGGGGCTGATGTGAGGATTTAATTTTAATTCAACCACACAATAATATAAAATTAATTCTAATCTCCATGCAGGGAATTAAAAAGAAACCTTTTTCAAACATTTGTTTAGGTGAATTATTTTTCATAGAACGCTTAATGATGATTGTGAGTGTTCACCGTTCGTGCATTAACATTTATTTTATCGCTAGCATCTATTAATCGCTAAATGGGGCATACATCAGCAATTAATGTTCTTCAAATACAAGCGAACCCGTAATCGATTCCGGATTAATTAAAAAGCTGCCCATCATTGTGCGTCGAGTGCTTATTCTAAAAGAAAATTTTTGCATCGGCGTTGGTTGGTCTGTCCTAAAATTTCCGCCAGTTTGCGTGTCAGACTATATACTTAATTAATTTTTGACACGAGATCATTACGTAAAAGGGTCCACACTGACCTTTTAATTTATTTTACGACCAATGAGTGTTTAAGCTATTAACTGATAGGACCATGTAAGCGCGTGGATTACTTCCTTCTAGTATTGTAAAAGCATTTTGTTATTAACACATGTCGAATACGGAGTGTTCCATAATGCGAAATTTCGTATATTGTAGGTTCGTATACATTGGTCGTATTTTTCATTTGTTTATTGTGGCTCGATATACGAGTATGACAGCACCCGTCAAATGTATGTTCTATCTATATATTTGGTAAAATAGCACTATAACCATTTATATGGCATATAAAACCTGTGCTGTCTATGATTGGAGGCGACTGGCTACTACAATCGACACATTTCAAGCCGATCCTGAAATGTAATTGAGTCTTTACACTTGAAAGTGGTGGTATTGACGGATAGGGCAAATGACCACCAACGGTGCCTATCACTCTTGAACTATATCACCTGCTAGATTATCCTCTACTAATTCAATTTAGTTTTAAATGTGTATATCTTCTACTAAATATGCATGTAAATTTGTCGTTGTATTTCAAAGACCTTTGTAACAAGTACTTGTGTATTTATATTTATTATTGAACAGCCAATGTCTTTGTAAAACAAATTGTATTCTATTAATCTGTATAATGGAATTAATTTATTATTGAAATTGTTCATTTGTGCTACTTTCAAATGAAGCGTATTTCTGTTTGATAAATTACTTAGATTACAACTTGTTTCTTTTATTATTTTGATCAGGAAAGTTTTAATTTGTTTTATTAGTAAGTTATTTTCATATGTTCATTGTTAATTTCTCCATTAATTATCACAATGTATAATTTGTTTCTGAGTTATCATTACATATTTAATGGACCGCACACCCTATTCCTCTATCCGTAAAATAGTGCTCAGGCTCCGCAACAATCATAAATCACGTGCTAATTAATGAAGCTCCAGGGACTGACGTATCTAATCATTATTACTCATGTTCAGATGTATTGAGCCTCTTTATGTGGATGACATCCTTATTCAGTTAAACTTTTGTGCTGTGCAATAAATAATAAATATATTTATAATATAACGGCTAAATAGAAAGACATAATAAATAATGTTATGTAGGACTAGTGTTTATGTGAATCGAAATAAAGACCTTTATGCTCTTGTCATTGTCTATTCATCTAATACTTCATAATTCTCTTTATGATTTATTTTTTTGGACAAAACCAAAGGCACAAAAAATAATACAATGATTAAGAATTTTATGAACATAGCCATAATGTTACGATATTTATCATCAAGACTTTATGTTATTATAGGCAAAAATAAAAATTACCTTAATATCACCGCACATTGGTGACTATTCTTTGCCACTTTTACCATAAGTGCATAACACTTTTGTTTAATATTATATAATAGATTATACTAGTGTATAAACGAAATTAAATATATTTCAAATTTATACATATAACAGTATTATCGTATAATCGAAATTCAGATTTTACTTATTTTGCATTAGCGATCGAGTTAAGCAGCACATCATTAGTTTTAAAGTGTCATTAAACTGATCCAAAATGATGTTTTGTTATCACATTTAAGTTAACTATAGGTACAAATGGACGCGTTACATTTATCTGTAATTATAATAAAAGTTATAGCGTTGAAAAGCGCAAAGTTATCGGTTGTTAATTGCAAGTCTCTTTCAGTGGAGCGGTGCGCGGCTATTATTGTGGTTGGTGCGACGTTATCTTCTTGTTTATTGCATCATTCTGGCTGCAAACTGGACGCTGCAATTATGTGAACGTTACATTCTACCCTCGCTACTTCAGCACTCGACGAATGTGCTCCTATGGGAAAATGGAATTTCAACATTGCAACCAAACTGTTTCTCTAAGCTGAATTTGGTTATTGTTTCATTTCTATTACTGAGAACATCATGACTGGCTCTTATTTATTTTGTACAATTAATTCAATTTATGACCGCATGAAAGTATTTATAAATTAAATATTAATTAATAAATGAAAAACTAACAGTCGGAGGACTATCGACCGAAGCTATACTGTTTTCTGTCTTTCTCTTTACTCTCTCTCCCTATCTTCCCTTTTTTATGCTCGATAATATACACATATAAAGTACCTACATACACTGGTAGTCGTCGCTGGAGATCTCAAGCCCTTCAATTAGCGTTTTCTCAGTCGTCGGCGCTCTTGAACTTACCCTTGCAAGTCGAGGTCAAGTCTCAATAATAAAAAGAAAATTGGCAGTTTCTTTTTTTTATATATTTTTTAAAGCATTATGTCCTATCATGAAATTTATTATGACATTTTATTTGTCGCATTAACCTTGTTAATAAAAAACAACGCAATGAAGGGGAACATTATATTTCCACGTCATCGTTTATCATTTCCTTAATAATATTTATCGTGAAAAAGCAAGCGTTCGTGTATAAGTTGTATCCCATTCACTTTCACGGATACTACGGGCGTACAACCGTGAGCTAATAACATTGGTGTCGTGACGGGGGTGTCAATAATACAATAATGCCGATTCGATACCACCCTGCTACGTGGCTGCTGTGACAAACAGCCCAACCAGTTCACGGATATTCCCAATTTCCGAGATCTCATCGTGTCGCGCCCGTGCTGACATCTGCACTCTCATATCAAACGCTTATTTTTATTTAACTTTATCAGTTTAAATTTTGAGGGTGTTTTCCGATCAAATCGGAGACGTCCTCAAGAAAGCTGAGTTGCCTAGTGCCCTTAACCTTAGAGCTTGTATGAAGAGAATTGTGGATGTGAAGGAAGCAAGGGAGTTGTGTCAGGATCGTGGCAAGGTGCGCTCTATTGTCTCTGCCTATCCCCGAAAAAAGCGTGACAGTTTGATTAAGTTTGAAATTTATTTAAATTCAGCTTAAATCTAGTTATGGTTAGTTGTAAGAGAATGCCTCAGTTTACTCAGTTAGGGGAGGTACAAGAGTGCCAACGACAAAAAAATCCACTCAGTTCACAGTTACCTCAGTCGCTGGCAATTCAGTTGCCGTCACAATGCGGGCCAACGGCTAATATAATTGTAAGCTGTACTAACCCAAATGTAAAAACATAATAAAGATTATTATCATTATCATGACATCAAGCCTACCAATGAACTGTAAATTTGAAAGCAATATAAATTTTTATGTTTTGAAGGCAATTGTGGTGTAGTGTATAGTGGCAAACCGAGAGTCCCCGTTTCAAAACCACTTGCTGGTACCAATGTATCTTAGATATTTTGCTTCGGTCGTCTAGTTTCTATGATATACAAGCACTTTTAAATATGTAAAATTAAAAAAATAATAATTATTATATGTAGTATAATTACTATAATGTTTATTTACACAACCTAATAGGAAATGAGATATTTACTTTATTTGAAATTATTATTGAAACACTGTTATTTTATATATTGTTTGCCGTTTGTATATTGGTATTCATATTCAAAATGGTATAGTAAAATATTAAGGCATTGGTCCTCCCAACATGACTGTCAAACCTTGACATGTCCGGATTTGTGTCAACTGCGTGACATTGCTGCGGAGATGGATGATACACCCGCGCTCCACCTACTGAACTTTTCATACTTTTACTAGTGGTGTACTTTAATTTATTATTTTTAGAATTTAAGTTGTCATTCTGTAGATGTAATTTTTAATTTGTGTTAAAAGTAAAGTAAAAAAGTGTACATAATTATTTTAGATCAGAATTCGACTTGCCTGGAAATAAGTAGTGGGAGGTCCTGAGTGACGACGACTGAAACAGCCGACTCAGTGCTGCCGAATTATGCCATTTCATTTGTCGATTGTTATTTTATGTTAAATAATAACAATAATAACTAGTTCTATAATATATAATCAAATTTTATGCGACTTAATATCGCGTTTATTAAGGTTTTAACCTTACAAAATAAACGCGATAGTAAGCCGCGTACAAATTGTTTAATTTAAATTTGTTAATGTTAAATATTAGGAAATGTCCCCAAATAAAATAATAATTTAAACATAAGGGTTTTTTTGAAACAAAATATTATAGTAAGACTCGCTGGCATAAGTGTAAATCGTCGTATTTGTTCGTATTCGTGGGCATGAGATTTATGTCAGCTACGTGACAGAGGCTTTGAGATGGATGACGTTCGAGCGCGACCTGCCGACCGCCTGGCATAAATTCACAGGATTTGTCGCCAAATCAAACATTATAATCTCCTCACATAGATTAGAATAAAACATATTGGTATTATTATTTTAGATTTTTTTTATGTCGTCTATTTAAAAAATATATATTTCGTCTTAAGTTAGTCTCAATTAGAAACAAAGAAGTATTATTTTGTTGCTGCCATCAGGCGGGTCGAGGTCAGATGTCAAGTAAATAAAAAAAACCTTCCGCATAGAAAGAAAATTATTTTGTTATAGAAAAAAACCTTTTTGACAATATGATATCTGATAAGTATTGCATGGGATAAGCCAACGCTTTGATATAGTTGGAGGCAATTGTAATTGGATATTTAGGGGAGTACCTATTTGTCTGCAACTCGATATAGGTTGCGGAACCCTTAACTTTCCAAATAATTTTCATTGTTATTTAATATTATGAAGCCTCGGAAATGTCTTTTGTTTAGCACGGCTTTCTTAAAGTTTAGTTTCTGCGTCGTATTTATCAACTGTATTTTGATAATTATATTTTTCAATTGTAATGAAAAGTTTTTGTTTAATGTCAGCTTTTTTTAACACTCCTTAGAAAACCACAAATAGCATTTTCGTTTTCTAAAAAGTAGTGGCTGCGAATTGTATAGAAGATATCTTCTGCCGTAATTGGATCCTCGGACTTTGCCGGATGCGACGGCGACCGGGCTCGAAAACTGGTTCTAAAGAACTTTTATACTATTTTAAAATTGTAGTTGTGTATCCCCATATAAAAGCAGAATATTTATTTGACTTATACTAGTATTTATGACGACAGGCGGGATGTAGTGGTTAGCGCACCAGTCTGTTACGCGGGAGTCCCGAGCTTGATTCCCGGTCGAGGTTGAAGCGGTCGTGTTTCATAGCTTTTATTTGTAATATTAATTAATTTGATAAAAATGTAGAAATATTTATTAATAAAAAATAGAGGCAGATATTTGCTTCGAGTCTGGTTGTCAAAGAGAAGTAGGCAGGGTAGTACCACCATTTACAAGTATACAGTCCATAAAGTGCCTTAGCGTTTCGGGATCAGCTTGTAAGCTGCTGGACCCAACTAGGTTGGCATAATAAATGTGACTGCTACTTATAGTTAATTACCTGTAGTAGCAGTTACCTCCATTCATGGACCGAACTCCTGCTTAACGTCAGGCGAGGTACTGTCTTCACACACAAAAAAATATTTGTCTCACTGCTAGGTTAATTTTCCTTTTTTTGCGTGTAGGATCTATCTATCTTGTCCCGTCATATCTGTATGGACTTGCGCGATGTCTTTTGAAATTTTGGGTCAGTAGTGGTCTTTGTCCATAATGCGTCAATGGTGAGCTTCTTAGTCCTGCCTCAGTTTAGCGGAATTTGTATTGTGGAGCGCAGCGTAAATATTCGTATATAACAATGCCTCTTCGACAAAACCTAAATTTCTGACTATCTTTCGAATACCAATGTACACTTTGTACTTTCTATTTTGTATGTAACCTAAGTTTATCTTAGAAATATTTCCATGCATAATGAAATTTATGGAATAATTTTTTTTAAGCCTTACTATCTCGACAAAATTTGGATGCAACACTTTAATGGATTAAATAACCAAAATAAACGCGATTATAAACCTCAAAATCTTTTCTTTCGTAAACAATGTTTGCGCAAAACCTTACAAAATACTGTTGAAATTTAATTAGGGAATGTTAAACACCGGTGGTTAGGTAATTATTACCCAAAAGTATTTCCAATAGTTAGTACAAGTAAACATGTTTTGTCTTAACCATTAATTAAATTATCTTTGCATAGTATTATGTAAAATCAAAACCAAAATAAACGCGATAGTAAGCCGCATAAAATTTGTTTAATTCATTAGTATCATGAGTCTTAGAGCTATAGTGTGATGAAAATAAAGTTCGTGTTAATAGAATAATATATATTTCACAAATGTTCATTACTTTTCACATGACCGCAATCATCGTAGCAGAAACTAAAAATATAATCTAGGCGATGTTTCAATGCGACACAGTTCTCTCTCAGTTTTATTACATTAAAGCTGTCCAAGTTCTTCGCTCGAATGAACTTG
The DNA here is from genome assembly GCA_905220615.1 of Tinea trinotella. NCBI lineage: Eukaryota > Metazoa > Arthropoda > Insecta > Lepidoptera > Tineidae > Tinea > Tinea trinotella. The sequence continues at coordinate 10,751,905 of HG992317.1, read as the reverse complement.
GTACAAGACTTGTCTCTTTGTCATCCTGTTTATGTCGATAAAATATCTAACCATCAACGTATAATAGAACAAAAGAAATTATTATCTTTTGTAATACACAAAGTGCCGTTTGTTATTTTCGAGGGATTCCTTTTTTTGGTATTTTCTTTGTATTCTCGCGTCCATTAAATGTGGTGGATAAGTGTCTCTTAATAATGTACTCTTAAACAATTGTATTAAATTATATCGTTAATGGCTAACATTTTCCATTAGGTAGATTATCTAATAACGATTATAATATTATAATGGTTTATATGACAAATTATCTATAGTTTGTGTAGCATGCTGATTAACCCTATCAGGCTGAGGTGGGCCCTCCTGGTGTTTGACAGCTTGTTCATTTTGACATGACAGGGCGTTCGGTTTATGACATTAATTGCTTAAGCTAATAGTGACTGTCAAATCTAATGTACATACATTTTATTTAACGGCTGTATTTTTAAATAATAAAGTTTTATTTAGATTAAATTAAATTATATTTCTAACTTAGTAACTGGTATTGATTTGAAATGATTTATGAGCGCAGCAACTAACATGGTAGCTACACTTTGTAGACTGAATTTTGCGGTACGAAATTCAATTTTGTCAAAAACAAGTTTATAAATGAACGAAGCAATCCATTATGGACGTTCGTTGCCTACCATGAATGAGGCATCATTAAAAACCGATTGCAATTCAGCCAATAAACTTAGGGTATATCTAGTCTATACCAATTAATCATTTGCCGCACATTCATTTTCAATAAAATGTTTTTTTAATTATACGCTTTGAACGAAATGAAAACAGTAGTTTGTTTGTTAATTTATAACATGTAATGTATTCAGTTTAATCTGTATGCGTAGTAATGTTTGTTATGGTTTCACATAGTTAGGGCGCACTTGGAGACCTCCATTATAATGTTTGGTCGTGAGTGGCGGAAATAAGACTTGAGCTATACAAAAGGCAACATGACATTATGTTATTGTTATGTCATTGTTATTGAAGAGAGGCCGGGAAAAAGCAAAATACATTTTGTTAGGTAACAAAAAAGGACATCAACAATAAAGAAATATTTTCCTAAAAATATCTTGCGGCGATTTGACAAGAGATAAATGAATAATATCCAATATTAGGTTCTCAAAGGGATCTTTGCTAACGAGGTTTCGCCGAAACCCTGCCAATGTCAACTTGTACTCCCTATCATCTTATGTTGACTCATGACCGAGAAATCGTGTTATATTAACTTGATTATTTGATAGAACCAGGCGAATTGAATTTCTCTTATTTTGTCTTCAATGCTTACAGATTTATGAGCATTAGATGTAATATTTCTAACGCCATATAAGGTAATATTATGCCATTGAATATAAAACTTAATCACTCGAGATATTCTCATATACTTTAGCTACTTTAAGAACAAAATTGAATAAACTCTGGGTAAAATATTCCTAAAATAAAAGATAAGTGTACTTATACAAATGTTGTTGTTTCAAATTATGATTAAGTTATCTTGATGGATGATAATTGGTACTTCAAAAACACAAAGGACATTTTAACAACGATAAATTAAAACGATGCATAATTTAAGAAACTAAATGCTATACCAAAAATTTTAAGGTTGAAATAACGGACCGACAATAAAAAGCTATATCTGCGATCAGCGCGCATATATCTGATTTATTATAAGTAGAGCAAACAGCGGGGCGGCTGCGGTCACGCGATATTGGTGTTCCCGGTAATTCCACGTGAATTTTGGCCGAAGCAAAAATGATAACGCACACCGCTACCCGCTGAGGTGCAATGAAACTAGAAATATTTGACTCGGTGAATTCGATTTAAATGTTTCAATAGTATATTAAACTCCCAACCTAAAAGGTACAATAAAATATAACCAGTATTTATACGATGTAGACAATGTAGAAACTGTAGGGTTCTTGTAAATACGAGTGTATATACATAACTTAATTACATTACATGAATAATAGGTTAGTAAATAGTTAATTATCATTAATGAACATGTTCATATCAAAACATATTTGCTTAAATTCCACCTCAAATTAAGGGCGTTCCCACGAGGATTGACATAAATTACGTACATCGCCTTCTCCACAGAGCTCGCAGGTTTTCATACTTTGAAGGCAGCGTCGGTAAATTAGCGCTAAATACTGTAACTATCGAAATTTACGGCAATTTCGCGCCTTTATTGCGCTCGAGAGCCTCTCTATCTATTCTCAAAGCTTACTTTTAATTTACGAAGCCGAGTTTACATTGGACGATGGAGTTTATAAATTTATTATGACACAAATTCGACGGAAAGCCAACATTATTTAAAAAGGTAGGCCTAAAATTAAAAGATAAATTGACCTAAATTGCGATTTGGAATTCCGTCTATAACTCATAGATGATTCAAAATATTTATTGATTTGCGTCTAAAAATAAATAGTATGTATATATACAAGTATGTTAGTAATACGATTTTAAGCATAGAAATTGTTATTGTTACTGACTTGCAGTGGACAATGAGGTGCGAGAATATTAATTTATTTTAAGTAGCTTAAAACCACTGTTAAATCATACTAAATTACGTTAACAGTGAGACATATCTAAATCAGTTGTTATGTTAGGCGAGCTTTGAGGAGGTTAGTAAAGTTATGCTAGGCGCTCATAGCGTTGAATAAATCGTACATTTGGCTCAGAGACTGTATCCATCTGCTTGCTCGCTTCAGTGAATGAATTTAGCATAACATTCAGAGTTCCCACTGGTGGAACGTTATTATTAACTGTTTCAAAATCGGCGACTTTACAAATCCATGAACATGGATCAAAATTCATTACTACTTATATTGAATCTTTCTGAAAATATGTATCTCTTGTAGATTATTGAACGTACTAAGCGTTCCTCAGCTTCTTTCCGCTCCGACACACTTTTCAATTTCATTCACTCCCCGATCCTCCTTCTTCACTCGCTAGGATAATATTGACCCGGTACATACTCGTAATATGTATGCTTTATTAATGGAGCATATTGTACATAACATTCGATATGCTTTACATTTAGTCTTGTTTTCTCTGAGAGAATATCTAATATCGGTCTCACTGTTCGCGATGAAATTTTTATGCTAAATCGTTTTTCGCGTAATGTAATCGATGTAAATTATTATTTGTGTTTACTCGAATGGATTTCATTATGCTAATGCTGTTTTGTTAAGACAAAGTTTGAGCATTATTTTAGAAGATTTTTTCTCATAAAATCCTTGTGTTATTTCAACGATTTAGGTATTATAATATATTTATAGACTTCTTTTTAAAAGTATATAACCAAATACACTTTAATACCTAACAGGTTTAAATATTTAAGAACGTAGATTAAATTTATACAGCAATTATCAATTCACTATAGCATCTATTAAGAGCTTTAAAACCTATTTCTGTTGCATCTATTTGTGTGTGGACAATTTAGGTTAAAATTTAGTTTGGTTTCAGTCTATTTGATGCTGACGTCAAAGTTTTGTATGTCAGACAGTCATTTATCATTTTAATTAGTTTTAACACTGCGGTTTCAAATTGTTTATGTATGTAAATATTCCAGCGAGTGAGTTTTACAATTTACACAATATAGGAAATGTAAATAATTTGAACTCCCTTAAATTCATTGCATGTCTTAAAGTAATTGAAACAAGTTAAATTGCCAACTTTTTTATTATTTGCTTTTGTGAAGTTCTTTCGGAGATGGTTTTTGCAAGATGCAATATCGCTACGGTCCAAGTGCCTCTTTGTCTGAAAGGGGACATTAATAATGAGTTTGTTTTTGTCTGACTACTGGAGTCTGCCGCCTTTTTACTTATACCAAGACAATTGTTTGAAATGGATCAAGAATATGCAATTTTGTTTTGCTATTAAATTTTGCGAACATCAAGATGGCGGATCCATAACTTTGTTTTAGCTCTGTTATTTAAAAAAAATGAAGTATTATTTAGAAATGCTATTATTTCAAAATTTTGCACTTCAATTCAAATAGGAAAAAATACGCTTGTTACCTTTTTTAAATTTTATAATATTCCTTATAGTACTGTGTTAAAACTAATAAAATGCTTTTCGATATGAAATAAAATAATATACTTACCTTGTTTAGTAGGGGTCGCTCATTAAATACAATATTTTTACATTTGAGGGAATTGCTTTTGTACGAAGAAGACTGGTTTCAGCTTTAGTCTGCATTTTATCGTATGTCGTTTAGTTTTACTACTCCACCAAGTCTATGTACCTAATAAGGCATCAAACGATTTATATATATACTAGATATAAAGTAAATATTTTTTTATTAAAAACCCTCATAATGTGTAATTTAAAGGGTTGGAGAGTCGCTATCTAAATAAAACAGCACCTTAATGTATTTTATTAATTCTAAAAAGCCGTCTATATTAATAAAGTTGTGTTGGGCCTTGCTTTTTGCTGATAACGTTAATGTAAAAACATTTACTAGGTACTTTAGGACCTTTTCTGTCTTATCGTCTCGTTTAGTATAAACTTTTAATATATATATCAAAACGTGTGATGGTAATAAAGTGGAATAATTCTATTATTGTATAACATGCTTGTATGTCTATCAATTTTTATGTATACCGAACTACCAACATTTCTCGCCTCTGCCTAAGCTGGTGATAGGAAGCAACAACTCACCATGCAACCTACAACTAAGAGAAATTCTTTTCTTTATCGTTCCATTGACATATAGAAAAACTTTTCTATAACCGTCGTTCCTCTGTTCTGTAACTCATGATCCTTCAAGCACAGCGTGTAGAGGCATGTCATCAAGCCACCACCAACGAAAACTATAAAAAAAAATCATCCAATATCATTAAAATGTAGTTCATTATTAATTAGAAAGGGATTGTTTATTAATCTTGTTGAACTAGTTAAAGCTGTATTGTCCCTACGGGTACCACTTACAAGGAAAGTACATAAAACCTTAAGTAGATAATTCAAGCTAGTTGCCCCCTCTAAGTTGCCACGCGGGATTGTTAAGGCCTGACCTTGCCACTACACCAACTTGTGTTAATTTTCATTCTCAGTTTGTTTACGTTTATATTTATGTCATAAGTTAAATGTTATATTGTTCTTGTTAAGGTTTGAGTTAAAGTTACAATTTTGCTGCTATTTAGGTAAGATATTTTCTATTTTACTAATTATCTTTTCTTTCACTTCCCTTACTAAAGAAATCACCGGATACATCTCCTAAAGGTTAACTGGTAAAAATGCCTTTAGGTATTGAGTTCGCCTCTTGTAAACTTTTGTAGTTATTTATGTGCAAAAAATAATTCTATTATTATTATTATCTTTAATAATAAAACATTAATAATTCTTGTAGTATTATATGAAAAGATATTATTATAACATTTGTTCTCGTGAAATTTGTTAAAGCCAATATACACGTAAATATGTTGAATCATGTCATAATCGAATTTCAATAATTTGCTACTTGGGTATGTTCGAAGTGTTATTCGTTGTAAGTTGTCGTAAATTCTCAGCGAGCATGTCGCCGGTAACTTCAAACTTTGATAATAATCGCTACGTGGAAGTGCCACTCTCGTGTATGGCACGTTTTGAGAAATTGTCGCAAGTCTCCGTGACTCCTAAACGTGCAGAAATTTGCGAGTTTCAGTTACTAAACCTCTGGGTAACTAACAGATTTCGCCAATGTTCCTTTTGAGCAGACGCCATAAACAAGCTGGAGAGAGTTCATTAAAAGTTTTCAATGTTTTGTTGAGTCACAAAAACTCGTCTAAATATACAAAATTTATTAAGAGTTACTTAGAACTTGGTATTTTCTTTATAAATAAATAATGTATGCGTATATATTATTCTATTGAGGTTTTCTGAGAATTAAAGACTTTTATTCTTTTTTTGTTGTAATCGTATAACTATTTCTAGCTTAATGTTTAGTTGCTAAATTCATGTAAAGAAATTCTAACAGAGTTTTAACAATAGTAAGTTCTCAAACTTTATTTTCACAAAATTTATGTTTACTTTTGCTTTTTTAGTGTAAAAAATAAAGATAAGCGTCTTAACGAAACAAACACTTTTAACTTATAGATATAACAAGAATGTTTATTTGCCTATATGTGAAAGCCAATGGCAGTTAACTTACGGGGCGGCCAAGTTCTATTGTCTAGTTGTGTGTCGGTGACGGAACGTCGGTGGCCGGTTAATTCCACTCGGACGTTAGCCTCCGGCCTCTGGTGATGTCTACTCTTTGACATATTGCAACCGAGCGGAGATGTTTATTGGATGTCGTGGTTTGTCACGTGAATTACAACTTTCTCCTCTTTATTTGTGTTTGACATGCGAAACGAATTGTTCGCTGCAAACGAAATATCATTTCTAAGCTCTAAGAACAAAACAAATAAGAGTGCGAATATTGTAGTTATAAATCAGTTTGGCTTTTCTCTGTCTTTTCTCTTAAACTTTTCCTGTTTGCATGCGTTTTGTGAGCGGAACTTAAATACTTACATTTTCCTTTACAATTTGGCTTTGAAGACAGCAAAAGTACATTTGACATTCTCTGTTGAGACAAGAAAGTTTGTCAAGTAGCAAATTGCAGCTTGCGGAAGAAACAGCGTTGGGGTATTTTGCATTCTGGACAGTTGTACAAGTTTAAAGGACAAGTTGGAGAACATCTTGCCGGCAATTTAACACTAGCCGGGCGACAGCTCTCTTAATTTGGGACAACTTTTCTTAAATAGTTTTGAAATAAATTAGCTCGCGGAGATTTTTACACCGCGCCATTATTTTTTCTATTTAGATTGTAGTGCTTGGGGAATTAGCATTTAAATTTTACCTCAAATTTTAGAAAATCCCCCATTACAAAGAAACTTTAAATGTCAAAAGTTATACTATTCAGGAAAATTACACTTTATATTAAGTTGTTAAAATGGAGTCTCTGCTGTATGAAAAGATGTTCTTTAATGGAATGTTGGGTTAATTTGTTTTGCGCTGAGGCCGCGGTGTGTCGTCTTGAATGATTTAGTGGGAGTTACTCACATTACTTGATAGCGATACAAATTAAATTCGTTAGGCTGTATATGTACGTACATTCTCAAATTAATCCCTTGAACGTGTAAGATTGAATGCGTCACAGAGCGTTCTAATTTCTAATTTATTTAGGCGATGAACATTCCAATTTCATGGTGTCTTCTCCGCGATGCAACGAATAAGTAAGTTCACACCACGAAATTGAGTGGGCCCGTAATCTCTTAGAGGCTTGACATTCGGAGATAATAGGGAGTTTCCCTCGTTGGCGGTATTTGTTAATTTCGTTCCGGAGCCAATGTTTACTTTCCTCTCACACCTTCGCGACACCTCTTAGAAATTAGATTACCTACACGTATTTATTCTCTTTCCTTCGCACACGCCATGTGCCCTCCTAATGCTCCCTGTAGCATGGAATTGCTGGATTGTTTTTTGAGTGCAGCTTTATTTTCTCAGTTAATGCTGTGTTATTTGACGTGTGCCCGTTACAGCCTCCGTTTCTATGGGCTCCTGCTCTTTGTCAACCGTGGCTTGTTTTTGTTCCGGTACACTAGTTTGTATTTATTTCATATACTTACGTTATTTTTTCTTTTATGTGTCTTAGGATTTTTGAGGTCATTATTACGTGAGAAAAGAATTTAGTAGCAAAAATATTTCCATTTTTTTTATATATCAAATATATAAGGAATAAAATTACAATCATAATTATAAAAACACCTCTGGCCGGGGTGTAGTGACGGCGACTAAGGCCAAGAGTCTAAGAGTCAGTTTTGTTTAGCTTATCGGCACTCTTGAACCTCACTTTGCTCACGATCATACAAGTAGAAGGCACATGTCGCGTCATAATAATAATAAAAAAGAATGTATAGCTCTTACATACTAATAAATAATATTTCAATAGAGTTTCATTGGACTTTCCCATTTATTGCTATAGGAATTATTAAGTGGTGCGCTCGCCGTGAGGCCATAAACCACATTTAATATCGTGTGTTCCATATAACTTTGCACTCTTTACCAACTATAGCCAATAACAGGCCGCATATTAGTTTTCCTCGTCAACGGGGTTGCCATTGCCATTGAATTTTTAAATTTTATACAATTTTATTGGTACTTTGCTTAATACTAAAACTGATCACTACTGTACTACATCCGCAAAAATTAGGTGCAAATAAAAAAAAAAATGACAAAATACCACTGTGAAGATGTAAAAGCTTTTCTATTTATTGTAAGAGTCTTGTATTACTTAATAAATAACTTACACCGCCAGATAGGTTGGACGGTAGAAAAATTGTCCTATTAAAAACCAAAACTATTTTAACGTTGCGTGGGTTTTGTTATTTTGATAGAATAAATAAAAGAATTAAGATTGACCAAAAAATCCTACTATCAGTTAAAGCGTTATTAATATGCTACGATTATTATGAAATTTTATCAGGATCGATAGAAAAATCAATCCGTCGACTCTGTGTAATGGTGTCGTGGCAGTTAATAAATGGTTTTATAAATAACTAAATACGAGTACTACTATAATAAAAGAAAAGTAAGTCACATGACACACTCTGATGAATTTTCTATGAAAACTATAACAGCTTGTTACAAGTTCCAAGTGTCATTAGAACAAATAAGATTTCTGTAAAGTTTGTGTGGCGGGGGCATTGTTCTGTCAAATTAACGTTACAACCACTGATTGCTTTATATTTTGACTTTGTTAATTTGTAATCTTCAGTGCTAATTATGTCAGATTAAATATAGATTTTTATCTCATTTTCATAATGGAATGAGAAAAACACTGGTAATAATTATTAAAACAGCAATTTGTATCTACATGCCAACAGGTGTCAAGCTAATTAACTCAAGCTTACTAGAGTCTGTCTAAGCCGAAATGACGCGCCCCTCTACAGCAATTACGCACAGGAGCAAATATAAAATATGGATAAAACACACCGAAAATGCAATTGTCATTTAATTGCTGGTTAGACACAAAAGGAGGAGCACGCTAATGAAGTATAATAGTATAGTTAGTAATATTTGTATTCACACATTTAAATAAACTAATAAAGTGGAGGGGCGCGTCATTTATAGTTAGACAAGCTATACATCGCTAGTGGTTTTTGAATTATTTTTCGCTTCATCTTACATTTGAAAATAAACTGGCTTTGGTAATACTTTTAAAGTCTGTATGCTTCATTGTACCTTGACCCTGCTTCGTTTTAATATTTTAATAATCAAAATGTTGATATGAACATCTTTATCCAAAAATAAGCAAAATTTTCTATTAAGTTAAAATAAAAGAGAGTCGTTACTCGTTATGTTGCAATAAAGGCACCCCCGAGGCCACTAAAAGGGCTCGATTCACAGATGGGTACCCAAATTCAATTGTAAAAAGATCGAAGATAACCATATTAGGATCTCATTTAGGTCATTTCCTATATGATTCTTTCTTAACTGTAACAGTATATATCCTTTTACTGTTATATCCTTTTACTGTAAGATTTCTTTGTTTCAAGTCTATCTTTTCGTTAGATAAGACATATACTTTTTATCATGGCTTTTTACCATAATCTTAAGCGGAGCGTCGAAAAGCATATCTTGGCGGGCATAGTAATATTTATATTTATATGTCATCGGCCATAGATAATTCTCATGTGCATAGAAGCTGATAAAATGATCACTCTCTATCATATGTGAGCCATAAATGTTATTTAAAAGATGTACCTTGTCACTATAGATTAGGAAAAATGGTTATGTATGTATTTGTATATTTGTCTCATTTCTCTATGACCCTGGCCTTCTTTCTCTTGCTCACAATTTTTAGTTGCTCCTATTGTTTGAAAGGTTGGCACAACGAGCATTAAGCAGCAGACTTAATTAGCATTAAGTTCGCCTTCGTGCACCATAGTACGGCAAGGTTGAACTAAATAAATATTAAACACGGATAGGGTGTTATAGTTTGGTCGATTTTACTCTACATCCTGTCGCAGGTGTCTGAAGTCACCGATGCATTTTATGGCAGCTACTCAACGTCCATGTTGTCCAACAGGGTCACATGGGATTATCCGGGAGCTGAGTAACGTTTTATTGGTGTTGTAATCATGTTACAGCGCCCAGGTGGAATTTAAAGTAGCTTATGTTAATGGATATTGTGGTGTTGTGTGTTGTTTACTTGTTTTATGATTTTTTGGGGGATTTAGTAATAAAAATTGATAGAAAATATCTCTCTAGTCGGCGTAGTGAGGACGACTGAAGAAATCTTAACCAGAAACGTTTTATTCGGTCGTCGGCGCTCTTGGAATTACTATGGCTTATCATTAGGAAAATCGAAAAATAAAAAACCTTCCAGCGGACAAATATTATCCATATCTTTCATTTGCTTTCGTCATTTTGTTCGTTTATATGATAAATTAAAATAAAAGTCATATAAGCTTTATTTCTGAAACAGGTTTGCAAAACTATCAGACATGAACACCCTCAACGTTCATTTCTTACCTTTCTCCCAAAGATTGGCTGGTAGAGAATGCTTTTTAGTGTTTACCTCGTCCATTGTGTTTTGTTATTACTGTGCAATAAATAATTTAATTATTATTATGAAAAAAAAAAAAAAACTGAATACCAAAGTTTTTAAAGCCTAATTCTCTATTATGAATGTTTATCCGACGATGTACTCGTAGATGAGAGGTAATACTAACTATTGTTTAAGTAATAACGGATATTTCCCCCTATTAGTACATATCCTTACTTTCGTCTAAGCAGCTAATCAAACAATGCAGATGCTAGTTTGTAGCGGTTTGACGTAAGCTCTTTCCTATACATTTTTAACGCTAAAGTAGACTTAAGTAAAGTCTTTAAGTGTGGTGAGAGCGGACATTAATTTGTTTATTTTTTACATTATTTAAATATTTATGGATATGGGGGAAGCGAAGAAGTTTTGTCAGGATCGTGGCAAGTAGCGCTTCAATGTCTGTCTATTCCTGCGGAAAAAAGGCGTAACAATTTGATTTGATAATAATTAAACGTAACAATATTATAACTTGTTATAAATTGAGTGATGATAAAAATAATAATTATATTATAAGTAGTGTTGTCCGTTCTCTATCTGAACAATAATCGTTAAAGTTGATTGTCTGTCGACAAAAGATCGGGAAGTTGAGTCTACTTTAGTACGTCACTAATGTAATCTTAGTTTTAGTGAGTAGGCGCGCGCTACCGTTGGCAATTTTTATTTATTTTATAAATAAGCTCGTTAGGATATTTCATAATTACATTATAATTATTGTTGGCGCCAGTGCCCTTCTTAATAGAGCTTCACATATGACAGCACTCCACCTGATGTTTAGCTGGAGTGCGGTCCATAGAATGCAGAGGGGTTTGCTAGTACTAGTGCAAATATATTGAAATTCTTTAAAAAATTATAACTAAGCATATTTATTAAAAGAATTTCAACGATGATGAATAATGATCGCGGATATGTAAAGACAGCAATTTCTCTAGGCATCTTCTCGATCGATTACTTTCAGATTTCTTACGTAGTCGTGGTCGTTGTAAGTGGTGGCACTACTCCGAATCGGCAGACTACCACTCTTTGATAACCAGATCCAGAGCAAATATTAGCCTCTTTTGTATATTTAATAAATTAATAAATGTCAGAAATAAAAGCTACAAAGAAAATATTGGCTCCGACCGGGAATCGAAATCGAGACTGTACGCGTAACAAACTGGTGTGCTAATCAATTCGCTTAGATAGTGTTTGTTTTGGTAACTTATTCTAAGCTGTTCGGAAATTGGCGTGGAAACTAGTTGAGAGGAATGTTGCACCTTCATTACAGAGAGATCGTAAACGAAGATTTTCTCAAGTCTTGATAGCATTCCGCTTACTTTGTAAAGGTTTTCCTGAATTTTTCACTTCATTTGCCAGTTTCGGTACCGGTACTTTGATAGAAAACTATTTTGAATAAGTTTTTTTTTGTTATTAGAATACAATGTATTAGAATATAAACACTGGTTCATTTAGGGTTTAAAGGCAAATAAGTCACTTATTCAATTATAGTCACTTAAAGTAACCATTGAATCAAGGCGACCGTGGTGTAGTGGCAGTGCAATGGTTACACAAACTGAGACGACGAATTCGAGACCACCCGGTACCAATGTATCTTTGATATATGTACTTTGGTTGTCCTGTTTCTATGATACAAGCACTTTAGTAGCTTAGTATAGAAATGTAAAAAAAAATGCGATATTGTGAATAGTTAGCACTTATGGATTAATTGTTGCTTACCACTAATTCTATTTGGGTCACCCTGTAAAACAAAGAATTATATTTTGTGTTTTTTTTTTATTGCGATGCGACTTTTGACCTTAACTTGCCTGAGGGTAAGTAAAGGTCTCCCCTGAGCAAGGTTCCAAGAGCGCCGACGACTGAGAAACAGTCGCTTTTGTCGCCGTTACTATATGTGGTTAGACGCAATTAAAAAGTGTAATCTTATATTATGATCACATAATTTATCCTCAAGAGAGCTGGGTTGTCTATAGTGCCCATAACCGTAGAGCTTGTATGATAAGAATTGTGGATGTGAGAGAAGTGAGGGAATTGTGTCAGGATCGTGGTAAGTGGCACTCCATTGTTTCTGCCTATCCCTGTGGGAAAAGGTCGTGACAATTTGATTGATTGATAATTTATGAACTATCATGATCACATAGTTTGTTATGGACAAATTAATACATTTAGAAAAACATTTTAAATATAAGCGCATTTTCCGAGTATTATTAGATGACAACATTCTTGTTAACGAATGCAAAGATAAAATACATCGAGTTTTACGAATATATATATTATAATTGCTATAAAATTCTAAATAAACATACGCATACTTCCGTTTCCTTGTTATTGTACTTGATATACGGGAAATGGAGGGTATATTAAGGAATTTCGTATGCGCGTACATATTAATAGGTATACATTATTTTTGGAATATCATGATCATTGTTTATTATTAATATATTGATCTCTGTGATTTAATAAACTCATATGTTGGCATAGTACTACCCCGGATCGGCAGATTGGGTACCACTGCCTACCACTCTTTAATAACCAGACCTGAAGCAAATATCTATCTTTATTTATTTTTTGCTCCGACCGGGAATCGAACCCCTGGACTTTACGCGCAACAAACCAATCGCTGACCGTTCATCCACGCTTGTCGTCTAAATTTTAAAAATTTCATTATAAGAATTTAAATCTATTACCTAAAATATACAACCACGCTTTATTAGTGCTACAGAGGCTGAATAGGTTGCTGCGGTGCGGAAGAGGTGACTTGTAAACGAAAATGCACAGCTCTACTACCGCAGGCCCAGTTGAGCGCTAGTAGTATAGATTATTATTTTCTCAAGGTAAACCAACCACATCGCGCGAAGAATCGATGGGGGAAGAAAGGTTCTAGAGTAGAGACCACGAACCAGAAGCGTAGGTAGGCCTCTCACTAGGTGGACCGACGACATAGTGAAAGTCACGAACCAGTGGATGCATCTGACATCTTGTCGTTCGGAATGGCCTTCTAAGGGCCCATGTGATGATGATGATGAACCCAGTCAAATAACTTCCTACAAATTACAATACATTATTATGTTATGATGAAAATGACATTTAAAAGTAATAGCAGTCTCCAAATGTGTAATATGTGTGAGTCATGTTTTCAACACGAAGGCGTCGGAAGTAATTTGCATTCGCACAAGTGTGGCAGACGCGATCGTATTGCCAATATTCTAAATTGATACTTGACATGGGGTTACTAATGTATCGCTTCGTACTACATCTTTTTCAAATATGACTTTTATATTGCCATCTCCAACTCTTAAATATACATTAGCTATAGAATTTCTTATCGACGAAGTGCTTCTTGCGAAATTTGGCGGGCGACCTCCTTTTTTTAAATTTATTTAAATGTGAACCTATTTTTGTAAATTTAATTATGTTCTTTTTTTATCATTCACTTGGATGTACTTATTGTGCTTTCTAAATTGACTTATTTTTTTGGAACAGCTTTTTAAATATTAAAACTTACATTTAATATTTAAATTATTAAGATAAAAAAAACATCTCGTTTGTGTCAAGACCCCTACCAAAGTTTCATTACAATCTGATCAATGATTTAACAACTCATAGAGAACTACATACAAACTTTTATCTATATAGATATAAAAGTATTACAGCTGTAGGAATGTAGGAAGTAAAATTTACTTATTTTCAAGTTAAGTATTTAAAGTCCGGGTGGCTTCATTAAAAAAATCGCTGAATAACCATATAAACTTACGGTTTCTCGTAACTGAACGTTCTGGAAGTTGGGACTTGCGACTCTGTTTTCAATGCAACTGCTTTCAATGTCTTTATTTAAATAACTCTATTTCTATTTAACATGTATTGTACATATATAATTTTTAAATATATAAATGGTAGACACAATTCAGGGTAGTACCACCCAGGTATACAGTCTGTGATTGGTGGTACTACTGCGGCCTAGTTGAAACCGGCAACTTATAAACTAATCCCAAAATGCAAGTGAGTAACTTCACGGTCTGTACACTTGACAGTCGTGGTACTACCCCGGATCGGCAAACTGGGCAATTGACCACCGACTGTCTGCCTACCTCAATTATTTTCGAATTTCTGAGACGTTTTGGTAATGTTATAATGAGAAGGGACTGCTTCCGTGTGAGAGTGGTTCGTGTTAATTTTTACAGGATCCTCGGTTGCAGAAAGACATTACGTTAATTTGGTTCCAGAGTCCAGTACTCAACGTTAAGTTACGGTGGACGTGCCTTCTCCAACACCACACTATTTTTACCGCAGAGTAGAGATAACATAGAGCAAGCCCATTTCCTTCTAAGCCACACTTTATCGATGGTTGTGCCATTATGTGCTATAGATGTTTAGCACAATTTATTTAAGGCATGGGCAACTAAATATTTATAAAACACAACAATATAAAACTCTAGTTGTTATACGAATATGTATTTGTTTATTATTAATATTCATATAAATCATAAAGATAACGTTTAGAGTTTGAAGGATCCACGGTTATAGGATGGGGAGAACGAGTTAAGAACTGTAGAGCATGTATTTGTGCAATACAAATTTAACCAATCAAGTGCGTTTTTTTTTTTTTTTTTTTTTTTTTTGCGATCTACGTATGGCATACTCTAGTATTTTTACTATTATGTTCGTTTGAGTTTCTTTTCGTGGTTAGTAATTTAGTTAGCGTTTAGTGTTTGCTGTGCCATACCCTTTATTAGTTACGACCAGGAATCTAATTTCACTCGGTTTAATTTATACTTGAAGTTGACGTCCTCATGAAGTAAATGGGTTTTTATACTAGTATTGAAAATTGGAGTGACTGATTTTATTATTATTATTTTACTTTGTTTGTTGTTACAAAATGAATATGTTTGAATCATTTATTACAATTAGTGATTTGATTTAAAGATGCAATGAAAGTGTCTTAGAAATAATTATAAATTTTTGGACTTAGAAATGGCAAAGAGTGTATTGTTAATAAAAGTATAATATTTTCCTTCTGTCGATTAGAATTTTCGGTGAATGTTCTTTTAATGTTTTCTAATTTTATTAGGCCTATCCCTGTAGGAATTGTCTCTACAATTCCTGGCCATCTCTCCTTACTGAGACAATTGTAATACAACATATACATTCAGTACTAAATTTAATTATAAAATAATTTTGCTTATGAGATTTTTAAAATATATTTATAATAAAGTAAAAGTAAGAAAGATCTAAGCCCTATATTAAGCTATTTTCATACAAAAAAGACAATTTGTAGCACATTGATATAGAACATAGCAGGAATAGTAGACATAGCCTGTAGAGAATATCGCTTCGGATTATATACGTTGTAGGCGACCTAGAAACTTCCCTTATTTTATGGACGAGGCATTTTTCTGATTTTTATATTTTAATTAAGTTAAACTCTTTAACCTTGTTTCTACATCGTCTTTTTACTCCTACAAGGATAGCATCCTCATTCCATTGACCGAATTGACAGTGGGACTAAATGGTTTAGTGTGTCGTTTCTTTGTCAAACAATTGACAAATGAGATGCTTTACTAGCTCATGTATTTTTCTCCTTGTTACCTTGGATCCTTTGGCCGAAGCTCAGGCCAGCATGGTGCAACTGAAACTAAGTAGGTGTTTTCAGTTGACTAGATAATTAAATATCAATCAATCAAATTGTCACGCCCCTTTCCCACAGGGATAGGCAGAGACAATTGAGCGCCACTTACCACGATCCTTACACAACTCCCTTGCTTTCTTCACATCCATAATTCGCTTCATATAGGCTCTGTGGTCTGTGGTCTTGAGAATATCTCCGATTTGGTCGGAAAACACTCTCCTGAGCCTGCCTTGTTTAACACAAAAAAATCCAAAAAGTGATATTTATTTATTTATTTTGTGGCTCGACATATAACAGCACTCTGGCTGATGTTAAGCTGGAATGCAGTCCATGAATGGCTATCACCTATTACAGTTAAATAACTTTAAGTAGCTGGCACATCCACTATGCCGCCCTAGTTAAAACCGTTAACTTTTACAAGCTTATCCCGAAACGCGATTAAGTCACTTTACTGTTTGTATAGTCGCGGTACTACCCTGGATCAGCATAATGGACACCACTGTACCTCTACACTACCTAATTTATATGAATAATAATAATTTCTTCTTCTATATAGCGTTTGTGCAGAGTAATCTTTACGCATCCCTGTAATTCTTATTAACACAAGCTTCCGTTTAACTCATAAAAGTCGTGTTAGGTATTCTCTGTAGATAGCGGCGCGAGGCCGGCGAGCATCAAATGGATGTTTTTCTTATTTTTCCTCTAAAACCAAGCCACGATATTCCTTAACACTGAGATACCGACACATGAAGCAATATTGAAGGTAAATTTTTAATACGATCGTGCCTTAAATATGCTATGAAGGAAATCTTCGAATTTTCAAAACTTTTAGTCTTAGTCTGTTCGTACACCAGTACACTAAGCTAATCATCTGAACCTCACCTAGACCTAATCGTTTTGTTAGACGTTAGACGATAATTATAAATTAATCTAAAAACCACCATTGGTTAAAAATGCAGCCACCATTCATTCAATTTTGGTCGCTTTGTGGCCTTATTTGAAATAAAGTTTTGTAGCTATTTTACATTCACGTTATTTTAAGTCTGAATGCATTATTAATCTTCATAGTGTCGGCGATGCCGTTCTTTTGTTCTGGAGGAAAGGATTCATTTTTACACTATTTTAAGTTTTTTACATTTTAAAGATTTTGACTTTAATTTAGACGCTATTTTTTAGACAATATAAATTTGTACTAGTATCATTTTGGATTATTATTCCTTTGAAAAAAATAATAACTTTTATATTGTAGAAAATTATCCCAACAACGGATATATTTTAATTTGTTTAATGTTTTCATATTAACTTATTTTTGTACATTCATTTTTACAAAAGAATAAAATTGTCACTTTGTCAAACGAGAAAAGTACAAACGTATTATTTTTACATAAGTTTTAATTAAAAACATTAAAGACTTTTTGTACACAGTATATAGGGTAGGTTTATTTGTCAAATACTTGTATATATACTAATCTTGTTACATAACATAGTTCAAAATTAGTCTTGTAATAACCATAAATGTATAATGACTAGTCATCACATTAGCCTGTCGAAAGCGATTAGTCGCGTTGTTAGCTGACGTCGAACATACACACATTTGCGGTTGATATTGGATACACACGGCTACATGATTAATTTGCATTAGAATACGATGGCGGAATGCACTTTCCATTTGTGTTAGGACCGCAATAAGTAAACTAATTCGGGTTGTTTCGTTCTATTTCCATTAGCCTTAAAATTGCAACTGTTAATTACAAACAATTTAAATATTAGTGTTCATGGTTCGCCATATTTCTATTGCTTTGTGATTTTTTATTGAGATGCGGAATCTAACTGTGACGTCTAAGAGCGTCCAAGAGCGCCGAAGACATTTTATTTTACGCTTGTCTCAGTCACCGTCACTGTGCAGGCTTCACGTTCTCTTACATAAATAAACAAATCTGATTATTATTTCATTCACTGGTCATTGTGTTACAAAGTATTTAGAAGCGAACGGAGAGCACATGTGTGGGTTCAGGTAAGATTTGAACAAGCAAAGGTAATTAGTGAACTGTGATTAACGATATAAAGTATTAACTCGTTCTAAATTTATTAAAAGACTCGGAAAATTTAGAAGTTAATATTTTGAACTGATCGTTAGAATCCTAATGAATTCAGAAACGTTCCAAAACAATGATACATTGGTATCGGATTTCGGCAAATCGCATCTGTCATGCCAATAAAAACTTGTTTAGTTTTAGGATCCTGACTACCCAGTATAATGTACAGCCAAAAAAAAATTGTCGCGCCTTTTTCTCACAGGGATAGGCAGTGACAATGAAGCGCCTCTTACCACGATCCTGACACAACTCCCTCGCTTCTCTCACATCCACAATTCTCATCATACAAGTTCCCTGGTTATGGCACTAGGCAATCCAGCTTTCTTGAGGATGTCTCCGATTTGGTCGAAAAAGCCAAAGGGCCTGGGCTTGCCTTGTTTAACGCATCCATTCACATCAGATTTATAAATGTACAACTAATATAAAGAATAAGCCCTCCTCAGCCTCGATTACTGTCGCAATTGATTTTTGTAGATATTCAAATGGAGTCCATTGAGAGTGAATGGTTGATGTATTTCTACGACACTGAATATATCTGCGAGTTTTCCGGCGGTTAGTTTTTATTGAACATTCCCACGACTCTCTCGCAACGTTCCACGCTCTTTCCCAATACTTTTTTAAACAAGATTGATGCGAATAAAATATTTCCTATAAAGACTAATATCTGCTTTTTTGATGCTATTGTCGCGATTCTATTTTGATATAGGTACTTTTTTATTGTGGCTCGTATAATAACACCTTGCCTGATGTTAAGCTGGAGTGCAGTCCATGGTGACTGTTAGTACAGCTAGATAACGGCAGTTTTAAGACAACTTTAAAGCTGATTTCGTAACGCAACTAAGTCACTTTACGGTCTGTACACTTATAAGTGGTGGTACTCGCCCCTGCGTAACTACTCTTTGAAAATTTTAAGATGGTATATGATTGTGTTTTGGTTATAATATTATTTTTATGATTTTAGCTCCATCTGTAAAAGGTAATTTATTGTAAAAAGGAATGTTGTTGTTTTCATGTAAATTTAATTTTACAACTTCATAATTATTTTTTACACACATGATATCATCAACATTTCAAAGCTTTATAAGTATATTTTTAATATTCATAAACAGAATTACCGTAAATCTCCGCGCATTATCTTGGTTGAGAAAACACAACGTACTCGGATTAGGTGTAACGATTTTCACAGCAACTATTACCTTCACATATTTTTCTATCTTTCTTTCATAATAGTGTGCCTCTATAAAATTCATAGTCGTAAGGGGAAAATATTATGAGGGTAGATATAAAATGGCTTAATATATAGGTTGGTCGGCAGTCCGCAGGTTATTGCATTTACCTTCCCAAGCTCTAAGTTCTTGTGTCTATAGACTAGAAGTTACTTGGGCTTTTATTCTTTATCATTTTTTACATAATGTTTTAAATCATTAAATTTTTAATGAGATTCAGGCGATTTTGAATGCACACTAATAAGCGTTCTAAAAGCAGAATCAAATAATTGGCTGTATTGACTTTAGAGTGTGGAAATTGATTTTAGAATTTAAACTGTTTTTTTGTCATTCTAGATATTTCACGTTAGGCTTAAACGTAACGTGAAATATCTGTTAGCGAAGCTTTATTTATCTTTTTCACTCGTCTATCTATTACATACAGATACCTTTATTCGACGTTCTAACTAAAAATAGTTTTTTTACTTAAAACAATATTGTAAAAAAATAACTTATCTTTTATGCGGATGCAGGCAAAGTTCAATGCAAAACAGATTTTAGTTTAAAATCCATAGTTTTAATTAAAAGTTAGTACATCCCAAAGCTGCGGGACACTGGCGTGAATCATATTCATTGCGGAAACAACGGCTCCCCAGGGTCGTATTGAGCGTTCCCGGGATCGTCGGACCGGACATTCTAGTTTACATACAAAAACTTACTAGTTTTGCTTGTGAAATAAAAAATATACGCTCATTTTATAATTATTCCTCATAATACTTTTGAAGTTTTGTTATTTCACCAACAATTGTTATTTGTGTGTGTTTGGTTAAGCCATTGTTTGTTATTTTATCTTTGACAATACAATTATCTTGTGTAATGAAACACAATGTATAAAGCAATTGGGTGTACCTCAATAAATATAAGCGAAACGATTTCACCCCGCCAACTAGATGCTAGCAAAATTAGCAATGCACAAACTTAATACATTCCAAATAACAATAAAGTGCCTTATCTACTGTTGTGCCTTTATCTAAGGGAGCATTCCTACTAAACAATGAGGAGGCGAACGCGAGATACTGTGCAAATGAAGGGCCGGCCATTTCTGGAGGGGACTAATTTATTGTGGCCCAATTGAATTTTCATTTGACAACAATCGGCCGGGATTTTAACGGGATTACTCACTATATCCTGTTTATATTTGTCTAAGCCGTTCTTGAATATTAATATTATTAAAGTCCACTTTAAATTATTAAATGTTATTAGATTTCATAAAGGGGTTATGTGATTAAAATTATTATAAGATAATTAAATTTTGTGTTTGTTTTATGTTAAAATGACATTATTTTTATCATCAATAGCAAGTGGCGCCTATCTTTGTGGAAAAAAAGCGTAACAATTTGATTGATTGTTTTTGGTGAGTGGTCTCGAACTCGTGCTCTTCGGTTTGTGTAACCATTGCACTGCCACTACACCACGGTCGCCTTGCTCATTTGATCATTACTATTAAATGTTTATTAGCATCAATTGTCACGCCTTAGTTTCCACAGAGATAGTCAGAGACAACGAATAGTCACTTTCCACGATCCAGGCATAACTCTCTTACTTCCTTTACAACCATAATTCACTAACTGGGCAATGAAGAACAGAATAATAAAATTAATTATATTAGAAATAACAAACACATTGAGAATTGTGGATGTAAGGAAATGTCGCCACTCTCATTGTATCAGTGGGAATTCAGACGTGACAATTTGATTGAATGATTGACGATGAAGTCATGAGTGGCACGCCACGCCAGACATAAAGTTGCAGAAGTTGTCATAGGCAAAATATTTATATTCTCTTCAGGTCCTTTTTATCGAGTATTCTAATTTAGATCATGAAATGTATGCCGTTATTCCAAAAAAGAGGGTTGTTTGTGAATTCGTGAAATTCCAATCAAGTCAGTACTCGGCATGCATTTGCAAGAATTTGATTTGGTTCCATTGGATGTGGGACAAAGGATATCACACATTAAGTCAGCCAGTCAGTTCAAATGTTTGCGGAGGAGGCAATAATGGTCACGTCACCGACTCATTTGACTATGCAAACATCAATATCTAAGATCTAGATATTACGGCCGGATTGATTTTGTGATATACGAGTATAGTCTAAAGTTATTTTATTATGGTAGTTAAATTGAATTTCTAATTGTTGGCAAACTGATGTAACGTACTCTACCCGATTCTCATGAAACCTACTACACCTTCTCCTACATTAAGAGCAACTTTGCCACCAGCTGAACTTTCATCAGTTGAACTTGCGTTGGAGAGTGTCCTCCAACTGGAATTGACCAGTCTGCTATCTTTAATTAGTTTTTTTATGTGCAAGCAGCTAGACTCTGGAATGACCTGTCGCAACCCAAAAGGTCTCCTTAAAATAGCGTCGACCCGTCGATCCTTTAAATATTTTTAGAATTTTTTATAGTGCATGTTTTTATTTAAGTTTTTATTGAGTATGAATATTTATTTACTATTTAAATACTTTATATTATATTTTCTATGTTCTGTATTTATTTAATCTATACGCTTTTCTTCAATTAACTATTTCTCTATTTTTTCATCCACTCCATTTCTCCTTTTGCTCTCTGCACAAAGGCACTAACAGGCAGAGCAGTAAACCTCAAATATTAGATCCGCCTTTTGTACATTTTATTACAATAAAGAAAAATAATAGATAATGTATATTATATGTATTAGAACAGTGTTGTGAAGAATAAAAAAGTGTTATAAATATGACAACGAAAAGGTTTTATTGAAAGTTGCTTATCATAGTTGAGAAGTTTTGCACATGTGGAGAGGGGCAAAGTTTTTGGTATTCCAACCGCAATTGGTTCTAGCATTCGCTGCTTTATAGACTATAAATACAAGAACTGTGCGCAACTATTGTACTAAATGTGCTGTTTTAAATCTCACATACACACACATGTCGAAGTAAATTTTAAATTATTTAAAAAATTCGCTTATAAATCGACATAGTTTGAACACTTTTTGATTTGAATATCCAATATTGTTTTGTCGCGACAAGAGCGACTCGGAAGGGATCGAATAAGTGAGAAACTTTTAACTGAAATAATATTGTCGTTGTTGGGGAAAGGTCGGTGACGGTTTGCTTTTCCTTCTGGGTACTTATGAGACATTCCCTCCTGACTTATTCGGATATTTTTTCTCTAAGTAGGCTTTTAGTATTTTTATATGAATACATTTCATATTTATTATGAACTTTTGTTCAACTTTTATGATTAGTTTCAATAGTTATTTATATAATTCAATTCAATAGTTATGTAATTCGAATGACATAACTATTACTTGATTTTGTTTCCATATGTGTTGTAGCTATCTCTATTCTCTATTCAACTTGTTCCTATCGATCTACCGCATCGGCTGGCATGCTATTTTTAGCAGTCTGGTTCCGGTTGCAGACAAAATCAATGTCAACTCTAATTGGGCATCCAGACGGGACTTGAATTTCCGTTTCACGATCAATAGTTCGTGTTTTGATAAACGAATCAGTTTGTTTATGTTGTCCGTTTCAAAGAGTTTTTTATTTGTTGAATGATAGCCTATGAGTTTTACAGAATTGTGAATAAGCCTTTAATTTTTATATTCATTTAATGAAGTCTTCATTACTCTATATTCAAAGGCTTAAAATTCTCTTCGAGATTAAAAAGAAAAAATGATGTTCAAAATAAATTACAAATATATCATATATACAATTAGGATATTGATACATTAAAAAATATATATTCAAAGCCGATGGAAATTCGAGGTCTCCGTTGGGACAAAGTCATGTATCTTCTCAGACACTAACATGATTAAAGGCAACGATATGTTAATTTATGTTTTCACATTAAAACTTTATAATATTATAAATATATTTAGTGTTAACTTTGAATAATTATAGTAATAACCTAAAAAATAAAGTCAACACTAAACACGAATAAAACGAAAATTGCCTTTACAAAATCCTGAATACTTATTTTCTAAACTTTATCTTTGAGTTAAGATGCAATTCAGCTAAGTTGCAACGAAGCGAGAATGCAGGCAATCTGCATTGTGACTACAACAATCTCTTCTTCAGGTAAATACTTTAAAATAGTTTGTATACTGAGCTCTGAAATACCTGCTTCTATTTGTTTTAATAGTATTTGAAAAATTATAGAATACAATCAAATTTGTCCATTTGGCGGTGGAAATAAATATGCAAAGTTAAAAGTGAACGAATTTTTTGATGACACAAATGAAATATTCTAACTACACTAAAATGGAATTGTACCGTTTGTACTTTACTATTCTCATATTTCATACAGATTCAAAACACTTTCCGATCGAACATTTCAATTTCAATACGAAAATATGACCAGTCAAAAATCGAGTGCAATAAGAGCTACAAAACGTAACTCTACGACACTGCATGGCTGGAAAGCAGTAATTTTTCCTTACGATCTACAGGCAACGTTGGCACCTTATTTATGGGGTCTGCGGTCAGTGGGAAGGAAACTAAATTACCATACGACCGCAACAAAGAACCCGGTGGAAACTGCTTGCTTCCTACCAGATACCTAGCGCGAGTGACGCATGGCTACGCAAAGCGCAACGTGCAACACGTATTTTTGCTGCACAAACAGTAGACACCACCAATAAATATCTTAATGTTAAGAAAGCAATAGATAAGGTTTGTTAACGAGTAGTGCAAGTACTTATAAACTATGTGAAAAGGTGTAGATCCCATTTTGCGATTAAGTAGAACTGGCGTGAATACTGCAAATCAGGGGAATTCGAAAGCGTAATTCTAAAGGGCATTGTACAATCAACATCAGATCTGTTCGAGTTCTCTATGCATCACTAATAGGTCCAATTGAATTCTAATGTGAAGAGACTGAATGACAGGGAAAGGGTGTTCTTGATTAAGCCATTATTTTAATGCATTCAGTCATAAAATATAATTATGTCAATATAAAGAGTGTGTCTAGTGGTAGCAAAATGGTCTCGCAAATCAAGGGGCCTCGGTTCAAAACCACTAAATGTGCCGATACTAATGTAAAAGGCGTGACATTTACATTAGTAAAATGTCATGCCTAAAACGCCTTTTTTTCAAAGGGATAGGCAGAGACAATGGAGCGCCACTTGCCACGATCTTGACACAACACCTTTGCTTCCCTTACATCCACAATTCTCTTCTAGTTTTCTTGAGGATGTCTCCGTTTTGGTGGGCCTGCCTTGTTTAACGCATCCATCCATATCGGATTTATAAATTCCTTTCGTCAATCTACTTTCACAAATCCTTTTCATGTGCCAAACCATATATCATCATCATTGTCACGCCTTGATTCCCATAGGGATAGGCACTAATAACGTAACAATTTAATATAAAGTAAATTTATTTTATTTTTATTTAAAATAAAGCCAGAATAAAGATAAGAACATAAACATTATATGTATGTGAAAACCAAAAAGCGTTGCAAGACGCTTGAGGATTTTTTCAAATGACTAGTCACGGGACGGGCGTGGCGTCGACGTCTCGAAGACTGGACTTAAATCGAAATGGATAAACACAGCATTCGATGCAAGGTCTTTGGCTAGATCACTCAACTGTGGATGACAACTTAATGTTATCGCGGTAAGAGGCTTCGAGAGTCAATTTATTTCCATTTAAAAAAGCAATAACTTACTTCTTATTCAATTCTCAATACGATTTCACTCTCTTAACGTTTTCACTTTCATAACACTTTCCCACTTCGAAGACATCTTGGTAACATATGTGGAATTTATTCGTTTATAAATTCGAGCTGGTTGCACCTTTTGAAATTAGAAGGTGTACCGAGGTAATATTTTTCTCTCTTTCGAGTCCCCAAAGGCCGGTCGCTGCGACGTTTCATATGCAAATCGAATTCCAAGTGTCGCTTATTCTTGCTCCTTTGTTGATATTTGCTGGCCGTGTTGCGATCATAGTTGTTCCCAGACACGTACTTTTTATTTTACCAAAAAATATGTGAACGGAATCTTTTAGTTTTTTAAGTTTGTGATTGTCTGAACATTATATCCTTTAATACGAGCGAGTGTTCGTTCACAAGCTTTTCTCTGCAATTTAGATAGAAGCTGCCGCTCTGCTTCGTTTATTATTTTATATTTATCTCAAACTCTTGGATTAAATTTTTATACTGTAATCAGAAAATAATATTGATAAATTTATATTTTATATAAAAATGGTTTCTTTATTTGTGTTTTTTATATATATTTTTACCGTAGAGCTTGTACAAAAAGAATTGTGCATGTGCGGGAAGTCGGGATCGTGGTAAGTGGCGCTCCATTGTCTCTACCTATCCCTGTGGGAAATTAATATATAATGTGTAGAATATTTATGTATATATGTTTATAACACAAATTGTTCGTTCAAGTCTGACATCACCTAAACTTGGCATTTAGATAAATTAAATCGTAGAAGAGCTCCGTCACCGCGTCGTATCGCGTAGATTTACCGTGAAATTGTGTTGGATTGTCGTAACAATTATGTCTTATCACTTCTGTACTCTACCTATTTATATAATACGAGAAACTGTAAATTAATCTTATTCATTAAATCTCTATTAAATCCCAATAAAGGTTACTGTTTACGAGATTATCGGAACATTCTTGCCAATATTATTTTGTGTTAAGATTGAATCAATCTCCTTCTATTAATTTCTGAATAATTAATTTCCTTGTATTTCATGCCGATGAATTCCAGCT
This sequence comes from Tinea trinotella, assembly GCA_905220615.1. NCBI lineage: Eukaryota > Metazoa > Arthropoda > Insecta > Lepidoptera > Tineidae > Tinea > Tinea trinotella. Next base: position 10,725,611 of record HG992317.1, on the reverse strand, counting down.
AATTTACTCAAACTTAGTTGCATCAACACAGGCTATTATGTTGCAACTGGAACTGATAGCATAGAAGGTTGATTCTCTTCTCCCAAATTCGAAACCTCTCCAATGTTCAGTTTATGTAACCGAGTAGTTATCGAATTTACAACATTGTTACATGTAACGCGTTCTCAAAAGATACCCTTACAACACTATCGAATATCAATGAGTGAGCTATTTTAAGTTGGGAAATGTCACCTGCCTTAAATGGGTCTTCTATGGGCTACTTTTATCAATATTCAAGACATGATATCCATCAATATCCATTTTCAATATAACCACATCGCCTGGTCGCTAGAGAAGACTGTTTTGTGCAATAGGTAAGTTCTTATTAGAGTTTCAAATAGAACGATTTTTTCCTTATTTCCTGTTTATGGATAAAAATAAGTATGTAATTTCATTTTCCGAACTTGAAATATAGTATATAAAGAAACAAAATGTATATAGTTATTAGTATACTTTTCCGATAGTTTCACAAACATATACAAACTTGGTAACTGAGTTATATCTCAATTAAACCCAACATACACATTTTATATTGATTTATAACTTTCCTCTTACTTATAAAGTATTTTGATTTCCTCTATATTTCTCTATGTAATAAATTTTGATGTGTTTATTATTATAATATTTGTATAGGTCACAATTTTTTGGCCGCAATTTGGAATTACAATTATATTATAGTTCTTCTCATGCATATTTAAAGCTACCAAGGTTCACTAAGCTAGGTAAATGACGAGCATAGTAATTACATAACAGACCATGATTTGTCAGATAATTTATATTTTAGGTGTAGTATTTTACATAGCTTACTAATCCATTGATGATGAATTGATGATAAAGATTTTGAAGATTATTCAACAATAATTATTTTGTAAAAAAGACAATTTGGATACAAAATGAGAATGTAGTAATCTGAAGAAAGTCAGTTCCGCCTCTACTTGACTCACGCTCCGAAGCTCTTATAACAAACCCAAACTTATTAAGAAACTGTTGTTAATTTAAATTCCTTTGACCTCTCTCAGCAATTACTTTCAAGTACAAAAGTCGTAATTAGTAAAAAAGTTGATTCAATTTCTTTATAAGACATTTTCGCCATTTCAAATTCTGTTGTTCATTCTCTTAGTGAATTGTACGCCCAAATATAAGTAATTTGCTATTTTGAGCTTTATGAATCCTAATAAGGCTATGTGGGCGGCTTATAATAATAACATTAAGATTTTTATAAGGCGTGTTCTTTGTATTGGGTAAACTAATAGCTTGACGAAATTTTCTTTAGACAGCGCTAGACGAGCGACTTTGATCGCTATTTTTGTCTAATTAAGTAAAACAGTCCTTCTCATGTTTATGTTTACTGTATTTATCAATTTGATTAGCTGGATTATTACGAATATTTACGTAAGGTTCTTTAATAAGTTTTAGATTTATGAGACGGCCTGGTTTGTGGTAACAATTTCTTTACCACTAATAAAGTGAGAAGTTTGTTACAAGTCCCGTTTCCGTATCCAATTACAACTCGATTCATCGCACTAATTCCGTCTATTTGGAACGTATTCAAAGTTCTCTTAACTTGCTTGTACTATCTTGAGCTTAATTCATAATTAACTTATATGCTCTCGCGGAAGCCGGCTGGGAGTTTTGTTATTCACTTGTGAGAAAAGTATTCTTTTGTTTAGTGAATTTGATTCATCAGTCCTTTAAATGAATGCTATATAGCTGCGGAGCGAGAAATGGCCGTTTCATAATCTTGCTAAATATTGACGTGCTTCTAAAACTGCTCTATTTTATTTAAATGCATGGTGACGAATATTTTTGCGTTTGTTTAGTTTTACTGTCTCTAAATTCAGAATATTAATTTCAATATATATTAATAATATTCTTAATCTCCTATACTACAGAGACTATTGCATAGCAATCTTTAACTTTGCTCCTACTTCGTCTTTTTACTCCCGTGATACCCTACTGGTCGGGTGAAGCATCCATATTCTGTTAGCAAGTGGAATGCTTTACCCATCCATGTTTTCTCACAGTACTATAACAATGGATACATCAGGCGAAGCGTGAAAAAGCACCTCTGGCCGGCATAGTGAAGGCGACTGAGACAACCGCGCACTGAGTAAATGAGGCAAGTCGAGGTCAAATAAAAACAAATTAAAAAAATATTCGAATATAATATTTTCTTAGATTTTAATTATTGAATTAAACTAATTTTATGCGGTTTGGTTATTGATTATACAAATTTTTTTCCGACATTTCAAGAGCTTTGCAGCGATCGTGGTCACGGCGAGACGCGATAGTAACCCGCATAAAAATTGTTTAATTCATTTATTATTTAGAATGTTTGGGAAAATTGTATTACAGTCACTAATTTATAATTTGTAAACTGCAATAAATTCTATTAATTGTGGTAATGCATTGACATATGCAGTTTTATGTAGTTCTAAAAAAGGGTATAATTTAAAATGTGAGTGACACGCTGTTAAAAGACGGAGCGCCGCTTGAGCATTAATAAATAATGTACTGTAATGGATCTCTGCAACCTCTCGCGGCTGCATAACACCCCACTCTCGTCCGGGATAGTGGGGCGTCTATAATATAAATGCAGAATTAATATTTAACGTAACATTTTACAGCTCCATTCTCACAGGCATAGTGGTTGCTTGCATAATTGTGTATCATTAAATTATGAAGAAAAAATCATTAAACTAGCTAGTATATAAAATTTGTTTTCATGTCAATAATATGTGCAATAGTTACGCAAACCGAGAGCACGGGTTCAAAAACACTTGCCGATACCAATGTATCTTCGATTTATGTACTTTGATTGTTCTGTTTCTTTAGTTGCCTAATATAGAAATGTAAATAAAAATAATATATCCTTATCATAATATCAAATCAAATTGTCACGCCTTTTTCCCACAGGGATAGGCAGAGACAATCGCACAAAGATACCGAAGAGGACTTCAAGTGCGGAAACGAGCCCGCTAAAGACTACAAGACTAGGCAGAGACAATGGAGCGCCACTTACCACGATCCTTACACAGCTCCCTTGCTTCCTTCACATCCACAATTCTCTTCGTACAGGCTCTGTGGTTATGGACACTAGGCAACCTAGCTTTCATAATAAAGCGAATAAAACGCCGATGACTCAAAAAAATAAAAACGACAGCGCTTTCAGTAGTCGGCGTCCTTGGTTCTCTTGCTTACCTTCAGGCGAGTGGTCAGATTTTGAGTCGCAATACATCTTTGTATTCTTTTTTTACATATTTACGTCATATAAGTTCACATACACATAATATTTAGAAGATTTTACAATTTACAATTCTTTATACATGCTTATATCATAGAAACTGGGCGGGGCGTTATGAACCGAGGCTCTAGGTTTGCGGCCGCCTTATCTTTATTTATTATAATTTTCTAAATACAAATTGTATTAGTTCTCAATAATAAATGTTCATTTAATATTTATGTTGTTGTTGACAACCCTATTATAAATACTCATTTAGCATCATTAAATTAATACTCATATTATTATATTATGGCCGATTGCATTATTATAAAATTGGAAGGGGGATATAAATACATAATCAATAATGATGCACTTTCCACTGACAAACTGTGGCTTGTGTTCACGAGTCCAAATATAAATAATGTTTTAAATAGTATTTCATTTTTATTAATTGCTGGCTAATAATATGCAGTAGTGTCATACTTGTTACGATACATATGCAGTATTTGAATTTCAGCTCCTAATCTTGATTAGAATGTGTGTTATTGTTTTTAGTAAAATAGACCAATATAAAGGTTGCTATTTGCGAGAAAAGGGCTAGGTCGATTTTCGCCCAGCACGATTTTCTTCATCTTAAAATTGCGCTCTTTTTTGTTTTATGGCCATCTTTACCAAATTTTTGGGGCTTGGCTAACATCTTTTTTTGTGGTTCGGGACCAACCAATCAATCGATTACAAAAAATTGTTGGTAAAAAAATTGATTGTGACCGTATTTGCTTTTGGTTCCCGAATTTTTTCCCGATTCACCAATGCATCTCTAATACAACTCTTTGGTCGTCCAGTGGCTATGATATAAACATGGTTAGTAACATAGTACAGGTACGTTAAAAATATATGCCTTGTATAGATTGACTTTTATACCTTAATGGGTTTCAAGAATCTGTATAAAAATATCCTAGAAATAACCTTTTAGTGGTTTGTAGGTGTAAAAATAAATATATTTTTTCTTTTTGATGGTAAAGTATATTTTATGGTTCACGAGGAATAGTATTACTTTGGGGTGTTTTCTCATAGTTTTTTCCTTTCGCTAGCTTGGTATTTCCTCGTTCGAGTTTCGTATGTAAATCGGATTCGTCACACCTTCCGGCTCATACGTCAATGTATAATGTTGAAACTTCGCTGAACATGGTGGGTGTCTATTTTTTATGCCACTATTTTATAAGTTCTCTTTTTAATAATCAATCAAATTGTCACGCCTTTTTCCCACAGGGATAGGCAGAGACAATGGAGCGCCACTTACCACGAACCTTACATAACTTTTTAATAATGTAACTTCTGAAATAAATTTACAGAATTATAAATTTGAACTGATAAGATAAAATTTTTAGGATTTTTAGTAAATTTCATTTACTAGTATTTCGACAACTTCAGTAGGTTACATAATATTCAAAAAGTATGTTTATGAATAAATGTGCCTACACATAAAAATAAATTGTTTTATAGTGAAAAATCCGTCTGGAAACAATTACTACTTTCTTCGTCAGTTCCCAATGCGGTTGGATCGTGACGTCACACGGAGAGATAACTTCATGGTGACGTACGAGTAGAAGCACTGTCATTGGTTGGTGTCACGTTTTGTAACAAAGTTTTAGCGCATTAGAAACTGTCCGTATAATACCTGACTACATTCCAAGGTCGCATATTAAATAAAATAACTATAATGCAGTCTTTATTAAAAATACAATACGTGTGTATAATAAAAAATAATATCCTCATAAAAATAAGTTAGTTTAAACCATATAATAGTTTTTCTTGAAACGCTTTACGTGTAATCGCACAATGCCGTATCCAATATAAATATTTTTCCACAGATTCTGAATAAGTTTTCTCACGTATACTGTCTAACGTAATAGGCGGTATTCTAAAAGCTTTTATATACTTCGCAACAGAATGTAAAATGTAAATATGTTGGGTAGTCAAAAGTTTTATTGTGACCTACTGACGATGTCTTTCTCGTGTACCTTTGTTTATATTGTATTTTATGCTTTTTAATATTAGCCTCAAGTTTTGGCAATGTTTGCGTTCTACTTGGGAAGAAAAGATGAAATTTCAAGTATATAAATCACATTAGGCATATCTACTCCTACTTCCACCACTTTTCTACAAAGCTTCCACTCTACCAAGGTGATAAGATACACAAGTTTACTATGGAGCCTATCATCATGAGAACAAAATCATTGTGGCAGTCTTTTCACTGTCGTCCCATTAAAAAAACAAACTTTCCAAAAAAAGTCTTTCCTCCATCTTAAACACTATAATAATAATATAATAATATTTATTTATTTAACAAAAGTGTTTTACAATAAGTTCCTTACTTATATAATACGTGTATATAGTTATATTTTAGTTTAACGATGGTCTTTACACTAGGCTAGGCTTGTGTGACACACTGGAATCGCAGCAAGGCATCTTACAACCAAGAAGCCTTAGTGGATACGGTTTCTGCCAGCTGGCGTGGCAGCATCGTCTGCACCAACGGACGGCGCTCTAGCTTAACATCAGGCGAGGCGTTGTGTAGAAACAGTTTCTAGGATTTTCCGCTGATATTCCATGGTTATATTCAAGTTGGTATAATTGACATGATTTATGTAGATCTGTTTTTGTAAGAGTGACTGTGTAATGTCAGCCCAACTGAACTTGAATGCATTGTTTTTTTATTATATTTATTATATTACAGCCTGTATAAAATGAATATAAATTCTGTTTGTGCACCAACTGTCAAATGTTTTTAGCGGCTTTGGATTATAGTTCGCCTTTTAAAATATAAATGCTTTTATCATTAGGAAAAGAGCTGTGTAAATTTATTTGAATAATCTGTTATTTTCACAAGTTATCTAGAGGTCACCAGCGATCTGCTTCAAAAACTGTCGCCTCACAATGACGCGGCTAAAGTTATTGTACAGATGTTGTGACCTTATTTTCCAAGAAGGTTAACAAGATTAAATGTTCTATTTAATAAAATTAGAAACTTGAATATTTTGATAGACTTACTTGGGTACTTTTAAAGAGTGGTAGGGCAGACAGGAGGTGGTCATTTGTGAAGTGACTCAGTCGCGTTTTAAGGTCATCTTGTATGTTGTACTTCTTGCAGTTATTTAACTGTAGAAGCAGTCGCCTCCATTCATGGACCGCACTAATTTCCTATATATAGTTAAACCAACATTTTCTGTACTTATCTAGGTGCCCATGTGTTCTCTCCATCCTATGACCTTAGATCCTTCAAGGCCGGCATAATGACGGCGACTGAGGTAACCGGGAACTAACTCGGTTTTTTCAGTCGTCGTCACTTTTGAACCTCCTCTTGCTTATCATCAGGCGGGTCGAGGTCAGATGTCGTGACACACTAAAAAAAAACTGTAGTATCAGTTCTAAGGGGGATGCCTCATTGTTGTTGTAATATTGTTGTAAAAATAAATTATTCTACGTTAACTATGAAAGCGTTTCGAGTGTAGAAAATAATAGCGAACGAAATAACATTTAAATAATCGTTAACGTTGAATTGAATTGCCACGACCTATTATATGTATCTTGTTTATTTATATATTTCATTCACATTCGAGTATTCTGATCACTATCATTTTGTTTTGTGTCTTTTTTTATTATTATTACAAGTACTATGAAAATATAATATAGTAATGAATTATGCAAGTTGTTTTCAGTGACAATAGTTTCTGTGCGTAATTATAGACCATAGTAAAAACACCTTATTTTCTTTTTTATACCTCTGGCTGGTATAGTGACTAGTCGAAGAGTTTAGATGTCGCATATCTGAACTCTTATTTTAAAAGTGCATATTAATTTCATAAGTTACTGCTTTATCAAATTATTTTATAATTAAGTTTAATAACAATACATAGTCTTATGTGACTCCTACTTATAGTTATTCAAATGAATGGAGGATTCATGGACCGCAGTTCATCCAGCCTAACATCAGGCGGGGTACTATCTATCATATATCGAGCTACACTAAAATAAATTCTTTTCTTTTCTTCCTCAATTGTCTTCTCTTCATTCTATTCCTACAAACTCTAATTTACAGTTCACATCTAAAAATGAAATTAGCTAAAGGTGACTAAATAATAAGCCGAAACAATAATTTGAAGTAATTAATTTGTGCAGCGGTTAAACGTTGAAACTGTAGTGTTATTTTATACGACAAAATAACAATATGCCCAACGAATACGGCAACATCAAATGGATTTTACTAACAATAACAATGAATTAAATATGCACAGTTTTGTAATAAAATTTACGCATATAATTTTTATATCTTTATTTCGTAATTGTTTCATAATTTGGAATTGGAATTTGAAATAGCAATTATTTATTAAATATCATTTTAAATTAAATCATCATTCATCATCATCAGCCAGAAGACGTACACTGCTGAACATGTGCCTCCCCCTTAAAACGCCATTCTGAACAATAAGATGTCAGTTGCATCCACCGGTTATTCTTTACTTTCACTTTGTCGTCAGTCCACCTAGTGCGAGACCTACTTACGCTACGTCATCTGGTCGTTGTTTCTACCCAAGAATCTTTCTTCCCCATCGGTTGTTCGTTCTTCGAGCGATGGGCCCTCATAAAATCATGTCTAATTAAATAAAATATACATTCGTAGATAATAACACATGTTATTAAAACACTATTCTATAATATTATTCGGTTTTTGGGCAGGTAAAGTTTAATTTTGTTATTATATTGCACATGTGTGTGCAAGTAACATCTTTTAGTGGCGGCGGCACAGGCAACGCGGCCGTGTACTTTGGCAAATTGCTTTTGAATGCGGCGCGGTATAGATTTTCAGCTTTACTGCAAAAATATAAATTTTGTATTTTATATTGTTGAGTAATTTATTGCATAAAATAACTTTTGAATATCCAAACGTTTTTGAAATATTCAATCAAATTGTCACGCCTCAAAAGGTTAATAATAGCTACAGTCAGATATTTGCTACAAGCCTGGATATTTAAGAGTTTTGGGCAGACTGCTGGTGTTTTTTTGCCCCGTTTGCCGAATCAGGTTATCACAAAGTCACATTTTGAGATAATCTGCCGGTTCTAAGGAGGATTCTTGGACCGCACTCTAGCTTACCATTAGGCGGGGTTGCTATCAATTGTCAAGCCACAAGCTATAAAGTTTGGGGCAAAGAATTGTGGATACCTATTTTCTGATGTAGATTAATTCTTGAAGTAATTTACAATTAATTAATTGTTATTTACATTTCTTTTCTGTACTAGCAAACGTGATTGTAAGTTAGAAACTTAGCGACCAAAGTACTTGGTTTGCCTAACAATTTCACCATTCCTCATATAAAAAATGAAATAATTCTTAATAATAATGTATTAATAATATAAATTTGTGAGTCCTTAATTTATAATTACATAAGTTCGAAAACTTGATCTCTATACAAAAACAATAGATCAACCTGTAATTTCTTTTGTACTTATTATATAATAGTATTTTATATTTTTAGTAATATTTATTATTCCTTATTTGTATCCAGGAATGATGTTAATAAACTTGTATAGGTGCATGTTTGGTGTAATTGTTAGGCACGGCATGCTCCGACCTCGATGTCACCCGATATTCCCAGCAGATGCCGCGACGCCGAGCACTTTACTTACTCTTCGTCGTTTGCATAGAAATTCACTTGTTTAACGGTTACCCAATATATTGATGTATAATATGTTCTTTTAGGTAGGTTTTACTTGCATCGAAAATGTGCTTTCAAGTGATTCAAGTTGTTGCTCGTGGCTACGCTATTTTGGGCTTAAATTTTTCAATCAATGACTCAGCCAAGCCTTAACTAGCGCAGAGATAGTCAATACTAAGTCGTGTCACTTTCCACTATACGAAGATATCTCCTGCCTTCCTTTACATTCAATTTTTTTTCATGATGATAATTATACCAGGTCAATCAATCAATCAAATTGTTATGCCTCGTATAGTTATTATTTCCTTAGGCATTCTTCGTATTCTACCACCCTATATCAATATGTGTTATTTATAATAATTGTACTCTGTTTCTCAAAATGATTTTGCAGAAATGTTAATAAAGTTATTATTTATGACATCTGTGTTAGTTTTATAATTTCCTCGTCAACATAATAATAGGCAAAAGAAACAAAGAGCTACATCCATAATAAATATAAACCAACAGACAATAATTGATCAGCAAGTGGAGGCAAACATGAAGCCACCTGGCCGGTAGCCATGATTGCTTTCAATAATGCATTGTGTCAGTCTGCACGGAATGTTATAACACGGCCACGCGGTATGGCCACTTTCTACTAGAATATTTAATGTTCTCGGAGTGCTATTGAACTTTGGCGTATTATGTTTGGATAGTGCTGCTAGAGTTGGAGTCAAGTTGCAATCAAGTGCAGGCACCACGCTATTAAGATATTCAGCAATGCTTTGTGACTTTATTAAATGTCAGAACTTAAGTGTAAGGAAATTAATTGTAAATTCACAGTACAATTAATATTATTATTATTTTATTTTATTATTACTCGACAACTACACCTGTTACAGTACCGCCGACTAAAAAACGGCCGGGCTAAGATGATTTTTCACGCCTCGCTTGAAGGATCCAAGTGTAGAACGGGCTGGCCGCCAAGCATTCCACTTGTTCCACAATATCAAAATGAAAGGATATTGTAGGCGTGTGAAAAAGAAATATATATTTCCGTTTCAGTTTTGACGTACCTACAAACTGGTTGGGCATTGGATCAGCGAACGGGATTGTACATAATTCGTAGCAATTAGTTGCGTTGGATGATAATAAAACGACTTTTAAGTCATCGATTAGTATAGAGGGTGGGGCCGTTCAACATCATCCTGTTGAGTCCTTCAGGATTCTGAACCACCTGTTCCCTAGATATAAATTACCACACTGCCTCGTTAATTAATAGCGCCAATTAATTTCTCCCAAAACAAATTTGGTTTTCGAGACTCCGGTTCTCCGTAACGTCGAAATGATTATGATTAAATTTTGTTCTGTTTTGTAATGTTCTCTTAGATTATAATTAAATTATTATTTTGTAATGGGTTACCTCGCAGAGGGTTACGCGTAATCGAGTTTATTAATTACTTGTGATAGATTATTTATTTGTGTGTAATTATTATTAAATGAATGTTACTAATTACCTATAGTAGTGTCAGGTGTAGTCTTAACCTTGTGTCGTAAACATCAATATTATATACTGTAAACCGTGGGTTGTGGGTTATTTGTAAAGTAATATGGGCACATTTGGAATAATATCGCTCGTAAAATGTATCGCGAGTTGGCACAAATCCGCGCGACGAACAAAAAACCTCAAGAGAAATCCTTCTTTATAAATCATTTGAGCTGATTTCCTAATTTGATCGCTCGGTTAAAAGACTTTGTGGAGATAAGGGCGGGACGTTTAAATTGGCTTTTTAATTTATTACGAAGACAGGGGCCTTTGTCTCCTTTCTTTTCAGGGTGTCTATTATTTAATCAACTGTTCCTAATTTGTTCTAAATGCTAATCAATTCGCCATTCATACTCTATGAAGATGTTAGAAACAATGTGAAATAATGATTTATCACAATAAACTGAATTATATCAACAATCTCGCAACGATGGGCGATACTTAAAATGATTTAACATTTTACAACTGCGAAATCTCGACACTGAGTCGGAATGTTCTTAACCTGTCAAGCGCGAGGTATTTCATCATGGTAGACAGTTTAAGCGTCCCTTCTTATTCCATTGTGTCATTCCAGTTAACAATTTGGAATATTTTTTGTTTTATAAACAAAACAAATTAATCAGTGTCCGAGCAGACGGAGTGTTAAGTCGGGGGAGCTCGGTACGAATGAATGGGCAAATGAAATGCTTCTTTATACAAAACTTTCCGACGAACTCGCAGTCAGAGATGATGGGCAAGGTTTTCACTTTAGAAGATCGTTACCTGGAAGAAAAATACAGAAGAGTTAATATAATATTTATAAATGGATGAATTTTGTTTGTTTATATTTTGACAAAAAAAATAAACTGCTCTTTGTACCATTACTTTTGAATGATTTTGAGTTTAGTTTTGGAGTTGTGTAAAAAATGCGGAGGCACAACAACCGCCAAATAAAAGCGGGTCTTTTCATAAAATACTCTTATCAATCTACGTCTCTTCATAGCAGGAAGGCAACAAAGCGGTTAATTTGAGTAGCGTCAGCCGCACCGTCAAATGGTGTGATTCGCAATATTTTAACCCGAGTACGGCGCGGCTTCTAGCCACATGAGCGCTTGTAGCTGGGCCAGTGCTACGCCGCCCGTCGCGTAGGCTTCGCGTGTTCCTCGCCGAGAGGTCGCGCGCTCTCTTTCAGTGACTGTGTGTGATAGAACGGTGTATCCGTGTTCAAATGTAATATATTTGTGATGTGTCTGTTGAAATAATAATTATGGAATACAATGCGCATCGGTATATATTTCTTGGGTAAATTGCGGTTTTTATATTACAAAAACTGGAACGAAAAAAAAAACAAGACAAGAGATGTGGCTACAGAATTTTAGTAACGCGCATTTAATTAAAATTTTTGTATCATTCGTTTCACTTGACGTTTTTATAATTCTTACTAATGCTTTAAGTACAGAGTATTTAAGTAATTACTTTTATAATGGAGAATAGTTTCAAATTAATCGATTATTATTTTATGTATATATATATATATATATATATATATATATATATATATATATATATATATATATATATATATATAAATTTTCCAATTATAAGTAATTTTATGATATATTATTCATTTACAAGTTCATTGTTCTTCAAAATACAAATTCTGTTTTGAACATCAAAGTGATAACTTCCAAAGGATTTCATACAATAATTACTGAATTCGTTATTTTTATTTATTTATGACTTTTGATTTATATGTCTACAATAGGAAATATTCATGGAATTTTTAAGTTGTATTTTTTTATGTAAATATTCTTTTAGAAATTATTTTAATCATGACGTGGTTACTTCTAGTTGTTACCAAAATCACATGTGCAAATTTATTAAGTAATAAAAGATTTCCTAATTTCATAATGTAATTAATAATAAATCATTGAAATTATCACGCGTCAATTTCTACTTTGATAGGCTGAGACAATTGAGTGCATCTGTCCAAGATCCTGATACAATTTATTTCTCCTCTAAAAATGCATTAAACAAATTTTTGTTTAATTATTGTACAAATTTGTTTTTATTCCTACGTTTTGGAGCTTTGAAGAGATCATGATGGCTCTAAGAAAATTCTATATCATAATGCCTACGACTTTAATCATTGTTAACAATTAGTAAGTTGGCATTTTCTTAGATTTTGCGCGAACATTGATTAATAAATTAAACAAATTTTATGCGGCTTACTATCGCGTTTATTTTGGTTTAGATTGGTGTCTCTCCGTGACCTCGATGACTGCAAAGCTCTCGAAACGTCGGTATAATAAAATAATTTAAAATCTAAACCAATATAAACGCGATAGTAAGCCGCATAAAATTTGTTTAATTCATTAATTAGTAAGTTACTATAGATACGTATGTACGTATATGGAAGGGTAAGTGGCGTTTGAAATAGCAGCTCCTTCGTCGATAATAATTTTCTTTTAACCTGGCCGCGGTTGTTTTTAATTAACACTCGAATGGGTCTTGATAGGTAGGTCTTGTTAAATCAGTGCGGTGTTCGCCCGGCGTGGTGTAGGTTGTTAAAGTTGGCGATCGGGGGTCGATATGACCTGACACGCAACGCTGAAGCAGGCTACCGTCCAAGACGTTCATTCTACAAGTAATATTTGATGTATTACATCGACCTTCCACAGTTTTTTTTTCTCACCTCACTCTATATATTACGGTCTATTGGATATTTTCTTGTATGTGGCGTTAAAGGCACAGCTAATGGATAACTAATGTTGTGTATGGGACAGCTTTATTGCTGGGTTGGCTAGTGCCCATAATAGTAGAGCTTGTATGAAAAGAATTGTGGATGTGACAAGTTCACAGACCGTGAAGTGATTTAGTCGCGTTTCGGAACTGATTGTAAGTTGCCGGTTCCAACTAGGCCGGCATAGTGGATGTGACTGCTACCCACATTTATTGAAGTGTAGTAGTACAAAAAATGTGAGGGAAGCGAGGGAGTTGTGTGGAAAGTGGAGCTCTGTTGTCTCTGTCTATCCCTGTGTGAATTAGGGCGTGACAATCGATGATGATGATGTTTATAAAGCACAATTATATCAAAGCAGGGTCTATGTATAGTTTTTTTTGTAAATTATAATACAACAAACTGTTTAGTACATTATATGAAAGTTGATTTTATAGTAAACAGTGTATACTGTACATTGTTGTTAGTTGGAGTTGTTAAGATAAACTATGGTTAAACGAAATTGTAGTTAAATTGTTATTGTTTTAAGTGGAGTAAGTATTTAACTTAGTATTCTACTGCATTGAATCTTTCTTGCATTTATGGCCGAGGTTGAGCAGCGCAACTCTTGGAATGCTTAAGAGCTTTTCTTTTATTAAGACGAGACAACTTTAATTTGCCTGATAGTAAGCAAGGGAAGTCCTTCCACGGCCAATTAATCGGATATAGTTTACGGGTCGCATCAGTTCACTTGATTCTCATAATTTAAAATGTATGCATTGATTAAATATATATTATTATAGCTATCGAATTCATGTTTAGTGACTCTTATTTAACTTATATGAAGTAAGATGTGAAAGAATGCAGAGAGTTGTGTTTAATAGAATCACTATTGTCTCTGCATATCACTGTGGGAATTATGAATTACAGTTTCATTGATAATATTGTAACACTAAATGGAGACAAATTGGAAGTTAGGTAAACCTTGTGAATTGTCATAAAAATTGTACAATGAATCGAACAATTTTAAATAGAAATGCTATTGTTTGCAGATTTCATTCCACTCTCACGTTTCAGTTTGTTATATATGAAAAATATAATTGGCAAGGCTTTGTTCAGAGTCGTTGTAGTTAGGGATTGTTAGTTGAATAGAAACAAACATATTGATTTTCATATTAAGTTTTTACTTATAAAACATTTGTAAGGTGAAATTTATTTAGTTATTTCATTTTTTTTAAATCGATAAATGTTGATTTTTTTTTTTTGCGTTGCGATGTCTGATGTTAATAGTAAGAAGGGGATCCTGACCAAAAAGAAGGCTGTTAAAGTTTGCCTTAGTTGATTTGCAGGCTAGATGATTGCAGGATAGGGATTGGAAATTCGCTCGAAGGATATAGGATTGAAAAACACAAGTTTACCTTTTATACAATGTTAATCTATTGTCCAAAAAAAATTCTTGTAGATATTTAGATAACAAACAGCTACATAAATAATAAAATTCAGGGTTGTATATTTACAAATTATTTAATAGAGTATATTCACTCTTCTTCACACTTCTCTCCCTCCTATAGCCTTGGATCCTTCAAGCGGTGCGTGAAGAAGCACCTTTGGCCGGTTTTTACAGTCGTTGGCACTCTTGGATCGAGTCACAAATAAAAAAAACAATTATTTGGTAAATTAATTAATTCAGAACTAAATAATTGGTATCATTTCGTATTATTCATCTGTTTAACTGTGTGCGGTTCACCACTATGCTTTTGGACTAGATCCTAGCCTAACAAAGGCAGAGTCCATTCATAATTATATTCTGACAAACCTAATATTAATAATATAGTATTTATATTGAAATTTCTATATCAAATTAGATTAATAAATTGCTTATAATCTTGTTAGTAACATTTATTATTATTGATTTTTAAGGTATATGTATTAGTTTGATTGCGTGCTTCAGCAAACATACCCAACCGCTGCACAAGTCTGGGCAGTCGCAACACCGTAAACGTTAGATATCACTGAAGATGTTAAAAACAGTTATTTATTTATTCAGGTCACTAACAAATCAATGCAGATAACACGATCATTTGCACATTCAATTATTATAGGCATGTGCACGACCTAAAATAGGAAACCACAGCATGCACTAATTCTAAACTAATAAACATATAACAGCAAATTACAACATAATAAAAAAAAAATATATAGAAATCTAATGTCAAAAAATAGCATTAAAATTAAAAATACCCATCACTAAAATTAAAAATAATAACAGATATAACCTGCCATTATGAAAATAATAAAAATAATAATGAATATAATGAAACAGTAGTAAATTGGTAACTTAACATATGCACAACTAATAATATAAGTTATTCAACTTAGTAGGGATTTACTTTCAAATGGGGTCTGTAAATCCGAGAAGTATATTTGGGGAATTCAAGTAAATAATTATGTTTGTATAAATGTTGGTTTACGGGTAGTACTTATTTGGTTTAATGTTTATACGAAAGGTCCTATGTCCACAAATTTTGTTTATTCGTAGTATGGTCGCGTTTTAGCAGAAACTCTGTATGTGTCAGTATTTGTTTGCAACTTTAGTTCTTGCTTGTAAATTAGTCGACATTGTTTCCAAAATAACGTTTAAATATATTTTATTTTGTTTTTAAATTGTATTTTTAAATGTATTTGGTAAAGAACATTTTTCTCCCATTGTGGCCGTATTGTGACGGCGAATGAGGATCGAAATTTAAATTGTTCTCCTGTCGTCGGTGCTCTTAGATCTGCAAGGAGAACCATTGCAATGGAATTCTTACCATCAAATAGAGGTCAGATGACATGTCTCAATGATAATAAAAACGTCTTGATTTTATAATGATATGACTGCACTCCGCCAAAGAGCGTATTATTTATACTTGCCGCATTTAAACTTGTTACGCATTATATTTTTTATCGATTATATAAAAAAATAAATTGAATAAATCGAGTGGTTAATAATATAATCATTAAACGTACTGTGATAGCTCGTTAAAATTAGGCCTCTGTATTGAATGTAATTGTTGGTAACTGGATTGGTTATATATGTACCTCCATATTCACACATGGCTATGTCGTAATTTTTTACGACTGTATTACCGAAATTATCTAGGCGTTCATACACTCAACGGTTACTGTAGTAACTCTATCATGGTTTCGCAACTATCACGGCGGATATGTTTTATATAGCCCGTAGTAGAAGCCTTCAATTCTTATGCTTTTTGTATTTGTTGAACTATAGGGTAGAATGAACTTGAAACTCATGGTAGAACCACTGAACTATATTTGTAAACGCTTTAATATTCTATGATAAAGGTTTACTCAGCTTATCGCACACCTTTAGATAGGTTTTCGCTCATATTTGCCGAAGGTAGTGTGGGTTGATGTTTTGCTATAAACGTGATGTGACACTCAAGTATCCATTTTGTATTTCGAAAATTTCGAATGTTTGGATAGTTGTGTGTTTATTATAATTAGATCTATGTTTCTAAAACTATACTCAGTTGTGTTTGGCAATAAATATTAAACAAGGTCTAAATATTTTATATTTTTCTCTGTATAACCTTCCTTCTGCTCACATTTTGGACTTGCTTCTATTGTTCCAAAGGTTGGCTGGTAGAGAATGCTAACTAGCATTAAGTCCGCCTGCACCACAGTACGGCAAGTAATAATTAAATAAATATAAACTAAATATTAAACTCGTCTATGTACCTATTTTTTAAGTTTATTTTGGTTCAATAAAGGATTTAAATAAATAAGGACTTAAGGACGTAATACAAAATAATTATAGAGTGATTAAGTTGCATTTTGTACCAGTCGCATATAAAGCCTCTTTCTCTATCTCTACAGCGACAATAATTTTAACAGGAATATGCACAGTATACTATAAAATAACTTTAATATTAATGCTGAATTATGAAATTGTGACAGCGTGATCCTTTGCGGCTCATTTACAATTTTGACGGCGAAACGTAATACTCGCTTCAGATGAGCTCTCACTACCACGTATATTTATCTATCGCCATGCATTATATATTATAAGCTGCGTCATAAATCAAACATCAGACACATTCAGCGCTTAGTCATCGTGCTTAATTTTAAATCTTTAATATCGGTTATTCGATATCAACGGTTTTGTGGTACATACTTGCTAAACTTTATATGTTGTTTTTACTGTGGCACAACATAATGACAGCAACACGTCTTATGTTGAGCTGGAGTGCGGTCCATGAATGGAGGCGACTGTTACTATGATACTATGACACTAGCTGAAACAGGCAAATTTCAATCTTGATACGCTTCTTGCGCAGGCCTTTGTGTTTTTTTACCACTCGACTTAACTTGCGAAAAATAAATAAATTAAAAGGCTAAAATCCTCTATCCACTGCTTTCAGCATCTGTAGGTATTTTATGAGTGTATTGATATACACGAGCAAAGAGAAAAATAGAGGAAGAGTATATATATAGCTTTCACCGATAGTCCTATGACTGTTTTAATTTTGTAATCGATTTTTGAGCCTATCCATAGTTACACTTGTGGGTGAAGCTCTTTCTCTTTCCATACCTTCCTCTTCTATAAAAGACTTGGCAAAACGAATGTTGGACCATAAGCCCACAAGAATCCAAGGAATATGTAATAGATAAAACTGTGGAGCTCTTTAATTTCTTGCATAACTTACGAAAATATAACATCCTGGGGTTACTATTATATTATACAAACATTTATTTTAAGTTTCATAAATTACGTTTGCGGAATACAAATTCAAATTCTAGCAATTGAACTGATGGATTCATACTTTAAGATAAATGTTGTAAGAATAACAAGTCTCAGTCAGAATAATGGTTTCACAAACATCTCTCGGTTAATTAAAAGTTCGTTGTTATTTTTAATTCATAATATTATTTCATCGGTGAACGGTAATCATTTATACTTGCTTTTTCAATTATCAGCAAAGTTAATATTAAGTGTTGACTGTAAGATAATATTAACTTTAACTAACCTTATTTTTATTATTTAATTAGAAAATTTGTGGATAGGTTTGCTTTGACTTTGATTGATACCTTCGCCTCAACTTTAATGTATCTCAGCATGTTACTGTATAGTAAATTTAATTATAGTAACAATTAAATTGTAAAAAGTTAGAAATTCTTTCCAATGACATATAAAACTAATGAAGGCACATACTTTTTAACAGTAAACATTTTTGATTAATCTCGCCCATATTTCATATCTTCAATTGTTACGCCTTAATTCCCAGAGGGATAGGCAGAGAAAACGGAGCGCCACTGTCCACGGTCCTGACACAACTCTTTCGCTTCTTGCAAATCCACATTACTGTTCATACATACTATGCTCATCTTTATGATACAATAAAGAGTTTATTTAATATTATAATGGAAATAATAAAATCAAAGGCTACATACAGTCTTTATGGGTTGCACCGTGAAAAATACCACCGTGTTTTACCTGGGTACCTGGGTTTGATTATGGTAATAAATATACTGGACCTGAGGTAGAAGTAAACAAATGTAAAGTTACGGCAGTAGTTGAAAAAGCAATTCTTAATAGACAAAACTTTTGCTATAAAAATTAAATAATTCTTGGATATTTAAAAGATGTGTCACAACATAGTGTATTTACGGCTCAATAAAATTACAAAATTGAATCAAATGTCTCTATGAAGCCATAAAAAAATTTACAGTATTAAAGTTTTGAAATGCACTCGATGCGAGGATCTGTCTAAGTTGCTCCGTAAATAACTCAAGTTTTTCAATTTATTCGCCAAACTGGGTGGAGTGAAACAATGAGATATTGCTTTCTTTTTATTCAGCCCGGGCCCTTTTGTTTGTAAAATTTAGTTGGTGTAACTCGTGCGCTTTTGTTTTTATTAGTAAACGTTTTTAATCACTTGTAAATATAAAGTTTAAATACAAAAGGGATCAATGTTTATTCATTCTTTTCGCTTTTATACAATTATCCTTACATTTTATGTTGCGATAACTCTTTCACAGTAGTAGTAGAGTAAGTAGAGTAGCAGAAATGCTAGGATATTATTTCTATTAAGAACTTCAGGTTATTTTTGGTATAGAAGTAAGTACAAGCCCATTATAAAAAAAAATTACATTATAAGGACTAATTTAATTATAAATAAAAGTTAACAGAGTAAAGTAGGCCGGGTTAAGGTGATGTGAGGTGTTTTTAAGTTTTTTTTTATATATTTGATTGTTTTTTAATTAACTTTGGTAATATTTGTTATAAGGTAGATAAAAAAATAAGACTAGTAGTTTCTTCTGATTTCTTCTCGTCATGTGTCCTCCGAAATTATGGTAGAGTCTGAGAGTGCGCAAGAGCCGGGGCCGATGCGACATGAACGATTTGATCTTCATATTGATATGGCGTAAAATTTCCTATTTTTTATTTACTTTAATAAGACACGATATATGATTTCGACTCGCCTGATGGTTTACGTTGTTTACGTTTGCTTTATTCGTCGTCACTATGCCGGAATATGTATACAGTATTATCTATATAAATAAAAAATAATATTTTAATGTGGGCTTATTTGAATGAAAAGTTTTATATAAAGTGTCGAGTATGTTGTTCTGCAATTTTGTGTGAGCAATAGGTAAAGTGTTCTGTTTGCATAGGACCACCGAACAGACACATCCGGCCGTGGTCTGCGGGTGCCCTCAGTAAACAACAGTTCGACTAAATCTTACTCTAAATAAAGCTAATGTGAGATGTACCTGTATTCAAGTGCATTAAACATTATAGTATATTGTAACTTGGTAGTTAAAATAAACGTAATTGTGGTAGTTGAAATAAAAACTACATTAATTGCTTTTTATGGTTTCAAAATAAAAATTGTGGATCCGATATATGACAACTCTCTTGGGCCACCGATTCGGCAGTCGAACTAAAAAGTTCGGTGCATCTTTTCTGTGTAGAACAAACAACAAGTGAAATGCTTTGCCAGCCCATGTGTTCTCTCCATCCTGTAACCTTGGATCCTTTAAGCGATGCGTGAAGAAAGACCTTTGGCCGGCATGATGACGTTGACTGAAGCAACCGTAAACTAACTCGGTTTTTTCAGTCGTCGTCACTCTTGGAACCCTAGCTTTTTATCAGGCAGGTCGAGGTCAGATGTCGTGTCACAATAAAACATCTCCACGTGATCTGCAACTAACTTGTACATGTAAATAACTTCATACATCAGTCGTTTCCACTATGCCGGATTGTTGGAACCGCCAACTTTCAAACTTATCCCGAAACACGACTGAATCACTCCACGGTCTATACACTTGAAAGTGCTGGTACCTACTCCGGATCAACAGACTGAGCAAATGACCACCAACTGCAAACAGATAGACTAGCATATAAAAAATAACTACTTTTTAACTGGTTTTAATTTTCCTAATTATAATGATAGTATAAAAATCTAAAAAATGATCCTCGTAAACTGTCGTCAGTGCAAAATGATCACTAGAAAAACTGAACGTGAATAAACTTGAATATAAATATTAAAATTCACTCAAGCGTTGGCCGAGCTGTGAAAAGAAGTTTCCTTTCATAATGCAATTTTCCTCACACCAACCACCGCGTACTTTTAGCTCTTATAAGTTGGTTCACTTTACTAAAATAAAGGTTACTATAATATCACAAAATATTATACCACTTTGCTTTTACTACAGTGTTGAATTTAGAAAGTAAATAATTCATAGCAAAACTCGAACTCAAAATTAAAAACTATATTCCCAATAATTTACATTATTTCCTGTGAATAGTTTTAATTGTGCATTATGCGCATTTTATTATTAGTCGAATCTCAATTCAAGGAATACAATCAGGCAAGTCGAGGTCAGCTACGGAGTCCCTATATTTATAAAGAAACTATTCAAATTTAATATATAATATATAATGTCCAATATATCGAATCCATATATACCAAAGATGCCATCTTTAATATATTTGACATTTTTAATTTATGTTCTTTAGTAGATTAGTTTCCATGATACACTCTCGTTTAATAGCTTAGTATAGAAATGTATATAAAAAGAATGAATAATATGTAGCAAATTTCATTAAAGATCTTGGTTGGATATCAAGTAATAAGGTTTTGTCGTTTTGCACGAGGCGTTAAATTTTGAAAATTAATCCCAAAACTCGATTTCATGGAGTTGTTAGAAAGTAATTTTGTTAACACATGCGCATATTTTCCACTCTTGGCTTACTCCCGTGTGCTTCACACGCTGAGGACTTTTGTTACCTTCATTTTTGAATATATGATATTATGTTAAAATGAAACCTAATATTTTTACTAAATTAAAGTTTTTCGATTTGAACAGTTGTTTCAACATTATTAATTCATAGAGTTGAATAATACATCGCTCTTTTTTCTTTGTCTATATCCCTGTGACTTTTTGATTGATTAGGATTCATCAATCAAATAGTCAACTTTATAAAAGCATCGTAAATAATTTATAAAAATAAAACTGCGATGCTACCGACACTAATATGAGCTTGCAAGTTGTTACCATTTTAAATATATAGTTTTACATTTTACTTGTTTGGCTATTAATGTTCTAAAAATCCATGTGGTATTTATGTTCCAAACACTAAAGCTTTGTATTAGAAATGTCGAGATTAAACTACATAATTTAGAACTGTTGAAATAAAAATAAATATAATATGTTTTTGTGGATAAAGTTTTGAATATTTAAAACGTATACTTTTATCAAATAAATCTGTATTTGACTCGCAAATGCTTGTTATAAGTTTGTAAAGGTAGAGTTTTGTCGCAACTACTACTTACTTCCTTGGCCGTTTCTAGCACCAAATACACAAAGCGAGTTCAGAAATAACTTACAAAATGTTACTTATATAAAATGAAATTATTACTAGAATTTAATCCATTCTATATTATCCGGCAATATGTGACGTCATGCACGTTGTTACAACTGCATAGCCATCGAGTATTTGTTCAATATTTTGACGGGTCATCTGTCTGATATTACTGCATACTGCTGCCGCCCAGAGGTTACTTTTCATGTCTCGCTAAAAGGTTCCATGGTCAAATAATGGAGAGTACAGGGGCTGGTAAAGCATTCCACTTTTGGATTGTACGACAAAGAAACGTCTGTCGTTCCAAACTTTTTAGTTATACCGTCGATTTGCTTTCCCCTAACCATGTAGGTATCATAAGTGTAAAATGATTCTTAGGTACAAGGTTTGGGAGCTCCTTAGAACATTCTCCGTGGCTTAGCCGATAAAGGACGCATAGAGCCATGTCTCTGCAAAATTGCCTCCGTTCGAGTAACGGATGATATAGTTATGGTTCTTGCCGCGGATGACGATGAAGACCACAGAAAAAAATATTTATTTTTGAATATTAATGTAAAATATCTATATTTTTATTTCACATTTAGGTAAATTTCTAATACGAGTATGTCTCGTAGTTTATCTGCATTGTAAATAATTTTTTTTGTTTAACAATAGTTCCTTAATTCAGGTCAGCATTACATTTTGTAAAAAAAAAAACCTAATAATAAATTTATTTTCAGTATGATTGTAGAACTAACAAAGGACTCTGATGGAAATTGTTTCCCGCATTTAATTTATAATCATATAAATTTAATTAGGTCATATTCGTATTTCACCCATTCTGTCAATGGAACGAATTTGTTTTTAATTAATCTAATAACAATTGGGTTGTAATTAATTCGTAACATTGTTAAGCATTTTTACTTTTATAGATTATATTATTATTTTTGTAGTTTTGAACCTTAATTAATGAATAAATGTTCGACTAGGTCGGCATACCTGATACGTCTACTGGTTGTTTATATCCATGGCGGCAGTCTCTAATACTGACTATAGCAGTCCAGCTTAATATCTTACTTACAGTCTGCGGTAATATGTCGAGGCAAATAATTCAAAAACAAAAATACCGTAACCCATTATTTTATCCGTATAATTCATGCTGACATTTTCCAAATTTACTTTTCGAAGACAAATGTAGACCGATATTGTAAAATACGTAACGACATTATAAGAAGTACAAAATCATTGAACGCGTAGAGCAAATTGAAAACAGGCGACTCTGGCTCGTTATGGAGCCGACTAGACGATTTATCTTCATTCGGCCTTTCAATAGAATTGCCGGCGACGTTTTCCGCAACTCAAACGGTGGAACTACTTATTATTTCGAGCAGTTTAGCCTTAACGATTTGGCTTGGAAGCGAGCGCACCTGCCTTTAGTTTAACCGGCCCGTCTCACCACGTCCTTGTGGACTTGTACAGGCGACAGAAACGAGTGGTTTCCCTTTCATTAAACGTTGTTATCCTGTTTGAATAATTAAACGTGATAATTCCAGGTAGTCTCCTTGGAATATGAATGTTACACAATAATATTAAAACAATGAAAAGCTTTCGCTATATAACTGCTATGGCCATATTTGTTTAAAATAAATATTTTTTCTAAAATGAGGTGAGATTTGGGCTTAAACCTGTGCTACTTTAACTAATTAGAAAGTTAGCGTCAACGTTAGTTTACAAGTTTAGATTTAGACCCAGCGGTTATATGAATAGTTGAGAAGTTTAAAACCATTGTGTCGTGAGAGTAACATTAATATGCCCAAGATCTAGTAAATATATATTCATTGGATTAATCTACTGTAGCGATCATTGTAAGCCAGTGTACAGCTGTGTAGTAAATATACTTAATTAACTAGTACACCTATTATCCTAATGGAATTATACATCCTGCGTCAAACAGCTATCAGATGAGCGAAGGTTCCCGCGGGATGGACTGACAATTAGGATAATGCAAGACTAGAGACAATAGCGGCTTGTACCTGGGTGAAAAATGTCCCCTTTGTGGGCGGTCGCTTTGTGCCACCAGAGAGAAGCTTTGTCCCCCGTTCTGTGTCGCCGTTTGTCGCGGATCGTAGCGCGTGACTCGCTTGAGAAATCGCACCGTGCATTTAAAAGGGCCGCACTCGTCCATTTGAAAGACTAAACGGACTGCGGCCGGCGGGATTAACGGGATTTGGAGTGCTATTTATATTCCCCATTGTTTCTCAAACCTAGTATTATCATATTCGCTGCGATCGGAAGCGAGCGTGCACTGCTTTGTTCCCAACGCTTGACTCCGTAACCTAATATATCTGCGCAGTGAATGGGCCCGGCATATTATTGTTCCGAATCCTAATCTAGTTAAATGTCATCACATTGTAATTTGGAGTCTAAAATCGGTACAACATAAACATGGGAGCTCACATAATCTGTTCGACATACACATAAATCTTGCGGGGGGGCTCCGAGAGGCCTGTGTACAGAGGCTAATTGATTTTGGTTTGCACTGGCCCCTCCCTGTCGGTAAGGAGTCGACGATAATGGCCTGATTGCCCTTCCGACGAATAATTAACACCAAATTAGCGCGGGACGTGCGGACCGCGTTTACGCCATTTTTATTATTAAATAGCAATTAAAATGTGGATTTTGAAGTAAAAGTATTTAAGGATGGCTACATAAAGTTCAATGCTCATGTATTCCATTGTAAGGATGGAAGTGCAGCGTAATGCTGACAATGTCTATGCAGCTGACGCAATTTTGCTCCCACAATCGAGATTTTATGTTGAAAAATCTACAATTTTGTTCGCAACTAAAGCGGGAACATCATTTGGGATTGGCTTAGCTCACTTTAAAACGTTTCCTGCACTCCGTTATGCTTCGCTCTGTTCGGTGGCGTGTTGGTAAGTAGTTGGCGTTGCTCTTCCGTAGCGATATCTGCTCTATTACGCCTTGGCCTAATTATTCCGACGCGTCTAGACAACTTGCAAGTGAATAACTTTGACATGATACGCGTTCCTAATGTTAAATATTTTTTCTTATCATTATTAACTTACATAACGTAATAACTGTTTTGAGCTGAAGTACCTAAACAGTATTTACTATCTCAATTAAATTGTATTATCTTTGAAAGTATGTCAGTTAGTTACGAAGTGATGCGGTCGAACGTCCGGCGCGTTGGCCCGGGGCGGCTGCGGCTGGTGACGCGCACAGAAGCAATAATTCAATATTTCCACAGCGATTGCAGATCGTTCGTGAGGCGGATACAAAAGCTCTGACTCCGTTCTGTTTTAACTTCATCAAAATGTATGGTCCGCCGGAGGCAATAGCTCTCAGTTTCCAGCCCCTCTTGAGTAACTCATACTTACCTTTTGTGATTTATTTCGCCACCTACTCTTTTGTTGTTCAGGAAATATCTTCGCGATACTGATCATAATGTACAGAAATACTTTTTCTTCGAGGCTCGTATACGTAAATATACAAAGCATGAAATGTGTGTTTAAACGTATATCGTTGTGATTGTGTGAATTTTGTATCGTTGTGTAAAAGCCTATGAGAGGTAGTATTTTGGTGAAATAGAATACAATATACAGCTTCACCTTCACTCGGTTTTATGTAAAGTATTATTTTTCATACTTTTCAGTCTCCGAAATTGCAAAATAGAATCAAATATAATATTTTTATCTTGTTTGTGTACTCAAGTCAACCCTTCATTAACGTTGTGGGTCTCTTTCATAGCGAATCTGAAAGGCGCTTCTTGAGACGGATCTAATTTGTTTCTTTTCAGATATGAAGCCAGCTTTTTTGTATTTGATTGCGCCCTACTAATTTTGCGCTTACTATTCACGTGGAATTTCTTTTCTATTCCGTATTCTATTAACATTTCAAAAGAACTGCTTATTCGGATGTATGTCACAAAACTAAAGCCCCTGTTTTAGCCCAGCATGACACGCCCACGAACACATAATCGTTGAATATTCATACTTGCTTTGGTTATTATTTTTAATGAAGTTAAACATAAATATAATATACATTCAGGATTTTCCTTTGTTATGTGCAAAAGACAGTTACTGCGAAGCTTATTAAAAAGGCTAAGCTGCTTTATTATTTCACAATTTCGTGTGTGAGGGCCTACGCCATGACACGCCACTCGCTGTATGGTGTAACCACTGGTAATGTAACGGCTTTTGGTGGCAAAAATGTGTCTGACGAGCTTTACTCTTCACTTAAAATGGAATTAAGAAGTTGTGCTCGTTCGCAGCGATGCTGTTATTAATTTTGTGTTTTTCGTTTAATATTTTCATTTTCTAAAATGTAATAATTTGTTTAATAAGAACCAAACCAATTACCGATTTTGTTCTTGTTGTATCCTTTTCTGTTAGATATATTTATATTTGGTACTTCTTTAAATAATTGGTGAAAAAAAAGCTATATAGTTTCCATTTTATTTTACCTACCTACAGGTTTAATACCAAATAAATATAAATAAAGTGCGCTCATAGAAGTTAAAGGTGGTGTAAATCAACGCTCCAAGTTTCTCTCGCAGCATTTGAGCTGATTTCCTATCCGTTGCAACATATAGATAGGTATGTAGGTATATGTTTCGGGTCTAATGGAGGTATATATTGTTTCTGTCACTTTGTTCAAGTTTTAAGTTTTCTTGTGTTTGTCATAAACAGTTTTTTTGTGTTATGAAATAGTAGTTCTATATTTTTTATAGAAAAATAAAAGGAAAGTTCCTGTCATATTGAGACACGTACAAACATTGATAGACGCCTAGATAATAGAAATGTAGTGGAAAATAACGGATTTGTTAACTGTACAATAGGTTGTTTGTTTTAAAACCTTTAATCTCTAAGTTCTTTTGTATAAAAGTGTAATGGATTCTTTCATTATAAAATTTCTTGTAAGCTTGACTTCGCTTTGCCTGAAATTAGATTGAAGGCATTATATTCTAATCACGCTTTTTGTCAACAGAAGCCAAACTAATATCTAGGGTTAATTTTAACTTAGTAATATAGTCGGTAAAATATATGTAAGTAAAGTCAATCAAATTATCGCGTCTCATATCCTAAGGTGAATGAGCGCCACTTTCCACGATTTTTACACAAATCCCTTACTTTCTCTGGACCCTTCTTTTTGTATAAAGAGATTTTCTTCATAATCATAATAAGAGATATTAAACGTCTACGCCTGTCGATGTAAATATATTCAGGTATGATTCCTCCCCTTCTGTGTTAGCCATTAGACTATGCAAAGCTTTTAGCCAAGAACGTTTAGTTGAGAGGGATAGCTCACCGAACTCGGTTTGCCCACTATGACCTTCTAACTCTAATATACTCAAAACCTACCAATTTTACCTAAGTGCCCTAAAAGTAATTTCATATACAAAAATATCTACTGATATTATAATAAATTATTTTGTACTTATTTTATTTATAGTATTTAATCTGATTAATACATTACTTACCACAGGTTTTAATAAGAATTGTATTTTACTAATTTCTTCTAAGAGTACTAAAATTATTCGAATGGCTATTATAAATTTTAAAATAATATGTCTGGTTAAGTATGTTTGAAGTACATCATTTGTTAATATTTATTCATTTACCTATAATTTAAGATTTAAGATTTAATGACGTATTCTTGTTAATACCTATAATGTTAATATTATAATTGTGTAATTTTCCCTCAAAACGGTTTATTTACTTATTTAGTTCGCTACAGAAGGAGGTGATTTTTCTCGTCACGATCCAGAGAAATCCATTACGAAAATGAATAAACAGGGTCGTTGTGATTTTATTTTTCTTAAAGTCGAGGGTCCTTTATTCATCTCTGAGCGGGAATTCCAGGGATACCGGGAAAGTCACTTATCGCAATTTCTCAAGGCGACCGACTACCCGACAACTGGGATGCCATTATATTTTTAAAACGATAAATTATTTTATCTACATACACAAATTGATTAAGTGGTTTGTAAGCATTTCAATAACCATGTTAGTGACGTAAATATCAGGGGACAATGCAAGTCAAATTCAATTAGCCTCTACACATATCTCTGACATGCCATTCACACGATTAATGCGTATACCTAACTCATTACATGAATCTATTTACGAATGAGGCAACAAACATTATTTTAAATTAACAACTACATCGGTAATAAAATCAAAAGAAATTCGATTGACAACGTAAACAATACAAACGTAGAGATCGATGGGTGTCGTACAAAAAAAGGAATAATCGTGTGAGGCGACACAAAACTAATATGGGGAAAAAGCCGATCAGTGGCGGGTTCCCGGCAAATTGAACGCGAGGGTCGAGTGGGAAGGATTGCTTACATTATTCTTTTGAGGTCTACATGGTAGCCGTTTGGCCCCGTGTTTGCTTGAGGCCTATTGTGAGAACGCACCGCTGACGTCTCAATACCTGATAGTGTCCGGACCTTTTGTTATCGAATTCTCGTCGCACACATGAATACGTTACACCACACCGTTGTAGCTGATAAGAACATTTGTCTTTTTATGCTCACCCCTTACCTGAATCAATACTTTCCTTCATTACGTAAACTCAATTTAGGCATAAGATTACTTGCAAATCCTAAACGAAACAAAATATGTGTTTGGCAACTTGTTTATCTCTACTCGTCCGTAATTAACAAAATTCCTCAAGAAAGGATAGACGCGGCATCGATTATTCTGGACCGAGGAATTTTTCCAAAGAGCCGCTAAGTCCTGCTCTGATATTCATTAGCGGCGTGACAGGCAAGAAATACTACCTAATTATTCATTGAGGCCGTCGCTAAATCGTCAGCCTTGCTTGCCTTTTAATGGAGAGGAAAATAAAAAAGTTTTAAACGTAACAAGTGAGGCGTGTCGAGTCCCATAAGTTATTCATGGACATCTGAAAAAATACTTGAGAGCCATTCGCCAGTTCGTGGGAGATTACTAGGTAAAATGCAAAACAGACGTGGCCAACATATTTAAGTAGGATGAGAACCTTTACAATTGCACAAAATAACATATTCTCTTTACAAAGAATATGTCTACAAAACGTGTTAGAAGCTTCAACTTTCAGAATTAAATAAGAGTTTAAATGTTTTTATACATTTCATGCATAAAGGTGAAGATAAAAATGAAATATTAAGTACGTCCGAAAGATAAATGCGGGCGGCGTACCAGTAGGATAAGCTCCGGGCATTATATAAATCGACGCACGCCCCACAAATATAGCAGGCTTCATTATTGTACCTCTCCTATTAATAGGGGATAACATTTCTGACATTCCCGGTGACGTCGCCCCAACCGATGCTAATGTAAATAGGTTGAGTTGATGCAACAGATGTTCTGAGGATCTTATCATTTTATTTTTAGGTAATATTTATTTATTATGTCGGTTTTCAAGATGCCTATAAGATTAATATGCCATTTGGACAAACATAATGGGCTGATGATAATGAAATCTTGTAAGACATTTAAATTCTTATTTTACAAAAGCCCATGTTCAGATAAATTCTTATAAGGGCGTAACTCTGTTAATAGATAGGTTGCTTAATAATTTATGCGCTTCTGTTCGTATAGTGTTTGTGCAAGTTGCGAATAAACCCGTTAGTATTCCTGGTTAAAGCCCCATGAGGGTGTAACGCACACAATTCCCCAGTAATGAATAATTCTGCGGTACATCACGCGCATATCGACAGAACATTGACGTTATCTTCTGGTTAGGCTGACGCTCGACCAGATTTATTACGAGTATCAATTTAAGATATGCACCAGGTCTAATTCTCTATACATTTTGGCGCTGTAAAGCTCTTTTTCTTTTGTATTGACGTGTTAACGTAATAAATTGAGGTGTTAGCTGTTCGAAATTTTGATCCAAAACAAAATAAAAAACACAAATAAAACAAAACTAAGAAATAAAATTCAAAATTATAAACTCTTATTGACCATACATTTCTTATTATAACCCATACATTTAAATATATACAGTTATAAAAACTAAAAATAAGTTTTTTACCTTAAGATAATAAATATCCTCGTATATTATTATCGAAATAAAACGTTCTCTGAAATATTTAATGTGGCTGTTTTTATCCATAACATAAATGTTGGTAAAATACAATTTATACATTTTGTTCAATAAGAGTTCGCTATAAGATTTATTATGAAGTGAGTTCGGTTATTTCCTAAAAGTATCCGTATTCATTATGCCTGCAACCTCATGCTGATATCGAAACATGTAACTTCACAGTCTTAAGAGTGCCCCGGATGGATGGACTAAACAAATGTCTTAGTATTTAGTAAACATACTAGAATATTAGAAGAATTAGAGGCTGTTGTATTTGCATAATCCATTAAAGGACATTATTCATTTTGGGCTTATATTTAATGGTAGTTTTGACACTTGTATTGATAAAACTAACATAATAACAACTTTTTTTTACTTTTAGTTGCCAAGCAATTGAGTTATTTGGGAAATAAGATATAGATTTTGTATCGTCTGTCATCTGCTTTGAAGTGTCACAATTATAGTTTGATCATTTCGCACACCTAAACTATGCAAAATAAAAGATATATTCCAATTACATAGTAATCTTCGTACATCAAACTATTAAAATGTATGTGCAACTGTTAATACAATTAAGCCCAAGTCCCGATACAAAATGAATGATGTCCTTTAGTCAGTTTAATGTATTATGTTTGATGAAAGAGATAGATTGCTTGATAGTTTCAATGCCTTGAATATTTATTGTTGTAAAGTATACGTTGCATCCCCATATAAAAAGTGAAAGCATATTCCATATAACATGGTGAATGATTTATCGCAGCGACGTTGATTTAGTGTGAGAAACGCGGACCCGACCATATTGAGAACTCCTTCATTCTTCTGCTGGATTGATTGATGCAGGACTGATTTAAATATATATTTTATCTCGACATTCGTTTCCCTCAAAGGGCCCAGCGTGTGCTGAAAATGCGAAAATGGAAAATTGAAAGTGCTAAGAAATATGATAGTCGGTTTATTGAATTTATTCGTCATCTGCTACTAGAGGGTCAGCGATTTTTAATTTTATGTTGAAAAATGAATATTTATCTTTGTATTGTTCTGAAATAAAAGTATATTAATACTTTGTGAGTAATTTTTTAAATAAGCTTATCTTATATTTGTGCATTAATAAAGTGCTTAACGTAAACTCATAAATCATAATCAACATAGGAACGGCAAATAAAGTGAATTATTCCTGCACTTAAGTATAAAATGTATAACTTTAAAATATATATTCTGTTCGTAAAACAACACGCGTTCTCAAATAGAACATTACAATGCAGAGATAAGGTATGCATATACAATGAATATTTATATAAACTTATGAATATTATAAACAGAATTATTTTGTAGTTACCCATGTAATTTTACTTCGGAGCATAGCACACAAGTTACTTTATTCTTATTTCCCCCGTTTTAACTCTCCAAATATACTCTAGTTTTGGAATATACACATAGAGAATCAATGAAAAAGGTCTCGTACAACCGAAGGCTAATGTACAAAGTTAGACATTCTATTGCAGCGGAAGCAAAACAATTCTCGGACACAGTCAACAATGTCCACTTAAAAATAGTTTTAAAAAGAGCGTCTATTTGGCACGAATGCTCGATTCAGCGAGGCGTCCAATAATTGATATTTGCCATTTGAATTCCGCCAATGTTTGGGGTTGCGTACACTCACAGAAAGGAGGGTTCTAGGTCGTTAAGGGTCACAAAAGGGTGCCAATAGAAATCTCTGTTATGGCCACCTCAAACTATGTCATGTGACATTCCATGCGCGTCTTTGCTATTATTACGTTCTTTAATATATTTTTTATCATGATTTGTACAAGTTTTTTTAAAATATTGATTGATATTAATGTATTTTAAAGTACAATATGAGACCGTACATTCAAATTATTTAGGTGAATTGTCAAAGGCTGAATTGCCAAGTGCGATCACGGTCCGTCCAACAGACGCGCACGCCTGCTTACTGAGCCGACAATATTTCACTGGAATACAAAGTTTACCTAATATTCGCGAATGTGGTCGTTTGAATTCAATGTTCGGCGTATTCCGCAGATAATGGACTAAATGTAGACATTGGAAATGTATTATGAATTTTTAAATTTTATTATGGTTGAATCATTTATTTATATAAAGATATCATAAAATAGTTTTACAAATAATATTTAATGTTGTTTGGAATTTTGCCTTTGCATCAAGGCCGCTTTCTCGTTTTATGCGACTCTAACAGAAATGCATTAGAAGATTACTGCGGTATCGATACGTGGTTCTCCTGCATCTGCACAATAACATGTTATAGCTTTCACTTCCGAAAATGGTAATTTTGAAAGCAAAACTTCACATAGGTGTATGACAAGAAGTAAAAAATAGAATAATAAAAGAATAAGCGACGTGATTCGTGACAAAAATTATTAACTTGAAATGAAATAAACTACAAAAATGTCCGCATAGAACTGGCGGAGGTTTCAAGTACACGTTTCTAGTATTTCCACACAGACTCTATGACACAAACTACGAATTTTATTTCGTGGAGTGCATGTTACTCGTATATACAGACTTTATATGAAGGTACGACGTAAAAGTTGTTGACCAAATTTGTCGACTCTGCAAAGTGAAATTTTATGTTTTACCTAGAAACTTTTTCTTTGTAATACCAATTAACTCTTAATCTTATTAAACTTTATTAAAAATATATGTTTATTTTGTTGTAAAATATTGTGTCTTGCAAAATCTAGTGTAAAACAAAAATATAAAACATTGCTGGAGGTCGCATTATTAGCAGATTTATCGGGATCGGCTTTGTAGTTCGCCGTCGCACCTGTCCGGTCTCTCGAGTAACATTACTCTTACCCGAGAGAATATCTTTAAATGTTCTAATTTACTCATTCAGCTTTAGAATTGTTTGTTTTGTTTCATTGTTTTACTCTATAACAACCCTTCCAACCAACCAAGTTTCATTTTTGATAATTTAATTGTAATTGTAAATTCAAATTAAGTATATTTATTATTATTTATAATTGATTATTATTCATTGTCTATAGTAAAGTAAGCTACTTATTAAATCTTGAATAATTAATTCTATTATAATGAACTCTAAATTTGGATAAATCGAATCCTTTTTGTGAGCGCACCGAGTTAATTTCTTCTTCTTAATTCATTCCTTTTTAGCGAACTCTTCTTTAAAATATTCTTTGGCTTAAAACACGTTTAGGCTTCGTCGGTGACTCTTAATTAAATTTAGCTGAAGTTTGTTCGTGGGTGACGACTTCAAAATTTACAAGGCAACTGCAATATTCCTTATGAAAACTTTCATTTACGTTTATCTGTTTATTTAAATTAATTTTCTTGACATTTATGACTCTCATAATTCATCTTAATTTTTATTTGTTAATTTTATTTACGAGGCAACATCGCTCTTATTTTAGGAGCTATTTCAAAGTTATATAGAAGAATATATTTTAGCAGAAAAAAGGGATTTAGAATTAAGGGTACTTACTAATACGAGTTCATAAGAACAATTTTAGTCTTAACCCAAGAAAATTCCATAACATTTACAAAGCTTTCTTATTTTGACCATTACTCTTCATACTGTAGTCCTCCCTAGGGTTTTTAACGGCCGTGTGTTTAATGTCTACCGCCAAATCTCGAGGTCTGCCCATAAAACACCGACTTTGTATGGCGTACTGTTTTGTTTCTAACCTACAGAGAAAGTTTTATTAGAATGAACAACTTGTGTGTTCTCGCTATTGTCGAAATTTGCCTGATAGTAACAAAAATTTTATGATACATTTTAATTTACATGTATTTTATCTAATCTATTATTAAACATCTCTTGTCGTCATACGAATATCCTAACCTAAGACCTATGGTTGAAACATTGCCTATATACATAAAAATGCCGACAAAATTAAGTAATATGAGAGTTATATATAAAGGAGTAACTTTTATGCAGGGAGTTTTTTATAGTGACTCAACATCTGTCTTTGACCTGCCTGATAGTAAGCAAGAGGAGGTCCAAGAGTGCAAACGACTGAAAAAATCGAGTCAGTTCATATTTACCTCAGTCGCTTTCACTATGCCGGCGAATGAATGTTGGGCTATGAATGAATATAAGATTCCGGAATAAAATGTCCAAAGAAGGTACACAATTGGTTATCTTGTTTGGTATATGTGTCAAGGAAACTTGTGAAGCACGGAAACCTGTACCAAGAAGTTGTTACTCGATTTATTGTATCAATCCAGTTGTGTACCTACCGTACGGTCATTTTGTTTATTTGTCACTGTATTTTTAAGTGGAGATGTAATTTTAACTATTAAAACTTTAGTATATTTTTGTCTCTATTTTATCAGAGATATACTGTTTTCTTTTGTTAACACGAGCTCTTTGTGTAAATAGAAATTCTATGTGTGTGAGAGTAAACGAATTTGGACAATTGTTTAATTTGGCATTTTGAACACGAATAGCTTCCTCTATGTGGCTTGGCTATTGTAACTGGTGGCCGGCGTTACATCCAAACTTGTTGGTAGTCTAAATGCTCCAGCGCACCACCAAAGGCATTTCATAGTCTTCATGGGCAGCAAAACCTCGTTTGCAGTTGAACAAAAGTTCCAACAAGCAGTGAACAAAGTTTTTAGTACAACTTTTAATACGGTTTCCTATCCTCTGCCTCTATTCTGTTTGTGTTAAAGAGTTCTGGAGAATTATGATGCAGTGGCGTACGTGTGCTACTCGCGCTTAAATTTGGCTCCTTTCCAAAGTTTGCAGAATTTCTAGAAGTGTTATTGCTTTATGCTGGAGGTAATGAGCACCTGGAGGCTGTGCGATAGGAATTTAATTTGTTATTTATTGCCAAAGCGTTTTTAAAGCACAGAGGGCTTTAAGAGTGTGTGAGCAATTTATTTTAAAATTATGTGCTGTTTTTACTATTAATAATATATGAGTTTATAAAACTGAACTTTATTAATGTTTGTGTTGAGGTAGGAGCTGCTTGCTGCTATGTTGTAAGAAAACCAAGTTCAAGTTTTAACAGAATACTTTATTATTGTACTTTAGTCTTAATATACATTTGGTATACATTGAATCGGTAGCGGTTGCGTCCCGTTGCACTCGCAGTGGATTTGCTCTTGCGGTCGAAAGATGGCGCCGCGTAGTGTGAGGTGCGGCGCCCAATACGAACAAGGTACCGCGCTTATATAAAGGGCGCTTGTCGAGTCTGCTTCAATGGAGCGCGCGCGGCGGCGGTGTACGGCTGAGGACTTCACAACCGGTTTCAACTAAGCGGAGGCCGAACCGGTTTCGGGCGTGCGTCGGCGTCGAGCTTGCTGATGGCGTCAATGTTGCAATTTTATATTGTAGTGCAGCTACAGTGCTCCCCCCCAAGCGTAGCGTACGGGTGGTATGATAACCCGTCCGGATTTAGTTGTCGTCACAGGATTGCTTGGTTTTGTAGGCGTATTCGTCTCACTGATAGGGGCTTCAATATCTTCATGGAGAACATAGGCTGGTTTAAGACGGTCGATTGAAATGTTGACAACTTTTCCGGCCATTTGCAGCGCGTAATATTTGTCATATCTCTTCACGACACGATGAGGGCCTGAGTACGGATGTTGCAATGGTTTCCGTACAGCATCTATTCGTACGAATACGCTATCGCAGGTGTGCAGGTCCTTGTGAATGAAAGTCTTCACGATCCTGCCATGCGTTCGTTGTACCGGCTTCAAGTCGCTTATGGCCTGTCGAAGTCTTTCTACATAATCGTGTGTCATCGGCGTGGAGTTCGAAGTGGGGACGAAAAAATCTCCGGGCAAACGAATCGTGCAGCCGTATGTTAACTCTGCAGGGCTAGTGTTTGTATCGTTTCTAACGGCTGCGCGAAGACCCATAAGAACGGTTGGAAGCTCTTCGGTCCATGTTTTTTTAGCGCAGAGGCGTGTCATGAGTGCTGTTTTAAGCGATCGGTGCCAACGCTCGACTATCCCATTGCTCTGAGGGTGGTATGATGTTGTACGAATCTTCTCAATGCCGAGCAGTTTAGTTAAATTTGTAAAAAGGTGACTTTCGAACTGCCGGCCTTGATCCGATGTTAGAAAGGCGGGGCAACCGAAACGCGCTATCCATGTTTCATAGACTACTTTTGCTATGACTTCTGCGGTTATTTCGAAAACTGGTACGGCTTCAGGCCATCTCGTTCGGCGATCGATCATCGTTACGATATATCGATGGCCCTCCTTAGAAGTAGGTAACGGTCCCACTATGTCAATGTGCAGGTGCTCGAAACGGTCTCGTTGAGGAAACTCTGCGATGTTGCTCAAGGTGTGTCGTTGAATTTTGGATGCCTGGCATTTCATGCACGTTTTTGCCCATGTCGCAACGTCTGTGTTCATCTTCGGCCAAAAGTATTTTTCTTGCATTGCTCTCCTTGTCGAACGAATGCCAGGATGGCTAATATCGTGTACTGCGTTAAATGCGGTTCGACGATATTCAGCTGGTAAGTACGGGCGGAGTTTTGAATTTGATGTTTCGCAATATAACATTCTATCGGAGTTCGGAATTGATACCTTCTTCATACTTAATCGCTCGTTGTTCATCAGCAATGTGGTAAGTGGGTCCTTCTCTTGCGCATACGAGACTTGATGGTAGTCGAGTGTGCCGGGACAGCTGATGGTCTCTATACGTGATAGCGCGTCGGCTACGATGTTATCTTCGCCGCTGATATGGCGTATATCCGTAGAGAACTCACTGATAAATAATAGTTGTCTCGTTCTTCGAGGAGTTTCACTGCTTGATGGTGGTTTTGACAGGGCATAAGTGAGCGGCTTGTGATCAGTATATATGATGATCTCGCGGCCTTCAAACATTTTTCTGAAATGTTTTACTGCCATATATATTGCTAGCAGCTCGCGGTCGAAAGTGCTGTATTTCTCCTGTGCACTTGTAAATTTTTTAGAGAAATATCCTAGAGGCAGCCATATTCCATTCATTTTTTGCTGCAACACAGCACCTGCGCCTTTATTCGATGCGTCACACATAATTGACATCGGCGCTGAATGGTGGGGATGAGCAAGCAATGCGGCGTTTGATATGCTACTCTTGCATGCTTCGTACGCTTTTGACGCGTCTTCTGTCCATTGTATCTTTGTTTTGTCCTTTTTCTTGCAGTTATGCATGTATGCATGAAGTGGTGCTTGAAGTGATGCAGCGTTCGGAATATTTTCGCGGTAGAAGTTTATCATACCGAGGAATCGGCGCAAAGCTTCAATATCATCTGGCCTGGGATAGTTTGTGATGGCTTCGATTTTTTCTTGAGGAGGTCGAATACCGTCTGCTGATACAATATAGCCCAAGAACTTGACTTCATCGCGGCCTAGGACACATTTTGATGGGTTAATAGTTATTCCAAACTTGTTAAGGCGTTGCAAAACCGTGCGCAGATCTTCAGCGTGTTGATCTTCGTTTGCTGACGCTATGATGAGGTCGTCAACAAATGGGAAAACGTTATGCAACCCAGTCAATACTTGGTGAATGAAGCGTTGGAATGTCTGTCCAGCATTTTTTAGCCCGGGACACATGCGCGGGAACTCATATAACCCGAATGGCGTTATTATTGCAGTTTTTTCGATGTGATTTTCGTGAACGGGTAACTGCTGATACGCTCTGTTGAGGTCAATAGTTGAAAAAATCTTCATGCCGTTAAGCTGGTAGGTGAAATCGCGTAATCGTGGCACAGGGTAGCGGTCGGGCGTTGTAATTGAGTTCAGTCTTCGATAGTCCCCGCACACACGAATGTCGCCATTCTTCTTAGGCACGACATGAAGTGGGCTCGCCCACGGGCTCATGCTGGGTCGACATAACCCCTGCTCCATCATAATCTCGAATTCTTTCTTGACTGCAAGATAGCGATGAGGCGGGATCGGACGTGCTTTAGCATGTAGTGGACGGCCTGTGGTTTCAATATAGTGTTCGACGTTGTGCTTCGGACAATTTTTCATTGATGACGGCCTCGTAATATCCGGAAACTCCGCAAGTATTCGGTGGTATTTCTGTGCTACATCTATGGTCCGTATTGTAGGCTCCGTGGACGTACAGGGCGTTGCTCGTGTAGATAGCTTTGTCTGCTTATCTACAAGACAGTGGCCTGCGAGGTCAACTAATAGTTTATGATGACGTAAAAAATCGGCTCCTATAATCGGCTTACTGACAGCTGCCACTATAAACTTCCATCTGAATGGTTTTCGCAACTTGAGGTCGAGTTCGAGAGTCTTTTCGCCAAACGTAGATATAACACTGTTGTTCGCAGCATATAGGTTAAATGAAGTCGGCGTTGTGTTGGCTCCCTTCCGTTTCGGTATTACTGATATGTTTGCTCCGGTATCAACGAGGAAAGACAACTTAGTGTTCTGATCCGTGATGAATAGACGGTGTGGTTTAACCCATTCGCCGGATCCCGTCGCAGCCAGCGTGGGTACTAGTTTTCCGTGTTTTTATTAACGTTGAAACTGCATGGTGGTATACACTTCCAAGCTTCTTTTCCAAAACGACGATGAAACCGACAGTATCTGTTGCTTTGCCCGGAGAAACGCGGTATAACTTGATGATACGTTCTTGTTTGTGCTCTGCAATGGCAGCGAGGCGCTGCTGCAACGCGATCCACATTAGTTCTTCGCATTTTCAATTCGGCGATCTCACGGCATAAGTGCTCGATCTTCTCATGTATGTCATCATTTTGTTTAGGAACTGGCGCACTGGTAGACGGCTGTGGTTCAGATACGGCGTTGATTTCTTGGCGCGATTGTTCGTATACTCTGTCTGCAACATTCGCGAGCTCAGTAAGGCCAGGGTCCTTCATAATGCTCTCGCTGACCGTGAGTGCAGCGCGGACCGCCGGGGGTAGATGGTTCGTCCACATGACACGTAGCGCCGCATCTGTGAAGTTGCGCTTGGCGAGAGTTTTCATACGACGAAGAAGCTGTGATGGTTTCATGTCACCTAATTCCAGCTCTGATAATAGTCGCTGAGTTTCGCGTTCTTCCGTTTCGCCATACACCTCTATGAGCCGACACTTGAGTGTTTTATACTGGTTTTCTTCTGGGGGGTCCAAAAGTATATCGCCAACTTCGTCTAAATCTTGTCGTTCAAGTTGGCCAACGAGGGTTGCAAACATGGCTTTGTCCCCCTTTTTTTGTGGAGATGTGACTGTCTCAAACTGAGCAAACCACATTTTGATCCGGTCCCTCCAGATAGTCGGGATTCGGATAGCCGTGGACACCCCAGAAACTTCATTTTCTTGAGTTGAAACTGTTTTTCCTCCTTGGTCTTTTGTTTCTGACATCTTCTTTAGTCGGGGTCACCACTGTTGAGGTAGGAGCTGCTTGCTGCTATGTTGTAAGAAAACCAAGTTCAAGTTTTAACAGAATACTTTATTATTGTACTTTAGTCTTAATATACATTTGGTATACATTGAATCGGTAGCGGTTGCGTCCCGTTGCACTCGCAGTGGATTTGCTCTTGCGGTCGAAAGATGGCGCCGCGTAGTGTGAGGTGCGGCGCCCAATACGAACAAGGTACCGCGCTTATATAAAGGGCGCTTGTCGAGTCTGCTTCAATGGAGCGCGCGCGGCGGCGGTGTACGGCTGAGGACTTCACAACCGGTTTCAACTAAGCGGAGGCCGAACCGGTTTCGGGCGTGCGTCGGCGTCGAGCTTGCTGATGGCGTCAATGTTGCAATTTTATATTGTAGTGCAGCTATGAAATATGATAACCGAGCACAGGTAGCCTGATCTAATAACGTAGCTTATCCTGCATTTTGTGTTTACCGTGTTGGGGGTATCGACAAACACGTATGAATGCTCGTAGTAAATCAGCTGGGCGCTTTATAGTTGAGACACGTATTTGCAATCTATACTAAGTCTTGATTTATGCTTTACGAAAATTAGACTGTCCGTACACTATCATAATTTGGCGAATAACGTCTAATTCGAAGTCAAAACTATAGCAAGTTTGCGCTATTAATTATGAAAGTTTGGTATTCGGAAAGTCCCCGAGGC
Organism: Tinea trinotella; assembly: GCA_905220615.1. Classification (NCBI taxonomy): domain Eukaryota; kingdom Metazoa; phylum Arthropoda; class Insecta; order Lepidoptera; family Tineidae; genus Tinea; species Tinea trinotella. The sequence continues at coordinate 10,685,433 of HG992317.1, read as the reverse complement.
GAACACCGTGCGTTCACTAAGTACCGATACAAATTCATATGTTAAATAAGTTTGCACAAATGATACGCCACAATCTCTATTTATAGTCTCCATTATAACATTTTGTATAGCCCTCGTATCATCTTAAAAAGGTTCAACAATATGGACACAATCGTAGCTCCGGAATCCTTTGAGCGAATGTTATGACAAAGAGCTAAACAAGGAGTAACAAGTTACACATGTCGCGTCAACATGCTGAATTACAGAACACCTTTAAGCCAAGAAAGCTAGCGGCGCCGTATAGTTAAGCCTATGGTCTCTATCTCGCATTACGGGAAGATTTGCACTTGTTTAAACACTCGAGCGGTACCGGGCGAGAGGTTTGCATGTGAATACGTCTTCGCGGTAAATTCGCTCATTACAATGACAAAAGCGGGCGCGACAATGCCGGCGCCTTCCGACTTAATTCATCATTGTGCCGGAGATTAACATGCGCGCCCATTCAGACAACTTAGCTCGTTAACGTCGAATTTACATCAACATCGTCCCGAGATGGAACAGATAAATTATTCTGGGATTAATTTAGTTCCCCACTCGCCGGTCAGCTCGTCCGGCTGGCGATCCATTAAAGTTTGAATAATAGTTTGTATGCATAATTATACAGCCGATCTATTGTAGGTGTACAATTTATAACAATTAATCAATTAAAGGTCGCCGTTTTGTTAGGAATATATCCATTAAAATTATTCTGATGAATATTTAGGAAGGTTCTGTTATGTTTTCATTTTCATTTTTATGTATGCTCTCTTGCGTTATGTTTTTCTTGTATTGATTCGCAAATGAGTTTTTCGTATCTCGCACAGAATAAATAAATCAACCAAATAAACGAATTAAATGTGAATGACAAAGAGCAGGGCATTATAATGGTCATTTCGTTAGCAATTTCAAGCTAACGACTTGCCTCAGAGATGGTGCGTCCAATACCCAACTCGATCGTTAATATAAATTGAATCGGACTTGATGCATTAATTTCCTGTTCGCAGTACGCGCTGGTTAAGTGCCCGATAAATAAAAACCCGATGCAATAACAAATACCATTGAAATACTATGAAAATTCAATATCCGCCTTCAGGGAGTCGTTTAAACTGTCACTTTATTACTAGATTTGCATACTGCGCAATACTTTAGCTAATAACACGCAGTTATATTAAATATTGTTTTGAAATATATATTTTTAAATTGTACAATATTATACGATTATTTAGTTTTAATACACGTTTAATAAAGCATCAATAAATTGGTGGTTGCAGTGATTAGCGCGTTCAAACAGACAACTAATCTCTTTAGCTTTATATTAGTGTACTTGTACAATAATCATCATCATCAGCCAGAAGGCGTCCACTGCTGAACATAGGCATCCCCCTTAGAACGCCATTCCGAACGACAAGATGCCAGTTGCATCCACTGGTTGTTCGTGACTTTCACTGTGTAGTCAGTTCACCTAGTAGGAGGCCTGCCTTCACTGCGTCTGCCGGTTCGTAGTCTCCACTCTAAAACCTTGTTTATTACCTCAATTTATTTATACTTTCTTAACACTAAATGAAATTCCTCTTTAAATTAAATAATTATAGTTACATGAAATATTGTGTATTGGATTAAGCTATTTATGGCAACCCTCTTTGCTGCCTCCACCTTTGGCCGGCACAGCGACGACGACCGAGGCAACCGCAAAGTAAATCTTTTTTGTCGTTAGTGCTCTTAGACTTGCTTTTGCTTACCATGAGGCAGGTCAAGGTCGAATGTCGAGTCTTAATAATAAACATGTTTCTCTTTTTGCGGACTCCTTTTGATAGTCGAACTAAAAAGTTAGGTGCGTCTTTTCTTTGTAGATCAATTGACTGCCCATGTGTTATCTCCATCCTATGACCTGGGATCCTTCAAGCGATGCGTGAAGAAGCACCTTTGGCCGGCATAGTGACGTCGACTGAGGCAGCCGTGAACAAACTCGGTTTTCTTAGTCGACGTCACTCTTAGACCTCCTCTTGCTTATCATCAGGCGGGACGAGGTCAGATGTCGTGTCACAATCAAAAAAAGATAACGTCTCCGATCTGAAATATAAATTTAATTAATTATATTAATGTATTACGTAAAGTCATGAATATTTATTATTCATTGGTAGTAATGGCTATAATTATTTAATACTATATTCAAGTATTATTATTATGCACGACCAGTATAATTAAGTTTACAAATCATTGAAGCAAACATATCAACTGATTGATTGCTAAATAAATTAGCTTCTAATCGTATGTCAAAAGGCACCTATAATTCTGTTATAGCTATTCGTCTTTGACAATTGTACTAATTATATTGCAATGTTGGAAACTAGACATAGGAAATCTATTATTGGTGCATATATTTTTTTTTTATTGTGACACGACTGCTGGCAAAACATTCCAATGGCAAGCATGTCGATTGTTCTACAAAGAAAAGACGCACCGAACTTTTTAGTTCGACTCCCGATTCGCAAAAAAAAAAAACTAAAATGTTATATTCTGCGACAGAATAATATTATTCTACTACATCTCCTTGATTAGGATCTTCTTCATTTTAATCAATATTCCCTACAGACCTATTAATTTCCGTTATATCACCATAAAAAAAATTACTTTTCATCATATTGATGTTGTATTAAGTTAAAACTAATAGTGTGTTTTTTATTAGGGAACTCTGCTTGAAAATTAATCATAACAAAACTTTATCCTGAAGTTGAACGTTACGAACGATAAAACTATAGACAGCGCGTGTGCGTGTGTTATATTTCAGCCAATGTATTATAATTGGCTTGGTGTTATTATAATTAATATAATAATTATATTTTTTATTGGTCGGTTATTTATTGATATATTTTTAAAAAATCTGAATTATGAATACCGTTATTTAACTTTAATTTAATTAACCTCTATTCATGAACCGCACTTCCATGAAACTTAACAATAGGCAGGGTGCTGTCATATATTGAGCCACATTGAAAAAAAAAAACAGTTTTTCTTTATGTACATGTACAGGCTATGATTAACGAGTTTTATGTAGTCTTCTTCTCGTCATACGCCTTTTAGAAGCTATGGTAAAATCTGACTAGCCCTTTAATAGACTAACATGCTTAGCCCATGCCCATACTAATAATTTATTTTCATTTTATTTCATTATAATTTAAATTCGAAACTTTATATTTGTTTATTTGCTTTATTTATCTTAAAAGTAATCTAGTACATAAAGAAATTATTAAAACCAATATTATTACAAATTGAAATTTAAATTGACGTACTTATAAAAGGTTTATTAAGTTTGGCATTCAGACAACTAGTGGTTATTTTCCCAGTCTGGCAAGTAAGTTCAGTTAACCGTAAAGTGACTTAGTTGTGTTTCTGGAGCAGCTTTAAAGTTGCTGGTTCCATCTATGATGCATTTTGGATTCGACTGCCACTTGTAGTTAATTAACAATATTAGCAGTTGCCTCCATTTATGAACCACATCAGGCGAAGTGCTGTCATATGTCAAGCTACAAAAAAAAGTTACCACCTTAACGCTTCAACGGTTTCCAATTTACATCGGTATGAATTATTTCGACTTTTTATTTATTTTCGTATGATGGTGGAGATTGCCGATACAGCGACATTGAGCACCAGTTGTTCGCGTGCCGACGCCACAGCTAAATTATACTATTCGTGAATCAACCGTTTATTCTGCAGTACAATCACGCTGCGTCATCGAATCCTCGTGAACTGTAACATTGGATACGGTCAAACACGAATACGATGAATAGAGTAGTCGAGAGCTATTGAACATGAAAAGCAAATTGTAGTGCGAAAGCTTGGATTTGTTATTCCAATTATTTCTAGACATGTGACCGACATACCTGTTTATAGAATTTTCTTAGATTTTGCGCGAATATTGATTAATGATTATTTATTTATTTATTGTGTGTGACTCAACATATGACAGCACCCCGCTTGATGTTAAGCTGGAGTGTGGTCTATGAATGGATGTCACTGCTACTACAATTCAATAACTGTAAGCAGCAATTACATTCACTATGGCGGCCTAGTTGGAACCGGCAACTTACAAGCTGATCCCAAAACACGACCAAATCACTTCACGGTCTGTATTCTTGTAAGTGGTGGTACTACCCTGGATCGGCAGACTGGGTACCACTGCCTACTACTCTTCAATTTGATTGAACATTATAAATGTTTTAAATAAAAAAAAACGTTAAACAGATATTAGTAGCTTAGTATAGAAATGTAAATAATAAAAATAAAAAAATTGCCGTGTGTTTAAAAGTGGCAGGAAGTTAATAGTGAAAAAAGTCAACGCGTAACGCAATGGCAAACTGAATCAAGTCATGTAAAATGTCTATCGCTATGTATATAGAATTCGTGCATGATTGCAGTTTTAATTTCTCTTTTAATTAGTAATTAATTAAAATAAATGTTGATACATGTTTCATGTGTTTCTGAATTAGTTCGAATAACATATTATAACACCATATCAGGAACCACATCATTAACTAATTGCAGTTACTCTGAATGAAATGTTGAAATAGCAAAATATACAAATTGCTTGTGTAAAGTAGAATTATTGTAATAGTAATTTGTTTAATGTACACTAACACTAATGCGTAATTTATTGAATAAATATAAATTTGAAGTTGAGTTTAATGTTCAGATGAACATGATATTACATCTGATGGCGAGATGAGATAGTCTCCCAGGCGTGACAGGAGTGTTGTGAGTCATGGAAAAAAATCCTTTCTATTAGCATTTTTCCAGAAATGGAATAATTAAATGAGCTAATAATAATAAACAACATTATAAAGGATATTAACGTATAAAATATATAATATTTCTGCTCTTTTTTTTATTGAGTCGGGACAATCGGCCTTGACCCGCCTGATGGTAAACACGGAAAGTCAAATGATACCGACGACTAAATAAATCGATTCAGTTTACGATTACCTTAATCGTTGTCATTATACCGGCCAGAGGCACTGGTAAAAAAAAAACGCGTCGAACTTTTTATCTCGACTACCGAATGTCAATGTGTCACTGGAGTAATAAAAGAGGTTTTCCTTGAGACGCGTTATCTAACCTCGCTTTGCCTGATGGTAAGCACGGGGAGGTTCAAGAGCGCGAACGACTGAAATACCATTTCAGTTTACGGTTGCACCAGTCGGCGTCACTATGCCGGCAGAAAGAAGGCCTTACAATTGATAAATAACATTACGTCGATCTAATCCGTGAAACCTAAATATAATTGTGTTGCTTAAGACACAAGGTTTTTTTTTAAATCTATTTGTGTAAAACTTGCACTTAGCACAGTTCTAAAGCATTCGTATAAAATGTTAAAACTAAATAAATTGTTTTCGTACTTCTGAAGGAGTCTGGTCAACTCACAGGAAATACGGAAGTTATAACTATTCAAAACTAGTTTGGAAAACGGGGAAGTAAGCTCACTTGTATATATTCAATTTTATCATAGCATATTCTTCTTTAGAATGCCGTTTCAGTAACTTTTATAGCACTTTAAAATTACTTTTAATTAATTTTGCTAGGGCGACATTGGCCGTGGGGCTTTAACTCGCGTTCCAAACCAAGAACCCATTGCCATATTTAATAATAATAAGCTATTAATTTAAAAAAAAATGATAAACAGTTTCATGTTTGGTATTAATAAAATTTACTGTTATTAATAACAACATGTAGTTATAGGTAACAAAATATGCATTGAGAAAGTCACATCACATTTATACAAACATAAATAAACTAATTAGTTCTTATGTTTTAATATCTTCATTTTTAAGTAATTTATTAATTTAATTTTATTAAGTAATTATATAATTTTTATATTTCTGAAAACATCAATGAAAACAGTTTGGATAGATGCTATTAAAATTAAAATTCAGTGTTATTTATCAATTTTTCATCTCGGAGATTAACGTTGTCGAGAAATCCATCTAGTTTTCTGGGGCCGTGCAGACAGGATGATTCCAAGTGAGGGTCTCCGACTCGAATGTAATAACCATCGATCATCCCGCCTCCGTTTCGACGGGGAAACGTTTAATCACGTTTCAATCTTAATTAACTCACTAACGATCTTATTTGCGAAGTCGTCTATGTCGACATAAGGAATGAAAGCGATGGACTTGAAAAAAAGAATAATTTATATATCCAAATTGCTAATTGCCTCCTGTCTAAAAATTTAAATTAACATTGTATTTCTTGATTTAACAATGGAACAATACATAAGGAATACACATAATAGCGGAGTCCAACTTAAGCAACATGGTCAAGTAATACTTACTTAATACAATTACTTAATAATTATAAGACTAAAAATTATAATAATCATAATATCTTTGTTGAAATTATTGACGATTTCATATATTTTGACTTTGGGCGTAAATTTGAATTTAAAAAGTGGACATTACTATAAACTTTATCTCAGTTATCGTTCTTTTTAATCAGATCATTGTGCCACTCATTCTAGTAATACGTTGTAATAAGGTATATTATTTTATTATAAAGATATGTTTAATATAAAGTATAGTTTTTATAAAACATGTGATCTAAACATCTTCAAATTGAATATACTCGGCTACGGTAAAGTATGCACGTAGTTTTGTCAGATATCGGCAGACACACCTGTCCCCTCTTATTGAAGTTATAACTTGTGCAAACTACCGCATCGGGTGCACTGTCCACAGACCTGAGGTCACGTAGACGGGACTTTGAGATGAGTTCATAACTCATTTAAATTCTCACTGAGGCTGTTTTGATTTTTGTTATTAGTTGCTTGACTTTTGAAACTTAAAGCTCGTGCATGTGTCTTTATTTGTGTTTAATGCAACTCGATGCCAACATAAACTTGTTAAATTGTACAAATGAGTTTTAAATGAACGATGTTATTTCACATTCATTCACGTAATAAAGAGCATTTGGTAGTTATTTCATTTGTTGATGCAATACAATACACTTGTAATTTGATTTGCAACATGAATGCGCAAACGAACAATCCAAAATGTTCAATTCTACAAATTCGAAACCTTTAAAGTAAATATCTTACTACTTTGGCCTTCTCGGGAAATTGAATTGGCAAAGACACCGACAATTTGAAACTATTCTCTTAGATAGTTGTTACTTAGGTACGGACGATATACTACTTTTCTGTTATTAAATTCACTCGTGCTGTGAAAAATGGCGTCTCGATGCGCATTGTCTTCTTAAGATATATCTGTTTTTGTTGCTCGATGTCATGACTTGCAATTTTTTACCAATATCTTTGAGAATGAACCAGTTATTCAATTATATTGGAAAAAAATCGATACTTAATATTTAGGGCGACGGTTGTTTAGTTGTAGTGCAATTGGTCACTCTAACCAAGGACTCTGGTACAAAACCACCTATCGCTACCAATGTATCTTTGTTATATGCGCTTTGGTTTCTTTGATATAATATAGAAAAAATGATTGAATTGAGCTTCATGACATGGTGTAGCAATATAAATTGTTAATTTTCAGGTGCGGTCGCGCATCCATTTCACATTCGATAAACAATAAAAAATGTATTTGAGAGCGCGGGATGGCAAAGCTATTGCAGTGAGACGAACGTTTAAGTGTAGTGAGACAGTGGCGAGCAGATCCAGTTGAGAGTAACGTTACAGTGCTACGTAACAATGGAATATGGATGAATGTCGTCAAACGCGGCTCTTAATAAACTGTGTGCTTCCTACAATGCACTCTCGTTGCCCCGTTAAACTGTACGCTCGCGAAAATATCCTAAGTGAAAAATACCTCGTTCTTTAGTATTGTTATTAGTCAGTCCTAGTCGTGTTAAGGTCGTTTGTAAATATTTACTAAGCAACTTTGTCTTACTAAGATTAATCATTATCAACGATGCGGTTGTCGAATTTTTTATATTAAATTAATTATTGTATGTTTAAATTTGGTAGGCTAAATTTTTATCTCAATTTTATCTCTCATTGTTAAGTGGCAAAACTCGGTTGTGATGTGTATAGTGTTTAAGGGTTATATTATCATATTTGTCGATTAAGGGTAGTAAAAGTAATTGGGTAAGCTGAATGTTATGGGGTGTGTGGGTGTGCCCGGTTGTATTAGGCATGTCGATGGGCTGGGTGTAAGACGGCGGTGATGCCGGCATCGTGGAGTGCGCAGGGCTGTCACGTGGTTGTTTTTACCGGCGCAGGCGCGGGCGCACGAGACACGAGCGCAGGCGCAGGGCGCCGGGAAGATGCGAGAGCGGCGCCGCGCGCTCCACTGCACCGCAGCCGCACTGATCTCCGTAATGCTCCTCATCAACAGCAAAGTCGACGCAGCCAGTAAGTTGCACTCTTGTTTTTCTAATAACACAATTTGACACTTATATATAAAAAAATACAGTACGCACAATTTGCATTAATTCGCAATCGTAATGGAAAAAGTGTCAGGTTGTGTAATGCATGTTAGGTTAAGTTAGTGTTAATAACAATTATGTATGTAAAATGTATTGATCACATAAACTGAAAAATACGCTATAATAAATCATTATGCATAATACGGGCATGCGAATGTGTCCAGCGACATATTTGTTAAACTTCATATGTAATTACGTTTAATTATAATACCGAAAATGTAGTATTTTTGTTCTTACTCGTAATTGTTGGTTTCAAGGTCCCTTGAGGTTGGTTCATAACTTATTTATAAAATGTGACTTTACAAAGAAACCAAGCAGGGAAACTTTTTTGTTTGTCTTAATACAATACGTTGGAAATGTATAGTTTATGTACATAAATATACTTTATTTTGTACTTCATAATTTTCGTTTTAATCATATTTGTATTTCTGAATATTTAAAATGCAAATAACATTAATGTTTGTTAATTTAACAATACATATTGTGTTGCTATGTGTTCGATGAATTATGAGTAGTAAAGTTTAATACTAAAACTAAAACCTTAACAAGTCCATAACCTAATACTAATAAATGTTTACTGCATGGTTTGAGTGGAGGAACGTCCATTGAGTTAATTTTAGTTAAAATTTCAGTGGAAAATGTGGTTATGAAAAATGCACTCAACATTTTTATTTTCATTACTTAAGCATACTGTTGAATTTAATTATTTTTAGTTTTGTTACTGAATGTACTTTTTCTAATTTATAGAAATATTTCAGTTTATTTTTGTTATTCTATAAAAAATATCTACTTAATTGCTACTATGAATATCTTAAACTATATGAAAAAAATAACTTAAAACATTTTAATTCAGATTGTAAAAAAGATTTATGGGCTAGTACATGTTTAAAGCTCGCCTTTTGATAAACTCTAGGCACCGCAATAGATTTTCGGGCTCGGTAAACCCTCGCGTTTAGAACGTACACTTATTGTTGTTTTACTTCTTAAATTGTTTTAATGCCCGCATTAGGGCCACGCGGCGCACTGCAATTTACATAACATAGCAGGCGGCGGGAGCGGCTGCGTAAGCGATAAACCCGCCACGTCGATCTTATTGCCGTAATTAATGAAGCTACCACCACGAAAATCATCTACACATGGGCCATCGACATTCCTTCATTATACCCTACAATATTTAAGCTACATCAAAACAGAGCGATCCGCTATTAGTTTACTCTGTTTGTTGAAAAAAAAAATTAAAGTATTATTAAAGTGAAAGCAACTTGATTTTCTCTTCATCGTCGAATCTTTTATTATACGAGACTCGAAAAAAATTCCCGCATTCCTTGCTACGGTGTTGATTTGCATTTTAATACAATCGAGGGGATTACGAAACGAAGCTGTCATATCTCGCGGAAGTGATCGGATGTAAACGAGATATAACGCGGTGAGGAAATCGAAGGAAAAGACAATCGTCGTTGACAGTTCGGGGTCGGCAGTCGCCTCACTCGTCGCGTCGCTCATCGCCATGTCGCCATTGACGTAGATAGATTAGCATTTAGATTATGTTCTCCGTTTGCGAGTGGTGTCGGTTACGGAGACACGTGGCATCCTCGCCTACTGTAAGGCCGTGATTTGTTTCAGTAGGCTCCTCTTTCTTCGCGTTGGAACAAATAGATGGCTTATCTCTCACGTCACCCGTTGATGTTTGTAAATCTTTTATGTGTTGATGCACATTACGCTTACATTTACAATTTTGTTATTGTTTTAGTTTTATGAATTTACATTGCAATACTAATTTAGTTTTTATAAATTCATAAAATACTTTTATTTTCTTCTCTTAGAATTAAAACAATGGTATCTTTTCCCCAGATTTCTATTGTACGATTTGCCCGTTAGGACAATCTTCATAATACAAAACCGGCTCATTAAAATTTCTGCTTTCACAAGAAGTACTTGCGCTATTTGTCGGCATCAACCATGCGATCTCAAATGTAAAATTGAGGTATTAAAATATTCAAAAACTCGTATTAAAATATTCACAAATCAAAGCATTTCCATTTATTTCGTAACGAGTTGTCTCATAGATGAAGCTCACAGATCAGGAAGTAGGCGGGCGATACGTGCGAATTGTTTTTCAAAATAACAATAACAGTTATCTAAAACAGCCGTGCCGGTATTATCGCTCATTCATATTCATAAGTTTTGAATATAGAAACGATCTGACGACTCTGCAGCCGCGGGCGCTTCTCGGATTCCCGCCCCAGAGATTCGCGTTATATGAATAATATTTAGTGTTCTTTCATTTTAATTTTAATTGTCTTAAGTCTGATATGCTATTTGTTTGCAATGTTAATTTAGTTTGTGCATGTGCCATAATATACATAAATCCTTGTGATTTACAAGGTCGTATAAAAGTATTTAATTATATTAAGAGTTGTTAACCAAGTTATGGAAGCATATCTACATATGTGCTTAATAAAACAGCAATAAAACATACTTGTGTTGTGTATTGTATTAATATGTAAATATAGTTCGCATAAAAACACTGCAATGACGTCATAAGGAATTTTAATAACTTGGGAAAAATAATTGAAATTCTACCCACTATAAAGGATTTCTTATTGCTACTTTTATGTATGTAATAATTTCGTTAAAAGCGGATTCAGTTCTGAAGTAATTTTAGAAGATGCAAAGAAAGAATTGAAATTTTACGTGAGACGTTGGCAAGCTCTTTCTCATAGAAAGACGAAACTGGGAGAGTTCTATCTTAAAACTTCGTTTTAATAATTAATTATTAACGTTCTCGTTTGGATTCCCGCTTAAATGGTACTCTGAAGGCTGCAAGAGAAACTGCAATGAAGGAGAATTTATAAAGGAACGTTTTGTTAAATGCTATCAGATTTAGTTTCAATAAAATATGTATATTGAAATTATAGTTATATAAAAATACTATTTTCACATAGTTTTATACTTATATTATTTTTTATCATACATTTTACGTTAATTTATACATAATATTTTTTTGTTGGGGCACATGGAAGATTGACGACGATAAATCTGATGTGGATGGATGCGTTAAACAAGGCAGGCCCAAGGGGGTGTTTTCCGACCAAATTGGAGACATCCTCAAGAAAGCTAGGTTCCCTAGTGCTCGTATCCACAGAGTCTGTATGAAGAGAAATGTGGATGTGAAGGAAGCAAGCGAGTTGTGTAAGGATCGTGGTAAGTGGCGCTCCATTGTCTCTGTCTATCCCTGTGGAAAAAGGCGTGACAATTCGATTGATTGATAATAATATTTTATATATTTTTTAATAAGGTTAATATGATAAAAATTGTAGATGTAAAGGAAGCTGGAGTGTCAGAATCGTGCGAAAGAGAGCTTCGTTTTCACTGCCTATTCCTGTGCGAATTGAGATGTGACCATGATTTAGTATGTTTATAGATATTAATATACTGCATTTATTTATAAGGTTATTTCAAACAAAATGAGGTTTTGACCGTTATCATTTTATGTAATATAAAGGTCGAAATAACGTCAAATAAGTGAGAGAACAAAAAAACATTTGTTTTTAAACAACAAACTTCGTGAACTTTAGATTAATTTAGTTCGTAAATATTTGGGCCGTTTATATTTGGCATTACCAAAATTTAATTGGCTATTTGATACTTCTTTGTCTCGTCTTCTGTTTTACTCGTTAAAATACCAAGTTTTATAATAGACAGAACAAGTATTTTTTTATTAATAATGTGCTCCTGAATTTGTTTTTTAATGCACCAGCTATATATACCATTTATCCACACGGAATATGCTGTTTGGAGCTCTTCACAGACCATTTGTTCCTACCTCGTCTTTTTACTCCGCTGAAGTATTTTAAGCATTTAAGCTTTTTGGAGAAAGCAGGTCCTCATTCTATAGACCGAATCGACAGTCGAACTAAGGGGTTCGGCGCGTCGTTTCTTGGCCGTACAATAAACAAGGGAAGACCATGTGTTCTCTGGCTGGCATAGTCACTGCGACTGAGACTTCTGGACCTCCCTCATTAGCAAGCCAAGAACAGATATTAAAAAAAATGTTATTTGTTAATACAAAGAAAAAAAATATTTATCGTATTACTGCGAAACATAAAATTAAATTGTCACGCCTTTTTCCCACAAAGATGACCCTGCCATAACTTACTTTCCTCACATCCACAATCCTTTCATACAAACTCTACGGTTATGGGCACTAGGCAGCTTTCTTGATTTGGTCGGTAAACACCCTCCTGTGTCTACCTCGTTCAAAATCAGAAGATAATAAAACATTGTTTTTGTTTTGCCAATTTATTCACGAATGAAAATAATAAAAGCTGTAGTGATATTATTGTGATTTTTTATATATAATAAATAAGGACAGTTATTTTAATATTATATTGTGAGTCTATTTTGCAAAATGACCACCCATTTTATGAAGATATGGAGGGATTGTTCACAAAAGTTCTACGGCAATAATAACCGTTGTTCCCGATAAAAGATTTTCTTTTAGATCGGCCATAATAGGAAGCTTCTGCATGGCCGGTCTTGGTTATTTAAGTTTAATAACGTTTTATAGCGCTCGACCTGTGTTTTAATGTTGTTACGTGTCGCCATTGTACACGTTTTCTACTTTTATGCAATAATTCTATAAATGATATTGTTTTAAAAATATAACCTAAAAATTCTGGGAGAAGTGTACCAGGTGTGTCTGTGGGCTTAAAAGACTACTTCTTTCTTATCCACTACTTAATTTCTTTTCAGTATTATCATACCCATTTTTGCTCAGCTTGAAAGATGTCAGTTCTAATTAGTGGTTGCGTCTGCTACTTACATACATGTAATTGTGGCCTCCATTTGTTGACCGCACTACAGCTTTAAATCAGGCGTTATATGTAGAGCCACAATAGAATAAAATAAAATAAAAACACGGAATTTTTTAATAACCACAAAAATATATAACGAATTACTCCAAATATGAGTGCGCAACCAAAACCAAACGACATGTAATTAAGTCATTGACAACTACACCTCAAGGTTTTCTGACACGTTCCGAAATTCAAACAATTTAAACTAGTTTTATATGACCGAATTTTTATATCGAGATGTTTTTAAATTTGACTCGCATAACATAAATTTCTATCGCATAATTCGCAAGACATTCCAGATGGTAAGTGCTTGTGCACCACATGTAGCTTTGCGGTATCTACAGCAATTTTATTTCTGAACCATTAATTTTCCATTTTTCCCCGTTTGCCTGCTATTGAATCAGCTTAGAGATGGATCTATTGACCCTATTCTTGGACATTAAATTCCCGTTCAGATTTTACGATTTATATTGATTCGGTATTGGGTGTTGATGTTAGAATACTTGTTAGAATACTAGAATATACTTAAAACTCAAAATATGGCTTTGAGATTTTAGAACAAAGGTTTGCTTTTTTTACTTTTATGTATTATTTTATTATATTATTTTATTATTATTATTTTATTATATATTATCTATAATTATGAGCTACATTGGTATGGATTTGTCTTATAAACAATTCTCAATTCCCACAGGGATAGATAGAGACAACGGATCGCCAATTTCCATCCTAAATTGGTTCTCCTCGCTTCCTTCACACCCATAATTCTCTTAATTCGAAATTTTACTCTATGGTTGTGGGCACTGCGGATTCCTGTTTTTTTTAAGAATGTCTCTTTTTTGTATGAAGGAACTTAACTCTGGGTCAATTCTGTTTAATCCTTTCACTCTCCTTCGATTTATTAATGTCTCATCATTAATTTTTCATCAATAATTTTCAGACACAAATTAAATTTTATATCAAGAATCAGCTTTGTACGTCATCTAATACTTTTTGAAAGGTTATTATAGCAGCTTCGATAGGATCCGATCCGGTTGTTTTTTTCTTCGGGGGCTTTGAAGGACAGTAATGGTGCTTAACAGTCTGATGAAAAAACACCAGCTTATCTCGGGGGACTGCCAAGTGATGAATATTTTATGAAGATGAGTTATTGAGCTCTTTCTGTTTTAAGACCGATTAAGTTATTGAATGATTTAAGCCCCTGTTTAATTACGACTACATTATGCTTGTTTACTTTTTTTTTCATTGTCTTCTTGATTTTAAATAATTTTATTACCTAGAAGATTGTTGCTTGATGTGAGTGTGCCAGACCCAGTGTGTGTGTGCCAGTGTGCCAGACTTCATACAGACCCAGAGTCTGTATGAAGAGAATTGCGGTTGAGTTGTGAATTGATGATGTTGATTTTTTTATACTAAGCTACTTAAGTGCTGGTATCATAGAAACAGGACAACCCAAGTACATATATCAAAAATACATTGGTACCGGTGAGTGGTTTCGAACCTGTGCCACTCGGCTTACATAACCATTGCACTGGCACTACACCACGGTCGCCTTTATTACTTATGTTGTCATTAAGTCTGTCACATTTTAAAATTATTATGTAAGATGACATTTAACAGTCATCTTCCGCGTAACCAAATTGTTTTATGACTAAAAAAAATACTAAAAGTATTTATAGAGGGGCTTCATATAAGAATAAATAGGTACGCAAAATTAACATGTAATATTATCATAAAACAATTTGAAAGATTGGATCTAATTTTGATCCCTTGTTTTTAAAAAGGGATTAATATTGTTCTTATGCAAACTTCGTGATGATGTCGGGCGACCCAAAGGAATTAAGTGACCCCCAGTGTCCCCTAATAAATTTTCTATTACATACCACAAGTGTAATCCTTCCGTACTAAATATTACTTCATACAAGAGAAAATAGGGTCCCTTTGAGTAGGAGAACGTGAGCAAACAAGCCCCGGAGATAAGATGCATTCAACATGAAATTGTGAAGTTTCGTGTGGCCACATTACAAGGCTACTTATTAATTTATAAATGCACTCTTTAAAAGCAAGAGTTATTTTCCTTCCTACAAAATATATAATGAAAAGTTTGTGTTTTAAAAATATTATCGCCTCTTCATCGTTGCTTCAGTAAATTCAATTTAAAAGTAATAAACGGTGTTCTAAATACTTTTATTTACTATAGAATGTTTATTATTCTTTAAACAAAAAGACACTTGCATTACAGCAAGCACACTTTGCGTTTTAAAGAGATCCTTAACTATTCATAAATTTAAACGACGACCCGGGGATCGAATTCGCGCCCCTCAAAAGATCGCATCGCGTGTGCTAAAGTAAACCTCTTTGAGGAACTTTTTTCAACCCTTTACAGAGAACGGAATGTTAACTAGTGTGAGACGTGGCCGGCATCATGTGAATAGAGATGTAAACAAGATATATGCATAGTTTAGTGTAGACTCTGGCTTTGGTAAAGGTAATAGCGGCTATGAAAAGAGTTTAAAGCCTCTTGTTCTTATCGGAGGTGTTGGTCTTTTATATTCGTATGCTTTGGATTTTATGTAACACTTATTCTTTTTAATGATGAGCCGCCATTTGTACCTTTTTATACTTAAATATTATCATTTTTGTTAAAGTGACGTACGTGTATTAAGAAATACATTTATGTTTCGTTTTAGAATGATATATTAAAATAATAATTTAAATTTACATAGGCGATCTTAATGCCGTTAGACCCCCTCTGTCAGTTATCCTTAGGGACTAAGCATAAAAGAGTGGGCGAGGTGCAAAATAACCTTATTTTAAATAACTTTGCAAATTATAGCAATGTTTAAAAATATAGTATGATATTTTTTTGAACTAGTTGTAAAATGGGCAAATCTACTTATTATGAATTTTTTGAACATTTATTTTAATATATAAGATTTCAACAATAAGACCAGCTAAAATATTATTTCAAATATTATAATGTTTATTATAGTTGTGCAAATATTGTACTTTGTAATAAGAGCCGCAGTTTAACGGGCAAGTATGCGAGGAATAAAATGCTTAAACAATGCAGGACGAGTCGGCTTTTACTGAAAGACAGCTGAAAGGGGGGTTTCTACTCATTTGCGAGCGCATTTCACTTTGAGCTTCTTGCACAGAACGCAGTCTATCTCTTTATGCATTCCCAGAACGGTTATAAACATTATTTAAAATTATAATGATATTCTCTATTGTGACATTAATGTTATTATTCCATTCTTGTTATAGTCCATTCATAAATAGATATAAATCGATAATAGGTAAAGACAAATATTGTTTCCATTCAAGTTTTTGTGTTGTTTTTATATCAAATGTATTTTGATGTGACTCAGGAGGGTGTTTTCCGACCAAATCGGTGACATACTCTAGAAAGCTGAGTAACCTAATGCCCATAACTGTAGAGCTTTGTATGAAGAGAATTGTATATGTGAGGGAAGCGAGGGAGTTGTGTCTGGATCGTGGCAGGGATAATAAATTTGGCATAACTCTTGCTTCTATCAGGCAAGATATTCTCTTCATATCAATATTCATAATTATATATATATATTAAATTGTCACGCCTTTTTCCCACAGGGATAGGATAATGAAGCGCCTATTAATAGGTATTATTACATGTTGTCTATTACATTTGCAAAATTATTTTACTTGAATACAATAATAAAAAATATATATAAATATATTGAATATAAAAGGTTATGTCGTCATAAAATACAAATTTAGATTTCCATATACTTCTTGAATTGTTGCTTTATTTTGAAATAACATTGTTTTGTAACAAAAGGCATTGTTGTTTCATTGTTTGTTATTTTGTGTTTGTGGTTCGAAGGAAGTAAATACAATTATGTTATGTGAAATATTGTCAGTATTTGCCAGATATGTATATACGTACGTATTAGTAGTATAAACCGTAAACAATATTTATATTGTAATTGTTTAAAGCCAATTAATGACACTCTTATTTTACAACATTTTCATAGTTATCGATGTTACAATTTTTACTTAACAGTTAAATATAAAAATCCTATTCAATTTACATTTATTCCACATTAAAATACCTCTTAACAAAAAAGTTAATTTCAAAGAAACATTAAAGTAGAATTAGAAACATTACGCATTTATTTCAATTCAGTCCTTATAAGGAAATCGATGTATGTATTTAGTTATTAAGTAACTTTAATTTACAAAGTACTCGTAGTAATATTTTCTTAGATTTTCCGCGAACATTGATTAATGAATTACACAAATTTTATTTAATTTAAGCTAGGTTGCCTAGTGCCCATAACCACAGAGCCTGTATGAAAAGAATTGTGGTTGTAAAGGAAGTAAGGGAGTTGTGTAAGGATCGTGGTAAGTGGCGCTCCATTGTCTCTGTCTATCCCCGTAGGAAAAAGGCGTGACAATTTGATTGAAATTTTATGCAGCTTACTATCGCGTTTATTTTGGTTTTGATTTATTTTATTTTATTTTATTATTCCAACGTATCGAGAGCTTTACCACGATGGCTACAAATCTCTCGAAACGTCGGAATTATAAAATAAATTTGTAAAATCAAAACCAAAATAAACGCGATAGTAAGCCGCATAATTTTTTTTTAATTCATTACTCGTAGTAACTCAGTGAATCAATTTGTTGCACAATCTGTTGACCGGTGAGTTGAAGAAAGTTTTTGATTGCGGAATATAAAAAAGTTTGTGATTGGTTTTCTACGTAGCCGATGTAACAACCAAAAAAATGCAAAAACATAATCAAATATGTCATAACTATTTATTTTGGAATGTGTTTTCGACCGAATTAACATGCTTACCACAAAAGTTGATTGGTGCGTGTATTGTTGCCAGTTAACAAAAAATATATATTGTGAAATGTTATGTAGCTATTTATAATATTTATTATGTATATTCATCCGAATATTGCGATCATTGGGTAAACTGTGTCCTTTCAAGGTAAATAAAAAATATATTGTATTATTATAAAGTATAATTATTAGTTGTATTTAAAATTTATTGTTCGTGTTTAATAAAACATTATTATTTTGCGGAGCGCACGAAAGTTTAATTATCATAATAATTTTAAAGCTTGCAAATACCTTTTATTTTATAGTATTTCAAATACGCGTAGCTGGTTTATCTCTGTGAAAAATAAAAGAAAACTTAAACAAGAAACAGAAATTTGTTTTAATTTTTTTTATTGTGACTCGACATTTGACTTCGACTCGCCTGATGGTAAGCAAGTGGAGGTCCAAGAGTGCGTCTGCAAAGAGTTTTAATTATTATCAGGATTGTGGGAAGTGACACTCATTTGTGTGGACGGAGACGTGATAATTTAGTTCGTTAATTTCATATATGCAATACATAATATGCAACAATGTCTGCAAGCATTCGCTATGTTGACCTAGCAGAACTAGCTGAGCTTGCTGAAGTTTAAATATAAATGTTGATATTTCATTTCACATTACAATTTTAAGTGTACTCTCTGTGGTATATTCAACAAACTTTGTCGCTTTAGCGCTATTACTTAGTATATTGTGACATGAACAGACGTCCAAATTAATTTCAGCTCTTTCATAGAATAATGAGCTTTATGTACTTAAACTTGTGAGTCAAAGTCCTTTGTTAAGTTATATTAAAGCAATGCATTGTCGTTTTTGTGTATTAATTTAAATAGTTCTTGTGAACATTTTGTTGGTTGGTGTGTGATTTAGTTTGTCTTAATTACTAAGCAAAAAAAGTTATCGTTATTTTTTTAACAGTATAAATTTAACAAACTAGCGTTTCACCTAGAATTTTATTTCCTAAATATTTTGTAAAAGGGCGACTGTTAATTTAAATACATAATACATATTGTCATGGATATTGCATTACGTTTCAATATTTTATCGCTCTCTCGAAAAAAACAAAGTGTAATAAAAAAATATGTTTCTTATAATATAGCATAAAATTTATAATAGTTTAAATTCCTATAATTTCTACTAATTTTAAAATATCAGCTATAAATAAAATAAAACTTAAATATTGCAATATAATATACTGCAACGATGATAAGTTAACCTAATTACAAAACTTCCTGAAATTAGATATACATTTATTTTTTTATCATTTCTTTTTACCATTTCTTAATTATTATAATATTTGTGTATTTAATGACAAGAAAGAATATTTTAAAGTTTATTATAGCCATTTTCTCAACTGTATTTTTCTTTTCTTTTGTACGTGGGACGTTTAAAATATTAAAAAGGTGACTGAGTTTTTTAACCATTGATCCATTTTTTAGATCACAGTATCCATATTTTGTGTACATAACCTGAAAACATTGTTATTCAAATATCAATAAAGGCGTCCAACAGCGGAATAAAACTCGGAAGACGATTTAAAGCGAAAATAAATTATACATAAAGCCGGTCAGTTTATTGTGCAGTTTGCAATAAAGTGGCGATAAAACAGCAAATTGTTTGTAACAGATGCCTCATTCCGCATTCAACTATTGCATAGTTTATTTGAAGAGATTCCATTCTTAATATCACCTACAATGTCGTCAGATTACCATTTTGAATTCGAGTACCCCAAAAAGTTTCTGTCAATTAAAAGTTGCTAATAATAATGAAAAGCGTATTGTGTTTGTGAGAATAACATCTAAAAAAATAATATCGACATTTGAAAGAGAAAATGATAAAATGATTCTATGAAGAAATGTAATAAGAGTAGTTAATTCTCCAACGTTAATGCCGGCCGTCGCGTCGGATCCGGGTTCATCCAAAATCCATCTTGGAAGTATTTCGGCACGATTCTCTTGTCTCTATCAAGATTAGTAATCTGTTAATTACACGAAAATTCCTCTCGACTCGAGGGCCATGCTCCAGTTCCTGTACTAATAGAACCCATGGATCATGATGAAATATTGTCTAGATTATCCCGTCTTTATTCTTCCACGAAAGACGGGCTCAACTTCACTGAAACACGAAAAGAGCGCACTTAAGCATTATGCCTCAGAAACTTGGCGTAATTTGACACTTAAATTTCTAGGCCGCGGACGGTTTTTATCATCGTCATCTCGGTGAGGACAATTTACAGCGTCATTAAACAAATCTCTGACAGTAAATCAATGAGTACCATTAAATTGGGAACAATGTCCGACCGCTCCGATGTATTAAAAGTTATTGTCGCCAGTATGTGTGTACATTTATTTGCAATGGTTCCGTAGTTTTAAAAGACAGTTCTTATCTGCTCATTATTTCTAATCTTTGAATAACATTTAACGGGTAAATTGAAATATCTTTTTCACTTGCGCAATTTTTTGAACATGTAGGGTTTTATATTTTAAAAATCACCACCGGCTCCTAACCACGAAACGAGTGTGACAGAACACGCTCAGTTATTGCCATTCAAACAGGAAAGGTTCTCTAAACGACTCTTTTATTAAGTCACAGATATCCCACAGTCGTTATTACGGCTCGAGGAGTTTTCGCCGTTATTCTGGAAGAACATTAGTTTTATTTTATTAGTTTTATTCAACTATGCATGTTAGGGTGTATGTTAGAAAATTCTGTTTTCACATATCATAAAAAAGTATTTTGTCAGCGCTTATAGATTTCTTATATGTTATATTCTTGCAGCTTATTATCGTATGTATTTCGATTATTTTAATACGACTTTTCGAAAGGTTTGCAGTCGCAGAATGACAAATTAAGTAAATAATCAAAATAAACGTAAAACAAATAATGTAAGTTTCAATATTTTGCAAGATCTTATTTCGATGATATTGTTTTATTGCAATAACTATAAATTTGTTATTCAATTCAGATATTCAATTGGAATGTTAATAAAAAAAATGTGATCTTATCTAAGATAAATAAAGGTAGAAAACAATTTTATGAAACAAAATTGTCGTGTCACACAACAAAAACTCATACATAAAATTACACAATTTTCAGCACAAACCAAACCAAACAGACGTGGAGTTAAAATATAAGCGCGACAGAATATAGGAGTGAGGCGATACTTTAAGGCCCGTGTACATTTGTTTACTGTGATACATCGGGTGTAGAGGAAGACAAACATGTCGACCCGATGTACAGTCAGCAATTATATGTTTATATAACACTACATACATTAGTTTATATTATTATTTAAAACCACTTATACACTACTCAAAAATTATAACAGGATTTATAATTTTTTAAATATGGTGGAATGTTGTTATGTAGGTGACTGTACATTTGTTTGGGTAATCGCTTGTTCAGTTTATCCAAATATCACGCACGGGTACGACCCACGGGACCTGTACTGATTATACACAAATATTTTATAATTACAACAGAGTTTGCTGGGGTTTCTTTCGCGTCACATTTCTGGGAATAATGCTTTTTTTGTTAGTTTAATTAAATGGTTAAAATTGTTTATTTTATTTTAAACTTTGTTGCTTATACTATAGGTGAACTACGTAGTTGCAAATATAATATTGTATATATATTTGCAATATTTGCAATATACTCGTTATATATACGTTATATATATGTTATATATACGTATATATAACATTTCTTTCTTGTCCTTTTGGTAGATCGGCAGTGAATGCCCCTGGTATTACGTTCACCTATAGTATAAGCAACAAAGTTTAAAATAAAATAAACAATTTTAACCATTTAATTAAACTAACAAAAAAAGCATTATTCCCAGAAATGTGACGCGAAAGAAACCCCAGCAAACTCTGTTGTAATTATAAAATATTTGTGTATAATCAGTACAGGTCCCGTGGGTCGTACCCGTGCGTGATATTTGGATAAACTGAACAAGCGATTACCCAAACAAATGTACAGTCACCTACATAACAACATTCCACCATATTTAAAAAATTATAAATCCTGTTATAATTTTTGAGTAGTGTATAAGTGGTTTTAAATAATAATATAAACTAATGTATGTAGTGTTATATAAACATATAATTGCTGACTGTACATCGGGTCGACATGTTTGTCTTCCTCTACACCCGATGTATCACAGTAAACAAATGTACACGGGCCTTAAAGTATCGCCTCACTCCTATATTCTGTCGCGCTTATATTTTAACTCCACGTCTGTTTGGTTTGGTTTGTGCTGAAAATTGTGTAATTTTATGTATGAGTTTTTGTTGTGTGACACGACAATTTTGTTTCATAAAATTGTTTTCTACCTTTATTTATCTTAGATAAGATCACATTTTTTTTATTAACATTCCAATTGAATATCTGAATTGAATAACAAATTTATAGTTATTGCAATAAAACAATATCATCGAAATAAGATCTTGCAAAATATTGAAACTTACATTATTTGTTTTACGTTTATTTTGATTATTTACTTAATTTGTCATTCTGCGACTGCAAACCTTTCGAAAAGTCGTATTAAAATAATCGAAATACATACGATAATAAGCTGCAAGAATATAACATATAAGAAATCTATAAGCGCTGACAAAATACTTTTTTATGATATGTGAAAACAGAATTTTCTAACATACACCCTAACATGCATAGTTGAATAAAACTAATAAAATAAAACTAATGTTCTTCCAGAATAACGGCGAAAACTCCTCGAGCCGTAATAACGACTGTGGGATATCTGTGACTTAATAAAAGAGTCGTTTAGAGAACCTTTCCTGTTTGAATGGCAATAACTGAGCGTGTTCTGTCACACTCGTTTCGTGGTTAGGAGCCGGTGGTGATTTTTAAAATATAAAACCCTACATGTTCAAAAAATTGCGCAAGTGAAAAAGATATTTCAATTTACCCGTTAAATGTTATTCAAAGATTAGAAATAATGAGCAGATAAGAACTGTCTTTTAAAACTACGGAACCATTGCAAATAAATGTACACACATACTGGCGACAATAACTTTTAATACATCGGAGCGGTCGGACATTGTTCCCAATTTAATGGTACTCATTGATTTACTGTCAGAGATTTGTTTAATGACGCTGTAAATTGTCCTCACCGAGATGACGATGATAAAAACCGTCCGCGGCCTAGAAATTTAAGTGTCAAATTACGCCAAGTTTCTGAGGCATAATGCTTAAGTGCGCTCTTTTCGTGTTTCAGTGAAGTTGAGCCCGTCTTTCGTGGAAGAATAAAGACGGGATAATCTAGACAATATTTCATCATGATCCATGGGTTCTATTAGTACAGGAACTGGAGCATGGCCCTCGAGTCGAGAGGAATTTTCGTGTAATTAACAGATTACTAATCTTGATAGAGACAAGAGAATCGTGCCGAAATACTTCCAAGATGGATTTTGGATGAACCCGGATCCGACGCGACGGCCGGCATTAACGTTGGAGAATTAACTACTCTTATTACATTTCTTCATAGAATCATTTTATCATTTTCTCTTTCAAATGTCGATATTATTTTTTTAGATGTTATTCTCACAAACACAATACGCTTTTCATTATTATTAGCAACTTTTAATTGACAGAAACTTTTTGGGGTACTCGAATTCAAAATGGTAATCTGACGACATTGTAGGTGATATTAAGAATGGAATCTCTTCAAATAAACTATGCAATAGTTGAATGCGGAATGAGGCATCTGTTACAAACAATTTGCTGTTTTATCGCCACTTTATTGCAAACTGCACAATAAACTGACCGGCTTTATGTATAATTTATTTTCGCTTTAAATCGTCTTCCGAGTTTTATTCCGCTGTTGGACGCCTTTATTGATATTTGAATAACAATGTTTTCAGGTTATGTACACAAAATATGGATACTGTGATCTAAAAAATGGATCAATGGTTAAAAAACTCAGTCACCTTTTTAATATTTTAAACGTCCCACGTACAAAAGAAAAGAAAAATACAGTTGAGAAAATGGCTATAATAAACTTTAAAATATTCTTTCTTGTCATTAAATACACAAATATTATAATAATTAAGAAATGGTAAAAAGAAATGATAAAAAAATAAATGTATATCTAATTTCAGGAAGTTTTGTAATTAGGTTAACTTATCATCGTTGCAGTATATTATATTGCAATATTTAAGTTTTATTTTATTTATAGCTGATATTTTAAAATTAGTAGAAATTATAGGAATTTAAACTATTATAAATTTTATGCTATATTATAAGAAACATATTTTTTTATTACACTTTGTTTTTTTCGAGAGAGCGATAAAATATTGAAACGTAATGCAATATCCATGACAATATGTATTATGTATTTAAATTAACAGTCGCCCTTTTACAAAATATTTAGGAAATAAAATTCTAGGTGAAACGCTAGTTTGTTAAATTTATACTGTTAAAAAAATAACGATAACTTTTTTTGCTTAGTAATTAAGACAAACTAAATCACACACCAACCAACAAAATGTTCACAAGAACTATTTAAATTAATACACAAAAACGACAATGCATTGCTTTAATATAACTTAACAAAGGACTTTGACTCACAAGTTTAAGTACATAAAGCTCATTATTCTATGAAAGAGCTGAAATTAATTTGGACGTCTGTTCATGTCACAATATACTAAGTAATAGCGCTAAAGCGACAAAGTTTGTTGAATATACCACAGAGAGTACACTTAAAATTGTAATGTGAAATGAAATATCAACATTTATATTTAAACTTCAGCAAGCTCAGCTAGTTCTGCTAGGTCAACATAGCGAATGCTTGCAGACATTGTTGCATATTATGTATTGCATATATGAAATTAACGAACTAAATTATCACGTCTCCGTCCACACAAATGAGTGTCACTTCCCACAATCCTGATAATAATTAAAACTCTTTGCAGACGCACTCTTGGACCTCCACTTGCTTACCATCAGGCGAGTCGAAGTCAAATGTCGAGTCACAATAAAAAAAATTAAAACAAATTTCTGTTTCTTGTTTAAGTTTTCTTTTATTTTTCACAGAGATAAACCAGCTACGCGTATTTGAAATACTATAAAATAAAAGGTATTTGCAAGCTTTAAAATTATTATGATAATTAAACTTTCGTGCGCTCCGCAAAATAATAATGTTTTATTAAACACGAACAATAAATTTTAAATACAACTAATAATTATACTTTATAATAATACAATATATTTTTTATTTACCTTGAAAGGACACAGTTTACCCAATGATCGCAATATTCGGATGAATATACATAATAAATATTATAAATAGCTACATAACATTTCACAATATATATTTTTTGTTAACTGGCAACAATACACGCACCAATCAACTTTTGTGGTAAGCATGTTAATTCGGTCGAAAACACATTCCAAAATAAATAGTTATGACATATTTGATTATGTTTTTGCATTTTTTTGGTTGTTACATCGGCTACGTAGAAAACCAATCACAAACTTTTTTATATTCCGCAATCAAAAACTTTCTTCAACTCACCGGTCAACAGATTGTGCAACAAATTGATTCACTGAGTTACTACGAGTAATGAATTAAAAAAAAATTATGCGGCTTACTATCGCGTTTATTTTGGTTTTGATTTTACAAATTTATTTTATAATTCCGACGTTTCGAGAGATTTGTAGCCATCGTGGTAAAGCTCTCGATACGTTGGAATAATAAAATAAAATAAAATAAATCAAAACCAAAATAAACGCGATAGTAAGCTGCATAAAATTTCAATCAAATTGTCACGCCTTTTTCCTACGGGGATAGACAGAGACAATGGAGCGCCACTTACCACGATCCTTACACAACTCCCTTACTTCCTTTACAACCACAATTCTTTTCATACAGGCTCTGTGGTTATGGGCACTAGGCAACCTAGCTTAAATTAAATAAAATTTGTGTAATTCATTAATCAATGTTCGCGGAAAATCTAAGAAAATATTATTACGAGTACTTTGTAAATTAAAGTTACTTAATAACTAAATACATACATCGATTTCCTTATAAGGACTGAATTGAAATAAATGCGTAATGTTTCTAATTCTACTTTAATGTTTCTTTGAAATTAACTTTTTTGTTAAGAGGTATTTTAATGTGGAATAAATGTAAATTGAATAGGATTTTTATATTTAACTGTTAAGTAAAAATTGTAACATCGATAACTATGAAAATGTTGTAAAATAAGAGTGTCATTAAGCGCGACAGAATATAGGAGTGAGGCGATACTTTAAGGCCCGTGTACATTTGTTTACTGTGATACATCGGGTGTAGAGGAAGACAAACATGTCGACCCGATGTACAGTCAGCAATTATATGTTTATATAACACTACATACATTAGTTTATATTATTATTTAAAACCACTTATACACTACTCAAAAATTATAACAGGATTTATAATTTTTTAAATATGGTGGAATGTTGTTATGTAGGTGACTGTACATTTGTTTGGGTAATCGCTTGTTCAGTTTATCCAAATATCACGCACGGGTACGACCCACGGGACCTGTACTGATTATACACAAATATTTTATAATTACAACAGAGTTTGCTGGGGTTTCTTTCGCGTCACATTTCTGGGAATAATGCTTTTTTTGTTAGTTTAATTAAATGGTTAAAATTGTTTATTTTATTTTAAACTTTGTTGCTTATACTATAGGTGAACGTAATACCAGGGGCATTCACTGCCGATCTACCAAAAGGACAAGAAAGAAATGTTATATATACGTATATATAACATATATATAACGTATATATAACGAGTATATTGCAAATATTGCAAATATATATACAATATTATATTTGCAACTACGTAGTTGCAAATATAATATTGCATATACTCGTATAAACCTAAAATCCGTAGATATATAAATAGATACACACATATACACCAACATATAATATTCTGTATTGCAGTTATTAATTTTGATTTGTTTCAAATTGTATATTACTCAATGGTTCATTTTTTTATTACTATATAATTATGTAATAGGCTCAAGCTGATGTAACTGATTGATGTAAATTCAGTCCAATCTTGATGATTATTATTTCCTGCACTAAAGAAATCACCGGATATATATCCCAAAGGTTAACTGGTAGAAAATGCCTTAAGGCATTAAGTTCGCCTCTTTTAAACTTTTGTTGTTATTTATGTGCAATAAAGAATTCTATTAATATTATTGCTGATCAATAACGATAGCTGCTATGTGCAGATGCATTAAATTTATTAATGTTTTTGAATAATTAAATATAGTCTTGAAACTATAATAGTTGTACATTATGTGTTTCTGTGACACGCCACTCGAGTAGCAGGCTTCCTCTAATAACTCGCGGGGGTGTGTTCAACAGCCGTATAATATTTATGCGGAGGTCCCCGTTTTCTAGAGGAACAGTGAACACTCCCGGTCCGTCCTGTTTGTTCTCAACTAATGCGGTTTTGCGGTCACCCGTTTAACCGGCGTCCGTTGTTTGGTTGAGTGAATGGCAAATTATTGCTTTATATTCTTTTTCTTTGTTTAATGAGTGTTGTTTTAGATTTGTTTAAGCAATAAACAATGAATGCTTAATATTTTTTTTGCTGCAAGGGGAGTTCCGAGCACTGACGACTGGACTTAGATTACGGTTGCTTCAGTCGCAGTTGTCGCCGTGATTATACGTAGCCATTGCACTGCCACTACACCACGGTCGCCTTGTTTCGCTAGTAATTTTGATGATCCTACTTATAATCTGCTTGTGTTTCAGGCTATATTAATAAGAATTATGTATTCTATGAAAACATTCTCTTCTTGTTTGTAACTATATCTTTTCGTAGCGTATTCACATATTATTGCTGCAAGCAAAGTGGAGGGAATAATGAGTTTGTAGGTCACTTTGTTTTAAGTTTGCATACATGTAAATGTTTGTATTACACGCTTAGCCGAGGTAACATAATCAGGTCAGCCCCACTATGAATGATTACTCCTTCGATGCTATTTTATGTAAATTGCAATTAGTTGCTTTGTGCACGTGATTCGTGGAATTAGTCCCTTGTTTGTTGCCCTTAATATAATGCACGGGGGAGTCCTAGACACTTAACATGTTTATTCTCACTCGTAATAGAGTACCAGCCCATGCGTTCTTCCCATCCTATGACCTTGGATCATTCAAGCGATACGTAAAGAAGCACTTTTAGTCGGCGTAGTGACAACGACCGAGGCAGACATAAACGTAATCTAAGAAAATACTAAGTCGGTTTTTTTAAGTCGTCGGCATTCTCAGACCTCCTTTCCATTAGGCAGGCCGAGGTCAAATGTCAAGTCACAATTAAATTAAACATTTATTTATTTATTTCTACATAGCCAGTTGCATACAGACGGACTTAAAGCTTATCTCTCAGTCAACCTTAGGGTTGTCCAGAAAGTGAAAAGCGGATGCAAGAAACAAATAAATGTTGTGAATTGAAATAGGTACATATAATTAATAATAATAATAATAAATCTTATGGAATCAAAATAAAAACATGTACCGTGCTTAATAGTTACATAAATATTATCTTAAAAGGATTGCCGATTATCCCTAAGCCCTTTTCTAACACGTAAGAGTTTTTATCTTAGAGACACAGGTGCACATGTAACGCAAGTAATTATAAAATATTTAAGCAAAACAGCGCGGACGAGGGTCCTTTTGTACAATATTTATCTTTCATTTTGGCATGTATTTGTTTGGCCCTTTTGTAAATATACCATTTTACAATGCCAACAGAGCGGCGTTGTTTCATTACTTTATCGCATTGTTCGAATAATTCGATTTCAGGTTTTTTTCGTACGTAGAATTGATCGGCGAAAAATCTCAATTTAAACCTTATATTATGTTGAATTTGAGTGCTTTATTGTCTTTCTCTTATTAATATTCATGATCAAAATATAAACGTTCATTGTAAAAGTGGTGCTGTAATTTATATTAATGTTCAGGTTTTACTTTTTAGATCATTATAGATTTCGTATAGTCTTATATAGATATAGATTTTTACATAAAATACATAAAAAGCGTGACAATTTTTTTGATTGATTGATAATCATATGTAACTTTAAGCAGCACTTTGAGCTTATTGCAAAAATCCGATAAGATTTCAGAAGAGTAATAAAAAGGAAGAGGGGAACTATCTACCACTCATCATTATTCCAATTGTTTCTCAAGTGAGTAGGAACATTGAATGCTTCTGTTTTCGTTATTTGATCGCGTGATTGTCTATTTTCAATTGTTTAAATTGTGCATGACAGTTCATGTTGTATTTTATTGCATAGATGATGGTGATAATACCGTCTATCTATAAATAAGTTATATATATATATATATATATATATATATATATATATATATATATATATATATATATATATATATATATATATATATATATATATATATGTATTATCTTAATTAATTGAATGATAAATTTAATATAATATATTAGTAAGTTCTTATCCTATCTGTTGTTTTATTTTTGTGTTGCTATCTAAATATTTTTTACTAATTTTTGTCATATTTCCATCCATCCATGTTAGAATTATAACTTAGTAATGAAATTTGAATAGAATAAAGTTTTTACGCATGTGAATCGTGGCCAACTGCGTCCGTGCTAAGCGAGTTTTTCATTATTAATTTATTCAGTCACTAATTTAACTTGTATATAAAGATGTAGTGCAAGTTTTTTAAAATAAGATTTGTCTGTTAAAGTTATATACTCAAAAGAGTAGATTCATTTCGTTTTATAGTGAAACATCTGCTCTCTGCACTAACAAGATTGTCAATGCAATGGCTTGAGATATTTCATCTTAGACTTTGGGGCTAATTTACATTTTCAAGTTTACTTGCATGTCCTTGAAGTGGCAAAGTTTTAGGGCAAGTGGCAGTTTCACGTGGTATAAAGTTTCAAGTATATTGACTTTATCAGAGCTTGTGTGTGTGTTTTTTTTTTAAAGTCCGTTATTATACCACAACTTCTCTAAAGATTATCTCATAATATATCTCCCTAGTTATATTTTTTATTATAAAACATTTGTTTTATTTATTTTTACCATAACTCATTAGTCATAATTACGTAAAAACGTTTGATTTTATAGTGAATTAATAATTTTGACCTGTAGTCTGTTATTTCAGTGAATGTAATAAGTATAAGTCTAATTGGTATTTTTATTCCTGTAACACCTGTTGGTGTCAGGGAAAGCATCCGCATTCCGTTGACTGAATCGAAAAACGAACTAAATGGGTTGGTGCGTCGTTTGTTGAACAATCGACAAGTGGAATGCATTGCTAGTTCATTTGTCCTTCTCATCCTATAACTAAGTCCTAAGTCGGTTTTCTCATTAGTCGGCGCTCTTGGACCTCCCCTTATTCATCACCAGGCAAGTTGAGTTCATATGTCGCGTCATAATAAAAATAAATCCTTCGTTAGTTCCACTGTTCATCAATATTGTATATTTTGTGTTTTCGATGACTAATGTAAACCAGCGCAGTTAGATTGCGAGGGTGTAAGGCAGGCTCGAAGAAGAGCACACTCTCGTAACTTTAGTGATAATCGTAAAATTGGCTCCTACTCGTAACAACAGGTTGCCTGCAGTGTGTTATATTATTTTGTAGATTTAATGGGTGTATCACACGCGTACACACATTATTGTTATTCTTTTGGAGTTTACTTGTAAGTCTTATCCTCTTTTTGGTTATTCCATTGATTATCAATTATATAAATTCATTTTTTTTATTGTTTTTTATTAACATTTCTATATTAAGCTACTAAAGTGATCATAGAAATCATAGAAGCAGCACGTCCAAAGCATTAAAGTACATTGATCCGATACCAAGTGATTTTGAACCTTAGTTCTCGGTTTGTGTAACAATTGCACTACCACTACACCATAGTCGATTTAATGAAAGATTATTATCTTGAATAATTTCTAATTTTCATTACTAATTTATACGGTAGTAGATTATTTTTTTTGTATTTTTGCTTAACATGAAATACAGATTTTGCATTCGTACTTTTCCTGTAGATACTTGTAAATTTTATTAGGCCAGGAACGTATAATTTATATATTTATTAGTTAAATTTAGCAAATAAAATGGTTCATTATAAATTTAACGTTGAAAATTTGTTACACAACTTTATAATTATGAACGCCCAAAATAACATATATTATGTATAGATTATTATGCTAGATAATAATAATTACTGACGCTGTTTTTCATGTTTTTTTTTTATTGTGACTCGACATATGAGCACCCAGCTTGATGTTAAGCCGGAGTGTAGTCCATGAATAATGTCACTGCTACTAAAATTCAATAACTATATTAGTAGTCACATCCACTTTGCCGGCCTTGTTGGAACCGGCAACTTACAAGCTGATCCCGAAACGCGACCAAATCACTTCGCGGTCGTATTTGAGGGTTACTTGCATAGAGTGTGTCGTTTTGGCACAAATTATGACCCACGAGTGTGCGTCAAGGAGGTTGTAAACATTATAAAACTTTATGGGCTATAAACAGTCTTTCTTCCAGGTTTTTTCCTAACGATGAATCCAAAAACACACTCGTACTGTCGTAATTTTTCTTGTCGTTACGCATTCATACTTGTTAGGAGTAATTTTAAATATAGAACTTTTAGGCACAGGAGGGTGTTTTCCGACCAAATCGGTGATATCCTCAAGAAAGCTAGGTTGCCTAGTGCCCATAACCACAGAGCTTGTATGAAGAGAATTGTAGATGTGAGAGAAGCGAGGGAGTTGTGTCAGGATCGTGGCGTGTGGCGCTCCATTGTCTCTGCCTATCCCTGTGGGAAAAGGTGTGACAATTTGATTTGATTGGAAATTTTACAGGTTTTATTAATTTATCTTTATTATTATTTTTTTAAATTTTACCATTAGTTAATACATAACTTGAACGTACACTTTCAGGATCAGTTTGCATACTCATTACGACTATTAATTGCAAGTTATTTTAAAAACTGGGCATTGATTTGTTATACTATCAATCAATCAAATTTTCACGCCTTTATCCCACAGGGATAGGCAGGGACAATGAAGCGCCGCTCGCCATCCTGTCATAACACTCTCGTGTCTCTCACATAGTGGATATCCTCTTTATACAAGCTTTACTATTATGGGCACTAGGCAACCCAATTTGTTGAAGATGTCTCCGATCGGAAAACACACTCCTGGATTTGCATCGTTTAACGCATCCATTCACATCAAATTTATAAATTCCTTTCGTCAATCTATTTTCACTCATCCTTTCTATCGTGGATCATCATCAAAATGGTTTATGCTCCACTGCCACGCGTGGCAATTTAATATTTTAAAATACCTACTTAAAATTCCCCACTGCCACGTTGCTGAGAATGTATTTCCCATTGCCACGAATTAAAAGTAAGTACCTACCTCAAATTAAATAATGGTACAGACAGCATAATATTATATTTGACATTGCCTAGTTTGATTTTGTTTTCGTATAAAAAATATTAAAAACTTTTTCAAAATATGTAGGTACACAAATAAATCTCAACTAAATACTGATTAAAACGTTTAATTAAAGGTTTGTCTGTAAAAATCTTAGTAAAATAATCATTGTATACAAATAAATTTTTTTTTATTTTCACGTTGTTTATGATATTGATATCCACCACGAACTAGTATCAGATTTTTCCGTTCTGACTCTATAAAGGTTAATTCTACAGAAGAAGAACTGCTGGGAACACAATCCATAATTATAACACTCGTAATAGTTGCAGTAAATAACGCGACTTGTTAACAGCACTGTGTCAAAACATTAACTAAGGGTAGCATCTACTGTAGCATCAATTAAATAGTGTGTTACTTGTATAACAGTATTCAAGTTTTGTATAGAAATTTTACCTGTCGTACTAAGACAGGTAAAATTTCTATACATATAGAAATACTAAGACAAGTAAAATTTTACCTAGCCAGGCATTCATTGTTCAGTGATCTATTGTTTTTTTATCTATTTCATCACGACGAATGCACGTGCACCTTTAATCTACCTGCTGTAGTTGCCAACGATATATAGTAAATATTCCACAAAAATAGTATATTATTATATATACCTATTTAAAATAATATATTCCTTTATATTAAAGAGAATAAAATATATTTATTAATAATTACTCCAAATAATTTAGTATTACCTTTTTTTCTAACTGTACAATATAAATTTTGTAGAGATAATAAGCAACGGGGCAATGGAGCATATATTTTCGTGGCAATGGGGAAATTATTTAAAAAATATTATTTTCGTGGCAGTAGGGCATAGAAAATAGTGGCAATGGGGAATAAATTATTCGTGTCAATTATTTCGTGGCAATGGAGCATAAACCATCAAAATGTTGAATACTTTTACTTTTTCTGTTCATTAAGATATATACGATGAGATTATATTCTAACACGTGAGATATATACGATACGTACTTTTATTATTGTTAATATCTGATCTAAGATGTGTACGTTAAAAGCGAAGGTTGTCAATATAGGCAGGTTATTATTACATTACTTGGGGCGACATGCTGTAATTTGTGTCAGATAACGTCACGGCAACAGGATAAATGTAACTTTGCTAGTTTAATAGTTACGCTCAAAGAGTATTCGATATGAGATTTTACAGACAATTTTAATTATTCATTAGGCACTAGATATTATTTTACATACTCGAATTATTATTCATTATACTAAGGTTTATTCAATTAAGGGTTTTAATTTTATCAACATTTCACAATATATAACAAATAAAACTATAATTAAAATAAAACTAGAAAAAGGGATAAATCTATACATATAATAAAATTGGAGTGTCTGTTTGTAATATTGAAATAACCGTTTTTTAATACATGTATATGAATATATATACGGTACATACACCAAAATGACATTTTTTACAATTTTTGTCTGTCTGTCTGTTTGTTCCGGCTAATCTCTGGAATGGCTGGACCGATTTTGACGGGACTTTTATTGACAGGTAGCTGATGTAATAAGGAGTAACTTAGGCTACGTTTATTTTAGGAAAATTCTTTTATAATAAATAAAATAAAAGAAAAATCATTTTCCCATACAAAATTGCGTGCGTTCAGAAATTTATTTTGAGTAAACTAAGGAAAATATATCAAGCTGTTGAGAATTAAAAACAAATTATTATATTATATTAACATATTTTTATTATTATCCTACTATTATTATAAATGTGAATGTCCGTTTGTTTGTTACGCTTTCACGCAAAAACTGCTCAACCGATCATCATGAAACTTTGTACACATATTCTTGGAGGTATCAGAAGTAACATAGTATATATTTTATTTTAATTTTTTTTTTACGAATAATAAAAAAGTTTTGTCAATTTTTTTTCCTATTATAAAAATAGATGCAAGGCGTTGGTTCAAACCCTAAGTACTATAATACCATTGCACTGTATTACCGACAGTCACGTCAACATCTAATCCAATCAACTGTACTATGGAGACTATTCACTATACTTTCTATAGACTATACATTCAGCTGTTTGAAAATTTTCTTTATATTCCTTCTGTTACTATATGCATATGTTACTATTGTTATAAATGTGAATGTGAGTTTGTTTGTTACGTTTTTTTATTTTTGGAGGGACAATAAGTAACATCGGTTACTTTTAATTAAAATAAAATATATTTTACTATAGTTTCCAATTGACTATAGTTTTAACTGTTTGGAATATATATTTATTTTTATTTTCGTCTGTCATTTTTATATGAGTTATCGAGTTATAAATACAAAAAAGTCGAATTGAAAACCTCCTCCTTTTTTATGACTGTGTTATAAACCAAACTTTACGCGGGTAAAACCGCGGGCACAGCTAGTTATAAATAAAATACTTGCTAAATCGGTACCAATCGGCAAAGTGCCACGGATACTGGCAGTATTGCCGCGCTGAATGGCAAGCTGATCCTTTGACCCAAATATTGCCCAGGTCTCTTGTCACCCGCGATGTTAATCAGCTGTTTTGACAACACCTTAAAAATTTCATGTGCACTTGGTCCTCACGGTCCGAGAGTTTCAACTCCAAACGGAGTTATATTAATTATTTTGTGTCAAGTTTGGAGGACTTTGAAAGTGTTAGCAGACTTGGCAAATAGCAAACAATTGTCTGCTTACCATTTTTTCCATCTTTTTATTTTATTGAGGCTAACCTCTACTTGCCTGGTAAGCAAGGGTAAGTCTAAGAGTGCCGATGACTGAAATAACCTATACAACTTACGCTTGCTTCAGTCGCCGTCACTATGTCGGTCATAGGATCTGTATTTTATCTTAATAATAATTTTATAACTCTTGACATTGTATTTGATGACATAAAAATAACAATGTCACTTTTATGTAGCAATTTCTATGTTTACTAGTTTGTTGGCACGAAAGGCTGCCCAGCACTCGCCATCGATCGCTGTTGCCTATTACTTTAATAAGCCTTGATAAGGAACTGCTACCGCCACGGCTTGAAGACTGTTCAGGACGCCCTAATTTCACTATGTATTTGTTATGTACAGTGATGTTAATTCGTCCAAATTTGTATTCTTAACAATTCGTTCTTGTTGCAAAAAAGAAATATTGATATAGAAAATTTAAACCTATTAAAAATTTTGTTCAATCAATATGAATTTATAATTAAAATAAACCTCAATTCTTGCATGGAAAAGCAGAAAGTGTTTGAAGAGTGGTATGCAGTAGTGTCCTCCAGTCTGCTTATTCGGAGTAGTACCGTCACTTACAAGTGTACACATCGTGAAGTGAATAATTCGCGTTTCGGAATAGGCCGGTTCCAAATAGGCCTACACAGTGGATGCGACTGCTACTTCAAGTAGCAGTCGCCTCTCTTATACTCCAGTTTATTAGGAGGGGTGCTGTGCTTTATAATTATTTATTATAATTTAATAAATGCTTTTGAATTATCCGAAATGATCAATTTTATTGTGAATATGAATTTTAAAATTATTAAAACTCATTAGTTAAACGAAATAATAATTATAAGAGTTCAATGTTTAACTATTGTTGTATAGAAATAAGTAAAAATATTTTAAAACTATGTTTAATGATTAGGTGTTATTATTAACCGGATTATTGCACGTACACAAAAACTATAGAAGCCATTATTACTTCACCAAAATATGAGGTCTGCATGCCATGCAATAAATGTATGCACGATATTATGCGCGCCGACTTTTATAAGTATTTTATCACAAGTATTTCTCTATTAAGCTGACGGCTGTCGACAATTTTATTTAGTATACTTGACATTTCATTATTTTATTTAGAGTGATGTATTTTTTAAATGTTAATACTAAGAAATACATGAGATAAAACCCAATTTGTATAAACAATAAAGCATAGCAATATTTTTTCTGAAAACATAATTGAAGATGCCCTGTAAAAGCCGCGGAGCTCCTTGTCACAATATTTGAAATCTGCTCTTCCCTTTTCGA
Source organism: Tinea trinotella (assembly GCA_905220615.1). NCBI lineage: Eukaryota > Metazoa > Arthropoda > Insecta > Lepidoptera > Tineidae > Tinea > Tinea trinotella. The sequence continues at coordinate 10,648,724 of HG992317.1, read as the reverse complement.
CAACATCACAGGAAATATAATACTGGCCTTATTAATCACGGCTTCCATTATTCCCTTTTACTTTTTCTCCTTTTATTTCGACCGCGGAGTAATAATAAATTTTCCTAATTTGCATTTCATTTCAGTGTTTTCTTTATTTCTGCTCGCCAGAGTCCGAGCCGCCCTCCGAATAATTCTTAACGCGTGTTCCTCTAATCTAAACGAGTTCGCGACCTGTTTGTCGTATGTTAATTATAACGCCCTTATAAAAAAAATACACCACAAATTACTTAGAACGCGTTAATGTTGAGTGGGCGTGGTGCATTGAAAACTTCATTAAGACCCTTTCCGGCGACTTTCCCACCAATAATACGAAAATATCTGATTAAAATATTACCCTCTCTTTCTTCCTAAAGTTATAAAGTCAAAGGGATTGAAAAGTTTTTGTCATTTGACTTGTTTAATTATAACTTCCGTCATCAAATTTGAAGATGGCTAATTAATCAGATTTCATAATGGATAAAGATTTGTTAGGATAAAAATCGGTCACTGGTCACTTGGAATCTATCTCATCAATCATTACCGGACTGGGAGCGAGGGCCGGGCCCGCAGGCCGTGTGGGTCGAACTGATAGATGTTGTAGGGCGGTACGGAGATTACTCCCGACCTTCCTGCATCTCCGTGACGGATCAATTTATAAGAGGAAGAATGAACTGTCAGTCCTTTTGCGGATTAGTGTTAAAACATTCACAAGATAGTAGCTTGTTCCTGTCCAAATTGATCTATTGATCTGGGATACGTGATTTTATATTAACCACATTGATATATTAGAAGTATTTGCTATATCAAATCTGTATTGTCGCTCTAAAGGTTTTATTAGCGTGAAAATATTATTTACACAAAAAGCAATAATTTACATATACGTCGAAATATATCTAGATTAATATTGTCACATGATTTTATGTTAAAAAAATCGATAAAAACAAATTTATTATAACGTCGTGCTTGAAATGAAACCCTTTTCCATCAATCATACCGACAGATCATCTGAGCCCGAATCCAGAACTAATAGATTTAAATCCGGCCAAGATTGAGCTGTAACGATGGATCAATTTGTAGGCTGTTTGGCTGATGGAGTGTCACGTCCGCTTGACCATGTAAATGTATTACTCACCACTTGAGCTGCCTATTTCTAACAAAAACAAATCCATGGCAAATGTTATGTTTGGTCTCTAATTATTCTGTCATAATAATAGTGCCTTAATGACAGAACACAAATGGATATAATAATATGAGGGAAATGCCAAGTAACGGCAAAAGCGTGCTAGGTAGTGGTGCCGATCTGGAGTAGTACCATCACTTACAAGTGAAGTGACTTAGACGCGTTGCGGAATCAGCCTGCAAGTTGCCGGCTCCAAATAGGCAGACATAGTGGATGTGACCGCTAGTTGCAGTTATTTAACTGTAGTATCAGTCACCTTAACATCATGCAGGTTGCTGTTATAAATGTCAAGTAACATAAAAATATATTTAGAAATAATAGATTTTTTGTGGCGCTACTTTTGACTTCGACTTGCCTGATGTTAAGCAATAAGAGGGGACAACTGATAAAACCAACTCAGTTTTAGGTTCCTGTTAGGATTTGTTTAACCTCATTTCACTCCTGGCTCTTGCCCAAAAGCTATATTAAAGGTTATTAAAGTTAAAACTAAAGTATATATTTTTCTCGGATATTCAAACATGCAATTAATATTGCAGATTGTTTAAAGTTTGTCATCACCGGATTTTTTAGAGGTGTCTCCATACGTTTCAATAATTTTGTGATCATGTGCTGACTCAATCAATAAAAAAATACAGACATAATTGTTTTTATTTTGACTCTATATCTGACCTCGTCGCAAGAGGAGGTTCTAGAGTGCCAACGACTGAAAAAACCGAGCTAGTTGGCGGTGGGCTCAGTCGCCGTCACTACGCCGGCCAGTTTTAGATTTAAATTTAGATAATTATAGAAAAGAGTTTAGATTATTTCGTTGAAATTGTCAAAAATAATGTTTGTAAATTATGGATGCAAAGAGATATATTTTTTTGGAAATACTGTCGGAATAAGCAAAGCAAGCAACTGAGGCAGACCCAGGAAGATGTATTCCGACCATATTGGGGACATCCTCAAGAAACGTCCTCGTGCCCATAACCGTAAAGCTTGTATGAAGAGAATTGTGGATGTGAGGGAAGCAAGAGAGATACGTTTAGACATGGCAAGTGTCACTCTATTGTCTCTGCCTATCGTGACACTATCCTTGTATTTCTTTTAACTAGCAAAGAATAAATTTAGATATTTGTGCACAATTTTATACGATTAAGAGGTCGATTTGAGTTTGCTTTTGATTCTCTTTTAATTTTACGTTTCAGAGGAATATTAAGGAATCTAATGTTTCGTGTCGTGAACCGATGCGATCGATTTTTAATTTATTCCTTGTGCGGTTGTGCCGTTTGTAATGTCTTAAACCTATTAGTATCAACGCTATGACTTAGTTTATGAGCTTTTACATGAAAACCATTAATGTTTAATTTTATAAAAAAAAATCCATAGCTCACGTCTACTTTAGGTAGTGGTTATAGTTATGATTTAAAACTATTCACAAATATTGTGTAAATACGTATAGCAAATTGAATTTCCTAAATAATGTTTTCCTAGTACATATAGGTAATAAAAAAACCATTCTAATTCTAATCAATGCAAAATCATTAATCTAGCTTAAGTTAAGTAAAGTTTTGGTACTACTAAACTATATACTAATTAAAGGTGTGAGAGAGATTGTGTGAGTTTCGGGCGTTGGAATCTTGCAATTTGCTTGTGGCTACCCCCGGCTTGCTAGGAATGTGATCTGCAAAACGTCGACAGCCAACCGCTCCCCCAACAACAATTTTACTTTGGATTCTTATTGCATCGTGATAGCATGAAGAAGAGGAATTCATTACTTTTCCCTTTAATAAAAGTAGACTGTCTATTGTTTTGTCAGATAAAACAATATCAAACTTCTTTTATAAAATAAAATAAAAATGAAATAAAAACCCTTTTATGTTTTTATATTTTAGTCAATGTTATTTAAAGTCCGTTGATTGCCGTCCGCACACTAGCTTAATAGCAAGCGGAGTATAGTTGCCAATTAAAAACAATACGAATATGTAAATTGTAACAATGGAATTTACAATTAAAAAAACAACAAATAAATTTATGCCTTTAGTTTTCATAGTTTAAAATAATTTCATAGTTTTATAGTCTCAAGACAATCAAATTTCAACGTCCACAGGGCTGGATAGGCAGATACAATAAAGCGCCGCGATCCTGTGACGTGTAAAGTGGACGACAGGCGTGGCGTAGTAGTTAGCACACCGGCCCGTTACACGGAGAAAATCTTTCTCTTTTGAAAGGCAGTTTTATGGTGATTTATTTATTTATTTATTTATGTATTTATTTATTTATTAATCAATCACATTGTAAAAGCTTTTCCCATGGGTATAGGTAGAGACAATGAAGCGTCACTTGCCACTATCCTGACACAACTCCATTAAAAATATAACGCTCGTGGTAACAAACCGAATATGAGCTTTCAAACTTATGCAGATTGAAGCTACTTTGTATATTAATAAGTACGTTGTACCTTAATTAATTCGTTCTAAGGCCTCACAAAACTTTAGATCCAATGAGAATTTAGAAATTTAGGAAATTTATTCGGTCCTTTCAAAATTGTCTGTTAAACTTCGAATTTGTTTATTGTACCTCTCTCTGTACCAACATTGCTCTAATTAATTTTGTAAAGGAACTTTGTATTTGCAATTTTTTGTATTGTACCAATAACTTTTTTTTATTTTGAAACGTTTGTTGCCTTCTATACATTATATTATAAATCTTTAATTCTAATTAAATTTAACTAAGCGGATAATACTTTTACCTTCCTGCTATGTAATTAAAGTAGAGAATATTGATAATTTTTTTAAAATTTAAACATTGCTTTTAATGTTTAAAGTGCGCTTTGCTATTTTTACTAAAACAAATTTTAAGTTTGACAAATTAATTCTCGCCGAGTGGCTTCTCAAAGAAAAATATTTGGCAAGTAAAAGTAGCTACATAAAATGGGCCACAGGTCTAAAGAGCGCCAAAAGATAATATACGGCTCGGCCTCGAGCGGTTAATTGTTTTCCTTGATTAATTCAGAATGCGAATAAAGCTTTCTGTTGTTCCAGCAGTTGGCCTCCCTCCGGTTTATAAGCACGACATAATTAAAAGAGACGAGGTTTTATCGCTGAGTAATAAAGAACACAAGATCTATTACTTTCGCTATTTGATTTCTATTGGTTATCAACATGTTCCACATATACTTCTACTGAAACTTGTGCTAACCTTTACTAAAGTCAAGTGTAATGGTTGATTATACTAGTAATTGAACGTTTTAAATGGTGAATTATATTTCTTAATTAAATTGTGTCTCAACATCTGACTTCGACCCGCCTGATGGTAAGCAAGAGGAGGTCCAAGAGTGCCGACGACTGTAAAAACCTTTTATGTTTCTTTTGCGTTTATATATGATAACATAAAAGAAAGTTTAAACTGATACGGTATCGTGTTGTACGGTTTTAACGTAAGAAGGAAAAGTTGCCGGCATTATTATAGGAGTAACGCTGTTTAAAATTCACATAAATCACAAGACTATGAATCCTGCATTACATAATATTTCACGCTACATCTTTGCGTGGTAAAGTATAAAACATTCATAGTTACTTCCCGACATTACTTTCTAAAGTATGAAAAAATATGCTATAGATTTTTTATTGTTTGATGTCGTTTCTTTGTCGAACAATCGACAAGTGGATTGCTTTGCCAGCCTGTGTTTTTTTTTATAACATTGGATCCTTCAGCCGAGGGGTGTAATGGCGTTTCTGGCCGGCTGAGGTAGCCGTGAAAAATATACTTTGTATTATACTATATTAAAAATATACTATTGTATAGAATTATATTATACACATCGTTTAAAAAACCGACAATCGATGGGAAAGAAATGTTCTAGATTGGAGACCACGAACCGGAAAACACAGCGTAGGTAGGCCTCACTAGGTGGACTGACGACATAGTGAAAGTCACGAATAATCAGTGGATGCAACTGGCCAGTGGATGAACGCCATTCAGTTGGGCAATGAACGCAAATTACAGGAAGTTAGGAATGGCGTTCTAAATGGGAGGCCTATGTTCAGCAGTGGACGCCTTCTGGCTGATGATGATGATGAACATAGAATTATATTAAATCTTAACATTAATATCATGATATATATTTTAAAGTATTTCTAAAATCCTACCTTTGAGGTAAAGGCACTCGTTAGGGTATAACAATTTAGGTAATATGTCTTAAAGGTTTCTATAACAAATGAAATTGTGCCCTATACGGTTCGGAAGATCTCGAGTTTTGATTAAAATTACATTCTGCAAATGCATTTCCCAGTGGTTCTTATTATGTTATATAAAATTGGCTTTCCTCTACGAGTATATATTTAATATATTTATTGATATATATAAAATATATCAATGCTACCTCCATTGATAAATAACATTAGTGGGTCGTCAGTACACAACTATTACTAACATGGTCTGGTTATTTGATGGGTCACTCTCTAACACAAAATTAGAAACAGTTCACATGCACTAATCAATATACCTATATTATATAGTTCCTCAATATCAATCAATCAAATTGTAACGCCTTTTTTTCACGGGGATAGGCAGACAACGGAGCGCCACTTGCCACGATCCTGACACAACTCCCTCGCTTCCTTCACATCCACAATTCTCCTCATACAAGCTCTACGGTTATGGGCACTAGGCAACCCAGCTTCCTTGACGATGTCTTAGATTTGATCGGAAAACACCCTCCTGGGTCTGCCTCGTTCAACGCATTCATCCACATCAGATTTATAAATTGCTTTCGTTAATCTACTTTCACTCATACTTTCTATGTGCCTAGACCATCGCAGCATTCCTTTGTCAATCATTGTCACTACATCTTCTTTCAAACCACATCTATCACGCACTGTGCTATTCCTTATTCTATCTGCTATCGTTATTCCACATACACTCCTTAATGACCGCATTTCTACAGCGTCAATTCTACTCTCATGCTTCTTCTGCCACACCCAACATTCACTTCCATACATCAATGTGGGAACGAGTACCACATTATCCTCAATATGTTTATTACTATTTAAGCATTTATTATATATTAGGAGATTTTATTAAAACACCCTCAACCTTTATTGTGTTACCTCTCTGCCAAAGTTTAGCTGGTAGAATTGCATTAAGCTCGCCCATAAAAACGATTATAAATAATTGTTAAATGTTATTTTTGTATTTTAAATATTGCGAATATTAAAATAAAGAATATACACACGTTTTTGGCTTCTCTTTTTTCAGTTCGAAAAGTCTTTTTGACTATTCGAACTATATATTTTATTTATAATCGTTGACAGTATTGTCTTACCAATCTATCAATAAAACATCCAAACAAATAACATTTAGCCAATATATATATTTTTTATTATTTTACATTCCTTTACTAAGCTACTAAAGTGCTTGTATTATAGAAACAGGACAACCAAAGTACATATATCAAAGATACATTGGTACTGGTGGGTGGTTTCGAACTCGTGCTCTCGGTTTGTGTAACCATTGTATTGCCACTACACCACGGTCGCCTTAATGTAAGGTATAATAACATTATGTAAAAAATAAGTTAACTTGGAGCTAAATGCCATTTGTATTCCACGCCTCTTACAAATTCCGTTTGTAATTTGTTTGTAAGAAAGCGCGCAATTTTGCTACCTAGATCAAAATGTAAGAAATAATCTTTAACAATTATAAGAGACTCGTAGAGTAGCAATGTTTCTTCTCCGACGCACCGGATTAATTTTCAATTTATAACTTCAGCAGTGAAGGTTTTCCGCGTCGAGGAATTCACGGACTCTCTGGTAGGAGACAGTATTCTCTTGTTCGCCGTTTATTTTTCTTTAATCTTAGTCACGACGCTCAGCGTCCGCTTAGCCGTTTGCCTTAAACAGAGCTTTAACAACTTTAATTTTAAAATTTCCACATCGTTACTGTTAATCTTTTCTAGACGTTATTGCAATTTATTTTAACTTCATTCATATTTAAACTTTATACATCATTATTAAATCAAATGTTTATTAGCGCAAGGACGCCGAATGTATATGGAGTATAGATTCAAACAGTATTATCAATATATCAATCAAAATGGTTTGATATTTATTAAATGATTCCTGAAACAACGTACCATATTATGGCAAAACATACCAAACAGCATTTATTATATTAATCTATGGTCTTTTAAGTAATAAAAGCTCAATTTTGTTTATGATTATGTTAATCGGGCAGACCGTACTTTAAGATCGTATGCTTTTTTTCCAGTCGACAGTAATTTGGCCATTATGACCACAATAAAGTGGAATGGCTCTCGACGGCCCGTACGTCGCGCAACGGAGCCGTTGTTGCCTTTTACAACCTTTTTATGCAATTTTCTTTCACACGATTGCCGATTTCTGTAATTTGAGTCGGTTAACGAGTCGCAATTATTGTTATCGATAGAGTTGATGCAGTACCGTGGTTTATTTTTATGGAGTTAACGTTGCTGATAGTTACTGAACAATTATTTTACTATAGGATTTCACAACGTAAGCATTTTGTAAAATTCAACATTATGAAATAATGCTGACAATAATTGTTTATTAATAATATTTAACTTTGAACTAATTTCACAATTTACAGCACCCCGCATTATTGAAGCGACTGCTACAATAGGTAAATATTTGCATAAAGTAGTTGCATCCACTATGCCGGCCTGGTTAAAACCGGCAACTTTTAAGCTTATTCCAAAACGCCATGTTTTAAGCTGAGTTAGTCACTTTACGGTCTGTACACTTGAAAGTAATGTATCAACAGACTAAGGAAATGACCACTAACTGTCTGCCACTCTACTATTAATAGAATTTCAGTAAAAGTGTGAAACTCACTTCTATTTTTTAATCGTTTGTCTGTTTGCAATGTATGTTCAACTACTACATTTCTAGTAGGATGGTGATACATGTTGTGGCAGAGTCCACTTTTTCGCTGTATCACAGCTTTCACTTTACGAGCGGCTATAAAGGCAAATGGGGACCCGCGGCGTTGCCCAACGTACATTTTGTACTTTTTCGTCAATTCCCAATTGATTCAGTAGAGAAATGGACCAGCTTCGGTAGCGTGATTTTACCACTTCCATCTTTCGTTTTAGATGATTGCAATAGTTTAAAATGTGTCGTGGATATATGAAACAATTTTAAACTATGAGATGGTCGTTTATTTAAAAATAGTTTCTTAAAAATCGTATAGGATTATTGTATAGGGGGCGGGAAAAATAATATTAAATTTTTAAATAAACTGTCATTATGACACAATATGTGTCCCGTGATGTAGAAAAATATACCACTTATAAACTAACATTCTTAATTTTGAACTTATCCATTAACTAAACGTTATCAATGAATTCTGTGACACGTCAAAGATTTGAGTGAGGCAATTAAATTTGCAATTTTACGGACATGACATAATAAATTTAGTAGCAGCCATTCTGTTGTAAATCCCGCCCACTAACTCCTAGTTCAGATATGCTACTCCGAAAACAGGCATGTTCGAGTACGTACATAGACGGACAGATTATTTTAATAATATACCTTAAGAATTCGTGGAAAACTTCTTTCCTAGCCATCAATTTGAATAGCCTCCCCGTGATTGTATGTAAATACAATACACCTTGAAACCTTTCCGTAATTGATTCTCTAAATATGATATTGCGTGCGTTATATTTGCCTTAGTAATTGCGAGCGAGTGGACTGGCCCAAACCTCCCCTTAATTTGGGGTCCTTGTCATATTAAATGTCTGATACTAAACCTTAATTTGCCTGCTTATATAGCATGCGGATTTCTCCCGGACTAAATAAAAATGGTATACGTTAAATTGCTCGAAAAACGACCTCTCTGATGGTATGAAATTACATTTGCCTTTCGTATATTCAGTTAATTGAACCAATAGGGTATGTCATTAACGGCAGGGAATTCTAAATGTTGTTTTGTTCGTTTAATAATTTTATGCATTCGTATTTAAAGCATTTTAGGTAATAGTTTGCGTATATGTTAAATTGTTTTTCTTTTTCCCGCATTAAGTATTCTATTTGCATTTGACTACGTTGACCCTAATTATAGACAGGTCATCTCTGTTACCTATAAATAATGAAAACTCGTGTAATTTAATTCCCTTTTATATACACACGCTCATTAATCATATTCTGACCCTAATATCTCATTACCAAAAATTGACACGACGACATTTTGAAGGTTAAATAATTGACCGAAGCACCCAAAGAAACATAAATATTCACTTGTACGGACTTAAGGCGTTTTTTTTATGAATAATTCATGAGAATAATATAAAGAGTCGCGCGTTTTTCCTTTCGTACGGTCTTTTTGTGAACTTTTCAAAAGGTAGATTTGATTTTCTGTGTTTTATTTTCCTGTAGGACTTTTTTTATAATGATTTATAATGAGACGAATGACGTATGTTTTTCTTTTAAACACAATGTGGTTTTAAAAATATTTAATATATTACTTTACATATATTTCTTTATTTTTGACCAAAACTTTTTTATTATAAATATTTTCTTTTATTTAAATTAATTTAAGACAAACATTAACATTAGATTTTACAATTAAAATCGTAATTATACATTTATTGCTAAGTACTATTGTGAGTTTCACATAACTCACTCGTACGTTGTAGAAAAGAAAGAAAACAAGTGTTTCCACTTTTCCAGTTTTTACTTGAAAGGCTTTTATCGTACCGTGGCTACTTAATCACCCTGTTGCCGGATTTTTGTTTAGCCGTTATCGCTGGTTTTAGGAAACTAGACTTTCAGAAATTTTATTTTATTATATTACTCTGTTATTTGCCTCTGTTCGTTTCTTTCGTTATTTCAATAATCATCTCATTTTTTTCTATTTATATGAATTCGATGAAAATTCGTGAAACGAATAAACAGACAAAAGAATTCTGTCAATTTGGGTTTTTAATATCCCACTTCTACTTATAATACTTAGAAACAGGAAGACTTTTATATGCCATTAGTAAAATCGGCTTTCAATAGACGTTCTCGTTAAGTTTCCTATATCCCGCAAAGTTTAAGAGATCATTGATTTCCCTTAAGACGAAAGAAAAAAGATTTATTTAATGCTACAACACTTCTAAATAAAAAAGTTAAGATTATTCAGTTCCCTTCTCGTACATAGATTAGAGTAATCGTGTACACACACATATAGTTATACACGTTCGAATAATTGTAACTTTTTGTCTTCTGGAATAGGATCACAGTTGTTAGGATTTATTTGATTGTGTAACTAGTTGTGCGTTTTTGTCAGTACATCTCGTTCATTTGGTCCAATTTGTATAAAAAGGTAGCCATCCCCGGGGTTTCCCTTTCCGATGAGTTCCATTAACTCCTGAGCTTACAAAATGTATACGTTTTTATTTTCATCCAATTGTCCCTATTTTGATTTTTATGTTTGTTTGTTGTTTGAAATATGATCTGCTTTGGTAGCTTACACTTTATTGTCGTTCATTTTTTATGTATAAATAGATACATGTATATGTTTTTCTGTTTGTTAATGATTCTTGTTGTGAAACGTAAACAAACAAACATATACAATTATAAGAAATATAACGAAAATTTTAGATCCTAAAGAATATTCAAACATGTTGAAATGGTAATAGTGGACAAAGAAGGGGGCCTCTTATAAGAAGGTATAAGAAAAAGATGTAGACCAAAAACAAAATAGGACGATAACGTTGTAAAAGAAGCGGGATATCATTTTATAAATGCAACAGAGAGAAATCGGAACAAAAAGGAAGAGAGGCTCCTACCCCAATCCTTATTAAAAGCACAATGGTAATAATTTGATTGATCTGATACTATTTTTGAAATTAATAATTATAAATAGACTAAGTATTAAGTGGCTATTTCCATGTAAAGTTGTAACAATCCGTCAGTTAGCGTTATCCATTGTTTAAAAGTGACAAGTCTTTTGATTCGATTTTACAATGTAAAAGGGTTACAATTAGATAAACAGGTGAACAATTTTGTTTAATTTCAATCATTGATTCGGTTAACAGTTTCTAACAACATAGAGTCAGCAAAAGTCTGTCCCTGATCTTTCCTGATCTTTCAAAGGCCCCAAAAGATCTTTCTGGACTTTGGATTTTTTACTGCAAATTTAATTAATTCATAATTAATGAGCCCATAGCTAGGCTGTTATAAAGACCTGTTTATTGAAGACTTGAAGTACCTGATGATTACGTGGTTTGAAATAAACTAAAAACAGGTCTTTTTTAGAAAACTTACAGTTAAAGAAATTCAAATGAAAATATTTTTGACAATTCGTGCTATTCTATGATTAGTTTGTTATTGAATAGATGAAGCGCCGATTAAGTTACTTGAGAGTTTAGTTCCCGAGATATTCGGTGATGGTGAAATTGACAACCTTTACTTTCGTCCTAATTTCGTACCGCTACTCACGTGTCGTGAAATAGGCCCAAAGTGTAAATAGACCCAAATATTAATAATGTAATACATGGCATTATTATTATTATGTATTTGTCCATCATTGGAGTTTATTTTAAAGTTCTAAGAAAGCAACTTAAAAAATGTATCAAAGGTCGTAAACAATTTTAAAAGTAAATTAAATGATACAACCGGTGCGTATGTGTCAGCATGGCAAAGCTATTGTTAAAAATGCCCGGTTATATTATTACAATGAATGGTCCAATTTTTAACCTTGTGTGTGACGCTTTAAGAGCTGTGAATTATTCCTAGGGGCTTAAGTTAATAGTTTTCAAGAAGTTAGAACTCATGCACGCAATATCACATTTAAGGAGTAAAACTTTATTATGTGAATGGTCTCGTAAAATACATGTTATTTGTCGGTCATTTATTCCATATTTTGGTGTAATTGAATATTTTTGGATTATTTGATTGTTACGTTATTTTTTAATTATGTTCCAAAATATATTGCCTATTTATCATAAAAAGTATAAAAAAATTGACATCTAAATAAAGCTGTAGGTGTCGGGACCCCCGGCAGAAGTGAAATTAGTTTTATTTTATTGCAATATTTTAATGGCTTTGCAACCTTTGTGGTCGTGGAGAGGCTGAGGTGTTGAATGTCTCGTTTGTCGTTTTTGTAAAAGTTTCTCATGTATTTTCTCATGCCTTCATATCTTTAGGTTAATTAATTTAATTCTCTTTAGGTTTAAGTTATAATTAACCTCACTTACAGTACTATGCCAATGTTTACTATTTACTCTGTTAAATATTTAGTCTGCGACTAACGTTATATATCATAATATGTTATTATTGTGACGCGACATCTGACTTCGAGTGGCCTGATCATGAGTTGCCTGACTCCCAAGATCACTGTTTCGGCTTCACCACAGTCGCTGTTTAAAATATCTAAAATTATGGATCCTTTAAATGATATTAAGTCAAACTTTAGCTTCTACATCACTTCAAACTTTTTCTACATCACTTTTTAAAAACTTCCCAATTACAATCTCCATGGGAAAGAGGCGTCACAATGTGATTGATTGATTGATTATTTACAATAAGATTAAACCATAATAAAACAAATAAGAATGTTTTCACAATGGTAATTTATTTCGATCCTTTAATTATGTGTGTTTTATGCTTTGGAACCTGTTAATGTTTGTGGTTTCGTTTCAATTAACCGAATGGGCGCCCGAGTGCCGCGGTCTACCGTTATTCACTCGACAACTAATTGTTTCATTATTCACCTACTTTGACTGTTTGTTGGTAGCTATTCAAATTAGCCTATGAATCGCCTTAAGAATAATGTGCTTTTTTATTATTACCCGCATCTGTATTTACGGACTGGAGTACAGTCCGTAAATAATGGCTGCTGAATGGCTGCTACTACAATTTAATTACTGTAAGTAGCAGTATCATCATCTAAGCTCTAGTTGAAGTCAGCAACTTACAAACTGAAGCTAAACGCGACTAAGTCACTTCACTGTCTGTAAGTTGCAAGTGGTAGTACTTTCCCGGATTGGCAAACTGTAGTCCAGTCTGCGAATCACTGAACACACCTCTTTGACAACCAGGCCTAAAAGAAATATCTGCCTTTTTTATACAATAGAAAATCTTTGGCCGGCATAGAGACAGCGACTGAGGCAGCCGTGAACTTACTCGTTTTTTTTCAGTCGTCTTCACTTTTGGACCTTCCTTGCTTATCATCAGGCGGGTCGGGGTCAGATGTCGTAATAAAAAAAACAGACATTACGTGTAACGAACTGGTGTTCTAACCAATGCGATGGCTGCAAAGCTCTCGAAACGTTAAATAATCGCGATAATAAGCCGCAAACAAATTTACATATGTTCATGAATTGTCAAGCTTTTGTGCAATAGTCATTTAAAATCTGTTTGCATTTGACAAATAGAATTAAAAAGCTTAGATTGATGAATGCCAATTAGTGTCATTAGTTATTATTAAAAAAAAAAACATCGTAAAATATTTTCCTTGAAAAGTACAGATGTGTTTACAATACGCCTGACAAAGGAACCCAGAAACGTTTTTCAGTCAATATTTAATGTTTTATGAGGGGCTATAATATTTTTATACTTGTGTCGTAAAAAAGGTACTCCTTGGAATATGTCAGTGGAGTGTTTGTAATAGGAGTCAGTTTGGCATTCGAATAACTTTGTGTCATTTGTTAGTATTGAGTTTGGATTTTATTGCGCCACTTTATGACTTTGGAATTAAAGCGCACGTCGCTCTATTTTTTTTTTTCAACTGTTTTATTATTCTGTGTCATTGAATAATGCTTGCTACGGTAGTTTTTATTATTATTTATTTTAAATCTTTATTGTCCATAGGTGAACTTAATGCCACCGGGCTTTATTTATTATTCCATGTCATTGAATAATGTTTGCTACGGTAGTTTTTAAATTTGTTTATTTTATAACCTTATTGTTTATATAATAGGTTAATTTAATTTAGGCATTCTTTGACAGTATATGGGACAAGAGAGAAATGATATATTTAAAAAAAAAACAACCATACAACACTTATACTTACTTAAAATATATACATAGATACATATAATACATTGATCACATATTACACATTAGTTAGATACTTTCTCGATCAATTAGTTTTTCTTTTTAATGGTTGTGAAAGCCAATTACGGTTAAAGCTTTTTTAGAACGAACGTTGTAGAACCACCATGTTAGAACCACGGTTGTAAGTTAGTTCCAATAACCTATGCTATACTAATCTTATCATAATAAAATTAATTCCATAATTAAAAATTCGTAAACTTTATTATGTACCTTCGAGGTAGTACCTTTACAATGGAAACAAGACATTGGCTTCGGATTTGGAAAAACCGCCTGTATGAAAAGAATTGTAGATGTGAAGGAAGCAAGGGAGTTGGGTAAGGATCGTGGTAAGTGGCGCTTCATTGTCTCTGCCTATCCCTGTGGGAAAAAGGCGTGACAATTTGATTGAATGATAATTAAAAAGTGTGGACTGTTTTGTTTTTCAATCAATCAAATTGTCACGCCTTTTTCCACAGGGATAGGCAGAGACAATGGAGCGCCACTTACCACGATCCTTACCCAACTCCCTTGCTTCCTTCACATCTACAATTCTTTTCATACAGGCGGTTTTTCCAAATCCGAAACCAATGTCTTGTTTCCATTGTAAAGGTACTACCTCGAAGGTACATAATAAAGTTTACTTTCATTTGTGTTGTACATAGTATTTTCGGAATTGGACAGATACACCCCTGGGAGTACCTTTCGTCTTGTAGGCCTCCGAATGAGCGCCATTAACTCAAGTCTTTGGCGTATAAAAGTTGTTCGTAGGAACGTTAACCTTTTTTATGTTCGAGTAATTAGTGATGTATATTACGATTATCGTTTTATTGTTGGCTTTGTTTTTGTTCTAGTTTTTACTTCAAAATACACATGGAATTTATTTCAAGTAATTTGTAACTAAAGTATTATCAGTCAATGTAATTTTACAATTCACACATAGGCATAGGCTGAAACGATTAAGAGTCACTTACCGACACAAGCTTCCTTTGCATCTATTCTCCTCATCCAAGCTATGTAGTTCGGACCACTGCTTGCATGTCATAAGAATGACCTCTATTGATATCGATCAATCTTCTGGGTCGTTCCCGTTTTACCCTTTCACTTATATTTATAAATATATCTCTTTTGTTAATCTTCTTTCATCCATTCTTACTTTATTATATTATATACGTATATTTAATATTTTTTTAAATCCTAAATGGAGCATTTATTTGTAGTAATCAGCTACTGTTCTCACGTGCTTATTCAAAACAATTAGGATGCCTGAACCGCTATTACTATACCGGCTAAAGGTGCTTCTTTAAGCATAGCTTGAAGGATTATTGTAAAGAAATAAGAAAATGTAGGGAGTGTATGCAATTATTTTCACTCAATAATGGGAATAAAATCGTAAATTTATTTGTAAAGAAAATATTATATATATTTATAATGCAATACAATAATGCAATGTACTACAGAATGCAGAAATAAAGTATAGTTGAATTTGAATTTACGATATTGTACAAAATCAGTTGAGAATCGTTACATGAAAGACATAAAAATCTGAACAAACATCGCGTCTGGGATACGAGGAGGTTCTAATAAAATTTCTCACTTTTATTTCGAAGTTGACCGGTATAAAAACCTGTTTATCCATTTTGAGTTCTATTCCTTTGCGATAAGGTTAATATAATTCTTTAGTGTTTTTTGTAATAATGTTATTTGTCACATTGGCGATGATGTGATTTGTTCTAGGCTATCCACAAAGTGAGACGCAGTGGGGTGGATGGCGGTCGAACAGAAATGAATATAACACAAATCAATGTTCATTTAACTTGCTTTGAACAAAATAGTTGTATTATACAATGTTAGCTTACTAGTCATACAGATAAATACACTAGCACTAAATATATATAACTTTTTTATTAGATGCATAAGGTTATTAATGTTGTGTCTGAAAGCATTTACTGGTTCATCTCCAACTTTATAAAGAGTTTTCTACTTTCGCGTTACATTCTATGTTACAATAGTCGTTGTTCCATTCGTAAATGTATTCATTATCTGGAAATGTTCGGTATATAATTTAAACTTACGTTTTATATATTTTTTATTAATATTCATTACCTTTGGCTGGCATAGTGACGGCGATTGAGACAGCCGTAGAATAAAACTGTTTTTTCAGTCATCGGCGCTCTTGGACCATCAGGAAATTTCAGGTAAGATGGCTACTTGGTGACGCTGTTACTAATCAATCAAATTGTTGGACAATAAAGCGCTGCTTTCCACGGTCCTGACACAACTCCCTCGCTTTCTTCACATCCAAAATTCTTTTCATACAAGCTCTATGGGTAAGAGCACTAGGCTACTCAGCTTTCTTAATGATGTCTCCGATTTGGTCAGAGAACACCCTCCTGGGTCTGCCTCGATAAAAGGAACCATCCACATCAGATCTATAAATTTATAGATCGCTAGTATCAATAGCGACAAAAAAAGAAGCTATATTGATATTGTTTTAGATGTCGAAGAAATAATAATAAACATTCTAACAATTATAAAATATAGCCGGTTTTTGTGTGCTTGTGTCGTTTTTGACATAAGTTTTCCCTGTAGGTTTCTTTCCGTCGATTCGGAGCGAATTTTTAACATTTTACGAGCTCGCTGTAATATTTTTATAGGCGAGTCATAAAATAACTTTTCGGTATACATTAGGAATGTTTAGCTCGCCGCCAACGACGTTTGCTCTCTCAACCCATATTTTTAACGTTTATTGATCTTTGACATAAAGTTCTGGAGTTCTTACATCAACAAGTTCGCCTTTAAGAGTTTTCAGAATAAAATTTGTTATCCACGAATTCAATTTCATCTATAACGTAAACTAATATTTACTTCTGCCTTCAAATGTGTATTTCTTATTTAATTTAAGTAAGTTATATCGCATCTATATCAATTTTTATCATTTTAGTACATATATCAATAGAAGGTTGGTGGTCAATCTTTCTCAGATTTATCTTACAGTTATTTATCTTTAGTAGCAGTCGCCTGATTGCACCCCAACCTTTAATTAGGCGAGGTGTGTTATACGTTGAGCCAAAATACAAAAAGAAAGGATTGTTTTTCCAGTAAGCTCCTTTAAAGATTCAATGTTCGTGTAATTTAATTAACGTATTCTTCTTTAGAATGTTAAAATAATTTCTCTCCCTAAAAGATCGTGTACAAAGAAATGAATCAGATATTCAGTCATGAACTTGCTCGAGGAAGCAGTTAATTATACTTCCTAATTAACATCCGTTGAAAAAAATTCGTGGATTCCCTAAGAGAGCATCACTTGAATACATAACACAAATATACAAAAAGGAAACCATTTATTTCTGTCTACTAAGGCAGAACTATATTTTGTTTTCGCACCAAAATATTGGCTTTGCTTTATCTTTAATCTTTTGCATATTAAATGAGTAATGTAATAAATGGGGCCAACAAAATGAATGCAACGACCAATTAACTAACATGTCATTGGTCAAAAACACCATAACTTTAGTTCCCTGATAATTTGACGACACCCGTCGCTGATTGGTAACTCGCTATGCCCTAATAGCATTTATTTGTGAAATTTAATTATTAGATTGGATAATACAAACATTTTTATACAACTTACAAGTGACCTGATTATAGACCTGAGTCACTTAGTAGCGTTTTAGCATAAGCTTAAAAGTCCATAAATGGAGGTGATCATGGTAGATAACCTCATGGACTGCACTCCAGCTTAACATCAGGCAGGGTGCTACCACATGTCGAGCCACAATAACACAAAATACAAAGCATAATTTACGATTTACAAAAAACATTCACATTGTGATCTATTATATTATTTCGTTGTTTTTTCCTCTTCCGAATGATTGTCAATATTATGTCGAATAATGCTTTATCATCCGTTCAATATTCCACATCCACGGCTCCGAATATGCCACTTGACACTCAGCCAAAAATAAATCAAATTTTCTACGCTGCGGTGCGGGCTTTACACGCAGAAAATATGCCCTGGGAAAATCCTTATTGAAAATGTTCTCTGAATCTGAGACATCATGATCGTATTTACTCTTTTTATGCTCACTAAGGTTGCTCATTTGAATAATTTTATTCTGTGAATGATATCAATGTTATAATATGAACGGTTATGTACTTTTTATACTGTTATGAATTAGCTCATAAAGTCACTCAGCTAGCTATAACGAGGGCCATGTTTGGAATGAATATGTAGGTAATCGAATTAGTAACGAAAAGATACGTAGAAGAAATAAGGTGACTGTCATAGACCACCGGTTAAGCAAGCTGAAACGGCTATATGCAGGCCCCATAGCTCGTTGATGCGATAGCGGTCAGGGTCGCAAAGTTCTAGTGACGAGTAAAGGTGGCAGGCAACTGCTGGATGCAGAGCTCTTCCTTTATCCAGCAGGCTACTGTGGAGATCGGTGGGGAAAGCCTATTTCCAACAGTGGACTACTAATGACTGAGAAAGAGGTTATTTATAGAAGTAAATAATCTTGAAATTATCTGATTGAAATACATAAAATATTAGTCGCACCACCATATTTAACAGTTGCGACTGGTGCAGTTTTAATCCTGGCAGGAGAAGTGAGATTTTTATTTGAAAAATCTTTTTTATATTTTGAGCATAAACAAGAGATGAAAACTTCGCGGCCCTCTACAAAGTTTCCATCGACTAATCCCGCGGCGCTTCGGCTAAATTCACGATTTACTCTGTTGCCGAGAGTTGCGGCTTACTCGCGAGCATATTTTCTAGCAATTTCTGCAGTTTCATACTGGATTTAGTTGGACGTTTGTTATCGTTAGTTCGGCAAGTTTCTAGCGTGCCACTTAACCATTTGCTCTAAGGTGAGTTGCGATAGTAAGATAAAGAGCTCTCCAGTGATTAGACCACAAGGTTTGTGTGGACGCCATCTTATAAGTTATTACATGTCTACATATTTAAGATTATTTACATAATTGCCTACATAGATAAATTACTTACTCGATCATCCTGATATTAAATAAAAACGTACTATAAACAAAACTAAATGAGACAGTTAAAGCACCTAAAATCCTTTTATCGTTAAATTTATGATACAAGTTGGCCTTAGGAATGGCATCTCAAACTTTATTGTGAAACTACTGTTAGAACAAATTTGAACTGACCACAAAGTTTTTCCTTTACTTACGTTATTGATATATAAAAGTCTGGAGGGAATTCTGTACCGCCCACTTGCACTATAAACCTCCATATGCTACACAAACGCTCCCAATACTCAGCCTCTCTCCTATAAATAACAAAATGAAATTGTCTCTAGTTGTATGGGTCCAATATTTCATCTGGAGTTTATATTATACGCAGGCGTCATCTTTCTTAGCTTTTACGTAACTTTGCACCCCGAGAGAGTGTAATATGAAAGCGAGCCAGTAAATAGTATAAAAACTAAGTTTGTTTTTATTATATGGAGGTACCTTCTTTTTGTAGAGTCTAACAGTTTCCCCCCCTCTACTAGCGCCTCTTCATATTCGCGCAACGCGTCATTCTCATTCCACCGGCCTTGCTGAGCGCACGTGCAAACCAAATATGATTTATGATCCAAATATGATAAATAACTAAGCACTAATTTTAGTACTAGCGACCTTAATTCATAAGGCTTATCACTATTTTTAAATGGATTTCTTAATAATATTTGAAGCATTACGAGAACTTTGGTAAATAATTCATAACTAGCAGAAGTTCGTGAGATAACTGAATATCTCTAAGTCTGTGTGAGTGATGTTTATTTGCACAGTGGAGTTCATTACTTTGATGCTCCCGTGTGGCAATGTAGGTACATTTTCCGATATACACTACTATGTGTGTCGTAAAATATACACTAACATTTAGTTTTATGATCGAAATACTTAAGATAGCGTTGATGCTATTGACACACGTTTAAGCTTTTAATTCAAATATGTATTAAATAATGTATACCTAAGTAAAAGGAAATTTTAAAAACTTTATTTTAAGCACAATTATTATATGTTTTAGTTATAAAACATTATGCGGCTTGTTTACTTTCGGTTTATTACTTAAGGAAATTCAAAGGAAATTAATTTAACTTTAGACTTTCTTTCATTATAGTTTTGCAAGTATGAATAATAATTTTCATAACGCTTTCATAAGCTTTTATTTGTTTTATTTTCATAAACTCAATGTTTTAAAAGCTGAAAACTTGTCGTTACTTTTATTAGAGATTGTCCTCTTTAACCTTGTTTTCCTTGTGATTATCATTAAAATGCTCAGTACTTTTTATTAAAAGTTTTTTTAAAGATATAAATATATATATATTACTTTACAAAAAGCGTTCAGTGAAACTTTTGGTGTCTCTATTTGGTCAACATATCACTTCACCATTCACACGCTGATCCCTAAATTCGAATCCCTAAATCCACTCTCACGGGCCATCTAGGCAATTTTTCACGTGGCAAAATTATATCCTTTTATCACCAAAATCTCTCGGAATCGGACTACAAAAAAAAATACTAACACAATGTTTATAACGAAATAACTTTTGCTAGAAGATTCATGTGTTCGTGATTTTCGTACAATATATTATAACATTATGCCAAAATAAATCTAAGTCGTAAATAATAAAAACTTATACCATCTTCGTTTTGTCGTTGTGCTGGAATAGCAACGATTCTTATTTAGTCTATTTATGCAAAGATAAAAACGTATCACCACATGTAATAGGTTTTTTTTACTAAGATTATTTTCTTACTCTTAGAACATTTATTTGTAGCTCGACATATGACAGCACCCCGCTTGATGTTAAGCTGGTGTGCGGTCTATGAATGGAGGCTATTGATACTACAGTTAATTAACTACAAGCGCAGTCGCAGTCACTATGCTGGCCTAGTTAAAATTAATCTTAGTTATCTATTAAATCGTAGTTTTATCTACTACATAAATGTTTTATGTACTCGTAGATAGATAAAATCTACATAAAAATGTAGCATAGCCGGCCGATCACATCCTTCCTTGATACCTATACACGCCTACTCTTACCTATACATTTTCCTTTTGCACATTAATGTATTGAAACGATTTCCTTTAGTCTTGCATTGAGTATTTGCAAGATATTATTGAAAACTTTAGAGCATTGAATCGGAATACGCTCTGGGGCTCCATTGTGTTGAAGATTGCTATCGCTAACATGCAACAGTTCTGTTCGCGCTTCATGTGATTCTATAGCAAATATAATTTCGCATTTAGCATACGGATTTAGCATTCGAGTACTTAGAAGTGCACTGCCTTTGATTGTAAAGATTGATAAGTGCGATATCATCATCATCGTCTATTACAATGCCTTAATAGCCACAGATATAGGCAGACTACGGAGACAAATCTCTCGCTTCTTTCACGCTCACCATTATACAGACTCTATGATTTTTTGCACAGCCGCCCCCTGCTTTTTGAAGAATATCCCCGTTTGGATAACCGAACAATCTTCTGGGTAGTCACCGTTTTATCTTTCCATTCGCCTCCGATTTATCAATCTATTTTGTCAATCTCCGTTTTTCCGTTGCCTAAACCATCGTTGCATAACTTTATTAATCTTTATTACTACATTTTCTTTAAAATAACATTTTCATGTACACCTGTATTTTTTATTGTGACTTTGACATCTGACCAAGACCTGCATGATGGTAGGCATAATGACCTTCCAAGAATGCCGATGACTGAAAATACCGGTTCAGATCGCTGCTGCCTCGGTCGCCGTCACTATAGTGGCCAAAAAACTGCAAAAGTTAATGCATTCCCTAATTTTTTTAAATGATTTTCTTTACCTAGAAATATAATTTTTAATGAAGAGAAAAAATAGTTTGACATTATAATGCTAAAAATAGTAGCTTTTATGGGTTCATATCAATGTGTAATTTAATTTTCTTCACTTACGGTTATCAGATGTTTGTTTCCACATGGGAATATACGAGCAGATACATATTTGATTCAGAATGTATTTTCGTAAGTATATCATGATCAATACATACGTTCTAAATAAACTCCCGGAACCTACACTGTGTTCGATTCATACTTTAGCTGAGTCGACATCAAACCTCAAAGGGGACGTTTGTGATGTCTTTTCCTTGTTTCCACTCACGACTACCAATTCGAAGGTTACATTTCGAGTATACAAGTACACTGTTCTTTAACAATTTAAACTCGAGTGGCGAGGCACAAACGCGTTTTGTCAGCAAACTCTTTGACTACGAACTTTGTGCAAGTTTAAAAATATCCTTCCCACTTTGTTGTTAGAGTCGTATTTTGTTAGTTTCTATGCGAGTTAAGTTCTTTGTTGTTGGCTCCACTTGAATATTGAGCAGCGACTCGCGGGAGTTCGACGTTGAAAGCAAACTGACACACAAACTTGAGGCGACACTTCTATTGAACAAATGTCTCCTCCTGCTTACAACGCTACTGCTAATGGATATAGTTTACTTATATTTTTATTTTTTTATTGTTTACACGACATTTGACCTCGACCCTCCTGATGATAAGCAAGAGGAGGTCCAAGAGTGACGACGACTGAAAAAACCGAGTCAGTTCATGCCGGCCAAAGTGCATTTATATTAAACTAAATAATAAATACGATGCGACATATTACTTATAACTAGTTTTAATCTCGCTATGTATAGGTGTAAGTATATAAATTATGAATCAATTCTTCCATTTATATGGATATCGAATGCGGGCTTATGTTTTGTCTATAAAGTTTGCACACAAGTTGGTAACAGCTTCTAACTTGAAGTTATCTCCTGGTTTACGGTAAAATTATAGGTTTTATTGGTGTATGAAACACACGTTTTTGTGTGATAAGTGGCGACGTGACTATATTTATAAAAAATCTTTTATTTCAAGTGATATTATATACGAGTATAACAAGTTTATCACATATTTAAAGTGATTTTTATTTGAAGTCCCATATTATAGTCTCTCAGTCTGTCGGCAGTTTCTCCGTGACCACGATGGCTGCAAAGCTCTCGAAACGTCGGAATAATAAATAAAAATGTAAAATCAAAACCAAAATAAACGCGATAGTAGGCCACATAAAATTTGTTGAATTCGTTAGTTATATTTTTAACGAAGAAGTATAACCACATGTATTTCTGTATAGAAACTCTACGTTTCAGTTCTAAAAACGAGTTTTGTAGGCATTTATTTTAATTTAGCATTGTCGCTGTATATGGATACTACGGGGAGCACAGCTCGCGTCCCCATGTCCCAGGTAGGACGTGAAATTGTGAGCGAAATAAAAGCGTAGCACTGCAAATGTTTTAGCTCTAATCAAAATTAAATTAAATTCATGTGTTTTATATAATTGTACGCAATAAAGAAATTAAATATACTTTTTTTTTAATTCGACTAATCATTTATTGCATCAAATACTAATCAAAACATCTATAATAATAATGATAATTTTTTTTATTGTGACACGACATCTGTCCTCGACTCTTCTGATGAGAAGCAAGAGGAGGTCCAAGAGTGACGACGACTGTAAAAAACGAGTCAGTTTAGAGCTGTCAGTCGTCACGACATTGTTATTAGCAATAACAATAAATGTCTCACTCATTTGAAATTATTGATATAACATCAGATTCGTTTATACAAATAAATAGAATAATAATAATTGTGGATGTGAGGGAAGTGATGGAGTTGTGTAAGGATCGGTGCAAGTGGCGCTCCGTTATCTCTGCCTGTGGGAAAAAGGCGTGACAATTTGATTGATCAAAATTATAATATATAAAAACTAGTTATTTAAACTTATAAATAAAACCTATGTTTTTGACATGAATTACTTAAGCAAATTGCCTACTTTTATAACTCAATAAAATTATATACAAAGTTATTATAATGTATAATAAAATAGGCTGTATAAGTCGATTTATATTAATAAATTAATAATACAATAAAACAAATATTCGAGACCGTAATACCGCATTTACCACTTCGCTTCAATCATTTTCAGTTTCATATTGGATTACTCAATTAATTCAATGTAATCACGGGCCCAACTAATTAATTTCGCGCACCGTATGAAGATGGAAATTTAATCGTTTTCATTGTTTGGGTACTGTTTTACTTCGACCATGATTAACTGATTAATATTTCCAAATGTTAGTTTAATAAACTACGGCTGTGGGTGTTTTTGCTGGAGGCATCATTTTCAATCACTAATGCATTCAACCCCAATTTAATGACTTGATTGTGATATTTGTTTTAGTATATGACAATACTCATATAAAATACGGTAATAATTTGAACGTATTTTGGTCAGTGTTGACATCAAAATAATAATTTTAATTAAAAAAAAATCAGAACTTTTTATTTTTCTTATTGTGACTCGACATATGATAGCACCCCACTTGTTGTTAAGCTGGAGTGTGGTCCGTGAATGGATGTCACTGCTACTACAATTCAATAATTGTAAGTTGCAATCACATTTACTATGCCGGCCTAGTTGGAACCGGCAACTTACAAGCTGATCCCGAAAAGGAACTACATCACTTCACGGTCTGTATACTTGTATGTGGTGGTACTACCCCAGATTGACAGACTGGGTTTTACTCTTTAAAAATAGTTAACAATAATCTTATCTACATAACGTACCATTTTACGTATCATTATTTTAACTCAATCTATATTAAATAAACATCCTCAAGAAAGCTAGGTTGCCTAGTGCCCATAACCACAAAGCCTGTATGAAGAGAATTGTGGATGTGAAGGAAACAAGGGAATTGTGTAAGGATCGTGGTAGGTGGCGCTCCATTGTCTCTGCCTATCCCCGTGGGAAAACGGCGTGATAATTTGATTGATATATTAAATAGACTTAGAACACGGGATGTCTAAAACATTACGCAGATAGAGTTTAGTTAAATAGCTGTTTGTAGTGCTGTTTAGTACTTATACAAATGGTATACTCGCTCGTTAGAATCCCTGCAATTGGAAACCCGAGATACAGATGCGTTGTTAAAGCTTGTACGCTCGATTACTTTCGTTTGTAAAGGGATTACAAAATGTGAAATGTATTCTAATGTCTTCCAAGTACATTTAGCATTCAATATTATATTTTAGGTAACTATTTGCATCGCACTTCTCTCTTTAAACTTTTCTGTTCAGTCCCTAAGTTAACTGGCATTGAATGTCGGCAATAAGTTCGCATTTTTAAATAGTGTAATAAAGTTTACTAAAACAAATAAATATCCGAGAGAGTGTATGTATGTGGTGGCCGGTATAGTGACGGCGACTGAAGCAAGACCGTAAACTAAAGTAGGCACTTCCCATTGCTTATCGCAAGGCAAGTTATATGACTCATGTTAAAAAATAATTGTCACGCCTTTTTCCACAGGAAGAAGCAGAGACAATGGAGCTTTCTTTTTTCTCACATTTATAATTCTCTTCATACAAGCTCTACGATTATGGATAGTAGGCAACCCAGCTTTCTTGTGGATATATGTAACCCATATGTTATCTATCAATAATGAAAAAAAAAACACATTTTCGATTTGGCGGTGATGGCTATTAAAAAACTTGTGAATAATGTAAATGCGCGATATGATATGCAACGTTGCATAAACTCAACACAGCATATTCCCTAAGTACACCTCCATGAATGTAACATATTTTAATAGCACCCACACACATAAAACTTTTAAATAATTCTATCTGAGTGCGAGATTAAAAACTATAAACTCACTTGAGTTTACTGAGCTTGTTCCATTTTGAGGTTTGCTTGTGAATATTCATGGCTCGCGAATGGAGACATCTAACTTTTGTTTGTACTTCGTGATCGTTTTAACTTTTCTATTCCGTACTCTTTCCGAGAAAATTATAATTAACTGCGACTTAAACGCGTCCTCATAATTTTACATGTTTTAGTAATCATAAGAAAATATATTATTCCTTTTGTATTTTCTTTATATCATTTGTTTTATATTTAAAAAAAAATAGTTTAGAAATAATTAATTTACTTGATTAACGTTCAGTTATCATTTTTTACAACTTAAGTTTATAATAATAAGGATGTGTATTTATTAAATCGGAGACATCCTCAAGAAAGCTAGGTTGCCTAGTGCCCATAACCATAGAGCTTATATGAAGAGAATGTGAAGGAAGCGAGGGAGTTGTGTCAGGATCGTGGCAAGTGACGCTCCATTGTCTCTGCCTATTTCTTGTGGGAGGAAGGCGTGACAATTTGATTGATTGATTGATGTTTATTTATTCAGTTTTATTTGTTTTCTTGAAAGTGGTCAGAAATTTGTATAATGTGTCTTGTTAAAGAGTACTTGCTAAGAAATCTGGTAGGCTCTGAAAGGACTGGGGGCTTCGTGTGTGGGTGTCCGCGCCGTAGCGTCTCGACCCCGACGTTTATTTATTATTCTCTTTACAGTTTGACGCGCAGGTAAAAGGTTTTCCAGATTACGCGATGAATTCTAATGAAGATAAAGAGTTAGCTAATGGTGTCCGTTCAAAAAGAAAATACTGTAAACTCGGTAATGGACGCCATCGCTAATTGCTTGAGCGATGTTTGCGTCTCAACAGATTTATGATTTAATTATTCAGCTTTAACTATACATTAAAGTATATCTTTTACTTTAAAACTTTTAATGCTCTTAATAGACACAGTCCTTTACTTTTTGAGAAAGTACCTTCTGAGGACCTTTTACTTTTTGGCGTTCAATATAATTCGGTGAATAGTACAGAATTGTAGACAATATTAAAATTATACAGATTAAATATTCGTTTTATATATTATATTTTTATTTATAGTTCACGTTATTGATAAAAACGATTGTCATATTTGTCATAAAATTTGTATTTCATTAATAGCGTAATAATAATGACGGTTGTTGGTAGAGAGAGATCGCAAAGTGTCTTGAATCATATCAAGGGACATGGCCAGCAGTTGAGCAATTAAACGTTCTAAAAATAATACAAAAATAACGTAAAAATATTGTAGGTATTTTAGTAAGTTCACGTTATCTCAATTTAGTCAGGTTATTCAATTAGTTTACATATATGAATAGATCATTATTTCTCATCATGTTTATTAGATTATTATTACATTTATTTTTCAATCCATATTTTAACAACGTTTGATACAGCATAACAATCTGTATATTTTATACCATCGTAGCAAACTTTATCCAATTTGAAATCTTATAAGCAATTTTTTTGCTTCTCAAACGGGTGGTAGTACAAACTTTCGAATCACATTACTTCGTTCACTCATCCCTTTTTCAAGCGCAAATTGGAAATTAGTTAGCTCATGACGAGACGTGGCTTCGAGCTTCTGTAAACATTTACACGCTGTTTCAATATTTACTACTGTGGCTGGTTTACTTTCTAATGATATCACATATTGAAATTATGACTTTGAAATAAACCTTAAACGAAAGGTTATAGGGTTTTCCACCTACTTGCTCATAGATCACACACAGTTTAGATCTTTTTGTAAACTTTTACTATATCTATATCTAATAATAACGAGTTTTTATTTATTTATTGTGACTCGACATATGACAGCACCCCGCTTGATGTTAAGCCAAAGTGTGGTCCATGAATTAATGTTACTGCTACTACAATTTAATAACTGTGAGTAGCAATCACGTCCTCTATGCCGGCCTAGTTGGTTGGCCTATGCAGACTTCGCGGTCTGTATACTTGTAAGTGGTGGTATTACCCCGGATCGGCAGACTGGGTACCACTGCCTACCACTCTTAAAGAGTTTATTCTGTAGGTATCAGACATTTTATGAAAAAATTATGTCTGGTGTTTTTTTTTTTTTAATATTTATTATAAAAGCTACTTCACAAATATGTACAAACACTTGTTTTAACGCGCGTTAGTGCTCCACATGAAATGGACTAAACAAAAACAAAACTAATAGTAACAATAAAAGAACCACAAACCGACAGAAAGTAGGGAAAAAGGAGGGCAAATAATCCGAAAGAGGGACGAACGAAAGCTTCCAAAATTACGGACACAATATTTCATTGTACGGAAGCAAAGAATAGGGGCCAACTGTAGGTCGCCAAACGTTTAGTCCACAATCGGGACCGACACTGTTCACATGTTTTCTAAAACAAAACAAATAAATTTATAGCCTTCTTTTAAATTAGATTACAAAATACAATACAATTACAAATATAAGTTGTAAAATAAGTAATGGCTCTGATACAAGTATTTCTATTCAATTAATCAAATTGTCACGCCTTCCTCCCACAGGGATAGGCAGAGACAATGGAGCGCCATTTGCCACGATCCTGACACAACTCCCCCGCTTCCTTCACATTCACAATTCTCTTCATACAAGCTCTATAGTTATGGACACTAGGCAACCTAGCTTTCTTGAGGTTAACGCATCCATTCACATGAGATGTATAAGTATTTCTATTATATAAGATAAATATGGTACAATGGTATGGACTATGCTTACTTAAATATTATAAAAGAAAAGATTTGTACAGCTTACTATGTCGTTTATATAGATTGTTTTAATCCGGCCGGCGTTTTGAAAGCTTTGCAACCATCCGTAAGCTGTGGGATCTCTTTTTTTATAAACCTTTTTCTCGTAAAAATCCCAAATAATATTATTTTATGATAATCATGACTATATAAAATATAAAAAAATCCGTTTAAAATAATTGTAATAAATAATAAGTTCCGATCAATGAATGTGTCGTACGTAAGTGTGTAAGTAAATCTTAAGCAGATTACATAAAGTATGTGAAGAGCTCGTAAAATGGGAATAGTCGGTAACTTCGGGATTTAGTCTCTGAAAATATTGATCTTTTGGCCGCAGTATATGCCGACCGGAGCACCGCCCATCCCGATAACGAGCGGGTTTACCACCAACTTTCGGACCTTCTAACTCAACTAGACTTCGACTATAAAATCGTTCCGCAATATTTTATTCTACATTCAACAAAAGGTGAAACGAGGTATATAAATTTGTCATGATTTATAATTAAGGGCCTTTGTAAAATTAATGTTATGATTTGGAAAGATAAAACTAAGGATCTACTTTGTGACATACTTAATGCTCTACTAAATGAGATACTACTCTCCGTGACCACGATGGCTGCAAAGCTCTCGAAACGTCGGAATAATAAAATAAAATTGTAAAATCTAAACCAAAATAAACGCGATAGTAAGCCGTATAAAATTTGTTTAATTCATCGAGAATAAAGTTGTAACTTTTAAATGTAAAGATTTACTTTAAAATTGGGTCACATAAAGCAGTCAAGTTAAGACAGTTTGCAATATATTTTTATATTGAAACAGGTTACTTCTGCTGTCATGGTCTCTAAAGTTTTACCTCCAAAACGATATAGGGGACAAATTGAAATTGAAATTTCAATTATGCCAAGAAGACGACTTAGATACCAAATTTAAAGAGCGACTCCCTCCAACTGCAGAGTGTACCCCATTTACCGTGTTTCGTTAATATAGTGGGACCAATAAAGTTTTGTTGTTTGTTAAGTTATAGCGATTTCATGATTAAGTTATAAAAAGTTATTCAGTCATCGGTACTCTTGTATCTCATGCAGGTATGTTAAGATCTAAATACTATTAAAATTACATAAAACATAAAAATAAGTAGCGTATCGTTTAGGTACTAGCTATTACAGTTCCAAACTCTTACGATTCCGAAGTTCAGTTACAAATATAAGCTCTATCTCTCTATTGCGCATCGACTTTTTTGCCTAACTTAAGAGACGCCATTATGTTTTAAATTGAATTTTATTCAACTAAAGCGCTTGTAACATAGAAACAGGACAACCAAAGTACATATATCAATAATACATTGGTACCGGTGGGTGGTCTCGACCTCGTGCTCTCGGTTTGTGTAACCATTGCACTGCCACTACACCACGATCGCCACGGTATATTAATAAGATAATTAAAACTTGTAAGAATCAAACTGCATACATAAAAAAAAAACCTAATTTCTTTTTGGTGCCTAATGATTTGACGATCAAATTCGTTAATCCGCGTTTTCTTTTGCGTGAGTGATCTGATCTCGTGATCCGCGTACTTCGTAAAGCAAACACTATGTGGTTACATTGCTTTTTGTTCACGTACTCTCTATGTATGTTATTTGTGAGTTTCTGTTGAATTTGTGTTTCGTGCGACTCCGTGGCATTTTAAATAGGTGGCCGTAAATCTAGAGCTGTGTGGGTTGGTTAAATATCCTCAAATTAATAATAGTACTAAGTAGCGATACTCCTTTGACTGTACGAGATAATTTCGTTGTGTTTTCTAGTTGAAACATTTGGCTGAATAAAGCAACATATTTTTTAATTTATTGAAGTGACACTGTATTTAAATTGACGACAGGCGTGTACGAACGGTTTAGCGATTGGTTTGTTGCGCGTAAAGTCCCGGTTTCGATTCCCGGTCGGAGCAAATATTTGTTTCATATCTTTTATTTCTAATATTTAATAATATTTAATATTGCAAATATTTGTTGATAAAAAAAGAAAGATGGATATTTGCTTCGGGTCTGGTTATCAAATAGTGGTAAGCAGTAGTACCCAGTCTGCCGATCCGGGGTAGTACCACCACTTACAAGTATACAGACCGTGAAGTGATTTGATCACGTTTCGGTATCAGCTTGTAAGTTGCCGGTTCCATCTAGGCCGGCATAGTGGATGTGATTGCTACTCACAGTTATAGAAGTGTAGTAGCGATGACATTCATGTTTCGCCATCTTATAATCGTTTAGGCTTGAAAACAGCACATTTGGCTGGCATATACGGTTTTCTCAGTCGTCGGCGCTCTTGGACTTCCCTTTGCTCAAGCAAGTCAAGGTCAGATGTCGTGCTGCATTAAAACTAATCCTTACATTGTTTTTATGTAATACTATTTTTTTGTGTTTAAAATCCTCCTGTAAATGAGCAACAGTTTACATTACATGCAGAAACATTAGTTTTGTTAATAATTACAACGATTTTTCAACTTCATAGCAAGATGAAATGTGAACGGGCTCCGGCTTGGACCGGATCCAGGAACGACCGAATTGCACCAACCTTCATGCATTAAATATTTTGCATACAATTCTGAACCAAAATTATAACTTCATTTCTGTACTCCAGTTAAGTTTATGTTTTTGATTAATTAATGTTTTTTTATTGTGACTCGACATACGACAGCACTCCAAATTATGTTAAGCTGGAATGTGGTCCATGAGTGACTGCTTCTACAATTCAATAACTGTAAGTAGCAATTACATCCACTATGCCGGCCTAGTTGGCATGTTGGCTGGAAAGAGTTGTTGCTAGTTTATGCCGATTTTATCTCCTGAGTAAAAATATAAAAACAATTTTATATTTTATGAAAATCATTTTATGTTTATTTTTACGCTATCCTTACTTCCTTACTTATATTATAAACGCGAAAGTTTGTGAGTATGGATGGATAGATGGATGGATGTTTGTTACTCTTTCACGCCGAAACTACTGAATGGATTTTAATGAAACTTTAGAATAATATAGCTTATACAGCAGAATAACACATAGGCTACAATTTATGAAGATATTGTCCAAAATATGACGATAAGTGTCAAGTAAGTAGGATAAAAATCTCCCATCTGCGAGCTATTCTGGCGTGCGCTGCCAAAACCGCTAGAGTTACACATATGTAATGTATGATAAAAATGTTTATATTAAATAGACCTACAAAAAAGTCCACGACAGTATATATTTATATCTTATGTGTAAGCCATTATAGCCAAAATAGTGTAGCGTAAATCCTACGCACGGCGGGTGAGGTGGGGGAAGAAGTCGGTCATCATTGAGTGCGCGACTCGAAAAGACATATACAGTCGAATTGAGAACCTCCTCCTTTGTTATGACTGTGTTATAAACCTAATTTTACGCGGGTGAAACCGCGGGCACAGCTATTATATTATATTTTCATTGAGGTTCGACATACAGCCTTTACAGCCATACAGTTAGCCTAACGAGAGGCTAAAGTGTGGTCCATGAATTGAGGCGAATTCGAATTCTACTAGTAGTAACTATTAGTAGTACGAATGCAAGCCTAGTTGAAATCGGCAATTTTAAGCCTATTTTGGATCGCGACTGAGTCTCATTACAGTTTCTTGAAAGTGTTGATATTACCACGGATCAGCAAATTGAGCAAAGGACCCTTAACTGCCTGCCTACTTTGTTAATATGTTAGTGAAACCGTGCTTTTTTATGCGTAGGTTCTAGTTACGTGTTCGAAAATGTTTTATTATTATAGGCTTTAGTGTCATCAGCAATATTTCTGTCCATCATTCATGGTTCGTTCGTGTCGCACGCTAAAATAATAAAAAAGACAAATAAACGTAATTCTAGACGCCATTACACAAATGAGATACATTTGTCATATTGAATATATTTATTTATATCAATCAGTCCTGCCTTTTTCACACAGGGATAGGCAGAGACAAAGTAGCGCCACTTACCACGATCCTAGTACAAATCCCTCGCTTCACACACATCCATAATTCTCTTCGTGCAAGCTCTACGGTTAGGAGCACTAGGCAACCCAGCTTTCTTGAGGATGTCTGATTTGGTTGAAAAGGACCCTCCTGGGTCTGCCTTGTAACGCATTTATCCACATTAAACTTTTAAATTCGTTTCATCAATCTACTTTCACTCATCCTTTCTATGTGCCCAAACCATCTGAACATTAAATTTATAAAAATATATAATAATATTAAATAAATCAATAAAAACTTTTAATTTAGACAAAAATGGATATTTGTTAGTGAACTAAGATATACTAAGATACATTATGGTCCAGTGCTTGATAATACATCTTCAATTTTACACCCTAATCTGCACAGTAATAATAACATCGCAATAATAGCAAAGTAATCTTACTACAGAAAGCATCATGTAACATGTAGTGCAAGTAGTTTTACCCCACATCGCGCTATTAAAAAGGAAATCATAGCTCACAGCAACAAATTGCACCTTACGACTCAGCCGTGGCTTATTTACACTGCTACTAAAGATTACCAGTTAGGCGATAGTGCTCGCACGTATATAGTACATCGCTACGTATAGATATATAGCACAATATATATTTGTTTTCTTGTAATAGAAAATTTTAGTATTCACAATATTATCTTTTGCATATATACGATTATACATTTTGAGTTACAAAGTAGCTACTAAAATAGTATAAGTATAGTTATACTATTTTATAGTAAAGTAAAGTAGTGTAGTAAAGTACACAATATAGTTGTACAACAAAGTAGTGTAGTTGTACAAGTGTACAAAGTAAAGTAATAGTAAAGTAGTGTTGAGTAATTTAAGTATTTTTTTCAATCAATCAATTTAATTTGATCAGAGATAGGCAAAGACAATGAAGTGCCACTTGACACGATCCTGACACAACTTCCTCGCTTCCCTCACATCCGCGTTTCTCGTCATACAAGCCCTACGGTTATGGGCACTAGGCAGCCCAGCTTTCTTGAGGGTGTCTTCGATTTGTTCGGAGAACACCTTCCTGGTTCTGCCTCATATAACGCATCCATCCACAACAGATTTATAAATTTCTTTCCCATAATTATTAATTTATATTTATTTACATAGATAAATATTGTAAGGTGAAATCAAAATCACACTGTCACACCTTAATTCCTACTCAGGGATAGGTAGGCAGAGATAATTGATTACACGATCAACACGACTTTCTCGCTTGAATGAAGATTACATTGTGGTGTGAACAAGTGGTCACTAGTACTGTGTGTATTATAGCTTGCATTCCATACTACCGTGAACTCGTACTACTATGAAACTACTATTACTACTATGATACTCGTACTACTATGAAAACGTGTTTTTATCATAAAATTATCTGATAAATTATCAGATAAATTGTTTTTTAAACCACGACATTTTTTTACATTTCTATACTAAACTACTAAAGGACACCAAATTACATAATATCAAAGATACATTGGTACCGGTGAGTGTTTTTTTTAACCCGTGCTCTCGGTTTTCGTGTCTATTGCACTGCCACCACACCATAATCGCCTTTACGGGAGTAGAATCCGACAATGTTTTCATAGCGTTAAAAGTTTTGCTATAGATACATAAAACCTTAATAATCACATTATGTACCCTTATACTTATTCTATATATTTTTATTATACTTCTAAAATATGGAATTCGCGAAGTAAATAAAGTACATAAAGTAAATAAGAGAACTAGTTTGTCGAATGCGTGTGAAGACACGAACAGGCATGATAACAGTTTGCGGCGCCACCTGTTTATGAGGCTACTTTATTGCTGAACATCTGGTCAAACTGACCACGTTATAGTATACAATTATAGACCATAAATTCATTGACGCTAGAACTACAATTGCTCATCAAACACAAGAGTATTTGTAAACATTGTAAGCCAACGCCTATAGGATACCCGAATTGTGAAGTCGCACGCGAACCCCTGTGCCCATTAAGGAAATCAAACAGTTTTTGCTTTTATGTATTGGTGTGTAAGGTAAGAGTGTTTTCGTATTAAGTTTTATAAGATTAGCTAATGTATTAGGAGTTTAGGCATACTTTATTTTATCTATGTTATATCTATGTATTTTTTTATTTCTATACTAAGCTATCAAAGTGTTTGTATCATAGAAACAGAACGAAAAAGTACATATATCAAATATACATATTGGTACCGGTAAGTGGTTTCGAACGCGTGCTCTCGGTTCGCATGACCATTGCACTGCCACTACACCACCGTCGCCTTAAAGCGTTATAATGAGGTTTTCGCAGTTGTCGCCACTCTTGGATCTTTTCTTGCTTACCATCAGGCGGGTTGAGGCGTGATGTCAAGTCACAATAAAAAGTAATAAAAACAAAGCTTCTGAGGCAAACGTCCAAGTGTCTACATTTTGTCGACCGAATCGGCAGTCGAACTAAAAAGTTCGGTGCGTCTTTTCTTTGTAGTACAATCGACAAATGGAATGCTTTGCCCTTGCTTTGTTCTCTCCATCCTATGACCTTGGATTCTTTAAGCGATGCGTAAAGAAGCATCTTTGGCTGGCATAGTGACGGTGACTGAAGCCACCGTGAACTAACTCGTTTTTTCAATCGTCGTCACTCTTGAATCTCCTCTTGCTTATCAGCTAGCGGGTCGAGGTCAAATTTCGTCACAATAAAAAAAAGATTGAATAAATTTTAATTGTATCAATATCTACATTCAGCTATTTATTCAGAGTTTATTCCCAAACTTCAACATACTTCAATAAGCAATTAATGAATATGAATAAATATAGTGAACAATAAATAGTAAACATTGTTTTTTTATCCATTAATTTTTATTCAACTTGTATTAATTATTTAAAAAAATTATCATTTTCATAATATGGAATCTGTTTATAAAAAAGTTTAACCAATTAAAAGTTACCGTGACTTATAAAAAGTATTTCAATGTACGTATTTGAAACTATCGTATTTGAGACAATAAAAACACTATCTGATTAAAATTTGTTAGCGTGTGGAATTGTTTACCGGGAAACGTAATTCGTTTAACCCTTACACATGCTAGCTTTTTTTGTACCTGACAATGTCAGGTAGCGTTTTTTGTTCAATTCACTATGGGATACAATTTATTTTGTATCTGTATTTTTTTAATTGGGGCTCGACATATGAGAGCACCACACCTGATGTTAAATTGAAGTGCGGTCCATGATGTCGCATTCACAATGCCGGCCTAGTTGGAATTATAGGTTGATTCTGAAACGCGACTAAATCACTTCACGGTCTGTATACTTGTAAACGGTGGTAATACCTGGATCTTATATTCAAATTAATTTTTGTTCTGTTGTATTCTAGTTATTACACACGCTTTATATCATCGTCAATTGTCATGACTCGCTTCCCACAGCGATGGACAATAACAATGAAGCGCCATTTTTATTTTAAATTTTGACTCGTCACATGACTTTTGATGTTAAGCCGAAGTGTGGTCCATGGAAGAATGTCACTGCTACTACAATTTAATATCTGTAAGTAGCAATCACATGCACTATGCCAGCCTAGTTGGAACCGGCAACTTACAAGCTGATCCCAAAATCAAATTACATTTTTTTTAAATAAACTCGAAAGTATGTGCACATAATATAGGGAAATGTCAGATGACATATTTAATTACTTTGATGATGTTAATAAATATTGTTACCGCTTAAGTTGCTTAGTGTGTGTGCACCTTAATAGCCACGAAGCGCACAACGATAGTACTAATTATGTGAGTGCAGATCTTGATAATGCCACAGCCTATTAAACACATCAGTTGCAACTTACACACGAACTGTAAATTATTCATTAAACAAGCTCCTAAATGCCCCCCTTGCACTCGTTCGTTTTGGATACCAGTAACACCCTTAATGTTGACGCCAATTAGGCGGAGTCTTATCTATTTCATAGCTTTTATCTGTCAATAAAAAGTAAAAAAAGAGGCGGATATTTTCTTCGGGTCTGTTTATCAGAGTGGTAAGCAGTGGTACCCAGTCTGTCTATCCGGGGTAGTACCACTACTTATAAGTATACAGAACATGATTTTGTCACGTTTCGGGATTAGATTGTAAGTTGCCATGTCCAACTAGGCCGGCATAGTGGATGTGACTGCTACTTACAGATATTGAATTGTAGTAGCAGTGACATTCATTCATGAACCACACTTCGGCTTAACATCAAGCGGGGTGCTGTCATATGTCGAGTCACAATAAAAAAGTCACAATGCAATGTGCAGGGAGAGCATTTTAGGTATCAATCAGAAACAATCACAATAAGTTATGTACTTATTTATCAAACTATTTTCTTTTCTCCGTCTACTGCACAGCCCAAATCTATTTCATTTACTCACATCTTTCTTTCGCTGCCAAACTAAAACCAGACTTGCTTGCCAAGACAAGTCGGGGTAAGATGTCG
Organism: Tinea trinotella; assembly: GCA_905220615.1. NCBI lineage: Eukaryota > Metazoa > Arthropoda > Insecta > Lepidoptera > Tineidae > Tinea > Tinea trinotella. The sequence goes on along the minus strand of HG992317.1, from coordinate 10,611,498 downwards.
CGTCTCATAAACCACATTTACAATGGAGTAAGATAAACTTTTTTTTAAATTAACCAACGTGATAGAAACGGAAATGATAATGATTCTCGGTTTCATCATCATCAGACCTTCTTCATCAACGCCCCCTTAGAACGCCATTCCGAACGACAAGATGCCAGTTGCATCCATGAGCTTTAGTGTATTCGAGACCTAGGCGCTCATAAACGAGTGTCATTTCAAAGGCAAATACAAAGTAATTACATACTATATACCCTCTTCCTACTAACGCAACATGAAGATTACTATCTGTAATAAACCCAGAAAATTATAACCCATCGCATCGATGTACAACCCTTTTTTAGAAACTTCGTAAACAACCCACTATAGATTATTTAACGACAGAATATTACTACATATAATTAATTATACTACTGGTATAAAAGAGTAATATTTATAATAGTGTTTTTTTTATGAAATGTTAGAGATAGTATTTTTTTAGATTTTGCGCGAACATTGATTATTGCGCTACTTACTATCGCGTTTATTTTGGTTTAGATTTTTCATTTTTTTTATTATTCCGACGTTTCGAGAGCTTTGCAGCCATCGTGGTCCGGAGATACTCTTAACCAAAATAAACGCGATAGTAAGCCGCATAAAATTTGTTTTAATTCATTAATGTTAGAGATGTTTGTTAGAATTGTTTATTGTGTCGTTTACAAGCTTTTTAAGGGTACGATAACCCTTTTTAAACAATATTCATTTTTTTTTTATTTGTTTGTTTTGAATACAGAATAGTTTGGCTCTAGGATCAATAATAAACGCAAATGCTTTATGTTTCAAAGAGATAGATAGGTCGTAAGTACGGGAAACGTGTCGCACTGTCCGTGCTCATGACTGTGTCAGCTACTTCTGGCGCTTAACAGAGGCTACTTGTTTTATTTATAATCTTTTGTATATATAAAACAAATCTATAATCTCAATTGGCGTGTCAGAATCTTGATAAAGATAAACCTACTTAATACGGTCGATCTTTGCTAACAATAAAGGGCTTCGGAGCTCGGCCCGCTAATTTCGCTCCCCGCCCTCGCTTCTATAGAGAGTGGCATTTGGGAGATATAGAATATAAGGGTATATGTGTACATAGTTATTATATATCTAGCACTTATTATCGAAAGGAGTAGTCACACTTGAAATTTATTATACACAATAACAAAAGGCGGTCTTAACTACATAAAGACAAAAACTACTTGCATAAACATATTCTATACAACCATGTTCGAAATATTTATAATTAGAGCGGTAGGCAGACAGTTGGTGGTCATATGCCCAGCCTGCCCAGCCGGGATTAGCTTGCAATTTGCCAGTTCCAGTCAGACCGGTATAGTGAATGCGACTGCTTCCTTAAGTTATATACCGCACAGACATGGCGCCTATACCACGGAGAATGTTCCGAGGAGCTTTTTAACCTTGTTCCTACCTCGTCTTTTCACACCCGTAATACCCGCACTGGGCGGGGGAAGCATCCGCATTTTGTCGACCGAATTGGCAGTCGAACTAAAAAGTTCGGTGCGTCTTTTCTTTATAGAACAATCGACAAGTGGAATGCTTTGCCAGCCTATGTGTTCTCTCCTTCCAATAACCTTGGGTCCTTCAAGCGATGCGTGAAGAAGCACCTTTGGCCGGCATAGTGACGGTGGCTGGGGCAGCCGTAAACTAACACGGTTCTTTCAGTCATCGTCACTCTTGGACCTCCTCTTGCTTATCATCAGGCGGGTCGTGGTCGGATGTCGTGTAACGATGTTTGTTTATGGACCACACTAACCAGCTTAATATTTTTTATATTTACACATAATATATACTACCATTATAATATCTTTTACCATTTAGAACGAGTGTCTATAGCTATATAACGATAGGCGTGGCCGATTGATCAGCAATTGGTTTGTTGCGCGTAAAGTCCCAGGTTCGATTCCCGGTCGGAGCAAATATTCGTTTAATAGCTTCTATTTGTAATATTTATTAATTATATGGAATATTGCTGATATTTGGTAATAAAAAAAGGAGGTTTGCTTCGGGCCTGGTTATCAAAGAGTGGTAGGCAGTGGTGCCCAGTCTGTCGATCCGGGGTAGTACTGCTACTTATAAGTATACAGACCGTGAAGTGATTTAGTCGCGTTTCGGGATCAGCTTGTAAGTTGCCAGATCTAACTAGGCCGGCATAGTGGATGTGAGTGATTACAGTTAGTGATATCCAATGTCAAATGTCGAGTCACAATAAAAAGATTAAAACATCGAACGAGTGTCCATATAGCATTTACCCACTGAGCTTCGGTTGCAGGAAGAAGATGAAGCGCTCCCAATAATAGAAGGCCGGGTGCTCATGATTTACTATATTTGCTCGCCTACGAGCAATTTGCGGGGCACAATTTATGCGTTAACGCGCGCGGTATATTTTATCCCCTTATCAATTTAATCGGACCATTCGTGTCCATACAGACCTATGAGTGGTTTATTCGCATTCCGTCGAAATCGTATCTCGTCTAATTCATGTCTCGTCTAATTCATATATTGTCTAATTCATGTCTCGTCTAATTCATATCTCGTCTAATTCATGTCTCGTCTAATTCATATCTCGTCTAATTTATATCTCGTCTAATTCATACCTCGTCTAATTCATATCCCGTCTAAATCATATTTCGTCGAAATAAGTAGTGTCGATTATTGCATTTTTTTATTGCGACTCGACGTCTGACTTCTACCTGCTTGCCTGTTGGTAAGGATGATGGAGTTACATGAGTGCCAACGCTAAAAACTGTCCTAATTCACGGGTGCCTCTGTCGCCGTCACTATGCCGGCCAAACCGCTCATTTAATTGTCTTACTGCTGGGAATATAGACTTACCTCTCTTTTTTTATGAATCGCGACAATTTGCAGTTGTATGAACAATAGTTCGTGGCTAGACACTATCTCTTCTCACCATCTCCGTTTAGATCCACCCCAAGTCCACTCAGTGGTGGACTTTGCCCATAGTGTTCCTGGGTCGGAGAAAGTATATATTCCATAGCTTATATTTGTAATATTTAATTATTAAATGTTATAAATATTTGTTAATAAAAAGAGAGCGGATACTTTCTCTGGGTCTGGCTGTCAGAGATGTGTTTGACAACCAGTTGGTTGTGAGTTTTTGTTTGACTTAGTCGCGTTTCGGGTTCAGTTTGTAGGTTGCCGATTTCAACTAAAGCGGCATGGTGGATGTGACTGCTACTTGCAGTTATTTAAATGTAGTAGCAGTGTGTTGTCATATGTCGAGTCACAATAAACAAAAAGGTGAGCTGGCAGAGAAAGCCCGCATAGTAAATGAATATTCTAGGCGAGTATTCTGGCGAGAAACGAATGTGTCGAAATGCGAACAAATCCCATGAACGCCTAACTTGTTTTTAATCTACGCATATCAATGCAAATGATAATATCACACTCGCGCTAATTGCTTTCATATCAATACGCATGTGAAAGCACCTTTTCCCCACCGGGATAGGCAGAGACAATGGAGCGCCGCTTGCCAGGATCCCTCACATCCACAATTCTCTTCCTACAAGCTCTACGGTTATGGGCACTAGGCAACCCAGCTTTCCTGAGGATGTCTCCGATTTGATCCTGGGCCTGTCTTGTTTAACGCATCCATCCACATCTGATTTATAAATTCCTTTCGTCAATCTACTTTCACTCATCCTTTGCATCGAATCATTTCTTTGTTAATCCTTGTCACATTTTTTTTTAATTTACTAGTATTTAAATAACTAAGAAGCTAGTGCGATTCGACTGTCACGACTCGAACATTCGAATGGTCCTACAGGAATAGATTTGTTTCAACTAGTTTTTGTATCGGTATACATCGGTTATATTTTTTTATCGGTTACAATTCAATAATTGCACGTAGTCACATTCACTATGCCGGCCTAGTTAGAATCAGCCAGCTGATCCTGAAACGCAACTACGTAACTACTAGTAAGCAATCGCCTGTTTGCATGGACCGCACTTTAGCCTAGCAATAAACGGGGTGCTGTCATATGTCGAGTCACAAAGAAAGAGCGATAAATAGATCGTAGTCCGTAGCGCGCGTAGTTTATTCGTAGACTTTTAAAACTCGTAGTCAGATTCGTAGCGTAGTGACGGCTACTGACGCAACTGTGACTAGGTTTTTTCAGTCGTACTGGTAGTTAAGTCGAGATCAGATGTCGAGACACAATTTTTTTTTATTGTGACTCGACATATGACAGCACCCCACTTGATGTTAAGCTGGAGTGTGCTACTTACAATTCAATAACTGCGAGTAGCAGTCACATCCACTATGCCGGTCTATTTGAAACTGGCAACCTACAAGCTGATCCCGAAACGCGATCAAATCACTTTACGGTCTGTATATTTGTAAGTGGTGGTACTACCCCGGATCGGCAGACTGGGTACCACCACTCTTTGTTAACCGAAGCAAAAATCCGGCCCTTTTTTTATTAACAAATATTTGCGATATTCAATATGATTATTAATTGTTACAAATAAAACCTGGAATCGAACCCGAGACATTCCGCGCAACAAACCAATCGCCGACCGTTCGGCCACGCTTTTCGTCAAATAAATTTTCTTAATACATTAAATACATATTTTCTTGAAAGTAAAAACTTTTAATTTTGCTTATATTTTTCACGTTGTCAATATTGGCATGAACAAGATGGCCGTGATTGTTGAGTTGGTCGCGTGCTTACCCAAATTAAAGGCAAACTAATTTTACAAATGGAGAGATGAAAGAAGTGCCCACCTCTCGCCCGAGAGCCACTCAATGGATTATGTTAACCACTCATTTAATTAATGTATCCCAGCACATTATTTAAAAACGTGTTAATTAAAATTAAATATCAAATGTCACGCCTTTTTTCCACAGGGATAGGCAAAGACAATGGAGCGCCACTTGCCACGATCCTGACACAACTCCCTCGTTTCCCCCACATTCACAATTCTCTTCATACAAGCTCTACGGTTATGGGCACTAGGCAACTTAGCTTTCTTAAGGATGTCTCCGATTTGGGCCTCTATAAGTTGCCTCTAGCGGTGTTTCCTGGGCCTGCCTTCCTTGTTTAACGTATTCCATTCACATGAGATTTATAAATTCTTTTTGTCAATTATTTTCTCTCTCTTTCGCTAAATTTTTTGTTAACGAAATCGAAGATGCAGCTGTGGTATTGCGTTTAGTGGGGGTATCGGTTCCACATATTGTAATAAATAATAAAGCGCATAGCGTATCCACTGTAAATCCATGTAAAATCTAAGAAAATAAGAGTATTTTCTTAGATTTTACATGGCTGATCCTGTCAGTAACACCCTTCACATACGGCACGATCCACTGTCGGTGTTTTCACATGTCCTCTGCGGCGAGCGGGATGGATTTTCAGCTTGTTGTCAGCAAGGACAGCAAGGAAATCTAAACTACAATAAACGCGATAATAAGCCGCATAAAATTTGTTTATTTCATCGTCTCCTTTTATTTTTATCTAAGTTGATGGAACAACAATTGGTCAAGAGCAACAATCGCATATAGGTAAGTCAACCTGTGAACTGTTTGTGGTATAATAAAACACGAACAATGCAAAAGCTAGCACACTAACAAACAGCAAGTTGGGCCCATTCTGTTCCGGTGTAAGTTCGCAGTGGTTCACAATGTCACCACAATAAATTCAAGTGGCATGCCAACAGTCGCACAGAATCTGCGTAGAAGCGACATGCCCTCATTCCGGTTTAATTAAAGGAGATTGTTCGCTTTCGTGGACAATAATAACTATTCGCCGGCTTGTATTCGCACTAGCTCTGCTTTACCCATTATGTCTTCTTTATATTTGCTTCACTTTCTCTACTATACATTAAGTATTCTACAAAACAAATTTATTGTTAGTTGATTTATTATGGTTTACTTTTTGTATATAGATTTTATTACATCATCAGCAGCCAGCAGGCGTCTACTGCTGAACATAAGCCTCCCCCTTAGAACGTCATTCCGGACGATAAGATGCTAGTTGCATTTACCGTATATTAGTGACTTTCACTACATCGTCAGTGCACCTAGCAGGAGGCCTACCTACGCTGCAACTTCCGCTTCGTGGTCTCCTCTCTAGCACCTTTATTCCTTATCGGTTGTCGGTTCTTCAAGCGATTTTTCTTCCATTGCCACCACAATGAATTCAATTGGCATGCTAACAGCGTAGAAGCGACATGCCCTCATTCTGGTTTAAATAAAGAAGATTGTTCGCTTTCGTTTATCTAAAGAATCTTTACATTTCTTCACTATAGTTTTAAAAGTCTTGAACTAATTGTATGCGGGCTCACTGTCGCATTTATTTTTGGTTATTGAATTTACAATTTTTTTTATTCCGACGTTTCGAGAGCTTTGCGATAGTACGCCGCATAAAATTGGTTTGATTTATTAATCAATGTTTGCGTGAAATCTAAGAAAATACTAAACAAATAAATTATCACGTAATATCATGCAGTTGAATAAGGATATTTAATTGATGTATTATCGTATTATAAATGATATATATATATATGTTTATTTAAACGTTGTGTATCGCGTGTTATGAAAATATGAATGGTGGAAACAAAACCATGGAACGGTACTGCGTGGTAACCCACACTTTAATATTGTAAAAGGGGCGAAAAAAGCCTAACTAAATTTGGACTATTGTCACGGAAACTTTGGCCTTTGGATGTATATTTTTATCTGGTCTCCTCTTCAATTTATATGTCATGGTTTTGGTCTGAAATTGAATAGGGATTAGTAATAGATATATGCATGTTCTAATAGACACTGGGCTATCAAATTCCTTAAATCAAAGTTACAACCGTATAGTTGGTTTCGAGACTTTTTCACCACTACGGCAACTTTAATAACTTTACAAATAGATCAAATCAATCAATCAATCAAATTGTCACGCCAAATGGATCAAATCTTATATACGGATTTTTATGGTTTTTTGTCGTAAATTAAGAGGCGATTCGAGAGAGATAATACTTAACAATTGCAAAATGAAATATAACTTTTTTCTTTAGTTAAAAGAAAGTCACAACCAATCCCTCTAACAATTACTTGAAAAATTAATTAAAAGTCATGTTTAGAAAGTCTTCTCCCAGAGGGGCTATGTTTAATCTAAGAAAATTTCGAGATTTTTCCCTGTTTCACATTAAAACAGCCTCCTTTGATTAGTCACCGAGTGGCATTTCGCTCCTTTATTGTTTATATTGTTGCAGTCAAATTTGTAGAACCTTTTCTGACGTCGGATTTTGTTTGCCATCATTTTTACTTGTTCTATTATTTATTGTTTTGTCTTAAAGATTTATTTATTTAAATCTTTATTGTTTTATTATAATATACAAAAGGCGGGTTTAATGCCGCTCAGCATTATTTACCAGCCATACTTTAAGAATCTGCCACGTTGTTATAACCATAAACAATTATAGTTATAATTTCGTTTTATTCATAAAGGACATCATTCATTTTGTACGGGGACTTGTGCTTAATTGTATTATCAATCAATCAATCAAATCAAATTGTCACGCCTTTTTCCCACAGGGATAGGCAGAGACAATGGAGCGCCACTTACCACGATCCTTACACAACTCCCTTGCTTCCTTCACATCCACAATTCTCCTCATACAGGCCCTATGGTTATGGGCACTAGGCAACCTAGCTTTCTTAAGGATGTCTCCGATTTGGTCGGAAAACACTCTCCTAGGCCTGCCTTGTTTAACGCATCCATCCACATCAGATTTATAAATTCCTTTCGTCAATCTACTTTCACTCATCCTTTCCATGTGCCCAAACCATCGAAGCATTCCTTTGTCAATCCTTGTCACTACATCTTCTTTTAAACCACATCTATCACGCAGTGTGCTATTCCTTATTCTATCAGCTATCGTCACTCCACATACACTCCTTAACGACCGCATTTCTACAGCGTTAATTCTACTCTCATGCTTCTTCTGCCATACCCACCCTTCACTTCCATACATTAATGTAGGAACAAGCACCGCATTATGAACAGCCATCCGTGACTTTTGGGACATTATTTGGCTGCTCATTATACTATGGATGGCACCGTTCACTACGTTACCCTTTTGCACTCTTCTCTCAATATCTTCATCACACTTTCCATCCCTAGTAAACATACTTCCCAAGTAAACAAATTGTTTGACTTGTTCCACTTTCTTTCCGTCTATCATTATCTCACATTCTGTCATTTCATCCTCTCTCTCCAAAACCATTACCTTAGTTTTACTTACATTCACTTTCATACCTTTCTTTTCTAATTCCGCATTCATTATAGTGACCATTTCCTGTAACTCATACGCCGAAGATGCAAGGATAACTTGATCGTCGGCGTACAAGAGACATTTGATCACCAAGTCATTCATTCTTAAACCATACTTCCTTTCACGCAACTCTTTCAGACAACTGTCCATGAATAGATTGAAGAGCCATGGTGACGCTACACATCCCTGTCTGACACCTTTAGAGATGCCAAACCAGTCAGATAGCGCCCCGTTAATTCGAACACATGCACTGGAATCCTCATAGAGAGATTTCAGTGCACGGACCAAACGCTCCCCCAACCCAAACCCGGACAGCTGCTGCCACAATTCACTCCTGTTCACTCGATCATAGGCCTTCTCAAGGTCAACAAAAGCACAAAACACCTTCTGGTGTTTTGCCAACACTTTTTCGCTGACGCATCTTAGAGAGAAGATCTGATCCATACATCCCATCCCTTTCCTAAATCCCGCTTGCGCATCCCAAACTTTATCATCTGTTTCATGCATCACCCTTTCAATCAATACTTTCGCATACAACTTGCCAACAATACTGAGAAGGCTGATGCCGCGGTAATTTTTGGGTTCCTGTTGCGACCCCCTCCCCTTGTATAGTGGTACAATGACAGCCTTGCGCCAGTCCCCTGGTACAAGACCGTTCACCCAGCACTTACTGAAAAGGAGACTCAACCAGGAAGCCACCAGCTGACCACCGCCCTTCAGCATCTCGACAGTTATTCTGTCACACCCAGCCGCTTTTCCAACTTTCATTCTTTTCAATGCATTCACAATCTCTTTCACATCTATATCACATTCAGATTCACTTTCATTCAGCGTGGAGGACACATCGACACACTCTGGTGCTGTATTATCATCCTCCACAAATAAACTTTCAAAATACTCCTTCCATCGTCCTAACACTTTCTTCTCTTCAGTCACTAAATCGCCATTCGAATCCCTAACCACATTCACTTTAGACTTCTCCAGTCCTCCCCGGGCTATCTTAACCTGTTTCCAGAACAGTTTGATATTATCCCGGAAATTTCTGGAGAATTTCCTCTCGATATCCTCTTTCACCTCTTTCTTCTTTCGTTCTATACATTCTTTCACTTTAATTTTTATTTCCTTATATTCATTCATTACCTTACATACATCCTCATCGTTCTTACCCGCGTTTGTTCGTCTACTAGCTTTAACTGCTAGTAGATCCTGCCATATTTTCTTCTTCTCGCATACTAATACTTCCGTTTCCTTATCCCACCACATGTTGGGCCTTACATTCTTCCTCTTGCTCACTCCACACACTTCTTCTGCAGCTTCTGTCATACCATTCCTCAATTTCATCCATACTTCCTCCACACTATCATTCTCATGATTACAGGCATCTCCTATTTTCTCACGTAACTTACAGTTGTATTAATTTGTCATTGTATTAACAGTTGCATATACATTTTAAAATAGTTTAATGTACAAAGATTACAATGTAATTGGATTATATCCTTAATTTTGCATAGTTTAGGTGTGCAAAATGATCAAATGATAATTAGGACAATACAAAGCTGAATATGGCTTGTCTTTGTGATTGACAGACGATACAAAATCCATATCTTATTTTCTAAATAAGTCAATTGCACAGCATAATACTAATATCGAAACTATCATTTATATTTTTTTCATCATTAGACATTACAAAAGTAGTACATCAAAGTCCAAAATGAATGATGTCCTTTAGTAACATGACGCTAATCAAATAAAAGTAGTATAACGTGAACTCTGTTATTCCCCTTTTTTTGTATACATATTTATTCATAGTAGGCAACTTTTCATTATAGTTTAGGAAACGGCATTTCATAAACTATGTAACAAAGGGGCTTTATTGAAATTTATTGACAGTATGGAAAAACAGTGTCGTATATTGTTTTTACTCGCAAATAAATATGAATTTATTGCTTTTCTTTACACTTTGTTTTAAAAGTTTTCTTACTTGTTCTAAATTTTCCATTTCAAATATTTATTATATTTTATTCTTTCAAATATGGAACACTTTGAATTTTCATTATATTGCAATTATCGTGTATCTTATCTGTGGATCCTCAAGAAAGCTAGGTTGCCTAGTGCCCATAACCATAGATCTTGTATATGGAGAATTGTGAATATGCAAGAAGCGAGGGAGTTGTGTCAGGATCGTGGCGCTCCATTGTCTCTGCCTATCCCTGTGGGAAAAAGGCGTGATAATTTGATTGATTGATTGATTATATAAAACTGTGATTAATATAAGATATCCTGAAAGTATGTCTTTGGCCGGCATAGTGACGGCGACTGAGGCAGCCGTGAACAAACCCGGTTTTCTCAGTCGTCGTCATTCTTGGACATCCTCTTGCTTATCATCAGGCGGGACGAGGTCAGATGTCGTGTCACAATGAAAATAAAAAATAAAGTAGAATCCATTATCTTTTCCTATCCTCGTCAGAATTGAGGCGTAACAAATGTTTGACATACAAATCTCAATTATAGATTTTTAGATTTTCTAAGATTGTTACAATTTATATCTTAACAATGGGGTTGACATTTATCTCGAGTAGTCTTTTTACCCCTTTGAAAATAAAACATTATTATCTTTAATAAATAGGTTTATGGGCTTTTAAATAAATCGCCACTAAATTTTATTTAAACGTAACAAAAGATAATGTCACAGCTGTAAAAAATAGTCTGTTAAAGTTTTTTTTTTTTATATTGTGACTTGACATATGACAGCACCCCGCTTGATGTTAAGCCAAAGTGTGGTCCATGAATGAATGTCACTGCTACTACAATTCAATAACTGTGAGTAGCAATCACATCCACTATGCCGGCCTAGATGGAACCGGCAACTTACAAGCTGATCCCGAAACGTGATCAAATCACTTCACGGTCTGTATACTTGCAAGTGGTGGTACTACCCCGGATCGGCAGACTGGGTACCACTGCCTACCACTCTTTGATAACCAGACCCGAAGCAAATATCCATCTCTTTTTTTTATTAACAAATATTTGCAATATTTAATATTATTAAATATTACAAATAAAAGCTATGAAACAAACATTTGCTCCGACCGGGGATCGAACCCGGGACTTTACGCGCAACAAACCAGTCGCTAAACCGTTCGTCCACGCCTGTCGTCAGTTTATTGCTGCGTTAAACATCTAAGTAAGTTTAGATTATAGTTAGATTGCGATTGTATTTTTAGTATGTGGTAGATACAATGAAGTAATTATGATTTTAAAAACAATGGATAGATTATTTTCCTCATTTAGTATAGACGTACGTATAAGGCGACCGTGGTGCAGTAGCAGTGCAATGGCTACGTAAGCCGAGTGGCACGGGTTCGAAAATCACTCACCGGTACCAATGTATCTTAGCATGTACTTTGGTTGTCCTGTTTCTATGATACAAGCACTTTAGTAGCTTAGTATAGAAATTAAAAAAAAAAAAAAAATGTTTTATTCATTTCTTCGTTAATTTTTTCTACATTTTCATTCTATAGGCGCAATAATATATTTTTTTTATTTTTTATTGTGACACGACATCTGACCTCGACCCGCCTGATTATTAGCAAGAGGAGGTCCAAGAATGACGACAACTGAAAAAACGGAGATAGTCCACGGCTGCCTCAGTCGTCGTTACTATGCTGGCCAAAGAATTTAAACATTAGTTGACGTTAGTGGAGGTTCTGGCAGACTAACGATAAAGGCTATTTAAATTGCGTCATAAAACACATTGAGATGTTTTTATGTCGTACGTTGCAAGACAACTGTTTGAAAGCTCTTATTATTATTAATTTTTATTATACATTTCTATACAAAGCTACTGAAGTGCTTGTATCATAGAAACAGGACAACCAAAGTACATATATCAAAGATACACCGGTGAGTGGTTTCGGACCCGTGCTCTTGGTTTGCGTAACCATTGCACTGCCACTACACCGCGGTCGCCTTGTTTATTATTTACTGTGCCTTCATAATTATAATTTTATTTTATTACTTTCTATTTGGTTAAAGGCTGAGGCGGTCATTTGCTTTTGTTCTATGACATAGCCCTTTCTTCCCGCTCTATTATTGTTCTTTGTTCAACTGGTCACCTCCGTTCATAGACCGCACTCCAGCCTAACATCAAGCGGGGTGCTGTCATATTTTGAGTAACATATGACTAAACCCTCGCTTATAAACAAAAGTAATTTTATACTAAGCATTCTAAAGCTTTAATTGTTTTCTATTTATTTAAAATTCTATTAATATCTACTAGATGTAATTACTCAGTTAAGTTTCTGTCTAATATGTCAATCTATTCGAATTGGTTTTGTCTCCCTTTTCGGCTAAAGTGATTTTCAAATTCATGTTTTGTTTACTTATTAGGGTACACTTCCAATATAATATTTAAGTTATTCTTAAAACTCATTCAAATATGTCTGAAGGAGAAATTGACTATTTTGCAATTTTTATTTAATATAAAATACGATAAATTGAGTCGCAGTCGATCGTTTGGAATTCAGTCTGAATTGTTTGCTTATTGGATGGTATGCATTCGAATATAAATTGAATAATACTCGTATTTTGATGTTGCGATCTCGTTTCACATTTGTGTGCCGTATTTTATTCTACCTATATAAAGATGTAGAAACAGACGTAACATACTAAATACGTTAACGAAAAAATTGCTCTTTATTTTGAAGACAATATGTTTTACATTTTATTTATATTGTTGCTTGGCACATGATAACGCCCGGCTTAGTGTTAAGCTGGTCATGAATGGAGGCGATTTCAACTACAGTTAACTAGTAGCACCCACTATGCCCTCCTAATTGTTGGACATAATAATTGTAGTTATTAATTAAGTAAACATGCCCACAGTGGTAGGTACATACAATTCACTTAAATCTAACTTCTAATATGTTTTATATTGTACTACCACCAATTACAAACATTTTTTTATTGTGACTCGACATATGACAGCACCCCGTTAAGCTGGAGTGTGGTCCATGAATGGAAGTCACTGCTACTACAATTTAAGTAGCAATCACATCTACTATGCCGGCCTAGTTAGAACCTGCAACTTACAAGCTGATCCCGAAACGCGACTTAATCACTTCACGGTCTGTATACTTGTAAGTAGTGAAACTATGGATCTTTAATAACCAGACCCGAAGCACATTGAAAACCAGACATGCAAAAAAACATTCGCCATTATGCAAAAAATTAAGTAAATAAATTAAACTAACAGATGATAAATTTTAAAAATCTTATACTCGTGTTTGTTATTAATGTATTAGTGATTTATTAATTAAATTTATTTAGTAATTTAATCTGTGGCAGATATCTATTTTCTATTTTGATTTTGTATATTACAATATTATTTTAATAATTAAATTATATTTTGAGAGATGCTTGTAGCGAATGTGCTAATTTTGTATACACTCAAAACCTTCGATACTGATAAAAGCCGATATTTCATTATTTTCCGTAAATGGGGCTTATAAAAGCTTAGCTTCTCCCCAATACGCTACAATTTCCAAAAGGCGTTCACCAACTGATAACCTAACGGTAATAACAAACATTTTCCTTAAAACCTCGCGGCGTTTCCTTGAATAGAAGAAATACTGCGACGTAAAGGCACTTCTCCAAAGAAAACCAGCCGAGCGAAAACTCTGAGCGTAGTTCATTACCGGGCCCGCACATATCCGTACGATGTGTTTTACGATTTTTTTACCCAGCTACGCTCGCCGTCAATTGCCAACTCAGCTGCCAGTGAATGAACAAAAGTTGGCAGCGAAAGAGTGAATTCCAAGGATACGCACCAGTGACGGCCGACGCATGTAAATGAGCCTAAGCTCAACCTACGCTTCGCACTGAATCCACATTCAAATTCCGACTTGCTACAGAAATCATCATGTAACACCTTTTTCCTGTATAAGTAATGTCGCTCCATTGTGTCTGCCTATCCCCGTGGGAAAAAGGCGTGACAATTGTAATTTCATTGCTGTCGATCTATTACTGTTTTCCGATCAAATAGGAGATATCCCCAAGAAAGCTAGGTTGCCTGGTGCCCATAACCGTAGAGCTTGTATGAGGAGAATTGTGGATGTATGTATGAGGAGAATTGTGTCAGGATCGTGGCAAGTGGCGCTCCACTGTCTCTGCCTATCCCCGTGGGAAAGAGGCGTGACAATTTGTTGATTGATTGATTGATCTATAAATGCGTTACAGATGCGATAAAGTATTAAGTAATAGATTTCCAATAAAGTAAAGAAACGATAAATAACAACAAAAAATCTTTCCTTTCCGAATAATTAATTTGACGTCAGAATTATTAATAGGCCAAGTGTCTGCCAAATCGAGCAATGAAGATTCGATCCAATTTTAAAAATAATTGTTTTTATTAAGGTAATGATTTGAACAAGGGGAATACCCGGCCACGTTTTAAGAGATCGGTATTTTCTTATTTTTATTACAACCGGAGTACAATAATACTTTCCACAACAATAACAGTTGCTTTATGTATACTTTTGTTCACGTATTCAGCATTATTAACCATTTCTGCAATGAATCGAGCGCACGGATTTCTTCGCGGAGGCTTATTAAAATCCGTAAAGGATTCGGGTTACTTTGGGCCGCTCGATTTCTGCGGCCGAATTGGAGTGGCCTACTTGTATCCTAATTAAAAGCACTCTTTATGGCCAATTCTGGCCAGATTGAAGCAATTCATTCCGCAGTGCGTGGAGGCCATTGGGACCTATCACTGCCTTCGTTCATATTTAATTTTCTTGATTTGAAATATCTTTGGAGCTCAATGACGCACTTTACGCAATATTTATTGGTACCGCTACTACTGAAACTTAATTTATAAAATTTTAAAACAAGATTTATTTAAGTGTTTGCCGACCAAATCGGAGACATCCTCAAGAAAGCTAGGTTGCCTAGTGCCCATAACCATAGAGCTTGTATGAAGAGAATTGTTAATGTGAAGGAAGCGAGGGAGTTGTGTCAGGATCGTGGCAAGTGGCGCTCCATTGTCTCTGCCTATCCCTGTGGGAAAAAGGCGTAACAATTTAATTGATTAATTTATTTATTTAGAAAATATGATGTTTTTTTAACAAATTTATTTGAAATTTTATTGTAAGCACTATAATTTCAAGTTATTAAAAGAATTAAGAACTTTAATTTTTTCATGAGTTGCCCATTATACCGTAATCAAACTAATATCAAATAAAATGTCAGTTAATGTTATAATGGCGAGAAATACTCCCCTAACCGTCATTGTCTAAAATCCCAAGTCAAATTAAAGTAAGAAAAATAATGTTAAGAAACTTTATTTCCTAGCTGGATTATTCAGAAGACCGCCGCGATTGCAGATGATATTGTTTTATTATTATCTCTTCATTTTATAAATGGTAGTTTTATTCTTGTGAAAATGCTTGTTTGATGGACTTTTTATTTTATTATTTAGTTACTCTGTTATGGATGAGTGAAAGTTGATTCACGAAGGGAATTTATAAATCTCATGTTATACGTTAATTAAGGCAGGCCCATGTTGGAGTTTTCCGACAAAATCGGAGACATTCTCAAGAAAGCTAGGTTGCCTAGTGCCCTTAACCATTAGAGCTTGTATGAAGAGAATTGTGAATGTGAAGGAAGTAAGGGAGTTGTGTCAGGATCGTGGCAAGTGGCGTTCTATTGTCTCTACCTATCCCTGTTGGAAAAAAGCGTGACAATTTGGTTGATTGGTTACTCGGTTTTTTAATGGAAACTCTTAGGCCTGCATTTCCACAGGTATAGGTAGAAACAATGAACGGCCACATTTCTTTTGTTTTTTCTAAAATAAATCCTCAACAAGTAGTCATTTTTTTATTGGTTAAAAAAGTTTCCTCTTTCTTAAATTCTTATTGAAATGTTTGTATTATAAAAAAAGACGTTCATGTTTTAAAATAAATAAAACATGATAATGTGAGTTTGTGCTAAAAAATACTTTATGAAAATAATGTAATTACATAATGAAACCCATATTAGTGATGAACTGTTATAATTAGGGGGGTGGGGAGGGGCTTAGGCAATCACTTTGGTTCACCGCTGCAAATGCTCACGCCAATGTTATAACAAACACATTATATCAAATGCAACCAAAATTATTACTCGGGTATGGTCAGCCGACATGGCTGGCTGGCAACGATTCATAGTTTTTATTAATTTTCTGACATATTCGAATTCTTGTATCATTAATTCATTACTGTATGAGTTATTCATGAAAAATAGAAAGGAATTTTCACGCGTACCTATCGGGCACAACTGCTACCACACTAGTCACATCCACTATGCCGGCCTAGTTTGAGCAGTCAATTTGCAAGTTGATCCTGAAACGCGATTAACGCCCGGTTCCTATATCTATCAAACGGATCGTTTTTTGATACGAACAGTGCAATTATCTACCAGTCGTAGGTCATAACCGTTCTTATAAAATACCCCTCGTAAGTCAAGTTACCGACAACTACTAGTATAAAGAGTAAAACTGTTTTTTTTTAATAGGCGACGTAGTGTAGTGGCAGTGCAATGGTTACACAAACCAGAGAGCACGAGTTCCAGATCTTTGATAAATGTACTTTGGTTGTAGATAGAAGATAGAAGTTGATAGAAGCACTTTATCAGCTAAGTATAGAAATGTATAATAAAAAATAAAATATTATATTACAAACGTCAGTGAATTGTGAAGTTAACAACGAATGGTTACTGTTACCGATGACGGATAGTTTATTATAGGAACCGAGCATAAGTCACTTTATGGTCTGTACATTTGAAATTATTTTTTTGTCAAACCATCAAACCTGATATAGGTAAGGTGTACTATAAATTATAGATACGCTCAAATATTACACACTTGCATAAATCAATATTTGACAACGAATAGTGATCAATTGGTAATTAATTACGTTCAATGTTGCAATTACTTAACATTTCACATTATACAAAATTGCAGCTGAGTGTTAAACATACAATTAACATATCATAATATGAATATGTATTTTTAAATCTATAATTTCAATAGGGTTGAAAATTAATTAGGACTTTACTTAATAAATTTATTGAATAAGTATAGATTTCAAATCAATCACAATATGTATTTTTTTATAAATTGACTCGTAAGTCCGGGTTCGATTCCCGGTCGAAGCATATATCCGCCATTTACCGATTCAGTCTTAGTATTTGTCACTATGCAGGCCTGAGGTGCTTTTTCACGCTTGACCGAATAATTTAACTGAAGGATTATCTCTTCCTATCCCTATGGGAATCGAGGCGTGACAATTTGATTGATTGATTAATTACAGTCTTCAATTAAACTTTTTCTGAAATTTCTTACTCGATGTTTCTTTTAAAATTAATGTAATATAATTAGCTGTAAAATTCATTTAATTAATAGTCAACAAATGGGAGTTTGAATGTAAAATCAATTAAAAATTCCATTTTATAAATCCCACTTTTTACCCATCATTTGCACTACAGGAAAACTTGTCTAATTGGTTTGTGCAACGTTGACCTGCGCGCCCTCATTTCTCGATATTTGAACTCGGTCAATTGAAACTCGGTTACATACTATGTACTTTACTTCGCTTGCTCTACTAACTCTATTTTGAAAGACGAGTTATTAATTTTAAAGCTATATTTAATATTAGGTTTTTAAAAGAAGAAAATAGTCAAAATAAATTGGATAAATTAAATCGTCCTAATTAAGAGTTATATCCTGCTTTGTATAATTAAAATTTGTTTCTTTCTGTCCAGTGTATTTCCCTTATTTTGAAATTTAAAGTTAATACGATTAACATTCAAAAACAATAAAAATAATATCAACACGGTTAAAGGTTAAAATAAAATTAAAACGGACGATATTTAACCGCTTATAATAGACTTGATCCTTAACGGAATTAACGAATCAAATGTCACCCCTTTCGTTGGGGTTAAAACGAAAATAAACAAAAATGTAGCTATAAATAACTCTGAGAGTTGAATCCGTTATGGCTAATGAGTAAGATCGGGCGCGGGCGAGAAATTGAAACCGGCCCGGTTAAAACCGGGTTAGTACACGAACCATACTGGTGAAACTCGACCTGGCCGGTGTTAATTTTAATTGTCATATTTTTGCAACAAAAAAAATATTTTCTTATAGAATTTTTATACTAAGCTACTAAAGTGTTTGTATCATAAAAACAGGACAATCAAAGTACATATATCAAAAATTCATAAACAGTATGTATATAAACAGATTCATAAAGCTAATTGATTGTATTTATCTGAAATCTTATATACGTAATATGTTCATCATAGTTTTGTTAGGTCTGTAAAGTTTATTTTAAAACATTGGGGACAAATAAAATCTTTCGAAACCTTTGGATTTAAACAACGCAGTATCAAGCCGCATAAAATCTTATTACTTTACAATAAGTATCTTAAGGAAGATAACGATGAAAGACTGATTTAATTAAACTAGAATACGTCTTAAACTAATTGAAGTGAGCTTTTGATAATAACAAATTACTGTAGGATCAATTTGAGCGAATTTAAAGTGGTAATAGAACCTTAACCCAAATCGTTCCGGTCTCAATAAACCATTTGTATTCAAACAGACCGGCGACCGACCGCATTTTAATTTACTTACTCGAATTAAAACCGGGCGTGATTCGAATTCGATCCGTCTTCGCGATGCCTTATTTTTATAGCTGATTGAAGAAGCCCTTATTATAAGATATCCGCGAAATCGCCTATTTCGAATTCAATTGAGGATTTCAGAGTAACCTTCTAAATGGAGAGCTATCAAGCATATTCCGTAACTTGACTATAACTTGTTTTGATGAACTCGAATCCCTTACTTGAAATATATTGGATGTCCTTGAAGAAATATAAAATAGATATTTTAGTATTTTTAAATTCGGTTTTTGGCATATTCCAATGTTAGTAATACTTTGATTAAAATCATGCGTGCATATTAGCGGCAACCGGGATTCCCACCCCGCATCTGTCGCATAACGCCGGGTATGATTTTCGGCCCCATTACTAATTTATAAAGTTTTATTTGTTCCAATTATGTACACTATTACAAATAGAAACCAAGTTTTGCGTATTATGTTGAATTTAGTTTCAAATTGCAAAGACAAATCCCTCTCATCTCGGTTTTACACAACCGGCCTTTGTCTGGCTTAGCTAAACATTTACACGCTACATCCATAGAGTTCATTGATGCTTTTATTTGGATCCCTAATACACCACTTTGCTTTTAGTAACATTTCCGATAAATTCAAATGCAGTGTTTATGTTGGACAATTTCTAGTTCACATAAAGACTCGGTCGCATTTTGGAAACGTTGCCTGAGGTAACCAACTCCGAACCTATAGAAGCATACGTAGAATCTGTAAAAGGTTGACGTAGCTGACGGAATCAGGTATTTGTGGCCACAAAAATCTCGTCAATTATCTCCTGTAAACTGGATTCAAGACTGGATTGTATTCCAGCTTAACATTCCAGCTTAAGAATTATACACTTATAAAACATATATTTTTATAATTTTAGTTGGAAATTTCAAGTAAAGAATGGCGAATAACCCTATATATTCGATCAGACGTCGCATAATGTGATGCTTTGTTGTGGTAATTTCATTAGGGAACGTCCCTCGGTTACCGGTGGCTGCATATTAATTTGCGCCGTCATTATTTTTACAAAAGTTTCTTATTGCGTCAGTCCTTCTTTGTAGTTATTTCGTGTATTATTACTTTTAAGCTTAACCTAATTATTTTCTAGATACCTTTCTAGTGCCTTTAGTAGAGTATATTAGTAGTGCCTACTCTACTTTTTTTTGATTGATGCTCATTTCTGTTTGATTATTTTATGAAATATTTTTGTATTTATATATTGTATATTGTATAGTATATGGCGGGCACTTCTCAATATAACTTTAATCAAATTCCCAACTTTGCAAAAAGGAATATTACACTAAATGAAATCATTATTACCAACAATGAATCAAGCGTGAACCTCATAAGGACTGTACATCATACTTGTAATAACAACAGCAAAGAAGGGGTGTAAAAGAATATTATATTTACGACAGTCTGTTGGAAGATGAACGATGATGAAGCATCCACTAGGAACACATAATTAGATTCACCGTCGCGGATATACGTCACGGAGGGAAATGGGAATTACTAATACCGCGGATGGCATCAGGTGCCACCGTGGTAATCCACTGTTTAATCTAAATCAATAGAGACTACCGTGGTAATTCAACCGAACGGTGAACAATTTTTGATGACATAACATAAAAACAGACTTGAATATTTGTTTGTTAAATCGTCATTTTTGTTGCAATGATTTTGATTGAAATTACAGATGATTAGGTTAGATGACGAGAATGCATTAGAATCAATTAAGCGACCGTGGCGTGGTGGGAATGAAATAGTGAAATGGGAAACACTTGCCGGAACCATTGTATCTTTGATAAATATGTACTTGGTGATCTTGTTTTAATGGGTAGAGGTCAGATGTTGTGTCACAATAAAAAAGTAGCTTCTTAAAACAATATAAAATCCGTATAGAAATGTAAAAAAGAACATGTATTTCATTAAAATAGAGTGCTAATAACTACAGAATACAAAAACACGAAATTATCGAACAACCGTCAATGAATTCAACTAAATAACGAATCAAGACACGTATATGATTCAGAATTGAAACAAAGAACTCGTCGTAATCGAACGTTAAGCCACAAGTTGAGCACCTTATTGCGTCTCATGCAATATGTATGTTAATATCGTCGACAGTAGACCCATCTCGTTATTGCTGAAAATCGACCCTCCCCCCAAGTTATTCCCTCGTACCCCACACCCTCTTACTACGTCATAACTCTAACCTGAAGGATTTCTTACACCTACCGACCCACCTTCATTCAATCAACCGCTTACTTACTATGTGGTTATCTTTTAACCCTAAAATATAAATTGAGGAGGAAGAATTATCAATATACTTTATTTAAGGTCGATAAATATTCAATTTAATATTTACTCGAATAAATATTATTTATTTATTTAAAGGAATGTTAGGACTCATAGTAGTATGCTTCAATGGTTTGGGGCTTTAATTGTTGGTCATGGGCAGTACATTGACGAAAGTAATTTATAAATCTGACATGGATAGTGGCGGTAAACAAGGAAGACCCAGAAGCGTGTTTTCCAACCAAGTTGGAGGCATCCTCAAGAAAATCTGAGGTGCCCAGTGCCTATAACCGTAAAGGTTGTATGAAGCGAATTGTGGATGTGAGGGAAGCAAGTCGCGGCGTCTAACCTCGACTTGACTGATGGCAAAAGAAAGTTCAAGAGGGCCGACTAAAACTTCGCTATCCGTGAACACTATTTTAATATTTTATTTCAAACATAAATGATACTTTGTTGTTTTTAACTTTACTTAGCGCTATGATTATGTTATTATGTTTATGTTAAGAAGCTTTTAAAAACAAAATATATTACATATGCCGAGGTCTTATTAAAGTATTAAAAGTGATATCTCTGGAAATTAACTCGCATATGTACTTTACATGAAAATATCAGAGTGACTGTGCTGCTTATGAAAACAGTCCGTTGTACATTGTACAGATGTATAGTGATACCAGTGCTTTATTTATATTGTTTTTTAGTGTTACCACTCTTTTATGAACAAAGATATCTACGTTATCTGTCAGCCCTTTATTTCTATCTCTAATGAATGTATAGTGTATTAATAATGACTCTGTTTCGTAACGACAAAAGTTTAAAATTCTAATGTAATGGAAAAATATCAACAAAATAGTAGTTGTTTATTAAAAGCAAGTGTATAAATATATTCCATACATACCTCTTGCGTGAAGCTACAGAAAACTACACAGAAACTTCATTCACGGTTATGGGCATTAGGTAACCCAGCTTTCTTGAGGATATCTCCGATTTGGTTGGAAAACGCCCTCCTGAATTCATCACTAATTTACACAGTAAAAAAATAATTGTGGGTTTACAATCAATAATAACACCAGTGTTGGAATATGTCAAAAATTAAAATTTACTTGGATTATGCGCAAATATTGATTAATAAACAAATTTTATGCGGCATTTATTTTATTTTTCCGACGTTTCGAGAGCTTTGCAGCCATCGTGGTCACGGAGAATAATAAAATAAAATTGTAATATCAAAACCAAAATAAACGCGATAGTACGTCGCATAAAATTTGTTTAATTCCTGTCAAAAATTATTTAAAAAGTATTTGCTTTGTTCACAATTTCCATCTTGAAGATATGTTTAATGAACTGGTTTCACTATAGTACAGTTGTAAGTTGCAAGTACTTGGCATTGTTTATGGTAAAGAGAAAATCTTGTCGGGGCTTTATTCGAGCCATCATATGAATAAAACCAAGTCAGGAACACTTCGCTCGTCTCATGCAAACGTGTCGCGTCACACTGCCTTATGATTTTATTGTGAATATAAGTTGTTTTATAGTTTGCCCGTGTGCTTTTCTTCTCGAATTTACTCGCTCTGGCTTTGCTTTATTTGTTGGTTTGCGGTTCGGTTAGTTGTTCTTTCCTACAATGTTTAGTCAATGTGATTCTATTCTCAATCAACTAAATTGCAAATCTTTATTCCTTTATTTTAATTAACGACAATATAAAGGGTCGTAACTTGTTACAGTGTATATCAGCAACAGCTAATGTACACTGATTTAATAACTAAGGTTTAATTATAGTGTTATTACAAACCTAAAAGTTTATGTGATCAATCCTTTATTTAGATTTAAGTGCGGTTGTTAGTTTTAGTATTATTTAAGTTTCAGTTATATAAGATAATTGTAAAGCATACTCGTTGATTTTTTCCAAATACATTTCATTAGTTGATGATCATTAAGTTTATTTTTAATATAAAAAAATGTATAACTTAATTTTAAATATATTTTAGATGATCTTTTTATTTCATGATTGTTAAGCAAACTGTGAGTGATTATTTGCCCAGTCTACCGTTCTGTGGTAGTACTACAACTTTCAAGTGTACAAACCGTAAAGGGATTCAGTCGCGATTTGAAATCAGCTTGAAAGATGCCGGTGCCCACTAGATCCGTATTGTGGATGTGACTGCTACTTACAGTTATTAACAGAGTGTAAGAAATCGCCTCCAACATTAAGCAGAAACGAGCCACAATAATTTCAATAATAAGGTGACCATGATAGCCAGTTCAGTTCAGTTCCATTACAATGTATCTTGGGTCTCCTAGTTTTTATATTATGATACA
Organism: Tinea trinotella; assembly: GCA_905220615.1. Lineage (NCBI taxonomy): Eukaryota > Metazoa > Arthropoda > Insecta > Lepidoptera > Tineidae > Tinea > Tinea trinotella. Next base: position 10,587,850 of record HG992317.1, on the reverse strand, counting down.
GGCATGATAAAATACATATATAGATTGTATAAATGTATTTTAGCAGACATAAATACAATCTAACTAACGTTTAACTGCGAATCTAATAAATTAATAATAATATGCGCGCGCAGCCTAATTATTTAAAAGCTCCGTAAAAGCGATGTGGCACCACTGGCATTTTCAAGACGGTGGCTGGGTTACAGCGGACCATAAAATATTTTAATGGAACAACGCTGTGGTGGAGCCGCTAGATGATATTTACTACTTACTACTACGACCTGCAATATTCGGCCCATTCGGAGTAGTGTTCGAATTGGGAACGCACGCTAAAATAAAAGTAAACTTTTTTGTAAGATGGGCGAATAACAAATCAAATCATAAGTCAAATACGTTGATCAATTACTTACAACATTGCCAAATATCAGTGCAAGTTCATTGCCAAGTCATTTCGCTTCCGTGTATTAGGAGAATCGGGGTACTGGTATATTTTTAATTTTATTTTTCAACACAAGTACTAACCAGGCTAAAGAAGATTCTGTCTGCTAAAAAGTAACCGGTTCTACCTAGGCGCCAGCATAGTGGATACCACTGCTATCTGTAGCTAATAACTGTACCAGCAGTTAGTCCCCTCTATTCATAGATCGCACTGCAGCTCAGGCTATTCAAAGTTATATTTTGATCAATTCACATTCGCCCCATCGGCCGAAAATCCGCGATTAATAATAAAAGATTGCGGTGAAAATGCGCAATCTATGCCACCAAGATTTAAGAGAATATAAGTCGGGCGATGCATCCACTTACCAAATACCTTTGAAACTCATTACTAAAACACGTCAATAGCGGTAACCGTAGTTAAGGTACCGTGGTCTAGTAATAGTGAAATGGTCCCGCAGAACCAAAAATCTCCGTTTCAAAACCAATTGACTAATGAATCTTTTATATACGTACATTGGTCGCTGTTTTTATGATGCAAGCAAATTGGGTAGTTAAGTATAACAATTTAAAAGTAAACTAGTATATTATTAAGAAATGCACGGTTTAATGTTATGTTTAAATATTTCGGCTATACTCGCAAACCACTTTGATTAATTTATAACTCCAACCAAGTTTATGTGTAGATTTTTGATGTAGATTTTGTGCAGCTAATTATGTGGGTAAAGTGATGAAGACTACTAAGGGGGAAGTAGGGTTCCAAATTAATTTACGTTCTCAGGTGGGCTACATTAAATATTTACGAAACTATTAAATGTTTATACATTTACTATTTTTGACAATGTGTTGCTCTGGGTGTTCTAATTAGTTTCGCTGTACTCGTATTTATTTTAGTATGGGCTATATTTTACCTATTTTAAATCCTCTAGTTGCAAAATGACACTTATTTTCTACTAGCAAAATGTTTATACAATTGACAAAATTATTTATTGCCCTAAACAGAAGGGTAGAAAGACAATGCAAAAAGCATTTACAGCTGGCGGCCTGATCACTTATAAACAATCTCTTGAAACAGTAATGTCTGAAAACAGCTCACATGGGCATTGAGTACAAAATGTACTAAGACTATACATTATACGTGAATGATTTAAAATATATAATAGAATATAGTTTATTTAAAATAATAATAATATTTTTAGATAGATTAGTTAATTCTTTAAAGGTTGTTAAAGATAGGAATTTATTTCACAGTAATTGACCTGTTTGCAAAGACCTGACAAAATTATTTGTACCAGTTTTTGATTGAATTTCGTTTCTCTATTCAAAGTTCATTGTAACAAGGAATGTTTATGCATGATTGCTATCTAAAAGCAAGTATCATTTCTGTTTCATTATTGTGATCGTTGAGTTTTTTATAATAAAGTGATTTTATTTTTTTTATTTTGGAAGCTCGTTATGTATGAACTGACCTGATTGTCAAGCTGTGCTAATAGTTTAGCTGTACAACTTGTACACTTGGCAATCAGGTCATTACTGACAATAGTAGCATTATTTGAACGTCTTAACAGTTTTCGCATGCATAAAAAATATAAATCGTCTTATTGATGTCTTTGAAATTGAAAAAAAGTTATACTTTTGCATAGTTTATCCAAAATCCTATCAACAAAATTGACTATCAGTATACGTTGGTTAATGTACCAGAAGAAAGTATCTATTAACTTTACGGGCTATTCTACGAGATTCATAAGAAATTTTATATCTCGTAGCAAAAACTTTCAAAGATTATATTGGGTTAGTACATTGTTGTCCTATGATAGGACTAAAGGGGATTTTGTACATATATTTATTATTAAAAAGTAAGTAATGATTTGCACAGATGTATATAAAGATCTATAAGCACAAAATGTTAGATTTAAAATTCAAAACTTACTATCGAACAGTACTTGCGATATTTATTTATTTTAAACTTTTTTTATGTATGACATCACCCCGCAAACTATTATTGAATAGAAGCGACTGCTTTAAAAAACGGCAAGTAGCAGTCACAGCCCCTATGACGGCCTAGTTGGAACCGGCAACTATCAATCTGATCTCTAAACACTTCACAGTTTGTAAATTTGAAAATGGTGCTAATACCTCGCATTGACGATAGAATGTATGCCGATTTGGTCGAATAACACCCTCCTCCAGGGTGACGGGCAGACCTTGTTTAACGCATCCATCTACATCAGATACATATCTGTCGTTAAAATTCATACGTGGCCAAATCCACAATAAATTAAACTGTAGAAATCATGCTTTTTCTTTATTGTACATTTCGAAAGACCTAATCCTCTTTTTTTGACATTTAATATAATAGTTTAATGTATAATTAATATTTAAACAACATCAGTAGTTATATATGCTCTAGTTTTAGTAAATTATTGATATTATTTTTGGAGATGGCAAGATTTGATTTGAACCTAAAGAATTTGACTAGTTTTGATTTAACTGACAGTGGACATGGACAAATTTGAAACGAAAAAGCAGTGATGACGTAATCAGGGTTGACACAAGTAAAAGTAGGTAGGAATAATGGCTAAAGGTGTACTTTAATAAAATAGGTATTTAAATACCTATTTTATTAAAGTACATTGTTAGCCAAACTAGATTGTTTGGCGCGTCGTTTTTTATGGAATTATCGTCATGTAGAATGTTTTACGCGCCCATTTTACACCTCTTCCTATACCCTTGGATTGTTCAAGAGGACCATAAAGAAACACCTTAGGCTGGTATAGTGAAGGTGACTCAGACGAACGTAGTACTGCCTCGGTCTTAACACTGGTGAACTTTCCCTTGTTTACCATCAATTAAGTTAAGGTCACATGTTGCGTTACAATAAAAGAAGTAACACTATTTTCAGACTTAAAATTATTAATTTATGTATAGGTAAATTAAGAGAAAAAAACGAAATTTCAAACTTCTTCTGTAGGTTTGTTATTATGCTAGGTTCAACACAGATATATATGAAAATTCAAATGCTCATATTTATTTTCTCAGTCTTGTCCATAGAAAAATATATCTATACAATTAAATTGATTGTTTATTATTTATTTGGTCAACTTCAAACTCATTTTATTTATTCGAACGTATAAAAAATCGTTTTAATACGTGTTTGTAAGTCAACAAACAGTCACACAATGAATAGCACGACGACCAGTCGCGGCCAGCTCCCGCAAACCCTGCGATCTACAATTGGAGAGCGTACGATTGTCGGGCGATTCATGTAGTTCGTCAGCGCGGCTACGACAATCGCAGGGACCAAAATCGTGTCGTGAGTTTTAAAAGAGTAATTTGAACATACATTTTTACATTCTACGGAAGTCATAGAATGCTTTGCCAGCGCATGTATTCTCTCTATCCTATAACCTTGGATCCTTCAAGCGATGCGTGAAGAAGCACCTTTGGCCGGCATAGTGACGGCTACTGGGGCAGCCGTTTTATTTTTCACTTGTCGTCACTTTTGGACCTCCTATTGCCTATCATCAGACGGATCGTGGGCAATAGTCGTGTCACAATAAAAAAAAACTCACGAGCCCGAAAGCCCAAAACCGCCGCGGGCCCGACACCAAATCTTACCGTGAGTTCTTAGCCAATGTTACAGTTTGCGGATTTATATTTTTTTCTTGTTTTGGCTCATAGAATTTTCTTAGATTTTGCGCGAACATTATTTAGTTCATTGTTTTTTTTACTTAAGTTACTTAAGATTACTTGTATACTTTTATTTATAAAAATAATTCCGCTTTATACTGATAATAAAAGCAGATGTACTATAAAGCCATCTTGCAACACCCACAACCATTTGAATTTGCAATCCAACAATTATATATTTGACAACCCTGGTGATATCTAAAGTAACATACGAAAAGGATCAAATGAAGAAATAAAAACGTAATTACTTATAATTTATTAGTATTTAATTTCCGTTTTATGATTTTATTCGATATTGTTTTCTTTCTGGTTTGTCCTGAAGGTAATATTACTGTTTTACTATGCATTTTTCCTATTTAAATATTATAAAATCTTTACGGAGTACCTATTAATTAATGTAAAAAATGACATTTTAAAATCACATCAACATAAACCCTGCGTTATGATTGGTCGAAATTGATATAGCGCGTTATGTTCTAGGGATATGGCCACATTTGAACTAAAATAAGATGAAACGTTTGCATTTTGTACCATTTTTAGGTGGATTTAAACAATTTTGAATTCATACAGTCCTTTTATGTACTTTTATCTATTTAATAAATGTAAAATGTGAAAATCGAAAGTGAGGTGGATATGGCCACGTTTGAGTTTTAACGACACATATATAAATATACCAAATATCACGTGTTTGTTTATTAAATATAATCATAATATTAAAATATAATAATATATCAAATATTAAAATCATTTAAAAGTATGAGGCAGACCGTTCGTGATGTACTCGTCTGCTGATCTGGGAACCCACTTACAAATGTACAGACCATCAAGTGACTTGATACCAATCGTTTCGGTATCAATAGCCTTGTAGTTATTTAACTGTACTTTAGTTTAACATCAGGCGGGTCGCGTTGATATGTCAAGCCACTAGAATTTTTTTTATAAAATGTATGTTGAAATATTCTTTGTAAAGCCATTTATTAGCGGAAACTGCAGATGTCAGTGCATCTAGCAGTAACCCGCCACAGAAGGGTATGCCGACGACATGTACCATGTTATTTCTACGACACAATACTCTTAGGTTATTCAGCTGTATTTTATCCACAATTATTTTATGTTTACGTCTGATGTTTTATTTTCACCTAAATGGAGGAATATATATTATTGTAAATAAGTTGGCAATTTACGATATGCATATTGTATACATATGTATAATCAATATAATTATATACTCTTGTCTTTTTAACCTTATTCCTGCCTTGTCTGTGTCTGCCTCCCATGATACACGTACAGGGGGCGTACCACCATTTCTTATAGCATTATTGTTTTAATTGTTAAATGTCAATTCGTACGTCAAATATGCTTATTTTAATAAAATTACTTTTGGCAGTTTTGTGATGTCACATCAGTATTCATTCCAAAGCGTACCACCACGGTAATTACAAAAGATAATATTAGGTTTTAGTATTCGAATGCAGCAGCAATACGTTTCTGAACGTAAAATCTATGCGAATATAAGAATGATTTTGAAGGAATAAAACAAAATTGCAAATAAGAACGAATTTGAGAAATCTTGTTTTATACATCAAACAATACTGCCTTAATACATGCTTGTTTTTAAAAGTTAGTGATAGGCCCCAGTTCAGGGGAAGTATCCACATTCTGTTTGAACGAATCAGTAGTCATTCATATCTTTCCGAAAATGAATATCAATCGTTTATGTCTATGAAAAGAAACGATATTAATCTTTTTAACATTTCACATACGGAATCTGATTTGCATTGCAATATTATTTGCTTAACAATACACTCGAAACCTTTGAATGGGATATAAATATAAAAGAAATCGAAACACTTTTATTCGTATTCATTGTGTAAAAATACAAAGAAATGTCTGTATATGAGTAATGGCACTGCTCACGACGTCAATATGGAGACTGAGATATAAATCTTTTTTTTTACTTGTATCTTTACGTGAGCACTTTGAAGATGTTGAGTGAAACGCTTCAAAGACGTGGAAGCCTTAAATAAGTCGTTGCAAAATGTAAGAATAATGCTCTCGCTTAGAATCGATATTTTTTTCTAATAACATTTTTCTTGTAATATTTAGAGCTTCATTTTATTGTGTATGATAAACAAAGACTTTTTTGTAAGGTAATATTTTAATTTTACGCTTAATTTATACAGTTAATCACTGCATTTTGTCTCTGCATTAACAATCCTTGGGAATCGTGAAGAGACAATGTTATATTTTTTTAAATGATATCAATTATTAATGTACTAATATTGATATAAAGGATCCTGATATAAACTTAGCTAATGTTGGTTTTAAGGACCACTGATTTTAACAAATATTAATTTTGTATAACCTCACGAAAGTATTGGTTTACAAAACAAAAATGTAGTTTATAGTATCTGAATATGTGTATAGTATTTATTCGTGTATCGATACCTCGTAACCGGAGATCTTCACGAGTGAGATTTTTTCTTTCCCACCCAGTTTAATAACAATAGAGAAGATTTATTGAGGCTTCCGGGAAGAAGTACGTGGATATCGACCTTTAATACCCTTTAGTTACAAGAAATGTTTTTCCTTTTTTCTTTCGTCTATCCTTTACTAAAATATTTATTTGTTTTTAAATATGTATTTGTTTAAGGCATTCTTTGTTTGTTTTGTTTTTATGTTGTAATTTATTGCTCTTTTTGTATACCATATTTATCATTGTTCATTAAGGGCTTAGATCTCGTTGGTAAAATTGGTACATGTAAATCTGTACCAATGCAATATACCAAATTTTGGAATATGTTGTATGCCTTTTACGAATTCATTAGTATCAATCAAAATGTCACGCCTTTTTCCCACAGGGATAGGCGAGACAATGGATCGCCACCTGTCACGATCCTGGCACAACTTCCTCGCTTCCTTCACATTCCCAAGGCCCAGGAGGGTGTTCGCCGACTACGTCTACGTCGCCGACTATATTATTAGTACTAACATGATAATATTAAACTCGCTTTTCCAAACTTTTATTTACAACGAACTATTACAAATCGAACTATATTAGAATTATAATTGGTGAGTGAAAGTAGATTGACGAAAGGAGTTTATAAATCTGATGTTGATGGATGCGTTAAACAAGGCAGGCCCAGGAGAGTGTTTTCCGACCAAATTGGAGACATCCTCAAGAAAGCTAGGTTGCCTAGTGCCCATAACCACAGAGCCTGTATGAAGAGAATTGTGGATGTGAAGGAAGCAAGGGAGTTGTGTAAGGATCGTGGTAAGTGGCGCTCCATTGTCTCTGCCTATCCCCGTGGGAAAAACGCGTGACAATTTGATTAATTAATAATTGGTTTATGGCATATTTTTAGTCTAATTATATTTATAGTGTAATCGGCACTCGTTGCTGGTGGTTGTGTAACGGACAGCACCACTATATATTATGAAAGTTGATCCCGTTACTTTTTAAGATTTAAGCGTGAATGTGAATTATTTATTATTGGCACTATGCCCAATAAAAAAATATATTATATAGAGCAATGCGGTTCGGCTTAAGTTTGTTATATATATTTGTTTAAAATTCATCTTTCTATTGTTGTTATTAAGGTCTAATGTTAAGTGTTTTGTATTAAATTAATGAGTATGCTATTATTACATTTATTTTGATAGCGCAATAAATTCAAGTTTTCATATTAAAATTGTAATTTTTTGCGTTGTCAATACAAAATTAAGTTAAGCACGTTTTATAATAATTGCCACGAATTATAAATTAAGTAAAAATTCTCATGAAAAATTCGACAACCGCGCGTGTAGGGCTAACCCAATAATTGTTCTGACAGCCGTTATCTATGACAACGAAGACTTTCTCAACGATATGGAGAATAGTGATTTACAAAGGATACAAAGTACTTCGACGACATCATCTCCTCCTCCAATGACGACGTGGAATTCGACAGACTTAGAGCAAAGTCTGTTAAATAAAACTGCTGAGTTGTACATTCAATATTTTACACGTAAGTCCTTAATACAGATAAATAATTAAAGCATTTTTTCTGTTTCAGGTTTGAAGATTTCTTTATATATTATTTTAGTTTTTAGTGTTCGTTCTATTGTGTTAAATTCGTGGTGTCCTAGTTTGATAATAATAATTATTCTACTAACTAGAAGCTTAAATAACAAGCATTACTTTCTTCAAGAAGATATCTTCCATATTTTGACATTCTGACAGTCTTAAGTCTCAAGGAAGCGTTTAATTACTGGGTCTTTGTTTTAAAGAGCTCTGCACTTCTAGAGTTCCAACTGCTAAAGTAACTGACACTCGGAACTATATTCACGGAAAGCACATTAAGTAGAATACAAACATTAAGAATGTCATATTGATGTATTATATAATAAACTTTCTGTTTAGAAACAGTATACAATAATAAGTGACGTTCCTAAATTTCATTATGAAGTATTAAAAATATACTTCATAATGAAAGGATGAGTGAAAGTAGATTGACGAAAAGAATCTATAAATCTCATATGAATGGATGCGTTAAACAAGGCAGGGCCAGGAGAATGTTTGCCGACCAAATCGGAGACATCCTCAAGAAAGCTAGGTTGCCTAGTGCCCATAACCATAGAGCTTGTATGAAGAGAATTGTAAATGTGACGGAAGCGGGGGAGTTGTGTCAGGATCTTGGCAAGTGGCGCTCCATTGTCTCTGCCTATCTCCATGGGAAAAAGGCGTGACAAATTTGATTTGATTGATTTATCAATTTTGAACCTGACTTGCTTAAGTGATTAATATCCTAACATTTGCATTATAATTTTAGCTGTATGAATATGGTCATCGGTCAGCCTAATATAACCGAGTGTGTTGTGAAGCAATAATCCGACGTTATTGTCATAAATTGTTCATATAGCCACAACTATAATAAGCACATATATAGCCTACACAATTCCATTAACTCCACTGGGCGTAGTAATGAAATGTGCTTCGAACAATAAAATTAATCCAACATCGCATAAATCGATTATTCGACGTAATGATTGCTTGTATAAAATTTATTATAAGAACATTGAATACCACGTAAATATGCCGATTGTTTCACAATAACGCCCTATCTCTGTGTCCTTTGGTATTCTGTATATTTTTCGATAAATTTCCTTTAATTGACGAATGGGACGAATATTACATAGTGTTTATTGCTCGCATTTATCGCTCTACTATATCTAATCGATAGATTTTGCGAGTTATGTGTTTGTAAGAAAATGAAAATAGAAAATGGAAGAAAAAAAAAATTTGTAAAAAAAAAACTAATTTTGTGCTCTCGATAATTTATAAATATAATCAAAATCAAATAGTCACGCCTTTTTTCCACATAACTAGCCTAAATAAATAAACAAAACAACGCGTCTATTTAATAATATTTAAAGGCATATAATTATATTATGTTTAAATTATATATTTTTTATATGAGATATATGAGAAAGAATATGTATAATATAATATATCTGGACCTCATAATATTATAAAATAACTAAATATAAATATATAAAATTAAATATTTTCCTACAGATACAAGTAACTTTTTTTCCACTACGTTAACGAACTTAATAGTTAGAGCTAGCGTTAAACTCTCCAACGTTGACCGTTAACATTTATTTAACTACACTTCTCGCTGTAATAGCTAGTCTAGTACCCTGGACTTAACTAGTAGATGTCGATTAGCACTTAAAACTTTGCTACAAGTTTTAGTATCAAATCTTAATCGAAAATCTTAATTTGGTCCTTTAATACTTTCATTATAAAAGATTAATTGATGTATTATTTTTTTATTAAAGTTTTTGTCAGATATTATTAAATTATTAATTTAAAATGACAAAAAACTCGGCGAATTGATAATCGCTCTTCGACTTCCCCTTACTTGCGATCAGGCGGATCGAGGTCAGATGTCGTATTACAATAAAAAGTCTTCTTTCACGAAGTATTTGATAATTTAATTCACAACAGGGTTTGTTTGTTTCAATAATATTGTATAGATGCCTCACATTTTATAAAAATATATTAGCTTTAAAGGTATTTATTGTACCAGGATTCAGACAAAGGTTCAGATAAAGGTATAATACTGTCGCCTAAATAATTATTCAATTAATCAATCACACCTTGTCCCACAGGGATAGGCAGAGAAAATGGAGCGCCATTTGCCACGATCCTGACACAAACTCCATTACTTCCCTCACATCCACAATTCTCTTTATATAAGCTCTACGAATATGGGCACTAGGCAACCTAGCTTTCTTAAGGAAGTCTCCGATTTAGTCAGAAAACACCCTCCTGGGTCTGCCTCGTTTCCAATTTATTTTATTACAATATAAAATATGACTATTGTGATTACAATGCAATTTAAATTAAAACAAATTGTGCTAACACAGGTTTTTGTGTTTCTGCGAACGCATCACTTTTATCCAATACAATGAATTATTGCTATCCGATAACAGCATCATTTTGATTCGCTGAATAATGAATGTTTCAATGATATCGATATTGTCCTCCTTTATTCATTATTGTATTCAAACGACCGCGCTAATTTTATTGAGCAAATGTTATCTTTTTATTCCTACGAATATTGACAGAGACAATCCTGCCACAATTCCCATGCTACCCTCATTCATATCCACAATTCTTTTCATACAAGATCTATGGGTATGGACACTGCCAATACTGCTTTTTAAAGATGTCCTCGATTTGATCAAGGAATAACCATCTCTGAATTAATAAATGCTTTTCTCAATCCTTCATATGAATGCAATATTTAAATCACATTTTTTGATTCAATTTTATTCTTTGTGCTTTAAAAGTATTCATTTATAAGAGGCGTTTCTAAAAAAATCACCACGTACATGTACATCACCTGATGCCAAAAAGTTGCTTCTCATTTCGCTGCCTTTTCCCGAGCATATTGGGTAACATAACATAAATTTACATATTTATAGAGATAGATCATGTCAATGTGCGTTGTACCGTAGTAATTTTACTAGTGAATAGCAAATGGTAGGTGTTTTATATGAATGTTCACGCTGACACGTCCTCGCGCCCGTTTCAATTCCGCGTAAATATATAAAACGTGACCATTCACATATCCATCCCACTGAGAAATAAACACATCCGTCACATTTTTTCCCAGAGTACCAACTGGCAAACGTGATTTCCTAACTCTAGCAAATAGCCGTCCTTCTGCAACATCACTCGCTATTAAATTATCTACGCCTTTCGGTCTCCGCGTGAAATTACACTCCTTTATTATTCTTCAATACATTCATCTGAATGCTAATGAAACTAAACATACTCCTAACAATGTTTTTTTTTGTGTGAGATTATTCCTAATATGTTGCATATCTAACTCCCAACCTCCGGGCAACCGCAGCGTCCGTCCATGAATATTTTAACTTCTCTGTGACAGGCTGGCGAAAATACGTAACTCGCATTCGTTTATTAATGCTTTATCGATCGATCGCTCGATTTTTCCCAGCAGCACGCCTCCTGGGAGCGACCTCGACTTCGATACGTATAAAGAACTAAATGGGATTTCATTTTCTAGTTCAGAAATCAAACGTTCCCGCCGGCACGCGTCCAATGTTCTTTTTGAGATCGTCCCCTTTAGATATTTTTGTTCCGGTTCGTTTGTTGGCTCGCGGATGCCTTAATAACATGTATGTGCGTGTTCTACAGAGATTTTCCTGTGAGAGCACCCAAAACACGTTTCATAATTGTTATGTGGCTGAGCGCGCATTTTTCCAAGAAATAATGCCATTAATCTCGCTCTACGACTATAATGAAAATGCACCAGATTTAAAGCTTACCATTGCCGGAATTTCACGCTTTAAAAAGTTTTAGTAAGTAAAAGTGATGGTCAAATCCCAGTAATTGTTGCAACTCACATGATAGGACTTTGCCGTTTTAACCATGAATTTAATTTGCTTTGGAAAAGCTAGTTTTGCCTCGTATCGTACACTCTACTCGTACAATAGCTTTCATATAAAGGATAATTCCTACGGGAATGTGCTCAAGATGTCTCCTTAATTTATTCATAGTTGAAAATTGGGTCGGAAACGTCGAAGTGTGTCAGTAACGAGTGCGATATTGGTCATAAAATTCCAACGGATACGGTCTCGGATAAATAATTCATATTATAACTTTGTGTGGACCTTTCGGGATTAGCAACATTTATCGGACGTAGAACACCACGAATTTATACAGTCTATGTGGAAGAGTTTTAATTTAACTTGCTAAGCATGGTTATTTTGTGTGCACAGATCCCCCGGAGCTCACGATCACGCCTTACAACCTTCAAGTCCGAGCAAATGGAATTGCGGCGTTCTACTGTGCAGCGAAAGGTGACCCCATCCCAAACATTTCCTGGCGAAAGAACGGAAAACGGATTTCAAGTAAGTATCCCGACTATTACTAATTCAAGTATATCATATATCATCTATCAGTCGTGCGAATAGGACAGCTTAAAGATAATAAATCGTGTATCGATAATGCACTCGATAACTTCGAAGCAATGAGCCGGAAAGCACATCGCCAGAATTTCGCAACACAGCACAGCTAGAATCCCCTTTAATAGTTTCATCGTCGTCTATGAAAAATGTAACTGGCTCAATCATGCGCATAAACGACGACGCTTAGACCCAGCCTTGCGTATAAGAATAATAGTAGTGTCGATTTGACGTCACACCTCAGCGGGCTCACCTCATTCTATATTCATGCAGCTTTATCAAAGTTGGGGCCGATTTGTTTTTCTGTCCAACTGTCACAGAGCTTTGGCCATCTATCAAACAGAGAGGGTACGCTGACGTGCGAAAAAATACCTTGACGTTTGCGCGACTTCCCGCGGATGTGTGAACTTCGGGCGGCGGGCTTATTATGTAACTTTTACGTTTTTGTTGTGTACTGTAACTTTTTTAGGATGCATATTGTGTGGCTTATGCATTGATGCTTTTGTTATAGCCTAATATCAAATATAGATATACAAAAGTTAATGTAATTCTGTATATGTATTGTTTGTAACAATTGTCGCACATTTATTTTCTCCAAAAGTTTCAAAATCATTCCGTGTGAACTTCTTTTTTGTTTTCGTATTGGCTTTTTGATATATTGTCTTAGTTCATGTCAAACACTTCGGTACTGGATTTTGTTTGTTATTTATTCTAGAGTTTTTTCTTGTTTGCCACATATTTAGTTTTAGCTCATAATATATAAATAAAACTTTGAAAGGTTTTATTATACAAGTAAAAGCGCCACGTCCGACCTCTACTTGCCTAATGGCGAGCAAGGAGAACGGGAACTTTGAAAAAAAAAACTAGTCATTTTACGGTAGCCTCAATCACCGTCACTATGCCATCCAAAGTTGACTTTTACACGCCTGAGGCAGCTGTAAAATGAAACAGTTTTGTCAGTTTTCGGCGCTCTTGGACCTCTCCTTTCCTACCATCAGACAGATATCCCGTCTCGATAAAAAACATGGAAATTAGATCGACGTTAAAAACTATTGGAGCAGCACCCTTGGGGACCTTTGTAACCTATTTCTTGTGGGATAAATGACCTTTTAATTCTATATGATTATTTTGTTTATATATAACGTAGTCAAATTCCTAGCATCTGTCACAGTTAAAAGTGCAAGTGTAGCGTAAAATTGACAATGAGGCACAGTTGTACCGACATGGGCTCTCACATGGGTGTTTCCCTGGCCTTCGCCCGCCCGCCCACTGTCGCTGAGAAAATTACTCGCATCACTTTCCTGACTTCCATTCATGATGGTGATATTTTAACACCCTAGGCTTTGAGTTACGATGTGCCATTTTGATCACAAGGATCTTCTAAATTATTATTGATTTCTTTTGTTTGATCATCTATTTTCTTTTTTGCGTTGTTGAAGTTATGTTTTTAACGCTGATAACTTTTATTGGCTGTTACTTTTGGATATATTTAATTATATTGTTTCGACATGTGACTTTCCCTAACCTGAAATTGAAATCTTGTGGATATTGAAATAACATTCACAAGATTAATTCAGTTCTGAATTTAGTTGCAAGAATAATTTGATGTATTTTTTGTTCCCTCGCGATGTTTGAAAAAGGTTTCAAAAATATTTTCATATTGTATTATCACATCCTGTCTCGGCGATATTTAATTTTAAAAAATCTGCTGCTGTTTTCGCCGTTTTTCCTCATATATCTTATGAGTCATACACGTGGCTCATGAATACAACGTGAAGAGAAATCTGCCCGGGATAGCTTGTGTAATGAAAGAAAATATGTATGTTTTATTGGTTGAATACATTTTTATTTGGCTTTATAATTGCTACATAGGGACCATTTTTATCATTTGCTACTTTATTGTCTTTCTCAACCTTATTTTATATATTTTGTATAAATTACAGAAATAGACACAAAATTTCCTAAAATTGTATTATTATCGAAATCCAATGGCGATTCTCTCAGTCCATTTGATTTTTTTTTTGTTTTTGGTTTATATTCTATTTAACATAATTTCTTGTTACAGCAACTCAATCACGTTACCAAGTATCCGACATGGGCGCTTCTGCGGGAAAGAACGCAAATGGTGCTATGCTCCGTATAGACCCTGTTAGAGCTCAACGTGACGATGCATTTTATGAATGTGTGGCGGAGAATGGAGTAGGCGATGCAGTTACACACACTGTTAGCCTATCTGTCTTTGAAGGTATGTAGGACATTAAAATAATACTTTGGCATTTCAATTGACAAGTGGAATGCTTTGACAGCCCATGTGTTCTCTCCATCCTATGACCTTGGATCCTTCAAACGATGCGTGAAGAAGCACCTTAGGCCAGCATAATAACGGCGGCTGAGATAGCCGGGAACTAACTCGTTTTTTTCAGTCGTCGTCACTCTTGGATCTCCTCTTGCTTTATCAGGCGGGTCGAGGTCAAATGTCGTGTCACAATTAAAATAAGAAAATACTATAAGCATATTTTTATATAGAATATATAACATAACTAGGTTCGGTCCTTATTCCTCACTAAATAAAAGTCAGGAATAAGGCTATTTACGTATTGTTATCAAAACGTTTCAAAAGGTAAGCGCTAAATCACTGGACCATTATTAATTTCTAAGTAAGTTTGTTTAACTAGTCGGGTCTTTCTTACTAAACTCCGCTTCGGGAGGCTCAACGTAACGACCTGCAACCCCATAAAGTAGCCTCTCGCCGACACCGTGATCCCCCAAAGAAATAACTCTAAGAAAGTCGCCCGAAGACAGTCCTCTCAATAAATAAGCATTAAAAGGGCCAGTGTAGTCGACGCCGGCCACGATAACGATATCCAGTAAATTGCAACTAACGACGAATAATAAGACATTCTCAGTACCAAAATGAAGGAATTATGGTTTTAGGAATGGGGTCGGCCGGGAATTGATGTCTAAATTGTCATAATAGCTTCATATTTCAAGAATCATTAAGTGAAATCCTTTGGAAATGTTGTTTATGTGAAATTATTGAATAATGAAACAATTGTGGCAATCTGTGTTAATAATATAAATGTCATTTTCCAGTCAATGTGTTATTGAGTGTCTGTTCAGGCCAAATTGACTCTTATTTTGAACACAAAAGAAGTCAAAATTAGTGCTTTTCCATATTTTGGATAATTTAATATATCTATTTATTTTGAATGGCCCAAGGGTTGCCATTTAAAATTTTACTAAAAATAGATTATTGAATGTGTTTTTTCGTTTTCATTTGTTTCAGAATACTTTTCGTTGATTGCTAAATTTAATTGGTTTTCTGAATTAATATTCGCATACAAATATTTCAAAATTTTCGTATGAAATATTGAAATTTGCATTATCTGTAGAGTTTTTATAAGTCTCTGTATTTTTATTATTATAATTCAGTGAGAATTGTGTCGTGACAATTTGATTGGTTGGGTGATTTTTAAATTATAATTTGACACGTTTTGCTATTTATTTATTTTTGCACTGCTTACAGCACCGATATAACAATGTAGTTAACTAAATGGTTAATTATATTTATATATTAAAGTGTTGTATCATATAAACAAGACAACCAAAGTACATATATCAAAGACATATTGGTACCGGCAAGTGGTTTCAAACCCGTGCTCTCTCGGTTTGTGTAGCCATTGCACTGCCACTACACCACGGTCGCCTTAATTAGGATGTTTACATTTTTATTATTACATTTAATTTACATGTTTAGATTATATAGATATCTCGGGCCATTAGACAAGTCGAGGTCAGATGCCGAGTCACGATGAAAACTAAAGCCCTCAGAAAACTTCTGACCTTCTGATCATAGCTGGCCTGGTGATGAGGTTCAAATCAAGGTTTATAATTTCGAATAAGAATCAAATCTACCTATGGGTATTAGTCGTCCTCATTAGGCTAGGTCTAGTATATTCTTGCGTGTCCTGTGTAGCCCCAGGGTAGAATGCTAATGCAATTCCCTCTAATGTCTTAAACAAAATACGATTAGTGCTTCGGAGTTCACCATTACGTAATTAATAACCGATAGTGTAGTGATAGAATTCGAATCGAAAAACGAATAGAACCTTTGATATATATTTATGTATTTTAGTCGTCCAGCTTCTATGATTTGCACTTTTAATATAAACGTAAAAAAAAGTTTATATCATTAATACGGATGTTTCGACCAACAGTTTCGGTCGTCTCCTTAAGGAATAATTAAAGAATATCGATCCATTACTAGATACGTAGTTTACTTAATACTTTTTATTTGTGTTTCGTTTATTTTTGTCTATTTATTGATAGGTTTATAAACACAAGAAGCATGGTTAGGTTTGTATTGTGTTTGGTAATAGTATTAGGTTGATTAAGTTCAACCTAATACTATTACCGTAACTAAATTCTCGCTGTTTTTCACAATAAAATGCCACTTTACAGACGTATTGGTTATTAGCACTTACTAGTAGAGCCATTTCTTGACACCTATGTATTTTTGTTATGCTTTTTTCATACTATATACATTTGCTTGTGCACCTTACTCCGTATTGAAGTTCCAAAGATTAACTGGCAGAGAAGATCTAGGTAGTGGTATTCACTTGGCCTGTGTACATAGAGCAATGATAAAATGTTAACGTGTTTTGGTGGATGGTATTTTGTTATTTTGAAAAAGGTCTTATTACTTATTATTTCTTTTATATTGCCTACGACCACTCCTCTTGATGTGCGGTCCATTTGCTAATGAGACTACTAGTGCGGACTTAAAGGTCCTTGGTTACAGTCCTATCGTGGGAAATACATTAATCAAAACTGAGTTGTTTTTATTAAACAACAACAAACTAATAAATTGTTGCCTAGCCTCAAGTGTTTGCAACAAAGCGCACAATAAACTATTCATTAGAAGTTTACACTAATAATAATAATTTTACAAAGTTTGTAGATAAAACTGGCTATCGAAAGTTATCTATGAATATTTAAAATTATTTCAACAGCATTCGGCTGCACATATTCAAAACTCAGTATCATATTTTCATAGTTTTTATATTAGCACACAATATGCAATGTATCTAGCCTAACCTCTAGCATGTTTCTTGTACTATTATTTACCAATCATTTTTTTAACTCTACAAGTATTACTCCTTTTACTTTGTTATTGTCTAGTTTTTCGATACTTTATAATGTCATTCGAAAAAATTGTCACGCCTTTTCCATACAGGATAGGCAGAGGCAATGGAGCGCCACTTGCCACAACCCTGACACAACTCCCGAAGAAAATAATATTTTATTTCTTGCAAATAAAGTATTATATTTATTTGCAAGAATGCATAGTAGAAATATGTGAAATAATATTTACTAAGGTTTTACCAAAAACATTTTTATTGCGACACGACATCTGACCTAGACCCGCCTGGTAATAAACAAGAGGAGGTCCAAGAGTGACGACGACTGAAAAACCCCGTTAGTTCACGGCTGCCTCACTCGCCGTCACTATGCCGGCCAAAGAAAACAATGTCAAAGTCTATATTTGGCCATTTAATTTACTAGATTTAATATTTCTATATTGTATATAATTGGTTTAATATCTATTTATTTTTTTCACACCAATTACATATAAAAGATTGTGGATCTCTGTTATACTATATGACATGTTATTATAACTGATACGCCTTGTAATCAATCAGTATAGTTTTGGATTTATTTCTTGACTTGTATCAGTAGTGGGAGTACGTATGGTATCTTTTTTTCTATACTATGTTAATAAGCGAGCTTGTGTCTAAGAAACAGGACATGTATATTAAAGATACATTGGTACCGGCCAGTGGTTATTACACATTGGTGTGTTTTGATATAACGCAGCTGTATTCATTGTTTCCGTACGTCGCCCGTGGGCTCTGGGTAACTTTGATTGGGTGCTATAACGGTTATTGCCTGAAGGAGTTGCCAATGCTAATCCGATTAGGGCGCAACTTATAATGACAACCCGACCGGGTTATGCTAATTCTGACGCTCGATCAATTGTTTAATGTCGAGATACTGATATTTAATTTGATTTCCCTTTTTATTTAAATTTGCCCCGTTGCAGTTTATAATTTTCTCCATTTTCTTATTGTGGCGCGAAATCTGTTCTCGACTTATTCCTTGCTTCTACGTTTGCCACAAAACCGTCTAGATCACGCTTCTTTACATGGGTTTAACGCACTTTGGGGAAAGAACGCTTAGGAAAGTGGAATGGCCTCGCAAACTTAATGTGTCCGGTTTAAAACCAATTACCGATACTAATGTATCCTTGATATTCGAGCATGTATTTCGGTCGTCCTGTTTCTATGACACAAACTTAGTTTATAAATATTTAAATAATGTATATAATACATAGGTAGGTATAGACTAATGGGTTAAATTTATTTGTTAACTTAATCCAATAATACGTTTTCTCTAATAAATCATAACTACGATTGGCAATAATGTTGTTAATTAACATTATTGCTATTTTATTTAAATACGGAACGGAATGTGCATTGCATAAACAATTGCTTGAATTATTATCAATGTGATAATATAATCTATGATTTTAGTTTGAATTTTATTATTATTAGACTCTATTACCAGCCGGTTAAGGTTTAAAATTAAATCGTTGAGGTTTTGGGATTACTTTGGCTCAACTGCCCGCTGACCATTCTAAGCCGTAAATAAATTATATTATATTATAGGAATGGATTTATAAAGTTGACCAACGTACATGTTTATCCTATTGTTATGTAGAAATAAATTTAGGTAGATTTTTTACATTTCTCTACCAAGCTACTAAAAGTGCTTGTATCATAGAAACAAGACGACCAAAGTGCATGATATCAAAGATACATTTGTACCCACGAGTGATGTTTGAATCAGTTTGCGTGACACTTGCACCACGGTCGCCTTAATTAATTGTAAATAGATTAGTACAAGCTATGAAGAGAATTGTGGATGTGAGGGAAGCGAGGGAGTTGTGGCGCTCCATTGTCTCTGCCTATCCCTGTGGGGAAAAGGCGTGACAATTTGATTGATTAATGTACATTCTTAAACAAAGTCAGTAAATAATGATTATAGGAAATGCTTCCTAAAGCCTAGCCTAGCAGCCTAGTTTTTTTTTTAATAATTCGCGACTTCTGACTAAGGAACTCTTGATACATTATAAAGAGTGGTAGGCAGTGGTACCTAGTCTGCCGATTCGGAGTAGTACCACCACTTACAGACCGTGAAGTGACTCAGTTGCGTTTCGGGATCAGCATGTAAGTCGCCGGTTCCAACTAGGCCGACATAGTGGATGTAATTGCTACTTACAGTTGTTGAATTGTAGTAGCAGTGGCATCCATTCATGACCACAATCCAACCTAACATCAAGCGGGATGCTGTCTTATGACGAGTCAAATAAATAATAAACGTTTTTATTAACTTTATAAATATGGAGATCATCTACATCTGTTAGATTCAGACTCGTCTGTTATATGAATTCATTTTAGCTGAAGTACGAGTACCTACATTGTTGAATTTATGATAACCTTAAGCGTGCATGAATACTTTATAAAGAACTTAAGTGCTACCACCACTTTGTCGGTTGCCGGCTATTTACAACACTTGATAACGGTCAATAAACTTTGCCATATAAAACTTAGCTATGCACATAAAAGCATGATTCAATTATACTAAGGTAATTAATTATCCTCCAAAGCAAGCAATACCCAATAAATATATTTTGATTTATTTCTAATTAAGTACTTTTAAAGTGCAATAGTTAATCGAGGCAGAACCAGGAGGGTGTGCTCTGACCAAATCGGAGACATCCTCAAGAAAGCTGGGTTGCCTAGTGGCCATAACTATAGAGCTTGTATGAAAAAAATGTAGATGTGATGGAAGCGAGGGAGTTGTGTCAGGATCATGGCAAGTGGCAAGTAAGTATATTCAATCAATTAATCAAACTGTCACGCCTTTAACCCACAGGCATAGGCAGAGACAATGGAGCGCCACTTGCCACGATCCTGACACAACTTCAACATTTAGATCCATTTGAAGAATCTAAGTGGCATAACGAGTGTATAACGATTGCGGATAGAGTGAAAAGTATGCAGTTGTGCGTGAGAAATTTAATTCAAAAGAAGATGTAGCGATGAAGATTGCCCAGACCAATTTTCCTATTGGTCTGGGCCAATTTAAAGATATAAAAAGAAACCGCCCAGAATATTAATTCACAACCAAATTCTTAAAAAAACACAATTTTAGCGGACTGCGATCATTTTGTTATCCGCTAGTCCCTTAATCACAAAAGTTGTATGAAAAGAATTACTGGTGTGAAGTAAACGAGAAAGTTGTGTCAGAATCGAGGATAGTGGCGCTCTGTTGTTTTTCGGAATTAAAGTCAAAGTTTCGTCTAACTTGATCGAATAATAATTAATATTGATTTACAATTCTGAGACGTGTCAAAATTTTTACGCCTTATTCCCACGGGAGCACCCAATGGAGCACAGACAATGGAGCACCACCTGCCACGATCCTGACACAACTTCCTGGCTTCCTTCATATCCACAATTCTCCTCATACAAACTCTAAGGTTATGGACACTAGGCAACTTAGCTTTCTTGAGGATATCACTGATGAAAAAAAATTAATTACATTAGGCTATTTCCTGAAATTTAAATATGTTTAAACACTACACGAAAGCGCAAAACAACACAGCCTGGTAAATTTGATACACAATGTATGTTAGCATTAGTGAAGTATATTCACTTAATGTTAATGTAAATATTAGTCTGTGTGGTAGTATGCCATCTTTGTACTCTGTTGATTATAACCACACAATCAGTAGTAACCGTCGTTGAGTATTTGTTTTGTGACATGTGACGCGGCAAATGTTGACTGGCAAATATTGTCTCGGATGAGGGTAGTGGTCGTGTTTTGTTGCTTTGGGTTTTACCAGATTAAGATGTATAAGATTAAGTTAGTAAATCATTATTACTAGATTTATTTTGTTCTAGTAGCATTCGCCTTCATTTAAAAAAAAATATATTATTATACATTTCCATACTAAGCTACTAAAGTGCTTGTAACATAGAAACAGGACAACCAAAGTATTATACATATATCAAAGACACATTGGTACCGGTGAGTAGTTACGAACCCGTGCCACTCGGCTTACGTAGCTATTGCACTGCCACTACACCACGGTCGCCTTGCATTCATTCACCGCACTCCAGCTTAACATCAGGCGGGGTGCTGTCTTTAGAGCCATAATAATAAATAAAAGATGTATTTTAATACATTTGTAAGTAGATTTTAATAAATATCATTAAATTGTGACGACCCTATTACTATAGGAATAAACAAAGAACGCCACTTTCCGAGATCCTGGCACAACTCTCTTATTTCTTTCACATCCACAATTCTCTTTATACAAGCTCTATACTTATGGCCACTGCGGCCTTATGTAACAATATAAAGTATATTTATATAAGTACATAATTATTTTGTTTTTAACACAAATAATGTTGAATAAAAGAAATTCTCGTTAATTAAAACTTTCTTTCACGTGGCAAGTTCTAAACAAAGGATTATGTTATTATACATATAATATTATATTCTATTTATTAACGTGTAATATTTCTTTCACTAAAACCATTGTAGCAAAGATATATCTCATTGTTGTATCCCAAATAAAATAACTGCAAAATAAAAAAGGCGTAGCTTTTAGATGGCCTGAATTGGGAGGCCAATTTCGTAATTCCCTGCGAGGTTACTCCCTTATTAGGAAACCTAACAATCGCAATCTCAGCTTTGAGTATTTGGATAATTTTTCGAGATTTTCTGCTATTTTGGATATCGCAATAATATCATTTTTGTCACGTGCAGAGCGTAAAAGAATTATCATATAAATTCTTAAAGATATTAATCAAAATTTTCTTATCAGAACAATCATTTTTTAACTAATTACATATACATACATACATTACATACTCGTATAATATAATATTTTCTTAAATGCAGCTTACTTTCATGTTTATTCAGATTATTTTAATCCGAAGGCTTTGCAGCCATTGTGGTTGCAGAGAGACTGCGAAGCTTTCGAAACAAAATATTATCTAAGCAAACGTGATAGCCGCAAAAAAAATCTTTCAGAAATAACTATATTGTTTTTTTATTTGTATAAAAATGAATTTATATAACTTTGATACAGTATTTATTTTTGTCCTAAAAATGTATTCAAACAAAATCAACTTTTATTCTTCTTTAAAGGGGCAATTTAATCAAAAAGAAAATGTGAAATATTTATTACAAAATTTAAAGAATATTTTTTGGCAATATTGTCTGATTATAAAGAGTGTTGCTTATAATATCTTCTATCCGTCTCAGTTACGTTGAAGGAAAATTAATTATTATCCAATGAGAAACAAGATCCGATACTTGATGATCCAATTTGTGAGATCATCTCAAATTCTTTGGTATTAACAAAAAGATATAGAACACTTTTGAGATTCTGTGGCGTTCTTTGAGTCGTGCTTTTTTAAGCTCGTTTGCCCTCCTCAAGTATACTTGAAGGCCTGAACATTGAAGAAGCGCCAACAAGCAAAGTGTCTGTAGAACAACACGTTGCCCCGTGTTTTAATGACTCAAATTGTGAATTTATTCTTCATTAGAAAATTGAGGAATTGAATGATGCTTTTGATAAATAGCTACTATGTTGTCTATATATTATTACTTTTTTATATCTATACTGAAATTTATGTTTTATTTTTTGTTTTAAGTTGCGAATGTAATTAACTTGGACAGACAATGAGATCGAATTTCTTATGGTTTCTTCTTAACGGAGTCTTCAGAAACCTTAGTTGTTGTATATAATTACTTGACAATGTAAAAGAGCCGATTTACAATAAATCTTTTGATTTTGAATTTCTCTATTTTTTATTCTAACTTTTATATACTAAGCCATTAAAAGTGTTTGTATTATAGAAACATGACCACCAAGTTACATATATCAAAGATACATTGGTACCGGCAAGTGCTTATGAACCAGAGAATGAGAGGTTTGCAATGCCATAATTAAAAAAACGGATTTTCTAAACCAAATAAAATTAAAATAAATAATAAAGTAATATTAGATAAACACGAAATGGAAAATACAAGTTGATAATCTAATCTCGTACAAAGTGCAAATATTTTTCCATACAAAGAATATGTCTGCACGTTTTCCACTTCAGCCTTTCTTTTCATACTCGTTTTTTCTTTAAACGTATTTGGGTCACGAGTGAAGCGAGATTGATAGACATCTTTGACTGTGCGAATACAAACTCGATATATCTAAAACGTAAAAAATGAGATTAGTGTTTCAATTGTTCCTAATTTACTTTTAGTGCTACTTTATGATCGGTTAAGTTTTCTTAACTATTCTAGAAATTATTATATTTTTAGAAAAAGAGTCAATAGTCAATTATACTATTTATCTTCTTAATTCCTATGTTTCACTATTGTGACCGCTCTTGAGTTTAGAACTTTACCTTACTCCAAATCTTGCCTATACTGTTTGCTTTTGCTAGTTGTACGAAGCTCGTAGTTGTGCGTAACCACGTTGACCATAAATGACCAGCACTGACTTCACTTTTGACCAGAAGATTTTGGGCTTCACTTTTTGACTCATCTACCAAAAAACTTTAGCATTTCGTAAAGCGATATCCTCCATTGATTCACCTGCCTAGATATGGATTTGTATAGATCGATATGTTTGTAGGAATTTACTTAATAATAACTTTTGGGAAATGCGTTATTTAATAAATGTGTGTAATTGACAAGTACATACATTGAGAACCACCATACTATTTAAATTAGATCACTTCACAAGTGTATGAAGTGATGTTCGAAAATATATAGATTTTAAAAAGAAAACATCTATAAAAATGCCTATGGTTTAATAAATCTAAATGCAAATGAAAAACTGCGCCCTAAAAATTCTTATGAAAATATTCGTATTGCTGGTGATATGTTGACCATATATTTTTTGTGCTAAAAATACACATATCCGTGCTGAGCATATAAAAAAATAAACCAACAACAGAGGATATGTTAAGCTTATTTGTGTACATACCTACGCTTTTAGTATCTTTCGAGGAATTGCCGCAATCCAGCTTATTTACTCTCTCCTGATCCAGTAATGAAATATAAATATTTTCTTTCGAATATGTGCCATTTTTCTCGCCCACAAAACTAAGCTAGGTCACTTAACCTTTACCTCTGCTTAACGTACTTTAGTAAACAGTAGCAATTGTTAGAGTTTTGTGACCCATATCAAAAGAAAATCATTGTTTTAATAAATAGACTTTCAAAGCTGATATCTGAACATTGATAAATAATTTATTGTCTAATGAATTAAACAAATTTTATGCGGCTTACTATCGCGTATATTTAGTTTGATTTTACATTTTTTTTATTCTGACGATTCATAAATCAATGTTCGCGCATAATCTAAGAAAATACAAATTTATTGTTTGTTGTGACATTTTTAGGTTCTTTGGTTCCTAGTCAAATCAAAAACAAACATATTGATTTTTATGATTTAAGTATCATACAATACAAAGGATCTATTTTTCTGACAAATTTCGGCTTATTTTTTTTCTTGTTATTATAATAAAACGCTGTGTTTTTATTTTGTTTGTAAACGATCTTTTTCTGCGAATTAATTTTTGAGAGTAAACAATGTATGTTTTGATTGAACTATTGAGTTCAATGATTTGTTTTTATATTATACAAACTAAAGTCTTATAAAAATGTATTATAACGGCTTTTAAAAAATAATAAAGACTGATTTTATAAATTAACTTTAAAAAAGGGCGTCTGGCTCTCAAAACCGCAAGAAGTTACTACATACAAGAAGTAGTTACCGATAACATTTTATTATTGTTATAGGTTTGGACGATAATTACATTATAATTGTATAAATGAATAACTAAATCATAGACCACCTTAAGAGTATACGCTTTCAACAATTTTTTATTTTCAAATTTATACGCTTTTGACGGAGAATTCGGTCGACATACATAGAAAATCGAGGGTTTATGTTATCAATGGGATCCCCTTATCAGATTCTGACTTGGTGACAAGGGGACTAACTCACAATTGTACATCTTGCAAAAAAAAATATTTTTCATAATCGACTCGGTGAACATACATAAAAAAATTAAAAGATCCATCAACATCGTCTTACCTAGAAAAAAGTACCGAGGGACATACGGTCGACTTGAAAATGGCCGGCATAGTGACGGTGGCTGAGGCAGCCGTAAACTAACTCGGTTTTTTTAGTCGTCGTCACTCTTGGAACTCATCTTGCTTATCATCAGGCGGGTCGAGGTCAGAAATCGTGTCCCGATAAAAAACAACCTTATTTTTTAAAGAATGTTAAAAACACAGTTTTTTCGCTAAACGGGTATTGTTTTTAATGAAAAAAATATATAATTTATATTAGAAGCAAATATATTCGACCAATGCATGCAATTGTACATTAAAATTAGTATGATGTGCCTGTTTGAAGAGTAACTGGTCTTTCTTACATAAAGTTGAGTGTATGAAAGCAATAACACGAAAAACAACGTCCATAAAAAGATCCACGTTCTCAGGATTATATGTTTTTAATTTGGTAAATCAATACAAAAACAATTTCATTTTTCCAACGTCAGTAGTCAATATAGAAAATTACGTTCAATTTTTCGCGGAAGTAAAGACGCGCTTTTTCCACGAAAATATTACAACAATATTTTGCGATGAAAATTTACCCGTTTCATTGCTAGATGTGAGCCATTAGGATTTTTATACTGGTAAAAAGCTGTGACACGTGTTTCGCCCGCGTGTCGGAGTTACGGTGAATCCGGGCTATTTCGTACCAAGTTAACTTGTTGCGGTTTCAGACCATTCAAATCTCGACCCATGCATGGGACGAATGAGAGAATCAACTTTATTGCAGTCAAAAGACTTATTAAATGGCCAACCGACCAACAATTTAATAAGCCAGTCATTAATTACACTTTACATTCGATCTTTTGGAAAATATGATAAGTATCATATTAGATATATATATTGTCATCACGCCTTTTTCTCTGTGGGAAAAAGGCGTGACAATTTGATTGATTGATATTAGAATAAATATTTGTCTTTAGTTTATAATATTAAATAATTTTTTTCATAGCAAAAAAAAATAACACTGGAGCCAATTCTGAAGCTTGTCCTTATAGCACAGGCCTAGTTACCTAGTTTGACGTCAAAAATCCAACAATTTCACTCACCCAACCTATTGAACATAAACTATTTAATACTAGATTATTATTGATAGAAAACAAATGTACATATGACAGGCATATTTAGACACCTTAAAGTTTTTTTTTATATTTCTATACTAAGCTGCTAAGCGTCGTCCTCATAGCGGAGGACGACCAATGTATACAAAGATACTTTGGTAGCGGCAAATGGTTTGTTACCCGTGCTCTCGGTTTGCGTGACTTTAGTATACTCGTAATAGTGGCAAGTGGCGCTCCATTGTCTCTCCCTATCGCTGTGGGAGAAAGGCGTGACAATTTGTTTTTTTATGATACAGGACGCTTAGTTACCATGATAAAAGAAATGCATAGGCCAATAATGTAAATGCAGTATATTCATTCCAATCATGTACCGAGTTATTCAAATAGAAGAACGGCAAACGGTCCGAATTTGACCAAGTGGAATGTGCAAACGACTAAGCCAGGGTTATTCTTACAGTGCGGGTGTATTTTGAGAATAACGAAGTACCGAGTCTAGATCGTACGTCCGTGGGTCATTACTGTAAGTGTCGTAATATTATGTCGGGTTCCAACAACTTGAGCTTGTGTCGCATAAATTTGTCTTTTGTGATTTTTGGTCCCTATTTAAATTGACTTTTTGATTTTCGAAGTTTTTTTTTATTGAGACGCCACATATAATCTCGAATTGTCTGATAATAAGCAAGGGAAAGTAGAAGAACGCAGATGGCCTCAAAAATCCTATTCAGTTTACAGTTGCCGTGACTAAAATAGTAACGTGTTTATGATTTTTAAAATTTGTAGCTAGGTTTTTGCAGCTTTATCGTCCTATATCACGGAAAATATTCTGAAAAGCTTTTTAGGCACAGGTCGAGGGAAGCAACCGAATAGAAAAACTAAACTAACTGTCCATGTGTCCATCCATCCTTCAAATGAGGTGTGATAAAACTTCTGGTTGGCATAAAGACAGCCATAAACTGAGTTGTTTTTTTAGTCGTTGGCACTCTAGAATCTCCCCTTACTACCATTCGTTAAGCAGGTCACCATCGTACAGACTTCGAGTCACAATAAAATAGGTCTATGTTAATAGGTACTATTGAGATTTAACAAGTAGATTTTACGAAGTGGAACCCCATTGTTGTTCAAGCACCTTGCTCGGGTGACTCGAGTAATCCGAGCAGCCTTCGGTACTAAATCTATTTATTCTTATACGAAATACTTATTAAATCTTTCGATATTAAAGGATTTTGCAATTCGAACCCAGATTTCACGAAATTCATGAGGTGTATTGGAATGGAAACATTGAATTTTTCATGGATTTTATATGAGTATTAAGTTTATTCTATATTAAAATAGATCATATAATTTAAATAAAACGCTAACAAAATTATTAATGAATAGTATAAAATAAATTATCGAGTACATATTTTTGTAGGCAAATTTAATTTAAACTGAAAGATGAAACTTTTTTCTTGTTAAAGATTTTTAATTTATGTCTGACACTAAAAAGTTGTAGATTGTAGTCTCCTAAGGAGCCAGCTTCAATGCCTCCCGAACAACTTAAATATTAAAAGACCCTGCCCTCCCTCTCACATTATTGTATTCTTTTTCTCTCATATCTAATTACAACTTTGACTATTCAAACAACATAAAGACTGTTATATTTTGTCAGTATTATTTGGTATTTTTTAATTTATTGAATTCTACGTGTAAAGATTTACATACGTATGAACATGTATTTACATACAGTCTATTGCAATATTTTTAAATACTTACGAGTATAAAATCGTCTTAGATTTTTCTCGAACATTGAAAAATAAATTAAACAAATTTTATGCGGCTTACTATCGCGTTTATTTTTGGTTATTGATTGTACAATTTTTTATTCCGAAGTTTTGAGAGCTTTGCAGCCATCGTAGTGACAGTCACGGAAAAAAAATGTACAATTGTACCAAAACGCGAGTAAGCCGCATAAAATTTGTTTAACTTACGAGTATATTTATTACAATCGTGGAATAAGATGCGAAATAAAACTAAATTGTAAAATCTTGAAAGCAACCAAACCAATAATCCTTAAAGCCAAATAAATTGTCGTTAGATCAAAGCCGTCGTTACGCCGAGATAAGTTAATTCCGCTATCATTAAACATCTAAAAGGGTCGATAAAATGGACCAAGCAACGTTTCGTCGCATTATTGAATTGATTTATTCCGTATCATGACGACCACAAATCCTTTTATTTGATGTCAAAGTGCGTCCATCTATCCATTCGGCCGACGTCCCTCGGGCCCATATCTTTGCCACAAAGATCTTTCGTACTATTAGGATATATCACAGGAAGGGAGACTGCCAAAAGGCATTATTATACCGCTCAATCTATACTCTGATATTATTGAGATATTTCCGTCTTCAATTAATATACTCGTATGATTGACCAATTTGTGTTAGTTTTATAAAAAAATGTATTTATAAATTCTGATACAAACAAACAAATAATATATGTTAAACAATAACAATGAAATGTATTCAGACAAAGAACACTGCTAACGGCAATGGCGACGTAAAAACAACAATTTTAAAGAATCTTAGTTGAAACAAGAAGATCTTAATTGTCGAGGGAAGCCGTTGCAGAACTGGCAATATTACGAGTAGGAAGTACAATATATTACAATTTGCGGAGAGTTGGAGCAGCTCGCGTAATTAATATCAAGTTTGTGGTGAATTTATGACGCCGTAGCCACCTTACTGTACTTCATTTAACTTTAGTCTTTATTTATATTTGCTTAGAGCTCATTATGATTGATGTTCACATTGCGTTATTTACAAGTAATTTATTTAGAGTTGAGAAATCGAAACAAAGAGGATATAGGTTTTTTCATGGACACATTTTTAGTTGCACTTAATTGATCATAATATACTATTTTCTTGTACAGTTGGATAGGTCAAAAAATATAGCAAATATTGTTTAACGACAGTTCTGATGAACGACTGTTCTGATGAACGACTGTTCATCTATTTTACTGCCTATGTATTTGAAATTTCTACTGAAATAGGTAGAGACAATTGAGCACCATGATTTTGACTAAACTCTCTCGCTTCCTTCGCATCCACAATTTTTTTTCTTGCAATTTCTCTAATGCTAAAATTGAATGGTTCAGAATTTTTATTTCAAATTTAAAAGGAACATGAACGTGAATTTGTTTCAAGTTCTGATTGTAAGTGACTATACGTATCTTCCCTCGTTCCAGAGAAAAGTTTATCCAATCACAAAAATTCAATTTGTCAAGTAGAAACATTAGGTAGGTTGTCAACGGAATTAAAGCTAAAACATTTTTTTGTTTTCCGCCCAACTTTCTAAATACAACATCAAGTACATCTCCAGATCGACTCTAATAAGGTTAACAAACATTTTATTTTAAGAATACAAGAAGCTAATAAGTAATTTATAAAGAAAATAATATATTTTTTTATTGTGTCTCGACATATGACAGCACCCCGCTGGATGTTAAGCCGAAGTGTGGTCCATGAATAAATGTCACTGCTAATACAATTCAATAACTGTGAGTAGCAATCACATCCACTATGCCGGCCTAGATGGAACCGGCAACTTACAAGCTGATCCCGAAACGTGATCTCTTGAATATATTTTTCTTTTATTTTATTCTAAATTAAATTTATAATCTAGCTACACTTTAATAATGTTAGAATTATGACCTAACATTAAAAGTTAGTTTTTAAACCTTGTTCAACACGTACCTCGAACTGAAGAGTTTAGCGTGAAATGTCTTCTTAGCAAAATGAGCTGAAAAACTTGAAATCTTCACGCAATAATGTCTGTCTTATAACGTAATCAAATTGCCAGTTCAGTTTGAGCGAAAGGCGAAGAAAATTTTCATTTAGTCAATTAACATTTCATGATATACATTTTACGGTCTTTTCAAGATTTTATACAGATATTGCCGTTTAATTTTGCCAAAATTAAATTACTTTTCAAATGGAGAACAGTTTCAAATGTTATTTTATTGTTATAATTCTTTATAACAACATTTGAATATTTAACTTTCATGTCAAAGCTAACTAATTTCTTAATTACGTATATAATAATATATCTTTTCCTTGTTACAGCTGATAAAGTACCACCAGGGTTTCCCACCATCACACCGCCCCCAACAACTATGGTCGTCGAAGTAGGTCATACAGCAACGTTACCCTGTGCTGCTACCGGCACACCAACTCCAAATATACGATGGCTATGGAACTCCTTACCTCTGGATGTGGCTTCCAATCCAAGATATGCGCTGCTCAACGACAAAATGCATGGTAAGTTTTTAAACCAGCTTCAAAATTCGGAGTAATTTTATATCAATCCTTTTCTAAATAATTTTATTTATAATTGCTTTAAAGAGATTATTATCTTGAGTTAAGAAATTAATAGAAGTTTCAGGTAAAATGACAATTTAAATCCGACTTTTCAGAATTCCTTAGAAGTCAAAACTTTAAATTATTCCCAAATTACTGATAGATTTGTTTAGAAGTGTAGTACTCCAAATGAAAATGGCGTCAGATAGATCATTAATTGTAAATATATTTGTACTCACAGCACACTTGCTTATCTTATTGTTTCGGCAGACTCTGATTTTGAAATAAATATGAACGAGAAATAATGATTTCCCCGTGGAAACTGCAGATATATATCTGTTCAATCTTGTTTTGTTTGGTGTATAAAGGGGCTTAATTATGATGTTTGAATATGGGTTTTAGCTCCTCTTCGATTATAGAATCTTGGGGCTTACGTATTTCTTCGCCACTTACTTCGTCATACCTTCCGTTCCTACCACTTTTTTTTATTCCCATGATACCACAAGTATCTCTGTCGACCGAATCAGCTGTCGAACTAAAAGGTTCCGCGCCTCGTTTTTTGATAGAACAATCCACAAGTGGAATGCCTTATTAGCTTATGTGTTCTTCCAATCCTATAACCTTGGATCCTTCAAGCGAACTGTGAAGAATACCTTTCATTCGATGATCATTTCATTCATTCATACCTTTCATAGATACGATGACTGAGGCAACCGTAAGTTTTTCAAATAGTCTGTAGATACCAGTTATTCATTGGGTGTGGTGTGGAGTAGTAATTTCAAATGAACCTTTTCTACCTCCAGTACTTTTTATAGTACTTTTTTACAACGGAATAGTTTTTCATTCCAATCTCTGTGGCCAGTGTAAATCTACTATTTAGCTCGTAAAAAATGTAACGTTAAACCGCGCCATAAACTGATGAATGTACGCGCGTGGACGCAAGGCCGCAAGTGGGATTACCCATGTAGCACTTTCATTTAGCAGGATTTTACGCGAGCGAGGCGAAATGGCTTAACTTGTCATCGCGATGCTTCCCATTGTTTCGGCTTTGCAAGAATTGTAGACGTTCAACAAATCCATGTACTTTAATTTAGACTATTACGTTTTAACTCTATTGGTGTTCGTTCAAACAAAATCCTGGATTATGCTCTTCTTGTCACCATTTTTTTCTTTCTTTTGTTAGTCTATTTTTGTTTTAGAGGCGTTACATTTTGTCGTTGTGTTAGTTAAAGAACTAGTAAATTAATAATTAAGTTCATGACTATAAATAACTTTTTTTGTTTAATTAAGATATAATCTTTGCCTTTCACTGCGTGGCCCTAAGGCTGACTGGAAGACAAAGCCATTTGGATTTTAGTCCGCCTTGTTTACACTATCAGAGACAACGGAGTGCCACTTGTCACGATCCTGACACATTCTCTTCACACAAGCTCTACGAATGAATAAATAAATTAATAAAAATTCACTGTACAAAACTACACAAACATTTAATATGTGATTTATGTGAAGGTTCTATAATATATTACAAGTAATATGCTATTACCTTATGAACCCACCTTTGAGGCGGAAACTTAGAGGCGCCTATCCCTTTGTGTGTTATGAGATAAACTTCGCAAGCAAGTAGAGCAAATCTCTGCTTTGGAGGATTAATCAAATTATAGTTTAACATTAAACCTGATACTCATTTACACTACCAACTTATCAACACGAAGTAGGTGCGTAACATGCGATGACCTTTCTCATCCCACGACAGTACTGCCAGATTTTACAAACTTTTATACTCAATATTATACTATTTATTATAAATAATAGTTTATTATAATTCAGATTCTGTATGAAAAGAATTGTGGATGTGAAGGAAGCAAGGGAGTTGTGTAAGGATCGCGGTAAGTGGCGCTCCATTGTCTCTGCCTATCCCCGTGGGAAAAAGGCTTGACAATTTGATTGATTGATAAATTAAATTGTTTTTTTTTTAATTATTTATTTACATTTTTATACTAAGCTTAGTATCTATTTTGCCGGCCCAGTGGAAACCGGCAACTTACAGCGCGGCTAAGTTACTTTTCAGAGTCGCAATCACAATCTAAATACGACTTATATAGTTTCATATCTTTGAAATGTGTACTTTTATTGCCCATCGTCTATGACTTTTAGTACTCCATTTATATAGAGCAACGGAGAGAATGATGGAAAGTCAACGCCCCAGGAAAGTGATGTTAGGTAATCGCAGTTGCTTAGTATTGCAATGGTACCTCATATTCTAGGTTTGCAATAGTGACTTTGCTGTTATTTAATTGCAGTAGCAGTCACCTTTTATTTGTCGATGTAACAATTAAGAAAAATGCAATATTATACGCCGTGGGTGTTTTCTTACATACATTATTAAAAATTATGAATTTTAATTGAATTTATTATAATTTAATTGAATTTTAATTTAATTTATTTATGAACTTTTAATTGCTTTCTTGACTTTATTGTTAACTATTTTGACATTGTATTAGTTATTAATTTAAGCTAGGTTGTAAATTAATAACTAATACAAGCAAGCAATAACAAGCTTAACCATAGAGCTTGTATGAAGAGAATTGTGAATGTGAAGGAAGCGAGGGAGTTGTGTCAGGATCGTGGCAAATGGCGCTCCATTTTCTCTGTCTATCCCTGTGGGAAGAAGGCGTGACAGTTTGTTTATTTTTTTATTTATTTAAAAAATATTTTGTCATCAACATTATTACTTTAATAAATTTGTTATTTATAATTTGTATGCCTTTTAGGCGCAACATAGCGACCCTATTTTTATCTACCATCCCTAATGTAGTTGTAACCTATGTTTGACAAATAATTAATTTTAATTCTATCTTCCAACGTGCTAGGCTGTGTGAATTCCGTAAGACTACGGCAAATTCTGGCATATCAATCGCATAGATCCCACAAGGTCACGAGTTCACGACTTACCACCTTTAACTTGCTCCGTGATAATCGCGAAAATGTGCGCCCATAATAATACTGCGGTCACGTTCGTGGAGAGGCGAAACAAAAAAGAAGTTAATAATAAAAGGTTAGGCGTTCGCATGGATTTAGTGGCATTATGGCGATACAGACGCGCCACGGACACGTTATTTAATATTACTGCCTTCGCCATGTTTCTTCTCCTTTAGTAATATCTTATACAATTGGCTAATTTTTTTTATTGTGGGGTGTGCGGCCCATGAATGGATGCTATTCAATTCATCACTGCTACTACAATTCAATAAATGTAAGTAGTAGTCACATCCACTACGCCGGCCTAGTTGGAACCGGCAACTTACAAGCTGATTCTGAAACGCGACTAAATCACTAAATCACTTCGTGGTCTGTAATAATTTTGCTTTTCCATTTGAGAGAATGGTAGGCAGTGTACACTTACAAGTATACACACCGTGAAGTGATTTGGTCGCGTTTCGGGATCAGCTTGTAAGTTGCCGGTTTCAACTAGGCCGGCATAATGGATGTGATTGCTACTTACAGTTATTGAATTGTAGTAGCAGTGACATCCATTCATGGACCACACTCCAGCTTAACATCAAGCGGGGTGCTGTCATATGTCGAGTCACAATAAAAAAAATCGCGAGATATATTCATTTGGATTGTTATCGATTGTGTTAGACTGATTATTTGCTCAAGCTCTTATTTGACTTGGATCATTGACGTGGCTAATTATGATAAAAGACCATGAGAATGATAAAATAATTTCATCATAGATATTTCTGTATTGAGTAAAGCTCAAATACCAGATAGCAGCTCTTAATATTGTTTTTTTTTTTTAAGACGCGACTACTGAACTCGAGTTGTTGATGGGTAATTACAGGGGAGGTCCAAGACTATAAAAATCGATTCAGTTTTCGGTTACCTCAGTACAGAAATCTGTTTCAACAAATATAAGTAAAGATTTTAATATTACTCATATGGTAATTAAGCCGTCATAATTTGTTTGATATTGTAGATTCATATTATAATGACTATATAATAGTTATAAATAACTTTTTGCATAATCGACATTAAAAATTGTCTATACTTTATCAATCAAATTGTCATGCCTTTTTCCACAGGGATAGGCAGAGACAATGGAGCGCCACTTGCCACGATCCTGACACAACTCCATCGCTTCTTTCACATTCACAATTCTTTTCATACAAGCTTTATATCAGGCCAAAAACTGTGGTTGATGGAAAACCCTGAGAGATCAAGCTTTGGCGGAGTCCATGATATTAATCGAGGTTATCGTAGAGAAGTTTATGTATAATCACAGAACATACTATAATATTTCAAATAAAGATGAGTGCATTATTTAGGTTTCAACACAATCAATTATTTCTACAAATCATTTAAACTCTAATGTCTCTTTTATTATACAGAATGGTTCTCAATACGCTACGAAAACAAAGGTGGGGTACAATTAATAGCCTTGGCACTCTTGGACCTTCATCATGCTTACCACCAGGCAGGTCGATGTTAGATGTTAGGTCACATTAAAAAACAATCTATATGTTTCAAAGTTGGTTGCGCAAAGTTCACATGTCTAGCACAAAGTTTTTGAACATAGATAAGGTCGAATAACATGTTTTTCTAAGAGCCAAAAGTAAGCTAAAAGTAAATTGGTATAAGTAAGATAAAGTTTGCTAACTCCGTCCCATATTTAGCGTTCGTGGAATCACGTGTCGTACATCGATAATACTGAAAACATGTGGGTCGTATCTAAGTATATGGTAGGGGCAATTTTTTTACATAATCACCTATGTTTGTCACCGCCAAGGCCGTGGCAAGCCCACTCTGAACTAATAAATGGAAGCACTGAGTCATGACAATTAACTGTTTAATTTATAAATTGAACAATTTAAGTCGAATAAATTTTATGAAATCCACAAAATGTTGTAATAATTTAGGTAGGCTGTCTTCTTTGTAATTGTGTGTTTGTTCATTTTAATTGCTCACATTTATATACATTGTAACCCAGAAAATTGTATTTATATTTATTTATAGTAAAAATAAAAGAATATTAAATACAAAAAAAAAGTAAAACAATAACATGCCGTGTTTTTTAAAGACGTATTAGTTTTATTATTTGGCAACCGTATACTTGCAATGTCTATGGGACAAACTTCTCTTAAAGACTAACACAATAATGTTCTGCTTATTAAACTCTAATATGAGTCTTTTTTTTAATGTGACTCGACATATCACAGCACCCTGCTTGATGTTAAGCCCAGAGTGTGATCCATTGTCACTGCCACTACAATTCAATAATTGTAAGTAGCAATCACATCCACTATGCCGGCAAAAAGTCTTTCATAGATTTCATATCTTTGATACTCATATCAAAGATATCTAAAAATATTCAAATATTCCGCAAGATTTTGACAGATTGTCGGCAATCCGCCTAGTGTAATAAGCAACAGTCATATTACTTTACCAAAACGTTCTACATTACAAAATGGTCTGAATCTTTACACCTAAAAGTCTACGACCCAAAGTCTGTGCAAAACTGTCTGTAACTGTCTGAATTTAAAGTGAAATCATAAAGTGGTTGTTTTGTGTTTATAATGTGTACTGTTATCAATATTTGTTAATGTAATTACGTATATGTTCCAAGTTAGCACTATTGTCCGAAGCTTTACTATCAGTTTGGGTAATCCCGGTCGCAGTACTTTGGGATCCCCTTTAGTTGCCCTTTTTGTGAACCAAAATCCGAAATCAGCCGGCCTGATCTTTAACTGCTGCTTTATATACAGGCAGGTAATGCCCGGTTGTGTATCTATTTTGTTGTACATATTGTATGTGTACAAAGTCTATATGAAGTTTAGACAAAACACCTTAAGAAATATTAATCTATTCCAAAGCTAGTTTTATTATGTATATCTGGTAACACGCGACGCGGACCCAGTTGGAAGAAATACACGGTATAAAGTTTTTTTAATTGTGACTCGACATTTGACAGGACCTCGCTTGATGTTATGCTGGAGTTTGGTCCATGAATAGATGTCATTACTACAACAATTGAGAAATTTCGACCTCTTAGTGGTCAGTGAACGAATTGAAGCGTCAGACTCCGGTCTCAGTTAAATAATTATCCAGTTTTCATCGCCTCGAAGAACCGACAACCGATGGGAAAAAAAGATTCTTGAATGGAGACCACGAACCGGAAGATGTAGCGTTTGTAGGCCTTCCACTCGGTGGACTGACGACATGATAAAAGAATAACCGGTGGATACAACTGACATCTTGTCGTTCGGAATGGCGTTTTAAGGGGGAGACCTATGTTCAACAGTGGACGGTCTTCTGGCTGATGATGATGATGTATTTTTATTACTAACTTATACCGTTTATTTATTTATTTATTTAAAACTTTATGCACAATGTACAAAGGCGGACTTAATGCCGCTAGGCATTCTTACTAGCCTACCTTAGGAACAATTTAACGCACTTTTTGTATGAGGTAGGTGAAAATAAAAAATAAAAAAAATAAAATTAATCTGATTCTAACTAATTATAATTTATTTTGAAATATAAATGATTCATATATAAATTAGCTTTCTAAAACAAACGCAATTTCCCATTCCGTTGGTAGGAATTTGGTAGGAAATTAATAAATCTTGTAGAGCGGCCATTATTCAACACTTCTCACACAAGTGGCGTCTTTGTAAAATCCATATTCATGCCTCACTCCTAAATACGTCTCCTGCACAACTGACCATTTTGAACTCTAAATTGCTCTCTGAAGTATAATAAAAATGCTCCAAGTCGTCCCTGTTCCAAGTTTTGGGAACATTACGCCACCCCCCACCGTTATAAGTCGCGGCGACAGACTATGTTAATTGTTTCAATTTTAATGCCATTATGCATTTGAGAAGAGGTGAGAAGTAATTTAAATTCAGTTATGGCAAGACCGCAAGCGACTTTAGAGGGTCTTTTAATCTCATTAATTTTAATGTATTCTAGAGGATTAATTCCCCACGGTTGAGTCCGATATTTCATGGTACAATGGATGTTCGCGGCCTGACCCGCGGTTTATACTCTAACGCACAAAAGAATACATACTAGCTATACCATAATCATCATCAAATTCACGGTCTAATTTTCACAAAGATACGCAGAGACTATAAAGCGCCACTTTCCACGATTCTAATACAACTATTTTTGATTCCTTCTCACCCATGATTCTCTTATACATGTTCTTTGATTAAGGATATTACAATAAATCATAATGTTTGGATTTCCGGTGAAAAGCTAAATAAGTTTTAAGATATCTTAAGGAACTGAGTAAGTGTATTAGGTACCTAAATTAAGTCGTTAACCCTAAGTATATTAGGTACCTACCTGTCTAGTCCGTTTGTAGTAGTTGCTGTACCTACATTAATTAAACCGTTAGCCTTAATTGTATTAGGTATCAAAAGCTCCAGATCTCCAACTGATATGACTTTGTACATATATGACCATTGATTTAACAATCTACATTATGTTCGTACACACTTCGTACCAATGTGTTACGAAATTGAATCAAAACAATGAACATATCTTTTTACAGTTTGGACCATCCTAAACGAAAAATATCTATCAATCAATTTGTCACGCCTCTTTCTTACGGGGATAGGCAGAGACAATGGAGCGCCACTTACTACGATCCTGACACAACTCCCTCGCTTCCTTTACATCCACAACTTTCCCCATACAAGCTCTACGGTTATGGGCACTAGACAAGCCAGCTAAAAAAAAAAAAAATTAAATTCACGAAATATTGTTTAGTTATTCAAGTATATTAACAAAGACCCAAGTTGATCCTAAACCTTTAACTTTTATTTTATTCAGAAAGTTTGTCGCCACATGTCATGGATGTGGTCCTCCCTGCATAATTTTTGGTTAATTTCACACACTTTGATAGCAGAGCAATCTGTTGCTAGCTGGCATGTTTAACCCAAATCCTTTTGTGAATAATATATTAATTGCCAAAGGACCATACGTAGTAGTTGGTCCAAGTAATTAATATGCATATATAGGTATAATACCAGCGCATGGGAATCGTCTATATAACGATCTATGAATATAATCGCATTGCTATCTATTATTAGAATTGTTTATTATCCTCACATATGGTACGTACATTCGTGTAAATTAGCAAAGGCAAATTCCGTAACAGAACAAAGGCTTCGGGACGGTTTTACGGCAGATCCTTCACACAGAAGCAAGATTAACAACTAAAACTTGGCTGGAGGCAATAACGCGTCGTGTCCGCCCCTCTTCAGACCCCGGCCGCCTCGGCACAGATACACATTCTTGATTGCGACCTACGCCGCCAGATTACGATTCATTTACATACAAATGCGGGGTCCTTCTAACTTTGAATGGGACGGCACCTCGAGTCCGTTGTTTGAGCAAAAAGCTAGGTTTAATTCGAACAACAATAACAGTGCGGCTAGGGGCGTGGTGACGCTCGCCTCGGACCGGATTAACCGCGCCCTCTGCTTCTGACGCGACGCACTTCTTGGTGCCCTGTCGCTGACGAGTTGAAAAATTGACTAACTTACTGAACTCCAGCCCCGCCTTTTGTCACGTCCGAACAACGCATACGAGTATGTCGTTGTGCTAAAGGGTTGCCATTATTTTTGCACAATGCCATCATTATTTATAATATTTGATTGAAATCTCTCCTATGTCATATATTGAATTAAGAATAACATACTGTTAATTACACCGACACGACGCCACATAGAGTAACTTATTTTTACGAATACCGAATTCCGTTTTTTTTATATTTATTTATGCGAATGCCAGATGCAGCGGTGGCTCAACTAAAGTTTATAGTTGCAACTTTCAGGCTAACCTATTTATTTTCACACACGATATAAAGTATTAAAATCCGCACTAAACCAGCTAAATGCAGCTTTCAACCACGCACTGGCCTCGTATAAATACTAATATTTATGTATTTTTCAAACAGCTTAAGCTATTGTTGCCTATTTATTGCACTTATACATATAATTAATGCTGGTAATATTTTTCCACCGTGTTAGGACATTAAGGAGTGTATAAATAGCGCGTTTCCTGTCCTTAACGATGGACCCGGGGGTGATCATTAAAAGGTTTGATGACAGACTTAATATAAAGTATATTTATAGTGGTACTATTTACTTTCTCGCCATTTCCTCTTGAACGCAAGTAAGATTAAACGTCTTTGAGGTGATAAAGCCTCAAGTCGTCGCCGCAATTCTCTACGACTTTTATGAATCGCGCTTATTTTTCTTTTAATTACGAGCCCCCGTCGACGACGTCGGAACAGTTTGTCTTCTAGATTGTGTTTTTCCTTTTAATTTCATAGAAGAGTGACCCCATTTCGGATGGTAAGGTAAAGAATAGCGTCTTGTGAATGCTCACGGTAGATGAATTATAATTTAATTTATATATAATGTTTGTTATTGTTATTCTTTTTTAATTAATTAGACAAAAAGCTTTTAAAGTTTTGACTGTTTCTGTTAATTATGCTTGGAAATTTTAAACAAATAAACTTGGTGTACCCTTGATCTAAAACCTAAAACTAACCTTAAATCTTTTGCTCGTAGATTTTTTTTTAACATAAATATTAAAGAGTTAGTAAAATGAATTGGAAATCATTTATATAAAAAGACGATGTGCACAATAATAATTATTTGTTAGATGTTGGTAATCATTTAGGTAAGGCTTCGTGTGAATCAGTAAAATCGAGTGACAATCTATAAGGAAATAATATAACTAGGTCGTCCAAAAATAATTTCTTCAGAGGCTCGTAAGAAAATAATGTTAGAAATTGTCATTGTGTGGTCCCAAAAGGAAGTGGTGTAATATTTATAACATTATGTGAACAAAGAGTATATGTACGAGGACATATGTTTTCTTACAAGACTTTTCAGCTTCTTGAGACTTTTGGTAAAATCCCCTGAAATAGTCACGTAATAGCAATTCTTGGTGTCGCAATTGCCGTTACCTTTCGCCGGTGAACATAACACATGGATAAAGCTGCTCTCCGTTTAAAGTTATCCTTCATGTTCATATAAGGAATGCTTGGATGGTTTGGGCGCATGGAAAGGATGGGCAAAGGTAGATTGACGAAAATAATTTATTAATCTCATGTCTATGGATGCGTTAAACGGGACAGGTCCTGGAGGGTGTTTGCAGACCAAATCAGAGACATCCTCAAGAAAAGAAAACTAGGTTGCCTAGTGCCTATAACAATAGAGCTTGTATGAAGAGATTTGTAAATGTGAAGGAAGCGAGGGAGTTGTGTCAGGATCGTAGCAAGTGGCGCTCCATTGTCTCTGTCTATCCCTGTGGGAAAAAGGCGTGACAATTTGATTGATTGATATTAAATTAATAGCCTATGCTCAGTTTTTTAGTATTTATATCGTGGTCTGGAGTTTTTCGTTGGTCAATATTTAATGTTTAGTTATGTTTAGAATCAAAGGCAGCCCTTAGTTTTAAACCCTGTGGTCCCAACACGTAGGCTTGGTGTAGTTTTTTTTGATTACCACATTTGTTCTCAGATTTTAATGCTAAAACTGTTATTTTAACATAGTACTTTATTTGATTTGTTCAAGC
Organism: Tinea trinotella; assembly: GCA_905220615.1. Classification (NCBI taxonomy): domain Eukaryota; kingdom Metazoa; phylum Arthropoda; class Insecta; order Lepidoptera; family Tineidae; genus Tinea; species Tinea trinotella. The sequence continues at coordinate 10,546,005 of HG992317.1, read as the reverse complement.
AGTTTTTTAGCAGTATATTTCAAGCAGTTTTAGTTATTTTTTCATCGTTTCGCCAGATGTTATGCTGGATTGCGGCTAATGAACGAAGGCAACTGCTACTAAAGTAATATTATTGCGAATAGTAGTCGAATCCACCATGTCAGCCTATTCGGAACCAGCAACATTTAAGCTGATTCTTCCCGTTACTTTTCAGTCTATACACTTAAAAGTAGTGGTACTGCCCCAGATCAGCAGACTATGCAAATGACCATTAACTATCTGCCTACCACTTTTTTTATCATAGAATTTAGTATGAACATGTTTTCAAAATGTTGTCTGTTAAGGCAACCGTAAAAGAAACCATGACCACAAATTATAATATTGCTATGGTTTTAATATCCCGAAAAATGTCAACGTGAAAAGGGGAATTCTCTTGGGCGTATCTACGTGATGGGCCTTTAATACATGTGCTTATAACTAGGGCCATGTTATTGCCAAACTTTCATCTCTGTCTTTGATGCTCAAACTGTTATATCCCCTAAATTATACTGACAAGTTTGATTTAGGGTCGAGCGTAACACTTTTTATGCTTTAATACAGTTTCTCTTTTTAGCTTACTTGTTTTAAAAAAATATATTTGATTTTAGGATAGATTATTTTCTTTTGAATAAGCTAATGTTTGTTTAAGATTTTCAGCTATACGTTTCGATCAATACTTTTAAGTTTTACAGTTGAAATTAAATTGTAAAAAAATATGCGAGCTTTAGGCAAAATGATCTTCATATTAATACTGGACTCAAATTACAATTTGTTACCGCAGCAGTAAAATTGAATGTAATAAATTTGGCGAGGCCTCTTTGCCCGTTTATTATTTTCGTCTTTTTTCTATGTCGTGTTTGGCTTTTTCTCGGTTTTTATTAAAACTACATCAGTGCGAACATTCGTCGACTATCTTTCATAGTAATTACATTTTTCTTATAGAAACACAGCTATTTTATTTTGTGTGTTTTATTATTTATTACCTTACCGTGTATTGCTTGGAAATATAGGCCCTTAATATTCTGTGTTGTTTTACTATACAAAAAGTGAATGTTATACACAATTTATTATTGTACATTTTGTATATTGTTATATTCCGTTAACAAAATTAATGAACGTACGTTCCTTGTATTTTGACGTTATTATTAAGTTTTTGGGTCCAATGTGCTTGAATATTTTATCTATGTATTTATGTTGTAAGCCATAAATTGAATAATAAATTTAATAATAAGTATTCAGTTGAGTTCCATTATGTAATAATTAATGTAGCTCTGTGAGAATCCCGTGGCTTGATTCAGTGCCGTCCTGGGTGGCCTAGCACTGCCTTACAACGCACTATCTTTTACTACTAGTAGCTAGTTTATAACGCTATAAATTTCACCATGCACCCCTGCACGGAACCTCTGCATAATTAAAATTTCTAACATCCACTGTTTCCCGTTAGACTTAAATTATAATTTGTTAGCAATTGTACATCTTTAGTTTATGTTATGAGCTAGTTGGTTTTGAATGCGAACAGTGCGCTGCAATGAATGATTAAAACATGATCTTTTGTGTCCACGTCCAAGATGAAACTAATACAAAATAAGATTTTTATTCCTTCCATTATATTTGGACTAAACTTATATATTTAATCCAAATTCTAGATTCAGGCAATGCAATCTTAGTTCAAGTCAGGGGGACTGAAAATATTACCCGGGTTCAATTCTCGGCTCTAGACCAATGTGCAATATATTAAATGTATAAGTAAATTTTATTATTAGGATCTAGAATCAGAATTTGCGAAAACAAATAAAAATATTCCTGTGCAAAAAAGACGTAATTTGATTTTGCTTTTGAATTTTTTTCTTGAAACGAAAGGTTTGTATTTAAAAACAAAATTTGTATAATATAGTAGTAGAGGTAATATAATAACATCGGCGTAGTCCCCTAAGGTGAAGAAGGTTTATGTAAATAAAAAAGTATCAAAACTTTGAGGGTTCTTGCGATTTGTAATGTAAAAAGTTTGAAGGTCTATTTTCGATGATATTGAACTTGTTCCAGTTAGAATATTGTGCTTCATACATTTTTGGATACTGGTACTTTTTTTGTACATAATTAGAGTACTATTAGTTTGTGTTAAAAGTGTACGAGATACTATAACTGTATTATTATAATATATGTTATAATATAGCGATATAGAGCAATGAATTAAACAAACTTTATGTGGCTTACTATCGCGTTTATTTTTGGTTATAGATTTTACATTAATTTTTATTATGCCGACGAGAGCACTGTTGCCATCGTGGTCACAGAGACGCCGTTCATGGACGCGATATTAAGGCATAAAATTTGTTTAATTCATTAATCAATGCTCGCGCAAAATCTAGTAAGATTCTATATATAGAGCAATTTGCCGTGTCAGCAAATTGCTCTATATATAGAATTTTCTTAGATTTTGCGCGAACATTGATTAATGAATTAACGATTGTAGAAACAACTCGATCGCTTTCGGGATGACTTTCCGGTTTCGTTCCACCTAGCATGGCATAGTTGCGACTGCCACTTGTGGTTATTTAACAGTAGTAGCAGTCGCCGCCATTTATGGACCGCACTCTAGCTTAACATCAGGCGGCGTGTTGTTATACATGTTTAAGTACGAATATTTGTGTTTCATCATCATTAAAATTCTGTTTTTTTTTCTGTTTAAGGTACACTCCAAATTGTTAAAAGTGAACAGGAAGACCATGGCAAATTCGAATGTGTTGCCGAGAACTCCATCGGGACCGAATATGGGAAACCCACGTCTTTATATGTCAAAGGTAAGTTGTTACATTTTGGAAGCTTCGTGCGTAGGACGTCCACCCACAAGATCGACTGACGATCTCAATAAGTGGCTGGAAACCGTAGGTAGGTTATCTGTCGATCCGGCATTGACTGAAACTTGCATGTATACAGACCGTGAAGTGCATTTCGGGATCAGGCCGGTATAGTGGATGTAACTGCTTCTTCCAGTTACTCAACTGTAGTAGCAGTCGCCTCCATTCATGGACCGCACTTAAGCTGAGAGCTGTCATAAGTTTTCAACTAAGCCGGTATAATGTATGTGACTACTTACATCCCATCGTCTGCCTTTGTCTAGCAGGCGATGTCTTAAGGCTAAAATGATGCATTTATTTTATACCTTACATGGGAAAGACTGTCGTGAAGTGAAACGAGCCTAAACTTAGGTAGTTATGGCTTCAGATGACAATCTGTCGTATAAATGTCCTCCGATGAGATTCAACATCGCATTCAAGTACCACATAAAATTCTTTTGGCGGTTGTACCTCTTGAAATATTATATTATTTAAATTTGGGTATAAAACTGAGTAAATTAGTGGATGAGACTGGCATCTTGTCGTTCAGAATGGGGTTCGTTCTAAGGGGGAGCAGTGGACGTCTTTTGGCTGATGGTGATGAATATAAATTTAACCAATCAAATAATTGGTTTTGTTAATTTCTATTTCTATACTAAGCTACCCAAGTGCTTGTACCATAGAGAGATAGGACGACCAAAGAACATATATCAAACATATATTGGTACAGGCAAGTGGTTTTAAACTCGTGCTCTCGGTTTGCGTGACCATTACAGCACGGTCGCCTTAATCACACACTTGGATCAAAGAGTTTTGCTTTCGGTGATTGAAATGTTTGTTTTTGGTTTACGATTTCGAAACCACTTACAAGACGTCTGATAGGACTTCCATTAGGTTTGTATTGACTTTTGTCAAAAAATAGATCTAAAGTATGAAATTCACCTCAATAAAATGAGGTGATGAAATATTCACCTAAATAGAAATAGCGAGTGTTTGTCAATTTGACAATTGACTATTTGATCCGTGGTATTAAATTTACATGAAGGGTGCCATCGGCAATCTGAGACCCTAATAAATTAGGGCTCAATGTCGACGCACTAGGGATGTCATCACGCTTTCATATTTTAAAATTAAATTATTAAACTTACTTTAATAATTTTCACATCCTCAATTCTCTTCCTATGAGCTTGTATGAAGAGAACTGAGGATGGATGAGGAGGGAAGCGAGGGAGTTGTGTCAGGATCGTAGCAAGTAGCGCTCCATTGTTATCCCTGTGGGAAAAAGTGTAACAATTCGAATAATTTATTATTATAATTAGCTATGCTTCTTACGTCTCGTTTGGGCCTTGCGTTTGTTTGCGGCTCGACTTAACGACGCGACGTTAAATGAAAAGCGTAACATCCTCCACTGCACGAATTTCAACCGTTATATGTATATATCAGCGGGCAAAGGGAATGAGAGAGAAGAATAATTTCCGTTGGTAGTCCCAGGACAGTCTTGAGTCCGCCTATTATTTTTATTTTCTAAATTTATTATCAATTTTCTTTAAAATCTAATTTATATTGCTTATAAGGTGTTAAAACATTTTTTTTTTCATTAATTTAAACAAAAATGTCCAAATATAACTTCTTTATATTATTAATAATAAAATATATCGTTGCTGCGTACACAACCCTAATTATCGGCGAGTAAGGACCCTTGCCTCATCTGTTGCCACCGCAACAATGTCCTTGGTATCATTAACTTAGGTTTGTGGTAAAGCAGGTGACAGACTCGTTGTGGGTTACAATAATACATGTTATCAGTAATATTATACTTAGATAATGATAGGGTGAGAGTTCGAGGGTAGTTTGCGAAGTTTAATATGGGATCAATGAAATGAATTTACATCTTAAATTTCATACTTAATTGCTACAGAAATAGGCAGAGACGACGGGACGCAACATGCCACCGTCCATGATCCTGCCACAACACTTTTGCTTACTTACATCAAAAGTTCTCTAATCACAATTGTTAAGGCAACTATGGCTTTTATAGGAATTCCATTTTTGATTAAATGATTACACATCTCTTTTTACATTACTTCTCCTTTTTTTTTCAAATTTTTGACATTTCAAAATTGAATAATTAAAATAATTAAAACGATTCGCATAAAAAATCGTAAAAATCTTAGAAAATCATATATGTTTACGTACATTTGTTATTACATAGGTATTCGTAATGGCTGACGACATTAGTTACTGGTATCTCGCATCGCTCAAACGAGTTCACACGATACCATTTACCTACCTTAATGTTGATAAAATATTGTCTACTTCATATTCATGCAATTCACCAAGTTCATATATTTTAAAAGTGACAGAAAGTTGTCTAATGAAAGATGCGACTGCTACGTGCAGTTATATAACTGTAGTAGCAGTCGACTCCATTCATGGACCGCACTCTAGCTTAAAATCAGCCCCACCAAAATTTTCAAAAAATATGTACTTTGATCAAATCGAAGACTTTCTTTACCTACCTATACATTGAACAAACTTAAAAGAAATATCCGCAAAAACGACCTTGTAATACACTTCATTTCGGTTCTATAATGTTGTTAATGAAATGTAATTATACATTGTACATATGTATGTAATGAATAACGTCGAACAAGGAACTCCCCTGTGTGTTTTAGTTGAGTTCTTTGAGGCATCTATGTAATCATCTGAAGCGTTCGAAAACTTAACGGTGGCATATTCTTGGTTTCTTTTGGCGAAATTACTGATCTAAGATGGTAGCGCAGTGAAATAATTTGACTTTAATTTAAGTCGTTTCACAAGACCGCACGTAATACCTACCATATGACTTTTATTTGTTTTATTATAACAGCATAAACACAACTGTCCTGTATCTAATTGCAAGACAACTAATAAAATAACTTGAAGTAGGTAACAAAGTGGTGTGCAGATAATTGGTGGTCCTTTTGGAAAAGGTAGCCGATCCAAGGTAGTACTACTTGTAAATGATGAAGTGTATCAGTTGCGTTTTGGGATCAACTTGAATGTTGCTGGTATTTAACTATAGTAGTTCTTCCACTTGCCTCAAAATGCCTAGTGGAATGGTAGTGGTAAGGGAAGAGCGGTGACGACTAAAAAACCCGATTTAGTATTAGAAGGAAAACATATTCAGTCAAGCCACAATAAAAAAGGAATATATATAGATCCATTCCATATTGGCTACTGAAGACCGTTAAGGATAAATTAATTAACCAGTTAGATAAATATTTTATTAGTCTATTACAACGATATTGTATTTAATTGATATTTAACAGAATAGTGTACCGAATTTACGGTTTATTGAATTAGCCCTTAAGATGTAACGGGCGAAAGACGAGTCTCCCTTTATTTTATTTCTTGTTTCAGATACAATTTTTATCCTTAAAACATAATATGTTTTAAATATTGAATGTAGACATTGTTCTCTCGGAGATGTGGACTCGCATACCAAAGTTCAATTAACGGCCCCACAAAGACCCTAGTGCTTTCCAATGAATCAATTAAAGAAATTGTCACGTCTTATTTCCATAGATAATGGAGCACCGTGCCACCTTCTATGATCCTGAATCCTGACGCAACTCTTGCTTCCTTCACTCCACAAGTATCTTCTTAAGAGCTCTGATTGTTATATGTTTTAGCGTTTATACTAGAAACCTCCCCTTTATTTAATAATGTATTCGATATAATCGGAGAACACTCTTCTGCGTCGCGACGTTCTAATAAACTATATTCATTCATCCCTGGTATGTCGCCACGCCATTAAAAACTCTTTCATTCTCCATACTCACAAGGATAGGACGGCAAAAGAGCAAAGCGACTAAAGGCTGTCAAATGCCTCGATACAACTTTTTAGCTAACATTGTTATAAGCAATACGAATCCTGTTTTCATGGGATTCCAATACTATGAGTGGAACTAATAAGCCAGTACATTGAGAACAATTCTTTCCAAGATAAAGTTAAACTACAATAAATTATTCCTCTTAATAAATCAGCAAATATAACTAAAGTAAACATTCAACTATCCAAGTTAAATGTGATTAGTCGTTATCGCGAGGACACAACTGTTTAGCAGTGATTAATTCATCAATATTAACTATTCAAAAGCGACTTGTTTACGAACTAAACTTGAAATTGATTTGAACTGAGAAGCTCATGTCACAAAGTTTCAAATAACAACTATCAATAATATTGATTATAAGTTTTAAACCACTGTAATAGGCGGATAACAAAGTTAACTAAAACTCGTTTCGAATCACTTATTATATGTCAGTCTATTCCACTACAAATTGAATTATAGCTGTGATTTCGTTGGATTAATATTATTTATTACAGACAACTATTAGTTCTTATACATTTCAGTCCATGACCCAATTTTCTTAATACATTACGACGACGAAAAAGCAATGAACTTACGTCGCGGTGATGACCAGTTGTAACCAGATGTTCTAATTTTTGGTCAAGTTGTGATAGATAGGGTCAAAGTTACATTTTGTAATGTTATAATCATCTATAGACATAACGAGACTGTGTTATTTAATAATAACTTATTGACAAGACCAGAATTAATGTGTTGTCAAGTTATGACATGCTGGGAAAGAGGATTATATTATATTCCTGTCTCGTTGCATTAGTGACGTACCTTATTACCTGAGTACGCATTTGATCCCGTTAATAGTTTACCTTTTGCTCTCGTACCTCTATTCACACAATTGACATTTGTCACGATTCTAATTCTACGAGTACGTCAAAGTACAATGCGGATATCAACATGACTACGTATTTTCTTATATTGGTTCTAAATTATTTGTCAGTTTCGTGTGCAATAATAAGAGCTTATAAGAGTATCAGTTCCGTGTACATTACCAAAGAAAGGGTTAGTATACAATCTTCCCTTTAATGTTATTGGCGGGATATTTCTTTGTGAACCTGTGTCAATGTCAGTGCTCTCGACAAACGACATTCCTTTTTACGTAAATGCTTCAAGAGTTTTTGCCTCTTTAACCTGCTTCAATAATACTTTTTCCTAGTTAAGTATTTCGAGTGTATTCTGCTGGTTTTAGTAGGATTTATGGGTAAATGTTCCAATCTACGATAATTTTATTTTTCTCGTTTTCGGTTTTACTGACAGAGATAGTATATTATATAATAGTTAATGAACAATGTGATTTATATCTATACCTAATTTATTCACAACATTTCGCACGAGCCGACCGTGGTGTTATGGTTGTGGAATGGCGTCGCAATCCAAAATATAATGTACTTTGGTTGTCCTGTTTCTATGATACAAGTTAAGTAACTTACTATACTAAATGTAAAAAATGCGTAATATTCTAATTCAGTAATAATTAAGGCGACCGTGGTGTAGTGGCAGTGCAATGGTTACGCAAACCGACGATTCAAAACCACTCACCGCTACCAATGTATCTTTGATATATATACCACATATATATTTTCACGAGTATGTGAGAATGTAGAGGATAATGCTATCCTATCCCTGAGGAAGTAAAATAGTCGCTACTTTTTAGTGTTTTAAAATAAGTTTTTGGAGTTAATACAATTTGTTAGGGTAGTAGAGGCGTTTCGTGTCTGCACAAGTTTCTTTGTGAGTTTACAAGAGTAACCCCACTTAGCCCTAAACTTTGCGTCGTCAACATGCATCGCCTTCCACAACTTGAGTTAGTATACTCTTTGGAGTGTATTTCGTTTTAATGTACTCGTAACACTCCTAGTTTATGTAAGTACTATGACTAATAATGTTCCTATATAAATCAAGTTCACGCCATTATTCTTGCGAAATTACTTATAATAGATCGTTGTTCGTGATCTCGACTTGCCTTGCCTCGACCAAAGCAAAGGGTTGGACACTGCCGACACGACAGAAAAAATGAATGTGAGAGTACGGCTCCCCCGGTCGTGATAATATCGGCCTGAGATACTTTTTCACACCTCTCTCGCATAGATTAATGATTGGTCTTCGCATCAGTCTTAGCGCGCGCGTAAAGCACTATTAATCTAAGAGTCCAAAGATATACTCGTAGGATAGGAAGACATAATAATATTATTAAATATATATTTTAATTATTTCTTAGGTTTATTATCATCACCATTTTATTGCTTAGTTTTAAATTAATTAATTAATTGAACAAACAAACAGCTTACCATCGCTTTTCGGAATAAAAAGTTTCGTGAGCTTTGCAGCCATCGTGGTATGAACAGACTGGATTTACTGGTATGCAATGATATTATGCTGGACCCAAATAACTTCATTCATGATTGGTGGCAGTAATATATTTTTGTTCCTTATTAAAACGTTTAATGCGACACGTCCAAACTTAATATTGTTGAGGGTCTCTCGTACAAAAAAAATGCACAACAATAGACCACTTTGTATTCTGTTGTGAACGTGTATTAATGCGGGTTACACCATCTGAGTCCTTTACTAAAAAGTGTTGGACGTCCGTCCGTCTTGCACGGCTCACCTTAATTAAAAAGAAGGATCCAAATGTCACCCGTCACACCCTGTCTTATAGATGCGTTTACACTTTTCAAGTTGGTATGTTGGTTTCAGATCAGGTAGTTCAAGTCGGTAGTAGTTTAAGATTTCCCAGTACACTGTAGAGTATAATTGTAGAGTCCTAATCATGTGAGATTAATACACGCCCAGCTACTCGTATATCGTTCCTTAAGTTACTATAGTGTCGAATAATCCATGTATTGTCAAAACACATATTATATTTGGGTACCCACTAACGGATAACACCTCTTCTATGTCCTTTCTCCATTGTTTTTAGTCTAATGCTATCTAAATAACATATAAATAGAAATATAAAAAGAAATAAATATTAAATATAACAAATGTGGGTGACCTTAAAAACGAATTTTAAGATAAACGTGAATTGGAATGAAGTCGGGTGTGAATTAAATGAACGTTCAAACTAAAAAGTCTATCCGCTTTCCAGTTGATTTGTTAAATCCACCATGAACTAAACACTGTCCGATGTGGTAAGTTAACCTTTAAAGAAGAACTGGGTGGAGTTGACAATACACCCCCCACAGTATTAATTAACATAAAGTGTACGGAAGCAAACGTTTTTCTAATTTATTCTTAGTGAAATTGCGTTAAATAAAATATTAGCTTTGTTTCTATTAGGGGATTGAATTTTTAAAGAAATGTCCTCTTTTCTTTAGACGACATTTTTGTTTTAATAAATAATTTGTAATAGATTGTTGTCTTAGCTTAATAATTTATCCAAAAATTGCTTAAATTCTTTGAATATTATATTGTTTTAAAATGAAATAGATTTTTTTATTTACAGTATTATATTTCCGCGGAATCACCGACGTGGTTTTACTATAAGCATTTATTTTATTAAATTGTGCTACTACTTGATCACAACATGACTAAAACTGTCACATCAGAGTTATTTTGTTAAATGACGACATTTATGTAAAAATTATCTCAATTAAATCTACGATTTCCAAAGTAATTAAGTTAATTTTATTGCTGTCAAATGGAAATAAACCAAATTGTTTTCACCCACTTTCTACTATTTCTACTGGATCAATTAGATCAGATTTAATCGGTCGCAAGCTGCTGAATCGACTGTTCACCAACTGTTTTTAGTAGTCATATTTAGCAAGTTAAGAGTTACCTTATCGCTTACATTGTACTCTACCCCATGTTTTTGTTAGTTTTAAATTCAAACCCCAAGTTAAAATTAAAAGCAAGCTTACGACTTTTATAAGAGACTAATTTTTTTACCTCGATCTCACATAGTTCATAACCTTACACCAAATCACTCATCTATTGTCGTTGTTGGAGGAATTATTAGTTGTTTTAACAAAATCGTTATATTTTTCCGAGCTTTTAGGGCTGCAATTTAAAATACCTTAAATTATGTTTACAATAAAATCATCCAATTGTAATATTTTGACGGTAGCTACTCGAATGTAATGGAAAACTTTCTGGCTCTGTCTTTTGAGACCTTTGTAATCAAGTTACAAAAGAACTGTTGTTATTTATTTAGGGCATAATTAATAATGTAAAATTAATTGCTTTTATTACCTGCGATTATATAATTATTATCAATGTAAAGACAGAACAAGGAAGATGATTACGGGACTTGTGTCAGGACTGTGGCAAGTGTCGCTCCATTGTCTCTGCCTATCCCTGTGGGAAAAAGGCGTGAGAATTTAATTTATTGATAAGACAGACATCTGTCATAATTCATTTTTGTATAGAAATTGTTAAAAATACTATTCACACAAAGAGATATTTAGGTAACTCTTATATCTGTAGTTATACAAGTTTATTAAGAATTAATTTATTATCATAATATACAATCAAATGGTCTTTGAAATCGTAAATCACTAATATTAAAAAAGACCAATAAACATTTGTAAAGACAACTAATATTTATTTTGGACCAGCGTCAATTGCATTTAATGTCATTGCTAATTTGCTTCATGTTTTCTAATTATTACAAGATTTAAAACCTATGGAAAATGCCTTTATTATTATTAATATCTATTATTTATTTGCAGTAAGAAGAGTGACGCCTCAATTCTCAATTCCTCCGCCACCGTTGACAGAAGTTACGTTAGGTGCTAATGTCAGTCTCAAATGTGTCGCTTATGGATCTCCTATGCCAACCGTCAAGTGGAGAAAAGGTAACAATATTATTTCATTTCATGTATTTTACACGTAAAACTAGATTTCAGTAATAATGTCGTCGAAAAGGTTATAGACACAAATCGAAGGTAATTAATTATTTGTGATTACAGGTTTAACTGAATGGATAACACCAGAAGACAATGCTCCTCTAGCTCTCAATACTCTTGATTTATACGATGTCAAAGAATCAGCTAATTATACATGTGAAGCTGCTAGCGTCCTCGGTGTCATCGAAAAAACTGCTTTCGTCAAAGTACAATGTGAGAAAATAATCATTGAATCTATTTGAAAATAGTAATTTGTAATATACAACTTTAGCGTTTTGCAATTTGTTTTCAAATTCCTCTCCTTAATAAACTTTCGCTTTGAATCTTTAATTATCCAGTACACATTTCGCCATTTAAATTTACCCCCACTTTAAAGAGTTGTAACACAGCTGAGTAAATCAAATTTTCTTCATAATTTCTTAGCAGAAATGTTGCAAATTTATGGAAATAACTTTTTAAGAGAGAAGTGGTGGGAGGATTTGTGAAATCAATTTGATAAATTGAGGAGAAACGTAGAGACATTGATTATGAATTAGTGTTATAATTCATAATTGAAAGGGTTGTAGGTTTCTGCCTCTAGAGACAAACGAATGTCAACTTGATTAATGATTACTTATTATTGTAACTTTGTCCTCCGCGTTGGGCCGAATTTTAGGATTAACGGCCCAATGGAGTTTTCCAAATATATATTATTCTTACGTAATGTAACTTTCTAGCTATTGTTTGCCAACCAACTTATATAACATTATCTGTTTTATAATTTAGCTCTCCCTAATGCTCCAGTCGACGTCCGAGCTTCTGAAATTACTGCAACAAATGTTCGACTTTCATGGACTTACAATGGACCTGAAGAACCTCAATATTATGTGATTCAGTATAAGCCTAAATATGCTAATCAGGTAATTTCTATATACTTTTTTTAAATATTTTCATTTACTCAATTTACATGTGTATTTCTCTACAAATTATTTTAATAAACAACAGGCATTTAGTGAAATATCGGGGGTCATCACCAAATTCTATTCGGTAACTAATCTATCTCCGTACACTGAATACGAAATGTACGTGATTGCTGTAAACCACGTCGGCAGAGGAGAACCATCCAACCCTGCTGTCATCACCACCGGAGATACAGGTGATTTTTTAAAACTATATCATTATCTTCAATTAAAAGAAGTAGATCAGTTAAATCATCGGTACTAAATAAAATTATCATCAGTAATTAGATTATCGTATTTAATTTGTAACGCTAAAAAATATTTACATGGAAGCTTTTTTGAATTTTATTTTGTTGTTAATGCTTTTCTCGATTCAATTGTATTGTGCCTGTATTTTGAATCTTGGTTGAGCATATTATAAAAAATTAGTCCCAGTAAATAATTAAATATTGAAGAAATTGTTGAAATAAATTTTACAAGATCTTGGTAATGATGAATCTTGACAAGTTTCATTTACGTGGTTAATATATACAAATAGTCACTCAAATATCTTATTGATTTAGAATACATATTTAGATCAAAATAAAAATATTGTTTACATCTTGATAATACAATGTCTACTCGTATGTTGTCTGAATTTCTAATTCATATGGTGGTTCACCAGGAGTCAAATTGCCCACGAGCGCATAATTGTGTTTGCAAACGGCACATCGGTTAGTGATATCGCTTCTTTTATTCAGTTTTATGTGTCATTAAGGTATTTTTTGGTAATATTTTTTCATGCGTACCCATCGCGTTATATTGCGACTGTACGACATATGCCCTGGCGCTTCATGTAAGTTTTGCTTAGGAATGTTGATTTTTTTACACTCAGGCTTTAAAGCACATGGCCCGTATCTACATTTAATTTTAGTTATTAATCTACAATCCATCAGATCTGGTTTTGAATTTTAAGACATTATCCTTAGCAAAGGAAATAGTAAAAAGAATTAAGTACTAAAATGTATTTGTTATGGGCAATGTTGCTTATGCCTTTTAGTTATTTGGTTTATTTATTTTGCACAACTATTCCATATTAGTTAGTAGTAGTGCATTTAATTGTAGTTTCGATTCATGCACCATTTCGTTTGTTTTCTACATTTATTATTTTAATCTCAACTGTCTTTAATTAAAACTCTGTTTAAAATCAATGATAAAGTGTTTAAATTTTCTTCAATATGTATTTGTTTAATTTTGTGGTTTTCTATAAATGTTTTGGTGGTCACGTATGATACTTAACAAAGATTTAATATTGTTTTTTGTATTTTTCATGTGGACAAACAGTGGACTCATTATATGCAGGTGCCAGTAAGTATCTTGTTGCATTTCGTACTCGTATATTATTGTTTATGTATTGAGTTTGCGGTTTATGTTGCTTAATTAATAAACTCACTAAGATCCATTAAATTTCATCAAATAAATAATTAAATAACTAAAGTGCTTTAAGGAAATTCTTTAATTTATATAATTAATTTCATTAGATTTATAGAATTATTATCATCAAGTTTGTACAGCTGTTACCGTTTTGACTTCCGCTCGATCGTTCGCCCCTTCATTAAAAATTTAAACACCTGATTAAAAGGAAATGAAAGGAATACTTAAACAATTAAATTGGGATTCTTGAGCTCTAACCTTTTATCAAAATAACGCTACGCCTGTTAAGACAACTTCATTAAAATTTGATTAACATTTCTAAAGGCATCTTTCGTTGTGAATGCTTTGCGAACTTTTCTTCGGGTCGTTTGTTTTCCTGTTCTGGTCAGGAACGAAATTTCTCTCAACTATAGAAGTATTTTGTGATTATATTTGCTTTAATAATAGACTAATAATTAATTGTTATTTGGTTATTCACTTCATTCACTATTGATATATCATTAATAATAAAATATGTTCATTCACGCCTTACGGTTATGGGTGCTTGGCACTAGGATATAAAGAGCGAACGACGTGTCAATTTGATCGATGAACTATCATCATTCTGGGTCAACATTTTCGTATATTAGAAATAGATTACAAAATATATGTTCACTTTATTTCTTAACAATAATTTCTGGATACTATAAAACTTCAGCTTTATTTAAATCGATATGCGAAGTACCTTCTAATAAATTTGTAGCGGGAACTAGATTGATTCCATTCGTCATTTCTGTGATATTTATTCTCGCTGAAAAACATATTAATGTCTAAAAGCGAAATCAGAATTAATGTACACTTAAAGAAAGAAAAAATGCGAAGGAATGATTATATAAGTTTGATGAGATGATAATAGACGCACGTTGTAACAACAAAATTGCTTCCTGCCATAATATTTTCTTTACATTTGTAATAAAGGCAAAGTTTCCGGGGCCCTCGCCCTAAACGAGATTATAATATTTTAATATTGTCCCAAGTGCTACTATGGACGTTTGTGTAATGTCCTGCAATTTTGTCCTCTTACTGTTCCTTCTATTTTACAATGATTTATCTATATTCACAAAATAAATAAATGAATAAATAATACTATTTAAGTCATTGTGTTTGCATTGTAAATTACTATAATAACACAGTATAACTTGTCTAACTAAAAATGACGCGCCCCTCCACTTCATTAGTTTATTTAAATGTGTGAATACAAACATTTCTAACTATACTACTATACTTCATTAGCATGCTCCTCGTTTTGTGTTTATCCAGCAACTGAATGACCAATTACAATTGCATTTTCGGTGTGTTGCATTCATAATTTATGTGGAGGGGCGCGTCATTTCGGCTTAGACAGACTATACATTGTTGTTTCTCTTTCATCCATGTACATTACATACAATAGACAAATTTTAAACTGATCGTGTTTGGAATATATGTAATCTAATGTTAACGCCATTTTTCATACTTTGTATTGTAATTGAATTCAAAATTAATCTGCTACTTCGGAGCTCAAAATAGGCTAGAGAGCTTATTATTTTGTGAGTGGAACTGCGCAATAGCCGCTATCGCAGCTAACTTCGAAAACGTCAAAAAAAACTATTTGTACCTAATTACGTATTAAGGCGACCGTGGTGTAGTGGCAGTGCAATGGTTACACAAAACCGAGAGCACGAGTTCGAGATCACCAATCTCCATGTACTAATGTAGCTTTGATATGTTACTTGATTGTCCCGTTTTTATGATACAAGCACTTTAGTAGCTTAGTATAGAAATGCAAATAAAAAAATATATTCAACATTTAAAGACTTAAATCATTTACTTTTCAACTTAAAAACACAAACGTTCGTTGTACAGGTGCTGTTCAAGAAAACTTTTATTGTTTTCGTTCTTTTCCGAGTGTAATAAACAGAGAAAGAGATTTTTCATTGAGTGACGACCTCTTTTTATGAGTCGGCCATTACAAATCCTATTATGGGCTACCTACCCATTGTGTCTGACTTCACTTTTGTTGTATAATTGATATAAGCTGCTGTCCCAAAGGTTTCTATTGTAATTTTTTAAGGCTTTGTAGCCATTAGACTACGATTATAAAACTTACTTTATAAAAATTGTATATTGTTATTTTATTTTTTATTATACATTTCTATACTAAGCTACTAAAGTGCTTGTATCATAGAAACAGAACAACTATAGTACATATATCAAAGATACATTGGTACAGGTGAGTGGTTTAGAACCCGTGCCACTCGGCTTACGTAGCCATTGCACTGTTTGACTCGCCTCAATTCAATGTAACAGATTGAAATGACAGCAAAATCTATGTACATTCTCTAACTCATTCTACTTTATTTATTTTGTACTTATAGCAATTATGTGTTTTTTTTTATTGTGACTCGACATAATTCGACAGCACCCCGCTTGGTATTAAGCTAGAGTACGATCCGTAAATGTAGGCCAGTACTACTACAGTTTAATGATATTTTGTAGACACTATAAGTTATTTTAGGTATTGCCTTTTTATTCTACTTTAAGTTTGTTGCTTTTTCAATAGTCTTATTAGTAATTTTCTCGTTAATAATTTTTAAAGGATTCATGTTTAGTTTTAGTTTTTTTGTAATCTCCATTTTCGTACAGATGTTGTGTATACTTGTAATTGGCAGACATATTAAATGATATTAATATTAAGTTACCATGTTATGCTGTAAGTGTACCTTTTAATAAATAAATAAATAACTTCAAGTAGCAGTCGCTTCCACTATGAATGTTAACATGGAAATTATTGTGTACAGTATTTAATGATATTTACATTTATTTGGTTAGAATGTTTACATTTATTTGGTTATTTTCACCTTTCTATACCAAGCTACTAAAGTGCTTGTATCATAGAAATAGGACAACCAAAGTATCAAAGACAACGGTCGCGTTCTTGTTTTTGTTTTTTATTACTAAAGTTTACTTAGTGACATAAGTAAGTGGTCAATGATTGGACCAGGTAATTGGCCAGTCTTAAAAAGTCAGCGTTACTGAACCATGATTTAATATTATAAACTTTTCTGTTACCGCTCTCAAAGCTCTTTCAAAGTAAATGATATTTTCAATATTATTACTCGTCCGCGACCCTTATTTATTAAGTGGTCTTCCTTCTTTACGGGCGATATTAATTTGTAAGAATTTTGGTTTCTTGTTAAACAAATATACCTATATATTGTATATATAATACTTTTTGCTTGTATAAAGGGAATTATGAATGTGGAAGAAGTTGTGTCTGGGTCTGGTTGCTAAAGGTGGTAGGCAGTTGTGCCCAGTCTGCCGATCCAGAGTAGAATCACCTCCTCCACTTGGACAGACCGGAAAGTGACTTAGTCGCCTTTCGGAATCAGTTTATAAGTTGCCGGTTCCAACTAAGCCGGCCTTTTTGATGTGACTGCTACTTACAGTTATTTAGCCGTATCTATGGCCGGCATAGTGACAGCCATAGATACGGCTAAATAACTGTAAGTAGCAGTCGTCTCTCTTGGACCTCCTCTTGCTTATCATCGGGCGGGTCGTGGTCAAATGTAGTTACAATAAAAAAATACAAATTTTACTATAAGTAACAGCGACCTTTATTAATGAATCGCACTCCAGCTTAACATCAAGCAAGGTTCTGTCATATGAAAATTAAAAAAAAACCTTTTTAGTTTAAAATTGTAAAAATATCTGATATTAACATTTTCATCATTTCAGAAACCGGATCTGCGCCAAGGAATGTCCAAGTTCGTCCACTGAGCTCCAGCACAATGGTTATACAATGGGAAGAACCAGAGACGCCCAATGGTCAAGTTAATGTGAGTATTAGGGCTATTATTGTGCCTCGACACGTGTCGGCACCCCACCTCTAACACCTGCTCTAACTATAAATGACGCTTTCCTCCACTGAATGTCTAACCAGCAACTGAATGACCAATTGCAATTGCATTTTCGGTGTGTTGCATTCATGTTTCATATTTACTTGTGTGTGTAAATGCAGTAGAGGGGCGCCTTATTTCGGCTTAGACAGACTCTACTACAGTTGAATAACTGCAAGTTTTTGACGACGACAGGCGTGGACGATCGTTTTAGCGACTGGTTAGTTGCGCGTGAAGTCCCGGGTTCGATCCCCGGTCGGAGCAAATATTTGTTTCATAGCTTTTATTTGTAATATTTAATAGTATTAAATATTGCAAATATTTGTTAATAAAAAATAAAAAAAAGAGATGGATATTTGCTTCGGGTCTGGTTATCAAAGAGTGGTAGGCAGTGGTACCCAGTCTGCCGATCCGGAGTAGTACCACCACTTACAAGTATACAGACCGTGAAGTGATTTGGTCACGTTTCGGGATCAGCTTGTAAGTTGCCGGTTCCATCTAGGCCGGCATAGTGGATGTGATTGCTACTCACAGTTATTGAATTGTAGTAGCAGTGACATTCATTCATGGACCACACTTTGGCTTAACATCAAGCGGGGTGCTGTCATATGTCGAGTCACAATAATAAAAAAAATAGCTGGAAACTAGTTGGAACCGGCAACTTACAAGTTGATCCCAAAACGCGAGTAAGTCCCGTCAAGGTCCGTATACTTGTAAGTGGTTGTACTACCCCGGATGGCTAGACTAGCATATGACCACCTTATTTATAAGTCTTACATTAGCCTTGGCGCTAAAGAATATTAGCGATGCTACTTTTAAAAGTGGTCGTATATATTTTTTATACTACATTTTACAGGGCGACCGGTTACGCAACCGAGAGCAGGGTACCAATGTATCTTTGATATAATTATGTACTTTGGTTGACCTGTTTCTATGATACAAGCGTTTTAGTAGCTTAGTATTGAGATGTAAATAATAATAAATAAATACTACGTACGTACTTTATTTTTTGGCCGGCATAGCGACGGCGACTGAGGGAATCGTATAATTAAACGGGTATTTTAACTCTT
Organism: Tinea trinotella; assembly: GCA_905220615.1. Classification (NCBI taxonomy): domain Eukaryota; kingdom Metazoa; phylum Arthropoda; class Insecta; order Lepidoptera; family Tineidae; genus Tinea; species Tinea trinotella. The sequence goes on along the minus strand of HG992317.1, from coordinate 10,527,054 downwards.
ATAAAAGCCGCGTCCTAATAAAAAAAAATATCTTGTATGTGTTGTTAATGTGTATTATATTTGCAGGGATACAAAATCTTCTATACGACCGATGCTTCACAGAATATGCAATCGTGGCAATCTCAAATGGTAAGTTCTCATGCGAATAATAATTCCTTATGTTCAAATGTGGCGCAGAAGCACTAAACCTACTAGGACAATCCAGTTAACATCAGGCGAGTGATGTTAACTGGAGTGCGGTCCATGAATGGAAGCGATGGAATCTCTATGTAGTCGCGATACATACATACATAGCTTTAGATGAAAAAAATATCAATCATTTAAATTGTTACGCTCTTCCCCCACAGAGACAGTCAAAGACAATGCGGCGCCACTTGCCACGATCCTGGCACATCTCCCTCTCTTCCCTCACATCCACGATTCTCTATCTGATTAAAAATATTTGAAAACAATTACAAAAAATAGCTTGAGCTTTATAAAATACTGTGTTATTACTTAAGTAAGTTTCTATAGAATTTTTTTATAAGTTTTTATTTATAGAGTTTAATAAATAGTTAAAAATTTAGTTTACTGTGTTTACGACTATGGGTGAACCTATATGTTTTAGCCTTTTTTAACTTTTTACAGACTGTGAACTAAATGTTTTAAAACTCCATGATCTCTGCAGTTGTATAATTTTAAACATTCTTTAAATACGAAAGCACACAATCTTTATACGAGTTAAAAAATCATAATATAACAATAAAAAGTTTATTGAATTAATCCAAGTCTAGAAAGAAAATTTCAATCAAATTTTGATTATACCTGCAGTAATTGAGTCGTTCGTTCAATATCCCTTTTTATAAGGTAATAAAATACTTGAGATATCCGTTCAAAAAATAACCAATTCGAATGTTAATAAAATTTTATGGTTTAAGTTTTGAATTCATTTCTTAATGTTTTATTTTTAAATTATTTTTAATAATAATAATACTCGTAATTGTCTCTGCCTATACCCGTGGGAAAAGGGCGTGATAATTTGATTAATTGATTAATCGTAATAAAAACGTTTATTTTAAACAATAGTTTATGAAATATTTGAACTTGTTAGTGACAATGAGTGGTAAACTATGTTAGTATTACCTCATAATTATTTATTTATTAATTTGTTACAACCTGTAACTGTCTCCGCCCAGTGTTTTGGATGGGACAGCAAAGGTTTTAAATATGCTGCTGTGACTATTTCTTAGTGACTGCAGCAGTGAGGCCGTCTTCTTGCGACAGATCGCGTAGAAGTCTTCTGTCCGCGCCTTCGCACATACCCGACACAATCCCACAGCATTCCGAATGCATTATACGTCACCCACAGACCTGTCGGGTAGAATGATTGGCACTCTACTCGACAGGTATTATAGATATAGATGGATATTATTGTGTAAATTGTATTATAGTTTAAATCTATACATAGGTAGGCAAACACGCTAATCGCGGCCTTTTCTTCACAGTAACCGAATGAGAACAATATTTAATAATTTAAAATGAATTACTTTAAAATTGCATTTTTCCTGTTAACTGTGTTTTAAACCAAATAGTTATGAATGTTTTAAAAGTAATAGTCCAATTAAATTTGGATTTTTTTATATCGTGTCGTGATGCACGCGAAAGGTAAATGGACAAATATTTTTATTGTACATTACTTTCTAGAACCCTGAGTTTTTTTTTAAGATTTCCTCGTGATCATATTATATAATTGATTCTTTAATGACTTTTATAATCGATATTTTCCACAAATCTTTCTTTAAAAAGCAAGGTTCTACACTGCCATAGCTTAAGAGAGAATTTTGGATGTGAAGGAAGCGAGATAATTGTGTCATGTTCGTGGGAAATGGCAGGGAAAATGTTTTTGCGAGTATTTTTCAATCAATCAATTAAATTGCCACAGTGATAGGCAGAGACAATGCAGCACCACTGGCCACGATCCTGACACAACTCCCTCGCCTCCTTCACGTCCACAATTCTTTTCATACAATTCTAAAGTTATGGACACTAGGCAACCTGGCTTTCTTTAGGATGTCTCCGATTTGGTCGGAAAACACCCTCCTGGGCCTGCCTTGTTTGATTTTTCTTGTACAAGGAAAAAATTGATATGTTATTTAAGGCGACCGTGGTAAGTAGCAGTGCAATAGTTACACAAACCGAGAGTACGAGTTCGAAACCACCCACCGGTACCAATGTATCATTGATATATGTACGTTAGTTGTCCTGTTTCTATGATACAAGCACTTTAGTAGCTTAGTATAGAAATGTAAATAATAAATAATTTAAAAAAATATATTTTTGTTATTTCTATCAAACATTGTTTGTTGATATTTTATTATATTTTTAATTACCATTTGTTAACAGCTGGATAACAGTCATTTAACCACAATAAGTGAATTGACACCTCACATGGAATACACGATACGGGTGCAAGCCTTGACCTCGGTCGGGCAGGGGCCTCTGTCTGCGCCAATCAAAGTTAAAATTCAACAAGGTAAGTGTTCTTTCTGCTATGGAATGTATATTTTGCAACCTGGAATTTTCTAATCTCCATCACAGTTGTGTTTTGAAAGAAGACGTAGTAACAAGCATTGACAAAGAAATGCTTCCTTCCACATAGAAAGGATGAGTGCCGACGACTAAAAAACGCTTCTATTCATGGTTGCCTCAGACGCCGTCACTATGCCGGTTAAATTAAAAGGATTCCAAGCACTTTGCACTTTTAATAATTACAAGATTTTATAAAGATATTTTCGTTAATTAAATAATTATTTAAATCCAATAATTCAGTTAATAAATAATACTTGATCTGTCGAAAATAAATGGTATAATCACATTGAGTTAAACCTAAATAGTACATTATAACACAATGTATAACTATTGGTTATTTATGCGGCTTACTTTCGCGTTAATTTCTGGTTATTGATTTTACATATTGAATTCATTTTTCATTTCATTTAATTCATTTTAATTTATTCCGACATTTCGAGAATAAATTGCAGCGATAGTAAGCCGTATTAAAATTGTTTATTTCATTAATAAATATTCGCGCAATATCTAAAAAAATCTATTTATCAGGGGTCCCTTCTCAACCAACGAACTTAGTCGCAGTGGAAGCCGGCGAGACATCTGTTAAGCTAAAGTGGACCAGACCAGATCACGCTGGCGATAATATAGTTTCATATGAATTATATTGGAATGACACATATGCAAAGGAAAATCATCATAAGTGAGTAATAGATATGCGATGTTTTTTATAAGAATATTTTTTTTTTTAAATAACTAACTACTAAAGGCAAATTATAAGATTTTTAGACGCAGTATCTGACACTACTTGCCTGGTTATAAGCAGGTTAAAGGAGTGACGACGACAGAAATCGACTTGCCTGATAGTAAGCAAGAGGAAGTCTGATAAGTGTCAATGACTGATAGAATCTATTCAAGTTAAAGTTGCCTTAATCACCGTCACTGTACTGCCCCCCTAGCACGGGTATCCAAGAAGCAAGATAGAGAACTGCAAGGAATATTATTGTAACTTATTTTAAATAATTTAATAGGTCGGCACATCAAAATGTGAAAAAAAATTAAAGTTTTCAACGTTGTTTTGTGTGAAGTTTTACAGAACATTTAAATATATTTTAGGACATTTTGATGCACTGTTCTGGTGGGTTATTTAACATGGGTTACAATATAATTACTTGGAGGTATTTATCTTGCTTCTTGGATGGCCGTGCTAGGGGGGCTGACCAAACAATTCTTGTATTCAAATGATTGACTATTGTTTCATTTATTGATGCCTTAATTTCGCCCCAGGCAAATACCAATAGCGGAGACGTACACATTGAGCGGCCTATATCCAAATACATTGTACTACATTTGGCTGGCGGCGAGATCACAACGCGGAGAGGGGGCGACCACACCGCCAATCGCAGTGCGCACTAAACAGTATGGTATGTTATGCCAAAAGGAATCACGCTCTCAATTCGAAATTTAAAACGACGAAAAACAAGGCGTCTTAAATTTCAAAATGGAGTCGTGTTCTTTTAAATTGAAACGATATTTTTAATATGTGAAAATGAACCTTATAGTGGGTTTTTCAGGTAAAACCAAGTAATTTTTCACATAACACAGCACCTGCCCGGCACGCGGCTAGTAAATGAGCACAAGCACCATTTTTTTTAAATACATGTGTTCGTTATTGTACAAAATTTGTCGAAACGGTTACATGTACGCAGCCAATGAATTATAACGAATTGAAATTAAATTGTCAATCCATATTGATGATATATATGTGCTAATTACACTAATTAATAATGTATGGCTAATGATAGAAGTTACCCAAGCTAGAGTACCTATAGTTAATGGTGTTGCGCACGTGTACCTTAGTAGTACATAGCTTCTATGTTGTCTGTAGGTTATTTACATCCAATCATAAGAGGACATCGTGCCTCCTATGATCATTCACATTTTATTTACAACCCATTATAGACACGCGAGCGTTACATAATTTATGTTGAAGCATTAATTATTACATGCAAATTAAGATTTGCCATATTGCCAGTTATGAACGCTCCCCGTGTCTTATAGAATGTACACATCTCACAGAGTACAAGAGGAGTGTGAAGGAATGGGGTCTTATGAAGAGATGTATGGGCGAGCGGATCACACACACACATATGCATGCATCGTCTCGTATTCGTTTGAATTTAGTTTGATTTTTACACTGTTAATTTTGTTTTCACGCACAATATTATTTTATTCCGAATTTGGGCATTCAGTGATTGCATCGGTCAGGGTCTCTCGGTAGGTTCTAAATGATTCTATTTCAGATTGGTCTAGGATATGTTGTGTAAAGTTTAGCTTGTTTAGTGCCTGGATCTCCACCGATGAATGTGACCGCTGCGGCTGTATCGCCGACGGCAATCAGAGTTTCTTGGCAACCGCCGCCCGCCGAGAGGGCCAACGGGAGGATAGCGTACTACAAGTTGCTCTGCGTGGAATCTGGACGCGGCGACTCGGAGGCAACGGTCGTGAAACTTAATCAAACGACCTTTGTTTTGGACGAGCTTCGACGATGGACTGAATATCGTATATGGGTACTCGCCGGCACCAGCGTGGGCGATGGGCCGTCCTCATATCCAGTCACCGTGCGCACACACGAAGACGGTACGTGTCAAACATATTTATTCACTTTTCCTTAGTCAAGAATATTTATAGAATTATTGATATAAATAATACTGAATTTGTTGATGACATTATGATGTGACTGTTGGAAGAAATTACAATTAAATTATTGTATTCAGTAATTATTATTATTCAATAATTCTTCATTGTTATTCTCAATACTATCTCTTATTTAATCTAATTTAATGAAAGTGTCCTTAATTTTTCAAGATTAATTTATTCAAATAATTAATTATAATTAATTGCTTAGGTTTAAGTTTAATTAATTAACACTTAATGGACAAACAAAATATTGTATGATTTTATTGTGGATTTATGTATTATTGTCGTTTTGTCTCATGCGATATTTCGTTTGTAAAAAAGTACTAATATTTCCTTTTTAATAATGGTGGTGGAACTATATATTTACGTAATAATATGACAATGTCACTACGAAGCATACTAATGGTATTTTTTCTTTTGTTCCTTTCTCTTTATAAGCGAAAATAGCAGGAACTATAACGAGGAGGTCAAATCTAGTAACAATATTTTAATATTGCTTGTAAATAAGTCTATAATTATCACTTTTTACTTGTCTTCTAAAATTTACCACTCACGGCCACATGTAATGATTTCTGATTTGTTTTCAATGGCGTGTCTTTACCGTCGTTAGATACCGTTATGCTGCATATCTTTAGAGTTGTAGCTTGTTGAGTGGAAGTTTGATCTCCAATGACTTTTTAAATTTACTTGGTTTTTTACAATAACACTTATTTAAGTTGTCGTTAACTTACTACTCTGTTATCTTTTTTTTTCATTAAATATATGTGCAGAAGTTTGAAGTTTTAATAGATAATTTATTTTGTGTAAGTAAATAAATTTTAATGACAACCGACTTATTTAAAAAGTCATAATGGTCTCACTGTTATCCAACAAGCTATAATGAATGTTTGATTTGTTAGCATAATCGGTCAATGGTTGATAGAGATGCCACTCACTGAAATGCAGTTTAAATTGCACATGATTATTTGTCAACGGCACCGTTTATATATTAAGTTGGCGCACAGTTTATTGTTGAGTATTTAGATAATGGACACAAATTTTGCATGCTTTATTTACCCACACAGCACCGTTTTTTCGTATCACTGGGCACCAGTTAGGTTTACTTGACAATTATTTTAATCACTGTTTCAAATCAAAAATAACACAGGTACATTTCTGTACTCAGCGGCAGTACACCACTTAATCAGTGTACCAATGTTGCTGAAATCAGAATTATACCTTTCATTGACTCAAGTGATTGGATAATTTGTTAAGTTTCACGTTACTAGGGAGCACTCAGCACCACAAGCGACGACTCGAGGTGAGAGAGCGAGGTGCGACACAACGGAAACGGCCGAAAGCGCCGCATTTGAATACCAATACCAAATATCCACTACACCACACGCGCGCGCATGCATTTATACTTCACATTATACTTCTATACTACTTACTCACTATACTACTCTTACTCTACTTCTAGTGGGAAGGCAGATGAACACAGCGCATTAACCAAGACACACTGACAGTTGACGCACGCTCGGAATTTATTGTCATTGACAAATAATTTCTAAGCTAGTCTTTTGGCATTGTGTCTATTTTTAACTATAATATTATTCGCTGTGTTTTCTGCCTTACTCCAAATGCTCCGCTCGGTTAAATAGTCACTCTTTCGCGCTCTATTTCTATCTATCTATCTATATCTGTCTATCTTTGCTCTAAAGGCTATCACTATCTTGCCTGTAGCCTCTTCTTTCTTCCTTCTTCCGTAACTCTATCGTCGTGCATGCACACTAGATAATGTGACATTACAATACTATTGCCTATACTCTGCTGCCGCCATGGTAACGCGATTCCTGAACGATCCGACGACTACAAGACACACATTGCAATGTCAACGAAAGAGAGTATATACCTACAACCTAATACTAACCACGAGGAGCACCCTGACACTCACTAACATCACAAGTCACCGAAGACACACCGGACACGAGGACTGGACGGCCGCCACACCACACACACAACTGGCGCCGACGCGTAATCAATACATGTGCGAGTGAGTGAACGACGCCGATTAGGTGTAAGACGATTGTACTATACACTTGATAGCAACTAACACTTAATAGCAAGCAGGTAATCAAGTGTATAAGCACACTATAGTCGAGGCCGCGTAACGAGCCTCCATGACAACCCGTATGGCTAATAAATTCTACTCGTGATCTCTCACTTGGTAGTTCCGTTCGCCCTGCAATGTTCGCACCAATTGTCTTAAATGTATTTGAATGCGTTTTTTCTCTTTTTTTTCTCTCGTCACTGACTTTGTATGGGCCGCTGGGTAACACCCCGTACAGCTGTGAGGAGTGAGTATACATTACTTTAGTGCTTGTTTTATGTGCGTTTGTGCTTGTGCCTATATGCTTCCTTTAGAATAATTTTCCTAATTGTCATTTAATGTGTGATCTTTCTAACAAACAAACCTATCTCGGCCAATAATACAGACTGCAAGTGGATTCCCTATTTTAGACAATGAGCATGGTATATACCTGAGTGCTGTGGGTCATGAGACTTGTGTTCTGTTCGTTTTAATACCGTACCCAAGTCTACTTATCTACCGCATGGTCCCTTGCAGTGTGGAATTCTTTACCTTTAGATTGTAGTTTTTTTAGCCGCTTTGGATTTCAAACATAGAGGAACCTATTAAATGTTAATTCTTTGTATACGCTTAACAGTTTTTGTCATTCGTCCTAACTTAATGGATTGAAAGGTAACGATTTTATTTGGTTCTGAAGTTTTGGGTGTAATTAGTCACATAATGTGTGTGTTGGTATTCAAATGCCCGATCGAGGAGATTGAAAGGGGCGTGAAGTAAGCTCCGACTGAAATCCTCTATCAGCATCGGTAGGGATGCTGAGAACCAAAAACCAAGTGGAAATTTCTACTTTATTTCCCATTTCGCTTTATGCTAAATTAAAGCTTGCAACTTTCAATTCAAAAAATAGGATTGCGGGAAATACAAGTACGCTTTACGAATCTAGATTTATTTTATCCTAGCTCCTGTAGATGCTGATAGGGCATTTTAGGTCGATGATTGCCATACATGTATTACTCTCTCTAACGCAATTGTGTATTTACAGTGCCTGGACAGCCTCAAGATGTGAAGGTGACATCTATTAATTCGACATCCATCCACGTCACATGGAAACCACCCCAGGAGAAAGAAAAGAATGGCATTATTAGAGGCTATCATATTCATGTACAAGAGTTTAGAGAGGAGGTAAGTGATTATTTTAATACTGAGAAATAAGAATATTTAACAATTGTTTTTGGCAAATGAAATATTGTCACAAGGCCTCTGTCATATTATCTATAATGATAATCAAAAATTGCAGGGTAAAAATCTCTTAAACGAACCTATGAGATTTGATGTAATGGATGATACAACTCTAGAATTGAACATAACTGGATTGCAACCTGATACTAGGTATAATGTACAAGTTGCTGCTCTTACAAGAAAAGGTGACGGAGATAGAAGCACTGTTGTTAGTGTTAAAACCCCTGGAGGTGTACCAAACAGACCCACTGTTAATCTCAAGTAAGTTAACAAAACAATACCGATTTGTTATATTGTCATCATCTAATATAATATAAAACAATGATTATAATTACAGAATTTTAGAACGCGATCCAATTGTGTCAATCGCAGTCGAATGGACGAAACCTTCGCAGACTTACGGTGATTTAATTGGCTATAGACTAAAATATGGTATTAAAGACCGAAAACTTGTCGAAGAAAATTTTCCAGCAGCTAAAGTTTTTTCACACCGAATAAATGATTTAGAACGAGGCGTCCAATACGAATTCAGAGTCGCCGGTAAAAATCATATTGGAATTGGTCAAGAAACTATACAATATTGGCTTACACCTGAAGGACCACCAAAAGGCCCACCTACTAATGTTACTTACAAATTCCAAACACCAGATGTAATTAGTTTTACATGGGACCCGCCAATCAGAGCCGAACGAAGTGGGCAAATTAAGAAATATGACGTCCAATTTTACAAACGAGGAGATCAGGCTTCAATTATAGAAAGAGCTACAAACAAGACAAAAACAGTGTTTACTGGTTTAGAAGAAGACGCTGATTATATCTTTAGAGTCCGCGCATACACTGAACCTGGAGCTGGACCTTTTAGCAAAGACTTAACAGTACATACAGAACGCGATATAGGACGAGCACCCATGTCTGTAAAGGCTGTAGCAACATCCGAGGCAGGAGTTGAAGTATGGTGGGACCAAGTACCGTCCAGAAAGAAGATAACTGGTTACGTTATATTTTTTACCATGACCCCTGTAGAAGACCTGGATCAATGGCAACAAAAAGTCGTTCACGTTACTCATTCAGCGGATTTAGAGAATTTAGAAAAGTTTGCAGAATATGCTGTAGCAGTTGCTGCTAAAACTACAGATGGCCTTGGAAGATTATCAGAAAAAGTTACAGTAAAAGTCAAACCTGAAGAAGTACCATTGAATCTTAGAGCACAAGACGTTTCAACTCACTCTATGACACTATCATGGTCCCCGCCTCTAAGATTAAATCCTGTCAGTTACAAAATTTCTTATAACGCCCTAAAAGAATTTGTTGATTCCCTAGGAATAACACAAACGCAGGAAATTCCTCGGCGTGAAATTGTAGTCAAGCATGATAGAATAACATATGCTATTAATGATCTGTCACCATTTACTACATACAGTGTAAATGTTAGTGCTATGCCAAATGATCAGTCATACAGACCACCAACTAGAATAACTGTTACTACTCAAATGGCAGCTCCTAAACCAATGGTTAAACCTGACTTTTATGGTGTCGTGGAAAATGAAATCTTAGTTATTTTGCCTCAAGCTTCTGAGGAATATGGCCCCATATCTCATTACTATTTGGTGGTAGTTCCAGATGACAAATTGCATAATCATAGACATCCTGACCAATTTCTAACTGATGATCTAATTAAATTTAATCATAGAACGGACGACGAAAACGCACCTTATATTGCAGCAAAATTTTTGCAAAGAAATATACTGTATACGTTCCATCTTGGTAACGATGAAATATATGAAGGTTTTCTCAATAGAAAATTAAACCCAACTAAAAAGTATCGTGTTTTTGTCAGAGCAGTCGTTGATACCCCACAGAAGCATCTCTATACATCTAGTCCGTTCTCAGAATATTTGTCACTCGACATGAGGGAAGCACCGCCTGGTGAAGAACCTAGTAGACCAAATCCAAAAGATATGAATGGCGATCCTGAAATCCGGATTGAAGAGAATAGGAAGGAAGCTAATGTTGCTTGGGTTATAGGCCCTATAATAGCCGCGTTAATGTTGTCACTATGCTTGGTGTTCTTATTTATTGTGAAACGGCGAAGACAACCATGCAAAACACCAGATCAAGCAGCTGTCACTCGTCCACTTATGGCTGCTGATGTGGGTGGCTTTGGTGCGCCTTGTGATCCTGTAGAGATGAGAAGAATAAACTTCCAAACACCTGCAATGATCTCACATCCACCGATTCCCACTTCCGAATTAGCTGAGCATATTGATAGGCTAAAAATGAATGATAATCACAAATTCTCTCAAGAATACGAAAGCATTGAACCTGGACAACCCTTCACATGGGATCATTCCAATATGGACATCAACAAGCCCAAAAATCGCTATGCTAATGTCATCGCCTATGATCATAGCCGTGTGATACTTCAACCTAGAGACAGCATCCTTGGAAGTGATTACATCAATGCAAATTATTGCGATGGTTATCGAAAACACAATGCCTATGTTGCAACCCAGGGACCCCTTCAAGAAACCTTTGCTGACTTTTGGAGGATGTGCTGGGAATTGCGGACTTTAACCATCGTTATGATGACGAAACTGGAAGAACGCACCCGTATTAAATGTGATCAATACTGGCCAAGTCGCGGAACCGAAACTTATGATACCATGTCTGTTACAATCGCTGATGTCCAAGAATTGGCCACATATTGTATACGAACATTCCAAGTCAGTAAGATTGGGAGTCAAGAACGAAGGGAGATTAAACAATTGCAATTCACTGCGTGGCCCGATCACGGTGTGCCTGATCACCCAGCACCTTTCCTGCAATTCTTACGTCGCGTGCGAGCTCTTAATCCTCACGATTCTGGTCCTCTTGTCGTTCATTGTTCGGCTGGTGTCGGGCGTACTGGATGCTTCATAGTTATCGATTCCATGCTCGAGAGAGCTAGACATGAACGCACTGTCGATATATATGGCCATGTCACCTGTTTGCGAGCTCAACGTAATTATATGGTACAAACTGAAGACCAATACGTCTTTATTCATGACGCGATTCTTGAAGCGGTTGTATGTGGAGACACCGAAGTACCCGCTAGCAATTTACACGCGCACATTCAGAAGTTAATGCGTATCGATCCTATTGAGAACATCACTGGAATGGAATTGGAATTTAAAAAGTTGGCGAATATGAAGGCTGATCCAACGCGCTTTGTATCGGCGAGTTTGCCTTGTAACAAGCACAAGAACAGGCTCGTGCATATCTTGCCCTATGAATCTACAAGAGTTTGTTTGACACCTCGAGATGGGTCAGATTATATTAACGCTTCGTTCGTCGATGGATACAGATATAGAGCAGCATATATTGCGACTCAAGGACCTCTGCCTGATACTACAGATGATTTTTGGAGAATGCTTTGGGAACACAACTCTACTATCGTTGTAATGCTTACCAAATTAAAAGAAATGGGACGGGTAAGTTTTATTCTGAAGTTAGAAAAGTTATATTGATTAGCTTAACAAATAATGAATTGTTTTGTTACTTTGTTTAGGAAAAATGTCATCAATATTGGCCGTCTGATCGTTCTGTTCGATATCAATGTTTCGTTGTGGACCCTATTGCTGAATACAACATGCCGCAATACATATTAAGAGAATTTAAGGTTCGTACAGAATTTGTATTTAGATTATCAGATAGACAAAATTCTTTATTGCACCAAACAGAATACATTAAAAGACTATATAAATAAATCCCGGCTTTATCACTAAAAACCGATCTCTTCCAAGCAACCAACCATTACTATTATATTTATTTTTATTTAATTTAAGTTAACCTAGAGAGCTGTGTCAGCATCGTGGAAAGTTGCAATCCATTGTTTCTGACTATCCCTGTGGATGCGAGAATTATACATTTGATATTTTCCAGGTAACGGACGCACGTGACGGTTCATCGCGCACTGTACGTCAATTCCAGTTCACTGATTGGCCAGAGCAAGGTGTCCCTAAGAGTGGGGATGGTTTCATTGATTTCCTTGGACAAGTGCATAAAACTAAGGAGCAGTTTGGTCAAGATGGTCCTATTACAGTGCATTGCAGGTTTGTTTCAGACTAATTATTTAAAGTGATTTATTATAAGCCTGGCGCTTGACTGGATTAGATCCCTGCTGTAGTAGAAGAGGGGGCCGACCGCAACTTCGATGTGAATGACAATGAAATTAATTTCTGTTTGTAAAAAAGTTACGCGGTCGCCGGTGTCAAAAACAACTTATGTTCATTCAGACAATGAGTTTTAATGAGCTTGAACTGTTAATGTAAAAGGACATCGATTCTCTCTCAATGTTAATTGTGAAACTCATTAATGGAGTTTAACTGTCGAAACCAAGCTCATTCTCATTGTCATGGAGTTACGCGGTCAACCCACAGTGCGGGAGGGGTGGCATGTAAACGAAAATACATACCTTCCACTACACAATAACCGTAGAAAATGTTTTTTGGCAGTCAGGCTTTTGATTTTTTGCATTTTATTGACAAAAATAGCTGTCATTAATCGGCGTACTTGCAATTTCATTTAAAACTTCCCTGGATTGCTTGTCTACTGTATTTTCTAGAGTTTCGCGCTATAATTCTTTATACAATAAAATATTTTACGGATTGTTGCGTTTGTTTCGATAATCGATCTTGGAGACAAAGGCGGCAATAGAAAGGCGCAAAAATCTTTTAATTTATTAAAGGATATCATTCATTCTGGGCTTTTTTTGTACTACTTTTGTAATGCCCAATGAAGAAAAAATATATAAATGGTAGTTTAGACTTGTATTGATAAAACAAATTATAATTTTGCATTTAATTGCTATCATCATCAGCCAGAAGGCTGTACATGCTGAACATAGGCCTCCCCCTTAGAACGCCATTTCGAACGACAAGATGCCAGTTGCATCCACTGGTTACCTGTGACTTTCACTATGTCGTCGGTCCACCTAGTGGGAGGTGTTTGGAAGTTATTTGGAAAATAAGATATGGATTTTGTATCGTTTCTTATGACACGCCATATTAACAGTTCTGCTTTGTACTGTCATAAATATAGTTTGATCATTTTCACACCTAAACTATGCAAAATAAAGGATATTTTTCAATAACATTGTATTCTTTGTACATTAAACTATTTTAAAATGTAACTGTTAATACAATTAAGCTCAAGTCCCCATACAAAATGAATGATGTCCTTTTATGTGTTTTATATTTATTCTATCAGTGACTTCGCTATTATCGTCTAGCCCAAAGAATTTGGACTTAAGAAATAGAAGGAGCCCTAAAATAGCTACAAAATACGACCGTTTTTACTATTTTCACGTATAGCATTAAAAAGAAGTTAAAAGGGGATGAATATACTTTTTTACATTCGTAATTTAGAAGGTTGCCAATAGTTTTGATGCTCATTTGACAACCTAATTTGACACAATAACAAATGACATTAAAATACTTCAAAAACGGATGACGGAACAATTATGCCGCTACTATTGTACCACGTGACTTTTAATTAAGCAGTATTAAAAGTCAACCTAGTGGATTTATTTGCAAAAAGTAGTGACAACCTTTGAAAGAAAGGAATTGAAGTACAAGTAGTCTCTTTCAGTCACACGTGGTATAAACTTAGTATAAATAGTATAACACTAAATTAGTTATTATTTTAGCACAGCTTCTATTCTTTCCATATTCTTAGGTCTAGCCTACAACCAACTGTCACAATACAGATTATAATTTATATGTTTTTTTTGTCAATGTTAGCGCGGGCGTCGGTCGTACAGGCGTATTCATCACTCTATCGACAGTACTGGAGCGCATGCAGTACGAAGGTGTGGTGGATGTATTCCAAACAGTGCGCACGCTACGCACACAACGCACCGCCATGCTGCAAACTGAGGTAAGGAATGTTTCATACTTGAGAACAGTAGTTGTATAATCATTCGACACTACCTTTGTGTAGTGGCAGTGCAATGGTCACGAAAACCGAAAGCACGGGTTCGAAACCACTCACCGGTACCAATGTATCTTTGATATATGTACTTTGGTCGTCTTGTTTCTATGATTCAAGCACTTTATAGCTTAGTATAGAAAAAAAAGGTTTCAAGGCCAGTTTACCATAATTGATTGATAGGATTTACAATAAAATCTGACCGTTACCAATTCATTTGCCAACTTCTATTATAGTCAAAGGTGTCTCTAGAAGATAAATTCAAAGCCTTTATTATTATGTAATAGTAATTTATAAGATGTAATGGTATACTAGGGGCAACTGGTCCTCATGATACAGGCTCGACCTAGTGTAGTACCACAAGTTACCATGATACAGATAATATCAAAATTATAAATTACAATATTGTAAAAAGCATCGTATAAGTAAAAGAAAAATGGGTTGCACTACTCTTTTACTTCACTTTTTACATTTACGTTTAACGGATATTTTATACAGAGCTAAAGGACATCATTCATTTTGGGTTTCTATGTACTACTTTTGTTATTTCTAATTATAAAACCATATATAAATGGTAGTTTCGATATAAAATTATTAACAACCCAATTCACGATTTCGTAATAGTAAACGTAATAGAATAAGTATAAAGTAAAACTAAATTCGTAAATTGAAACTTTTTTGGTACAACCGGCTTTAAGTTTTTTGGAAACTAAATATTATTATTACATACTTGTCCGCAATTCCAACTATTTAGTATATTGTATTGTGGACCACTTATCGATGTATCTTAAATTATTAACTAAATAATAATTAAAACTTTGTATTCGCAGGATCAATATGAATTTTGCTACCGCGCCGCCCTCGAATATTTGGGCTCCTTCGACCACTACGCCAACTGACGCTGAGACCGGCTTGTTTAAACCTCTGAGACATATAAGCACATTAATTCCGATATTATGTACTTAATAGAATTAATAGCGATTAAATACTTTTTTAAATTAGTAGGGTTATTTTTGTGATATTTTTCAATACCTAATCTGGTATTTTTAATGTTTTTTTTTAAATAAATAAAAAAAAATTATTACTGGCTATGATGATACCTAACATATGAACTTTTTTTATATTCTACCTATTCAATCTTTTATTTAAATCCAAACTAAGCCGTTTCTATAGTCGGTTAGTAATGAGTCTCGGAGTGTTTAATCCCTATCTTATAGTGCTATTGACTGATTTTATGTTATTCCCCTTTCCTGTCATTGTATCTAGCGTAGGAAGGTTTAAGAGATATTTGCCATATTAACCGCCATTAAAGTACTATTGCGGAATTTGTTACCTACACAGAATTCCTAGATAAATAAAACCAGTCTAAATACCAGGGCTATTACATAATTCAATGTTTTGATAGTTAAACTTGATTAATAAACGTCATTGGATAGGTTTGCATTACGTGATAAAAATTCAGCCAATCAAATCGAAGAATGGCGTATTCTGTCAAAATGAATTCATTACTTTATTATTTAAAAAAAAATATACTGTTCTTACTGTTTGTAACTCCCACTGTGCCTGCCTAAAATTAAGTCATTATTTATAACCTAATTTATTTTTTATATGACGAATATCTCTTTAAACAGTAGGAGCGTATACCGAGTGCCTAGGAAAAAAGCTACTTATGATAATCTATAACTAAAATATGACCATTTATATAATTCAAGTTGTGACTTTAAAAAGGGTATTATAATTAATCCCATCATTTTATATTTAAAAAAACAATGTCTTTTAGCCACTAACTATTACGTCATCTTGTACTGTAATGGAAATCGAAACGTATACACATTAATTTGAATGGAACTAATAAACAATAATTAAAAATTTGGTAGTTTATACTTAATTAGATTTTGAATTAGCAAAACTTGTGAAAAAGCGTATTTAAAAGTGTGCTCTATTGAATTTCCTTGACAGTACATCCTGACTCAAGACTACGGTTGATTTTAGAGTTTATTTTATCTCTTTTGCATTAATAAAAGTACAAATTTCTATAATAGTCTTTTAGACTCTAAAATCAACTTGAATCTCAGGTTGGCTATGAACAATTTTAATTAAACTATTTAAGTAAATAGTTTAATAAAAGTGTTCTAAAGACATTGTTTCAAAGCTAAAGTGTTTCTTTATTGCAAACAGTTTGATATGAACTCTAGCGCCGTACACAATATATATATTTTTTTATAATAGAGACAATATATTTGGGGGTTTGTGTCTTTAATGTTTGTGATAAGGATACACGTATCATATCGCATATCAAGAAATGGAAATCCTATAAATTGTATAAAGCAAAACTGTTTAATTTTATATAATAACTTGTGTTTGTGTTAATCAATTCAATTATGTAAGGCGTGGTGTACTGGTAGTAAACAGGGACGCAAACCGAGATTCCCCGGTTCAAAACCACTTGCCGTTATATGCATATTGGTCGTCCTGTTTCTATGATACTGTTAGTAACTTAGTATAGACATGCGATAAAACTATTGGACAGAACTCTTCATAGACTTCTTTTTGCGTGATTGTTCTCACGTTTAAGAGATACAAGGATATGAAATAATAACTTAATGAATTTAAACAATTGCCTGTTTGATTTTATGTTATGGATTTAGAGTTTTTACTGTTAAGAAATTAAACAGTTTTGAGGTTATTGTTTATAAAATTTCCATTTACTTGGTATATATAACATACTCGTATATTAGACGTAGGTAAATGCGCTGTTCGCTATTTTTGTCATAGATTAGTTAATAATGTCCGTAACGACACCGTTCAAATACATAGTGAAGCATAAATGCATTGTATATTTAAATATATTCAGTAATATAAATGCCATAATGAAATTTTTATCTAATGCTAAAATATATTAATTATATTAGGCTGTGTTGCACCAATTAGCCCGTTCGTATAATAGGCTATTACAGTATTTGTTGGGGGAATATGATCTAAAAATAGCCACTAATAACCCAGGACGATCACGTGGGTTCAAAAGGACGTAAGTTTAACTATAACAAACACCATTTTGTCGATTATCAAATTAACTATCTGTTAAAGCTCATCAAGCGTGAAGTCACATTCTTACTTTAGCCGGCATAGCGACGACGACTGATTTGGTTTCTTAGTCGTCTACGTTCTTAAACTTACCCTTGCTTACTATTTCTCGCATCTGGGTAAGTGCAATAACTGCTTACAGACAATTGTATCTGATGTGTCTGATGTTAAGTGGACTCCGATGCATCGCATTCCAAGGCGATCAGGCTGTATGCGGTCATATCTCGAAGCAATATTTAAAAAAAAATCGGTTGTCTAATAATTTTAAGCGATATTTTGATTAGAGAACTGTTTGAAGGTCAAAGTTGGTGCAATCCACACTTAGTGTATTCTAACGCTTAGTTAAATAAGCTCGCGGTTATATGATACGTTATTATTGTATAGATAGTTATGCAGCTGTAATTTAGATGTTTATTTTTCATATCGGGTGTTAATATTAAATGTTAAGTAGATTAAAATGGCGACGATTGTTTCGGTGTTGCAATATGAAAAAATATCTTAGACGAATCGGCTGTGTCGTGTCGTGTGGTAAAAACGTGTCAGTCCTAATTAAATGTAGGTTTACTTTTTGTATATAGATTTTTAATTTTGTTTGCGATTAATATTTGGACTCGAATTTTCGTTTTTTTAGGTTTTCTTCTGATGTGTTTTGCTACTTTTTAATAGTTACTTTATTCGAAAAAAACTAAATTAATAATGTTTATTATTACTCAGATTATTGTCTTGGTTAAACTCGGAATAAATTATTGGTGAAATCGAACATTTTTAACAAAAAGGGAGCCTTACTATATCAGTAGTGCCCAAAAAACTAAAAAATAATAAAGCAATTTTTGGATTTTGACGCAGTTCTTTATTCTTTTAATAAATTTTTAAGAATAAAATTTTATTCTTTAATATCTTGCTTGCTTTTAGGAAGGTGATTGATGACATATCGCGCTGTAGTGAAGCGTTTTGTTTGTGTGTTTTATTAGAATTATAATAAAAAATGTAATTATAATAATCAAATTTAAATAAATAACTATTCGTAATTTCGAATATAAATAAATTGATTACTACATAATCGGAAATTGCATTTTGTATTCGATTTATTTTGTACTTTTGTACATTTTTCATTTCAATTGTTTGTTGCCCTGCCCTACTTCTTAAGCTATTTTTAAGTGTAGTAGTTTTGCTGCCCCATTTCATTAAGATTTAAAAAATGTAAAAGCCGGATAGTTTATCATAAATTTAAAAGTTTAGAAATAAATCTCTAATCGGTATTTCATCCTTTTGAGTGATAACTAAATCCTCTTATTGAAATGTGGTAGTAAAATATATCCTTGCCTAGTTATTCTATAAGATTTTATTTTTTTCACCTGTTTTTTTATACAATATACCTAATTATAACGTAATTATATAGTAATTTACGGAATTAATGGAAGTTAAGGTTAACTTGAGTTTTTTTTCGATAAATTGATTTAAATAATCAAAGTTAATGTCAAAATCTGACGAACGTCTGTTATTCGTCAGCCAGTAAAATCAGGCTTTGTGAAAAAATTTCATAGTCATTCATCGTTTGCGTTTGTGAAAATGATCTTAAACGGCATCGTTTGACCGGGATTTACGAGATGTACAACTATGGATTATAGTTATTTAAGGTCAAATATAGGCCCTCAATAACTATAATCCTAATAAATTGAACTTAATATAGATATCGGTAGTTTACTTTCACTTCCATTCATTCCGTATACAATATTTATCTTTAAATTGAGCTTTAACTCTAGGGAACATTTTGCAATGATTTTCTTATATGTCAAATAATTACATCTTGCCAACACCAAAAAAACTTTCAATAATTAAAAATCACGAAAAGGTGCTTTCTTCTAATTACTTGAGCATAGTACGACATAGTACTTGAGCATAGTACAACATATTACTTGAGCATAGTACGACATATTGCTTGAGCATAGTACGACATCGTACTTGAGCATAGTACGACATATTGCTTGAGCATAGTACGACATAGTACTTGAGCAATAATTGAAATTCGTATGCTCAAAGTACCAACAAACTGGATTTTCATTGGTCCTTTTTTCTATTAAGTTCTTTATAAGTTGGCATATTCTAATTCTTAAATAACGTATTCTTTTCAAAGAGCATTTTTATAGGTGGTAACGATAGGGATTCTAAATCTCTAGCCAGTCCCTACGTTTCTTACGTTTGGATCTCCTATTGCTTATCATCAGGCGGGTTGAGGTCAAATGCCGTGTCATAATAAAAAAAATATATAAATCATCATTATCAGCCAGAAGGCGTCCACTGCTGAACATAGGCCTTCTCCTTGTTGTATAGGGTATGTATGGTATGTATTTATTTGGCATATATATAAAAATTATTAATAAATCTATTTAACTCCAATATGCGATAATTATTCATATCTTATTAACTGCCAACTAATATAGGCTAGATATGATTCGTATAATTTTTAATTGTTTCACTTTTTCAATCGTAGGATTTCCTATTCTGTTACTTTGATATTCTATTTCGTAAAAAAGGTGGTTTTCTAATTTACTAATTAATTGTTTTTATGAAATATTTTGTTTTAAATAAGCAGATTTTATATTTTCTATTTAATATTTTTTATTTTACATTATTTATTCTACCATTCCGAACTCAGCTTTATTTTTAATGTTTTACTCTTTATTTTTAGTATTTAAAAAGTATTTTGATTATCAGCTGGATTTAAAAAAATACTTGGACCCGCATTTTTTGTCCCGCGTAATTGACGCGGGGACAAAACCACGAGGCTCTAGTGAAGAAACATTTCAGTAATAGTTGTAATTAAGGTGCTCGTATTTTTGTTGTTTTAATAGTTGTAATGTTGATGTAATTTTGTACTTTAGTATACAATAACTAACCTAACAATTATTAATTTGAATGTTCAGTATTACGGTCGAATTCACAAAAAAAGTACAATTGTTTCATATCGACCGTGCTGTAATGGTAGTGCAATGGTTATGTAAACCGAGAGCACGGGATTAAAACCACTCGCCGGTACCAATGTATTTTGATATATGTACTTTTGTTGTCCTGTTTCTATGAAAGTGCTTGACTTTAGTAGCTTGGTATAGAAATGTAAATAAATAAATAAAAAATCCGTCATCTTTTTCAATCAATTTTTATTCCCAATTAAAAGTATTAGTACTGGCGTATTAGTAATTCTCGACTTTATTGTTTTGGTATTAAAGTAAAAAATTGTAGAGTATCAAAGTTACATTAACAATTTTCACCAGTTATTTGACAATTGTATTATCTACACACATAATTGTTGTTTATTCTGTTTGGAGATCGAATTTTTCTCCTCGCAATTTTGTTTTTTATGTAGAACACATAAGGTTTCGAATACTTAATGTGATGATGAAATTTCGATGTCCAAACAGAAAAAATCATTACACATTGTTACATTTTTGTATTAAGAAAGACTGATTTTTTGATTATTGATTCTCGATTGTATTATTATTTTTGTTATTTCTCACTTAGATTTTCGAAATACAATAATGTAGTTTTTTTTGTAAAAAATATGTTGTTACTAATTTTCCGCCATGTATTCATGTAACATATGAAATTAATTGTAGATGTGAGGGAATCAAGACAGTAATGTCAGGGATCATGGAAAATGGTGCTTCGTTGTCTCTGTTTATCTCTGTGGGAACTATAGATGACGATGAATAACAATTTCTATATAAAAATAAGATTTTTTTATCTGACACATTGATATCACAAAGTATGCATTTATGTCTGGTTTATTTAAAGGTCTTTAAAATGATACATTTTGTAATGAAGAAAATCTAAGTGGAAATTTAATTACTCTTAAATAAATTTATGTTTTGCAATTTTCATGTAAACAGAGCATCAGATTTTAATGTTTTTGTGTGAAATTAATTTGCATGTACAAATGAAATATACAATTTTATCACGTTGGGTGTTTATGTGTATGGGATAGGATTTATTTGGAAATAATCCTTTTTTATTGTAATTTGTGTGATATTTCAATGGCATGCTACTTATATGCATTTTATTATTAATTTAGTAGTTTTTACAACTATTGATAGTATTTATAGTACAAACCTTTGTGACCGTTAGTTTTAATATACTAATATAAAATTAAAAAATATAATTATTAGGAAGCTAGAAAAATTGGATTATTTCTAAATTATTCTATCTAATTATTTTAGTACAATTATAAATGTCGAAATTGCGATTATTGTAGATTATTGTATTGTAGTAAAATGTATTATTATTATATTATTTTTTGATTTCCGCGCTGCGTCTCGGACACAGTGGATTCGCAAAATTATACATAAAGTATATGAAAATAAATGAATATGTGAGACCATTATTATGTTTGTTTTATTTTTACACAACATTCAATGAGAGATACGTATGGAATGACTATACCAGCGGCATGCTATGATTGCCGTTTTGACGTTTTAACCGTTCATGAAGTTACGTATAAATTAATTATTACGTTTAAAGAAGCAAATTGGTGTTCTTTATAGTGACAATAAAAAACGACAATTTGCTCCTTCGAACGTCATTATTAATTTATACGAAACTTCATGAAATGGTTAAACGTCAAATCGGCCGTCATAGCGTGCTGCTGGTATTATTGCCGCACCTTAGTATTAAGGTAAATTGCTTAAATGAAGGCGACTCCTACTAAAGACAAATAACAACAGGTAACAGACCATGAAATGGCTGTCGACGTCGATGGGATCAGCTTGAAAGTGCTTGGTCTTGATAAATGTGTAAAAGGTCTTTCTGAAAAACGGCCATAAAAAAGTTATCAGGCAATAATAATTAAAGTTGTAAGAGTAATTTTAAACGCGGTTTTAAATATTTGTTAAGTTAAGAGTAAATATCGTGTGAAACGCTATTTTTTAAAGTAGGATAGTACGATAGTACAATAAAAATCGAACGTAATTACAATTTACTTAAAAATTACTAATCGATTAGGGTGAACAAGGCTCATTATTCCGTCGGATCGTTTTTTTTTTGTACTATTTTTGACAATTTATTTGACCGATCTCCTGACACCGCTGAAACTTGATTACTTAGGCTTTTCGTGACGTTATTATAAAACAACGTTATTACAATACAAAAATATAATTGCCAAGTTATCAATTAATGTTAATAAACTAATTCTATCCTATTTTACGATAATCACCTTTTTAAGTATCCAAATTGTGCTCCTTCACAATTGGATCATTATCCTTTACTC
The DNA here is from genome assembly GCA_905220615.1 of Tinea trinotella. NCBI lineage: Eukaryota > Metazoa > Arthropoda > Insecta > Lepidoptera > Tineidae > Tinea > Tinea trinotella. The sequence goes on along the minus strand of HG992317.1, from coordinate 10,504,192 downwards.
TTCTTTTCTGGTACCTCCACTATTCTCATATAAAATGAGAACTTAACAGCTGTCACATTTGTGCGTGTATTATAAAAACGAAAATCAAATTTGTTCCTCACAAATGGCCAGAATCCTGTTGGAGCATCTGATGATGTTACTAATAAATCTTTTATTATTATATTCCCCTAGAAATTAAATTCTGTTTTACATTTAAATTGGAAGCATATAGAACGGGGTATCTCTGAAAAAGAGTGATTCTTTCTCTCCATACATTTTGTTTGTGTTAAATATATTGTGTATAAATACAATACTTTAAATATTAGTTATTACGCATGTTAGAAAAGTAAAGGAGTACGCGTGCTGTGTACAGGGCTCAACTTAGCCGGTGAAGTCTCTTCGTTGGAGCGCATATATATTGATTACTTTGTCGGTAAATCGTTTGCGAGATATTGGACACATGCAACGCCATCTAGCAGTAGCATGTAGCGGTCGCTACAGTTATTTTACCTTAGTTTAATTATTTTATTCTAAATAATACTGAAGGTTTCACTGGTAATTACAGTACTTCATTGTAATACAATTTTGTAATTATAGAACCATAAAGTTTAATGTATCACTATATAAACAAATAAAATAAAATACTGGATATTAACAAACACCACATTATAGCAAGGCACTACTAATTATTGCAAGTTTTATTAGATTTTTTTGTATATTTTCATAAAAATTAATCCCCACTGCACGCGCTTAACACCGCACCGATCAGTTGGGAGTTGAATGACGGCGAGCGCTATGCTTGGTTGTTACCAAGTCCCGAACAAGGCGCGACGCCGTAGATTTAAAACAATCAATCAATCAAATTGTCACGCCTTTTTCCCACAGGGATAGGCCACGATCCTGACACTACCTTCCTTCACATTCACAATTCTCTTCATACAAGCTCTATGATTATCAACTTGTACCAAATTACTATTATTTCCCTTTAGGTTACAGAAAACTATTTGACTTACCCTTAAAGGACAGCTACTATATACATGATTAACATCATATCGATACAAAACAGGAATAAATAATTTATCATTCTTCATCCAATCACAAACTTTGACATGAATTTCTAGGGGTGTCAATTTATATTCTGCATTTACTTTTTCGTATGTCACTATATGTACCTATAATGCATGTAAAATAATAACCATTAGTAGAATAACATAAGAAATAACAATAAAGATGAATAAGAATTCATGTTTTCAATGTTTTACCTAAACTGAATGATTAGACACAATGAATGTTTAATCGCATCTCAGACAGAATGTTCAAACAGAACTCGGTCTGAATGTTTAAACGCATCTCAGACAGAATGTTCAAACGGAACTCGGTCTGAATGTTTAAAATACATAAACTTGGACGGAATAGACCTCAAATCTAGCTTGCAACCGGTATGACATAGATAGATGTTGCTCCTAAAGGATACTGAGGTAAAGATTATTTGTGAAGTTTAATTATGTAATTTACAATTAAAAAGAATTGAGTATCAAAATATTTTCTCAATTAATTTGTATATAAAAATATTAATTGCTAACCACCAACTGCTGTTTACACCACATTGTTAAAGCCTCCGAAAGTCACGCATCAATTTAGAATAAATGCTACGAAATAATATTTACCGCATAGTTATTATCCATATCATGTTTCAATGTTGCATTTAACGAAAATGTGTATGGGGCTTTTCTACTGACACGTCTCGTCTGCATTACCCAATATTCGAACATATTGTCATCCAATTCGTGTAAGATGGCCCGCTCTATCTCTATATCGTATTTCTGAAAAGATTTAGGGATTCTTACTGCATTCATTTGTTAAGAAAGCGTCTGCATATATCCGCCACAACTTCTATCAATCATTTAAACTGTACATTTACTACAAGAATTGCTAATGGACTGACGTGTCCTGACATCAGAAAAACGTGCGTTAGAAGTCGCATTACCAATACTGACACGCCCTTTTGTCACGATCGCGGACTCTTGTTTGTAGAAATGTTACAGGTCTGGACTCACCTTTAAATACCACGCTCGCTCCGATGACTTTCAAAAAGAACCTAATAAAGGCGAATTAAAATTCTGTCTTATGTAGACTTAAATTATATTTTTTTTTATTGAGACCACATCTGTCCTCGACCCGCCTGATAGTAAGCAAGAGAAGGTCCAATAGTGCTGACGACGAAAAAAACCGAGTCAGTTCACGGCGGCCCCAGTCGCCATCACTATGCCGGCCAAGTGATTGTATCATAGAAACAGGACAACAAAGTATGTATATCAAGGATACATTAGCAAACAATTTCACCACTAGCTACGTGGTAGTGAAATTGTTTACCTTAATGTTTAACAATTCACGCGTATTAGCTAAAATAGGCGTTCTATCGTCAGATGTAATTTCTTGATTATTACTTAAGTGTGTAATTACATTACCTTACAATTAATAAATTTCAGTAATAATACAGAACACATTACAAGCTTATAAATATAATTTAAATACTCCATTTTTGATAATATTAATAAATATTAATGTAAATTTATTTGTCAGAAAATGCACTATGGGGTTTAAAAAATATACTGTACTGATCTCCGTTTTCCAGATCTTATGGATAAATACTGAATTAAATTTACTATCGTAAATATGTTACCATCCGGCAAGTCGAGGTCAGGTGTCGATACACCATTAAAAAATCCTATAGTTTCCGTATTTCACGCTCCGATACTTTCCATAATTTAAACAAGCATTTTGATGATTCGATAATGGATGTAACTTTGTTCAATTTCCGTACATATTTTTTATCATTGAGACGCAACATTTGACGTCTACTTGCCTGATTGTAACCAAGGGGAGGTTCAAGAGCGCCGATGAATAACAAAACACCTGCTTCAGCCGCCGTCACTATGCCGGCCAAAAGTACTATAACGCTTCGCTTGATAGATCAAAGATTATAGAATAAGGAGAACACATGAGCTGGTAAGGTATTCCACTCGATGTGCCGAAGTTTGTTCTGTTCGTCTGTAGATTCATGCGAACCTGTGAGGGTATCACGGAAGTAAAAAGATTAGGAAAAGAGAAAGATCAAGAGATCCTTATAGCATTATATATAATTTTACAGCCGAATAATTTGACAACACATTTAAACAAAGGAGTTTTAACATGTTTAAATATTTAAGTAGGTAGATAGAGAACACGGAAGATATAAGATATTTATAAAATTAAATATTTTAAGAAACCCCCAAAACAGCTGAAACAACTTTAGTCATAGCTCTACGGTTATATCTCTTAAATATCCCTTGTATTGAGTATCATAGGATACTCTAGGTCTTTAATTTGATAATGGCACAGCTAAAGGCAAATAGTGAGAAACAATTTTAGTTAAAGCACTATAAATCTATCTCTAGTTTTTTTGTTTAGATTTTAGATTTGCTGATCCCCTACCTTCGAGCTCAAGGTAGGTCAGTGGTACCAGTTGGAACACCCATGTATGCGTATACATGGGTGTGTCAAATGTTAGGTCACAGAATGTTTAAAAGTAAAGTAAATACCGATTATGCGTCTAAGATCGCTACCGCAGCTAGCAAAATAAAAAATAGTCGCGAAACCCCCGATTTTTTTTTCTATTGTAACTAAAAACCATCTCGAACACGTCAGCTTTTAAACAACAACAAAAAACGCATCGTTATCGGTCCATTCGTTTAGGAGCTATGATGCCACAGACAGACACACAGATACACAGACACGCTTATAACACCGCTCTTTTTGAGTTTGGGGCTATTAAATAGAGGATCGCCGAGCTATCCGAGTTGATAGACTATAGACGAAGTTTGACGTCACACGAATTCAAGCACTCTGCGATTTTACAGAGACATGTAGGCTTCATACGTCCTTCATGATCCTAAATAAATATATAACACTTGTTGTCCTTACTGTTATTTGTTCCTAAGCTCCAAAGCTGGTTGTTAAGCGAGGCTTCACAATTCCATTCTCCTTTACAAAAGGGAATAAAATTTGGTTAAACTTATTCGGGCTTTAATATTAACCTAATTAACTCTCAAATTAAAAGATAACCAGTTCAAGTAGATAATAAATAATACTGAAATTAAAACATATCTTATATCTGTGTTTACCCATTCATTTGCGATAATAAGGGTTCAAGGGATAATTAAGGACAGTGAGGTACTTTTGTTCGTATTATTATTATTATTTTGATATAATACAATATATCTATACTAATATAATAAAGCGGAAGGGTTTGTTTGTTTGTTTGTTTGTTTAAACGCGCTAAAACTACTGGTTCGAATTGAAAAATTCCTTTTGTGTTGGATAGAACAATTATCGAGGAAGGCTTTAGGCTATAAAACATTACGTTGCGACTTAGAGAAGCGAAGAAACAGTCGAAAATGTGTAAAAAACGGGGAATATTATTCGTCTTTGAGGGTTTCCGTTGCGTGCGCTGCGAAAACCGTTCGAGATACCCAAAAAATATGTATGAAAGAATTATTCCTCTTTAAATTATCTAAAAAAATGTCCGCGACCGTATATGTCTATCTTTTAAGATCAACTCACAATAACCGTTTTTATGATAGTCAAATTTGGTCTAAATTAATGCATTATTACAAATTATTTGTCAGAGCTGTATTAACATAATAATATTATTCTTTATCGAAATAAATGTGTTATTAATTAAATGTATTTAACTGTGAACAAAATTGTCATTGACATCACCTAATTTCAATAAACATCTTATAATACAATTTTAAAATAACTCTGAAACAAAATTCACACGCGTCGCATGATGAGCGCTAACCGGCGGGCGAGGAGAGGCGGTGCTTGCGGGCGAGGCGGAGGGGGGTGTAGCTCTACGAGGTATAGTCTGTCTAAGCCGAAATGATGCCTCCACTGCATTTACGCATACGAGCAAATATAAAATATGGATAAAACACACCGAAAATGCAGTAATTGGTTATTCAGTTGCTGGTTAGACACAAAGGAGTAACGAACGTGATGAAGTTTAATAGTATAGATAGTAATATTTGCATTCACACATTTGAATAAACTAATAAAGTGGAGGGCGCGTCATTTATAGCCAGACAAGCATACAATGCGGTCGGCTCCCTACTGATCGGTTGAATGCAGCGTTAATTTGTTTTTACGATTTAATATCATGGTGCAAAATCCTTTTTTATACAATTTCATTTTGTGGTAGTTTTCTCTATAGTAGGTAGTGTTTGTATAGTATTTTTGTTTCTAATATTTTCACAATAACACTTTTTTTTGTTTTGTTGTAAATAATACCTGTAGGTGTCATCTACATTCTTTCTAGGTTAGGTTTTAGTTTAAGCATACAGTTAGTTTGGTTAAGTTTTCATTTCCTTCGTTCTTTCTTCGTCACTGTAATGCCTAGAAAAAGGACTCAGCGTTCTCAGCAGACTGCTGCTGCAAAGCGGCTGCGAGTTTTGCGCACAAAAAAATAATACTGAAAATATAACTTACGCAGAAGTACTTTAAAATATATTCTTTTTAAAACTACTTTAAAATATATTCTATTAGTTACGTAATTTAATCGTCTAAAATAAGTCGCGGGTAACAGCTATAGGTAATTAATTTATAATAAAGCTAAGCAGGTAGGTAAACAAAAAATTAATATGATTCCCAAAATAACTATTCCACGCGGACGCAGTCGCGGGCACAACTAGTATTTATATTTAGTCAATTGTGATTACAATCATAGAAAATATGTAATAACATATTTTCTATAATTAATTTCGATAATAACAGCAATCGGGATTTTGTAGAACATGGCGACCGGGCCCGCGGGATTTGCGAGACTGTCAATCAATCAATCAAATTGTCACGTCTTTTTCCCACAGGGATAGGCAGACACAATGGAGCGCCACTTGCCACGATCCTGACACAACTTCTTCGCTTCCTTCACATTCACAATTCTCTTCATACAAGCTCTATGGTTATGGGCACTAGGCAACCTAGCTTTCTTGAGAATGTCTCCGATTTGGTCGGCAAACACCCTCCTGGGCCTCCTTTATAAATTCTTTTCATCAATCTACTTTCACTTATCCCTTTCATGTGCCCAAACCATCGAAGACTGTAAGGTTACGTAGAAATGCGCGCGTTATAAATGTTAGATGTGTTTTGTCTTAAAGAGTAACCAGAAAACACAAACCCGGGTTCAATGCCCGGTCGGGTATTAGACATCCATGTAGCCTAACATCAGGCAGGGTGCTAGAATTCATTGACCGCTCTCTATCTACTCTACCCGAAGCGTGAAACCTTTTTTAGGTTTCGGCGACTGAGACAGCCGTAGACGGTTTTTCAGTCGTCAGCGCTCTTGGACTTCACCTTGTCGTCGATGAAAGTCGAGATTAAATATGGCGTCTCAATAAATAAATATATGCGCTCCACTAGGCTATAGGCACTAGGCAACAAGGCTCCTGTAGCCGCCTGCTGCCACGGATTTGGTGCGACCGTTTTATAACATGCCGACATCTATTAAACGACTGACTTAAAACGTGCCATTCGAATCACTAGTGCGGTCACCCACCCACTACTGACCGCGCCTTTTATTTCTTAAACCGCATTATCGAATAATCTGCTTGTTTTGCACTCAGCTACGATGCCACATCGAATACTAACATATTTCGAATACAAATAAGTTAATAAAAATTAAGAAAACATCTCTGTCATAAATTTAAATACAAAATATTCGCAAACAAATTTATTTATGTATGATTCTTATCTGTTTTACTCAAAACAATATTAAGTACTTTACGATAAAGCTAATAAGATTTAAATTATCAGATAAGTCATTATGTATAAGGGTTGACAACCTAATTAAGTCCTATAATAATAAGAAAACCTTAATTATCAAGCTTTTTGTACACAAATAAGTCGATTTCACAGCATGGAGTACTACTAATTTTCATTTTTAATATTGAAACATCTCTATAATGGAAAACAAAGAGCGCCGGCCTGAATCTAAAAATCTCTAGACTTACTAGATTTATTCAATTGGTAAATTATTAATAATTCATTCACACAAGACTCCTAATAATAATAAAACATTATATTTTCATCATTTTTGCATCTTAATTCCAGGCACAGGCAGAGACAACATGTTATATAGCCTATTAGCCTTCCTCGATAAATGATCTATTCAACACAAAACGAATTTTTCAATTCGAACCAATAGTTCTTGAGATTAGCGCGTTCAAACGAACAAACAAACTCTTCAGCTTTATAATATTAGTATAGATCACTCTAATGAGATAGTAAATTATTGCAAACGGATTATATTTTACTTTTATTATCATTTGATATTTTTTCTAAAACATTTAAGAAATTGTAATAAATGCGAATATTGTTCTTTGATTGTCATGGCCGAACTGAGAACTGCATGAATCCTTCTATCCCAATAATATCGGGTCCGCCAAATAACTTTTTTTTTTTAAATAAAACTACTTAAAATAAAACTATAAAAATAAAACTACTAAATATTTTTTCAAATTTCTTTTTTTATTTGAAAGTACAATCCTTCCGGTTAATGATAGAAAATAATTTTATTCAAATGGCTGCCTCGGCTGGACATGCAGTAGCCTACAGGATCGGTCCAATTTTTAAGTACATTATCGATTGTGTGCTTCACGAATATTGTCCTTTAAAGCATCAATTGTCGGCGTAACACTTATCTTTTACGGTACCCCACAAATAATAGTCCAACAGTGTCAAATCGCAGCTCCGAGATGGCCAAACGACATCAGCTCTGCGGCTGGTAATTCGATTTTCAAAAACACGGCGTAAAACATCAAGTGTAGCGTCGGCTGTGTGGCACGTAGCGCCGTCCTGTTGAAACCAAATGTTGCCAATATCCTCCTCTTCAATTTCTGTGAACAAAAATTCGTTCAACATGGCCCGATAACGATCGCCTCAACCAATCATGAAAAAACTTATTGTTATTTATATAAATCTTTATTTATTGGGAGCCATGTCAGCTCCATAGAGCCTAAAACATAACATCAAATTCATCTTATACTATTAATACTATTAAATATTACAAATAAAAGCTATGAAACAAATATTTGCTCCGACCGGGGATCGAACCCGGGACTTTACGTGCAACAAACCAGTCGCTAAACCGTTCGTCCACGCCTGTCGTCGTGTGTTCTCTTAAGGAAGAGAATGAGCTCAAATACAACACTCTAGGACCTACCGAAGAGATTACCTTTATGTTGCAAAAAAAGTGCTTTTTAATTATAATATGGAATTTAACAAAAAATATGAAAGAAACATTGCAAAAAAATACCACTAATACTACACGTCAAAGTCTACAGTCTATTAAAATTGGAGACGTTTGTTTGTTTAAAACGTTTTTTAAAAAAACATCGATTTTTAGCCGTTTTCCGCATTTTGTAAAAAATAAAAAAAACAATATGAACTTAACTGGTCTCATTTTGTAGATATTTTTAATATCTACAAGTCCTTCTCGCAACATTTTTAACTATAATAAATAGTCAAGAAAAAAATATAATAAAAAAAAACCTGCAATAGTTCAGATGTTGGATTTTAGGCTCATTTCATTATTAATACGTCCTGAGACGAACCTAAATCCGTCAAAATATCTCGGTTCGCATTTTTTTTAGGCAAAACCCCCTTTTTCCGGTGTATCTATCATTATATCACATTCTGTCATTTTATTAATTTAATTTATTTATTGTTAATATTTATGCCATCCTCTCTCCAAAACCATTACTTTGGTTTTACTTTCATACCTTTCTTGTCTAATTCGGCGTTCATAATAGTAACCCTTTTCTGTAACTCATATGCTGAAGATGCAATGAATACTTGACAAAGGACATTTGATCACCAAGTCATTCATTCTCAAACCATACTTTCTTTCACGCAACTCTTTTGGACAACTGTAAATGAATAGTTTAAAGAGGTTACGCTACACATCCCTGTCTGAAACCCTTAGAGATGTCAGATAGCGCCCCATCAATTCGAACACATCCAATGGAATCCTCATAGACCCAAACACGGACAGCTGCTGCCACAATTCATTCCTGTTCACTCGATCATTGGCCTTCTCAAGGTTGACAAAAGCACAAAACACCTGCAGGTAAATAACTAACACAGGTATTTCTTAATAAAATATATATTTTTTATATTGATGCCAAGTTCCACAGCTGCGGGCAGGACACTGATACTCAAAGTGACATTGTGTGTCGGCGGTCCGTAACTGCAACTCGAACCGATTCTCATAAAAAACACTGACATATACTTCGAGTTCCATTTGAACTTTCTGTCTGAGGTCCGTTTAAACATTCAGACCTGGTTCCGTATGGACATTCATTTTGAGTAAAGTTTCGTTTAACCGTTGAGATTTTTACGTTGAAATTTTTTGGTTCCATATAAGTTGAGTTCACTGTTCGAACCCTTAATCGACTTGAAATTTTTACAAAATCACTTAAGTGTCCAAAGTGTGCAGCTTTTAAATTGGTTCTTTATCCTTTACTTCTCTTTTCTGGTACCTCCACTATTCTCATATAAATTGAGAACCTAACAGTCGTCACCTTCGAGTGTGTGTTATAAAAATGAAAATCAAATTTGTTCCTAACAAATGGCCAGAATCCTGTTGGAGCATCTGAGGATGTTACTAATACGTCTTTTAGTAATACATTTCCCTGAAAATAAAATTATTTTACATTTTAATTGGAAACATATAAAGCGGTGTTACTTCGAAAAAAGAGATTTCTCCCTATCCATATGTTTATTTATAAAGTTTTAAAATACTTTTAAAGTTAGTTATTATTAACGCCAAACACAGCGACTCAGTGAACGACTGGGAGCACCATAGTGTTGAAAAATAAGAGTTGATTAAAATAAGCTTGAATTAATTTGCTTGTACCGAATCAATATAATTTATCTCTTGGTTACAGGAAACTATTTAACTTACCCTTAAAGGACATTTACTAAACGAACGATTAACATCATATCGGCTCAAAACAGGAATAATTAATTTATCATTCGTCAACCAATCACAAACTTTGAAATGAATATCTAGAGGTGTCAATTTATATTCTGCATTCACTTTTTCGTATGTTACTATGTGTACCTAAAATGCATGTAAAATATTATTGATTTACCTTTAGTAGAATAAAAGAATGATATATTTCTAGAGAATAATATTTACCGTTATGTTATTATAAACATCATGTTTCAATGTTGCATTTAATGAAAACGTGTATGGGGCTTTTCTACTGACACGCCTTGTCTGCATTACCCAATATTCAAAAATATTGTCATCCAATTCATGTAAGATGGCCCGTTCTATCTCCACATCGTATTTCTAAAAAAGATTTAAGGTTTTTTGCTGCATACATTTATTACTCGTAAGAAACCGTTGTTTATCCACCACAACATCAACCGATCATTAAATCTTTTAATACCTATAATATTCATTTAAGTACTACAAGATTTGGTAATGGCCTAATCCAGACACAATAGAAAATATTACAATGTAAAAACGCCCGGTGACGTTCAAACAGACCCTAAAGGCTTTTATCAAAAGACTGTGTTTAGTAGTATTTTCTTAGATTTTGCGCGAACATTGATTAATGAATTAAACAAATTTTATGCGGCTTACTATCGCGTTTATTTTGGTTTAGATTATACAATTTTTTTTCATTATTCCGACGTTTCGAGAGCTTTGCAGCCATCGTGTTCACGGAGAGAATAATAAAAAAAATGTAAAATCTAAACCAAAATAAACCCGATTGTAAGCCGCATAAAATTTGTTTGGCTGTGTTTAGTCCTAAAAAAATGTCACAATAGTTGACAAACACCTGTTTATTTCCTACCAACTTTCACGTGTATTCACCGAAATATGTCTTTATATTAAAGATGTAATTTTAAGTGAATAATTACCTTACAATCAATAAATTTTAGTAATAACACAAAACCCATTAGAAGCTTAAAAATATAATTAAAATACTCCATTATTTTTAAATATTATTAAGTAAGCACATTTATTAAAAAATTTCACTTGATCTGATCGTGTTTTAAAACATACTAAACATATCTCTGTTTTTCAAATATTATAGATGTAAATACTAGAGTAAATATGTGACCACCAGACAATTCGGGGTCAGGTGTAGAATTACAACTTTAATAACTCGGTTTACTTATTTCACGCTCCGATACTTTCAACAAAAACTGTAATTTGATAATTGCATCTAATTCAATATTGTGCAATTTTCGTTGATAAAAACTGCAGCACATCAAATCAATGCTGAATTATTTTATCACCCCATACAGTAAGGTATAAATCACCAGTTTCTCCATTGTGACTAGCTGAAGTTTCAAACTGTTTAAATTCCTTAACGCAACTGTGTCACTCCAGGTCCCATGCCCGTTCGATGTGGTCCTTGTGGTTCAAGTCGCTGCGAAAGGACATCCCTAAGATATCTGATCTCTCTGAGGTACCAAGGGATGTGTTACAAAGAGTTGGAAGAGGGGTAGACGGGGACTTTTATCGTGGAGAACTCACCTAAGTCTGGTCTACGTTGAACCGACGACCGTGGTGTAGTGGCGATGTAATAGCTAAGTAAGCCGAGTGGCACGGGTTCGAAACCACTCATCGGTACCAATGTATCTTTGATATATGTACTTTGGTTGTCCTGTTTCTATAATACGGGCACTTCAGTAGCTTAGTATAGAAATTTAAATAAATAAATAAAATAACTGCACTAGGTTCTCGTGACCCCAATGTAATCAAGGACCCGGTTCAGCTTCGGTACGACAGACTTTGTCATCTTAGTTATCTTCTGTGTTCCTGTTGCGGGGCAGGCAGTGTTGCTTCCGGGCATCGTGCTGTCATCTGCATAGCAATGGATGTCGGATCCAAGGTTCAACATTTCATTGATATGTACAAGGCGACAGCACCTTTGCAAGGCTCCCCCTGGGGGACGCCGGCATTTTCCGACATCCTGCGCTACTATCCTCTACAACGCGTTTGGAGCGCTCACGCAGGAAGTCGGCTATCTAACCACGCAGATGGTCAGGTAAAACTCAAGCTTAGAAAGATCGTGTGACAGGGCATCCCTGTCACACGCTTTGGAAATGTCCAAGCCGATAGCAAATGCCTCTTCATTACGATCTAATGCTTCACCCCGGATGTCCGTGGTGCACGCTAGAAGGGCAAGTAATTTTGAACCTGGATCTCTTGGTTTGCGTGATCATTTTACTACTACTAGACCACGCTCGCTTTCATAGTACCCAATAATGTCGGTAAAAGATAGTGCAACAAATGGTCAGTGCAGTCAAATAGCGCCCTAATTCGAACGCATGCACTGGAATCCTCATAGAGAGATATCAGCGCACGGATCAAGCGCTCCCCCAACCCAAACACGGACAGCTGCTGCCACTATTCATTTCTGTTCACTCAATCATAGACCTTCTCAAGGTCAACAAAAGCACAAAACACCTTAAGGTAAAAAATTAACCCAGGTATTTCTAACTAAAACATATATTTTTTATATTTATACCAAGTTCCATAGCTGCGGGCAGGACACTGATACTCAAAGTGACATTGTGTGTCGGCGTATTCGTAACTGCAACTCTCATAAAAAACAAAATCACTGACATTTACTTCAAGTTGCATTTGAACTTTCTGTCTGAGGTCCGTTTAAACATACAGACCTAGTTCCGTATGGACATTTAGACAAAATCTTTCGTTTAACCGTTGAGACTTTTACGTTGAAATTTTTTGTTCCTTATAGGTTGAGTTCAACGCTTAACCTCTTAATCGACTTAATTTTTTTACAAAATCACTTTTGAGTGTCCAAATTGTGAAGATTTTAAATTGGTTATTTATCCTTTAGTTTTCTTTTCTGGTACCTCCACTATTCTCATATAAATTGAGAACCTAACAGCCGTCACCTTCGAGTGTGTGTTATAAAAATGAAAATCAAATTTGTTTTTAATAAATGGCCAGAATCCTGTTGGAGCATCTGATGATGTTACTAATACGTCTTTTAGTAATACATTTCCCTGAAAATAAAATTATTTTACATTTTAATTGGAAACATATAAAGCGGTGTTACTCCGAAAAAAGAGATTTCTCCCTATCCATATGTTTATTTATAAAGTTTTAAAATACTTTTAAAGGTAGTTATTATTAGCGCCAAACACAGCGATTCAGTGAACGACTGGGAGCACCATAGTGTTGAAAAATAATACTTGATTAAAATAAGCTTGAATTAATTTGCTTGTACCGAATCAATATAATTTATCTCTTGGTTACAGGAAACTTTTTAACTTACCCTTAAAGGACATTTACTAAACGAACGATTAGCATCATATCGGCTCAAAACAGGAATAAATAATTTATCGTTTTTCAACCAATCACAAACTTTGAAATGAATCTCTAGGGGTGTCAATTTATATTCTGCATTAACTTTTTCGTATGTCACTATGTGTACCTAAAATGCATGTAAAATATTATTGATTTACCTTTAGTAGAATAAAAGAATATTATATTTCTAGAGAATAATATTTACCGTAAAGTTATTATAAACATCATGTTTCAATGTTGCATTTAACGAAAACGTGTATGGGGCTTTTCTACTGAGACGCCTTGTCTGCATGACCCAATATTCGATTACATTATCATCCACTTCATGTAAAATGGCCCGTTCTATCTCCACATCGTATTTCTGAAAAGATTTAAGGTTTTTTGCTGCATACATTTATTAAGATAGCGTCTCTTTATAGCCACCACAACTACAACCAATCAAGTACTACAAGATTTGGTAATGTCCTAATCCAGACACAATAGAAAATAATACGATGTAAAGACGCCCGGTGACGTTCAAACAGTCTTGATTAAAAATCACAATAGTTGACAAATACCTGTTTATTTCCTATCAACTTTAACGTGTATTCGCTGAAATAGGTCTTTAAATTAAAGATGTAATTTTATGATATTTAAGTGTATAAATTATTACCTTACAATCAATAAATTTCAGTAATAATATATAACACATTAGAAGCTTAAAAATATAAATAATATATTCCATTATTTTAAAATATTATTAAGTAAGTATATTTATCATTAAAAAAAACACTGTTTTAAAATATACTAAACAAATCTCTGTTTTCCAAATATTATTGATGAATACTGAAGTAAATGTGACCACCAGACAAGTCGAGGTCAGGTATAGAATCACAACTTAAAAACATCCTATCGGTTTACGTAATTCACGCTCTGATACTTTCAACAAAAACTGCATTTTGATAATTGCATTTTATTCAAGTTTGTGCAATTTCCGTTAATAAAAACTACTTGTAGTATCATAATCAGACTTAGACACATCAAATCAACTGAATTATTTTTTCACCCCACACCGTAGTACGATATAAATCACCAGTTCTACTATTTTGACTTGCTGAAGTTTCAAACTGTCTGAATTCCTTAACGCGACTGTGTCACTCCAGGTCCCATGCCCGCTCGACGTGGTCCATGTGATTCAAGTCGCTGCGAAAGAACATCCCTAAGATACAATCTCTCCAAGGTACCAAGGGAGGTATTACAAAGAGTAGGAAGAGGGGTAAACGGGGACTTTTTTCGTCGAGAACTCACCTAAGTCTAGTCAACGTTGAACCGACCGCGGTGTAGTGGCGGTGTAATGGCTAAGTAAGCCGAGTGGCACGGGTTCGAAACCACTCATCGGTACAAATGTATCTTTGATAAATGTACTTTGGTTGTCCTGTTTCTATGATACAGACACTTTAGTAGCTTAGTATAGAAATGTTAATAAATAAATAAAATAACTGCACTAGGTTCTCGTGACCCCAATGTAATCAAGGACCCGGTTCAGCTCCGCTACGACAGACTTTGTCATTTTGGTTATCTTTTGTTTTTCTGTTGCGGGGCAGGGAGTGTGGCTTCCAGGCATCGTGCTGTCATCTGCATATCAATGGATGTCGGATCCAAGGTTTAATATTTGATTGACATGCACAAGGCGACAGCACCTTTTCAGGGCTCCCCCTGGTGGATGCCGGCATTCCCCGACATCCTGCGCTACTATCCACTACAACGCGTACGGAGCGCTTACGCAGGAAGTCGGCTATATAACCACACAGACGGTCAGGTAAACCTGGAGCTTAGAAAAAAAGGCATTCCTGTCAAACGTTTTGGAGATGTCCAAGCCGATAACAAATGCCTCTATATTACCATCTATATAATGCTTCATCCGGGACGTCCGTGGTGCATGCTAGAAGGGCAAGTGATTTTGAACCGGGATCTTTTGGTTTGCTAGATCATTTTACTACTACTAGACTACGCTCGCTACCCAATAATGTCGATTAAAGATAGTGCAACAAAATGATACCCAAATGGAACTTAGTACATGTATTTCAGAAATTGTCGCTAGTACTACATTTAGTGAGGTTTAAGCAACACCTGCGTCACAATTGATAGCAAGATTATCTAAGCGCTCAGGAATTTCCTCAATAATTTACCAGCTGAATAAACAATAAAATACTTTATCCAATAACGTAGTTAGTTCTCTTGGCAAATACTTTAAGTATTAGCCAAATACTTGAAAAAATAAACACCCACTAAACAAATTGAAAATTTGTATACCCGGTAGGGTAGAGCACGGTTGTGCAATATATTGTATACTTATAGACATTTTATTATTTATCCGTTGCATGATTTTGATTTTTGATTTTGATTTTTGAAAAATATAAAACTTGTCCAAACGTTGCTATTTAAAAGCTAAGTTCACATTGTTTCTTATGCCGACGTTTTGAAGTAGCAGCCTTCGTAGTAATCGTAACCGCGGTAGATATTAAAGTGTTTTTAGTATCTTTAGTCATCATAGTGGCGGCGACTGAGCAACCGTAAGATCCCCTTGCTAGCCATCAAGCAAATCAAGGTCAGATATAGCGTCTCGATGAATAAATAAAATATTTTTGTAGGAACGCCAAATGTCACGTAAGAAAATGTCTGCGGTAATTAGTACTGTATGACTAATTACCGCAGACTATACAGTACTAATTACAGTGTCTAAGCGCAAATGACACGCCCCTCCACCGCATTTGCGCACACAAGAAAACATAAAATATGAATGCAACACACCGAAAATGCAATTTGGTTGGACACAAAAGGAGGGAGCACGCTGATAAAGTATAATAGTATAGTTAGTAATACTTGCATTCACACATTTAAATAAACTAATAAAGTGGAAGGGCGCGTATATCTTTGTATGTACTTTGGTTGTCCTGTTTCTATGATACAAGTACTTTAGTAGCTTAGTATAGAATAGTAATTTAAATATATATATATATTAAATAACAGAATCAACGTGTCATAAATTAAATTGCCAATTAACAATCCAGATATGCTTAACGCGAACGACTGAAAATAACCGACTCAGTTCACCGTTGCCTTAGGCGCCGTAATTATGCGAAGCTTAAAGGTGCTTCTTTACGCATCACTTGAAGAATCCAAGGTTACAGGATAGGGAGAACACTTAGGATGGTAAAGCATTTCACTAAAGCATTCCATTAAAGTTTATTTGTAACAGTGTTGTTTTATTTAATACTCTAAACTTGAGAACCTAAAGCAAACCAAGGGCCTCTTGACAAAATTTGCTACAGGCCCCGCGCTGGCTTAACAGGCACTGGTTCTACCCCGGATCGGCAGACTGGATTAGTACCTCTTTTTTTATTAACAAATATTGGGCTCTAGAGTCCGCGCGACATCTGCTATAACTCGGTCAGCATGGCGCTGCAATGAATCTAGGGCATCGGGAAAATAGTTGGCAGAGCCGTCCCAGAGGTGCAAACAGTACTCCACGCAAGAGCGAATTGACCCTTGTATAGTAGTTTGGTCTGTAAGTTCATATCTATTTAATTATTCGATTATATTTAATCAGTCAAAATGTCACGCCTTTTTCCCACAGGGATAGAGACAACGGAGCGCCACTTGCCATGATCCCGACACAACTCCCTCACATCCACAATTCTTTTCATACAAGCTCTACGGTTATGGGCACTAGGCAACCCAACTTTCTTGAGGATGTCTCCGATTTGGTCGGAAAATACCCTCCTGTGTCTACCTCGTTTAACGCTTCCATTCACATCAGATCCTTTTCGTGTGCCCAGACGAATTATCAAATCATCATATCAGATTGTCAATCCTAGTAACTACATCTTTTTTCAAACCACATCTATCGCGCATTGTGATATTCCTTATCTTGGCTTTCTTTCGTTTACGGTTGGCTCATGCACCGTCACTATGCCAACCACGACTCGCTTGAGGATTGAAGGTCAACCTTAAGCGAATCGTACGGGAAACCAATAGATTGAAAAAACATTCCACTAGTCGATTGCTGGATTAGGAAACCTCGTTCTACCTGTCTGTATTTGGTAGTCTGCCGTATGCGCCAGCGAGTTATCAGGCCGTCTCAACGACAGTAGTTTCTACAGTTTTGGCGAGACTCCAAAAGCTGCGACTACCCGTTGGTGCGGTAATAGACTCTCGCCAATCCTAGGCGCTGTGCCTCCGCACCTTTAAAAACTTTCTTGCAAGACTGGCTTTCAACTCGTCCACGCGTGGGTCACGATTTCTGCGACCAAGGCACTGGGAGCTGCGTGATTTGCTGAAACAGCAGCCGCGCAGTCACTGTTGTGCCTGCTCTGGTAGTTACGAGATGCACAGTGGATGGAACGTAATATTTCAGCTCCAGCTATCTCATCAACAACGGCCGACGCACACGAGGATGAATTAGTAGGAAGAGGAGAGGAAAAGTTATTACGAAATAATAATACAACGTAATTTTGAGTATTTTTATTAAGTATTTTTTATTGAGTATTTTTTGTTGAGTATTTTCATTGAGTATTTTTTATTGAGTATTTTTTGTTGTGTATTTTTTATTGAGACTCCATATCTGAACTCTACTTGCCAAATGGTGAGCAAAGGGAAGTCGAAGAGCGGCGACGACTTAATAAACTGATTCAGGTCACAGTTGCCTCATTCGTCGTCACTATGCCGGCCAAATATTTATTTGTAATTATATAAAGATGCTTCGTGTAATAATATAATTAAATAAAAAAGTAATTTTAGTAACACAAAAGTTATCTTTAATTAAGATCAGAAACACAATTTCCATTCGAGTTAAAATAATTATTTATACAAATCTAATTTTGAGTAAACACAATAATTATAATTGTATCAAAATAAATGATGGCAAACAATACTATATTAGTTTTACTTCTTTATCATAGCTGGCCTGTAACAAAAAATAAGTCAATTAATTATATAACCAGGTCTGGTTATTAAAGAGTGGTAGGCAGTGGTAAACCGTCTGCCAATCTGGGGTAGTACCACCTCTTATACAGTATACAGACCATGAAGTGACTTAGTAGCGTTTCGGAATCAGCTTGTAAGTTGCTGGTTTCAAGGCATAGTGGATGTGACTGCTACTTACAGTTACTTTGGCCGGTATAGTGAAGACAATAAAAAATAAATAAATAAAAATTAATTATAGTAGCAGTTACATCCATTCATGGACCGCACTCCAGCTTAACATCAGGTGGGATGCTGTCACATGCCGAGACACAATAAAAAAAATCGAATTCAGGGTCTTTTCTATGCAACTAGCATTGGAATATGTCAAAAATTATGGTCACACAATTTTTTTATTATTATTTACAATTCTATACTAAGCCACTAAAGTGCTTGTATTATAGAAACAGGATAACCAAAGTACATATATCACAGATAGTGGTGGGTGGTCTCGAACTCGTGCTCTTCGGTTTGCGTAACCATTGCACTGCCACTACACCTCGGTCGCCTTAATATAAACAATAATTATTGTTATAGACACTAAATTGTAATTTACATACCGTTTCTGAAAGCCAAATTTACTTAATAACGTTGGTTGGTTACTTGGCAACGCTTTAGATGGTTTCTTCAGGCCTGGCACTTTGCAGTTGGTTTTCTTTAATAATGAGGTAGTTTTGGTTATTTGCACTGGACTCTGATTATCATATTTACTACGCCATTCGTTTAGGACTTTGGGTGGGGAATTACCGAATGATTCCTGCGAAAAATATATTCTAAAATTATATATATTATTTTTTTTAATATTTAAACTTATTTAAACGGACCTCTATTTTGGTGAAAAATAAAAATCGTAAATTATAGCAGATGGTGACCGTGGTATAGTGAGAGTGCAATGGAAGTGCAATGAGGACGCAGGCCGGTATGGCAATGGTACCAATGTATCTTTGATATATGTACTGTAAGGGAACGAGCTAAATAAACGCGGTAGGAATGCAGTTGTGACGTCATGGTCACGTGTCTATTATGAATGGTGAAAAAAAAATGTCGATAACGATAAAAACCACTTTCCTTAAAACGCAGATTTTCCAAAATTTTATTATTTTTTATTGATTTATTATAAATTTCTTTACTAAGCTACTAAAGTGCTTGTATCATAGAAACAGGACAACCAAAGTACATATATCAAAGAACACATTGGTACCGGTGAGTGGATTTGAACCCGTGCACTCGGCTTACGGTCGCCATTATTTTTGTCTAATAGTTTACATATTAGAACCCTTCCGAATACAAGGAAAAATTAATTTAATATATTTAAAAGTACAATAGCAAAATGCAACATACCTGAGAATCAACGGGCGTCACTAACTCTTCCATGGGATAAGTATTTTCAATAAAATCTTCACTAAACTTATCATTTTCTAAACCAAACAAACTTCTAACACAACTTCTCTCCTCAGAACATTCTGGAAGATTCTCCTTCTGAGATGACTGCTCTGCTTTTTCAACAGGTTCCAGATCCACAGACTTAACTTTGAACGGATTTCGTTTGCTTTCGGGCGTAATAATAGGTGATTTGGGGAGTTTTTCCTCTGTATCGGTACTATTGAAAAATTTACTCTCTACAACGTTACCTTCTAAAACTGTTCTTGGGAAACTGCTTAATCTTTTTGGTTGAATTTTTGACTTTAAAATCGGTGATGTTACTTGTGGCTGTGTTAAGTCTTCCTTTATAATATCTTCTGTCATCGCCAAATTGTGATTATTCTCTATTGCTTGGGAGTCCATTGGCGTTTCAATCTTCTGTTTTTTATTAGCTGGTTCTACACAATACATTGTACTTAAATGCTCTATGGTTAGGCTACAAAATAAATTATCAATCAATCAAATTGTCACGCCTTTTTCAAACAGGAATAGGTAGACAATGGAGCGCCACTTGCCACGATCCTGACACAACTCGCTCACTTCCCTCACATCCACAATTCTCTTCATACAAGCTTAAGTTTAAGAATAGGTTTAAGGTATAAAGAGCGGTAGGCAGCGGTGCCCAATCTGCCGATCCAGGGTAGTACCACCACTTACAAGTATAGAGACCGTGAAGTAACTTAGTTGCGTTTCAGGATCAGCTTGTAAGATGCTGGTTTGAACTAGGCCGGTATAGTGGCAAGACTATTACTTACAGTTATTGAACTGTAGTAGCACTCACCTCCATTCATGGGCCGTACTCCAGCTTAACATCAGGCGGGTGCGGTCATGTCGGGTAACAAAATTAAAAAGCTCTACAGGTATGGGCACTTGGCAACCCAGCTTTCTTAAAGATGTCTAAGCTTGAAGTAGACATGTAAGGCGACCATGGTGTAGTGGCAGTGCAATGGTTACACAAACCGAGAGCACAGGTTTGAAATCAACCACTGGTACCAATGTTTCTTTGATTTGTGTACTTTAGTTGTCCTGTTTCTATAATACAAGCACTTTAGTAGCTATAGTAATGTAAAATAATATATTTTTTTTATATTACATTTCTATACTAAGCTACTAAAGTGCTTGTATCATAGAAACAGGACAATCAAAATACATATATCAAAGATACACCACGGTCGCCTTAAATGTAAATAAGAAATTTAAAAAAATAAAAAAAAAACATTACCACATATCTTCAGTTTCTGGCACATATTTACTTATTAAATTAACAACTTTTTTCTTAGATCTAGTCGTCGGTTTCATTATAATAGGATCTAATTGTTTCTGCACAGCCTTCTTTTTCCACGGGCATGGTTCTTCTAAATATTTAACAAACTCCGGCTTCCATATACTACAATGTGTTGGTATGGCTGTCTGCTTCCAACTGTCAGTTTTTATATTGTTGTTCTAAAAATAAAACATAATTAGTAAAAATAAAACTATAGTCAAGGCTGGATCTGCCATATGTGGATTCAAGGGGCCCCTAGCTAAGTCAAGTCAAAGTCAAAAGTAGACGATAATGCGAAAAAATCCATAATTTTATAAAATTAAACACATCGTAAAGTTTGCAGCCCTGCAAATCCTGCTATTTAATTCCTATAAAAAAACCTATTTAATTCAAGTCTACGTTCAGGTGTTGGTACTTCGAACTGACTTATTTTTTTCTTATACTTTGAGTAATTAGGTGGGCCCCTAAGTGGTATTAGCCCAGGGCCCCTTAAACTCACGATCCGTCTCTGACTATATGTAAAAAAATTTAAAAACTCGCCTATTTGACAATGTGAAATAAATAGTAAGCATGAGGTCCAGGAATGCCTACGACTGAAAAAACCGAGTCACTTTATTCTTGGCTCAGTCGCCCTCACTATGCCGACCCCTAAAATATTTAATGTAATTATTGTATAGTTATTGGTTTTTAATACGTGTAAAAAATTTTACATTATTCAGTCCCCTAGAAGTGGGTGAAAATTAATTTAAAAGTTCCGTTACATAGTTACATACATACGAGTCAAGCTAAAAAAAGCGTATTAACAAAAAGTGAAAATAGATTGACGAAAGGAATTTATAAATCTGATATAGATGGATGCGTTAAACAAGGCAGACCCGGGAGGGTGTTCTCTGACCAAATCGGAGACCTCCCTAAGATAGCTGGCTTGCCTAGTAGCCATAACCGTAGAGCTTGTATGAGGAGAATTGTATCAGAACCGTGGCAAGTGGCCCTCCATTGTCTCTGCCTATCGCGTAATTGATTTGACAAATAAACACTATGAGCAAATCTTAGTTCCACCCCAGAATCTAACCCGATACTCTTCTTAGTGTAAGGAATGTGAAGAGAACTGGATCTCTGTAGCACTTACATTTGGCGTATAGTCATCTGGGTGCCAATCATCCACCTTCTTCATAGTAAATGGATCTAAGTTCCCCAATGCCAAATGGAATGCCATGTTTGGTTCCAGCATCTCGCCAGCATTACAACACAAGCCTAATTCAGTCTCTGAAAATAAATTAATCTATGACAATAACTTAAGGCGACCGTGGTGTAGTGGTAGCAGGGGCGTAGATACCGCCGTATCTACCGTATCAATTATACGGAATCAATTAAAAAAATAAAAAAATAATCAATTTCTTTTTTTCCCGCGTAAAGCGTTAGTTTGAATTGTTTGGAAAAAGTGACAAACAGATAATTAATATGATGTATATATTTCTTTTAATTTTATGCACTCATTTTTTTTCTTTATACAAATTTTTATAAAGGGCACGCTACGCTTCTGAGTAGTAGTGAAAAGGCTACGCAAACCGAGAGCACAGGTTCAAAACCACTTGCCTGTATAGACTCAGCAGAGAAAAAGAGCGCTGACTTTTGAAGTGCGCAGCGTAAAGATCGACTAGACGACTACGGTAGAAGTAATTCCACGCATTGATTCTGTTGTGTTTATAAATAATACTTATTTTCCACTTATTTAAAAAAAAACGGAAAATAAGTATAAGTAACAAAACAACTTGAATTGAATGCCAGAGCTTCTTTTATCTGCCGGGATCTATACCAATGTATCTTTGATATGTGTACTTTAATTATATTGTTTCTATGATACAAGCACTTTATTACCTCAGTATAGAAATGGAAAAAAAACATACAGGTGTCTCAAGAACGCTTCCGAAATAAAGTGGGTCAGTAGTGTTCCCAAGCCTAAAAACGACTGGCATGAAAAATATTTTACCCAATTTTACCTTCTTTTTTTTCACTAATAAGCATAAAACCTAAGCGTATGTACACAATATTTCTTTTCGGTTTAAACTAGACCGGCATAGTGGATGTGACTGCTATTTACAGTCACTTAGTGACGACAGGCGTGGACGAACGGTTTAGTGTCTGGTTTGTTGCGCGTAAAGTCCCGGGTTCGATCCCCGGTCGGAGCAAATATTTGTTTCATAGCTTTTATTTGTAATATTTAATAATATTAAATATTGCAAATATTTGTTAATAAAAAAAAGAGATGTATATTTGCTTCGGGTCTGGTTATCAAAGAGTGGTAGGCAGTGGTACACAGTCTGCCGATCCGGGGTAGTACCACCACTTACAAGTATATAGACCGTGAAGTGATTTGGTCACGTTTCGGGATCAGCTTGTAAGTTGCCGGTACCATCCAGACCGGATGTGATTGCTACTCAAAGTTATTGAATTGTATTAGCAGTGACATTCATTCATGGACCACACTTCGGCTTAACATCAAGCGGGGTGATGTCATATGTCGAGTCACATTAAAAAAATAATCACGAGTAATACGATGATGTCTAAAAATAGTCAAAAAGGGTAAATTGTCTAAAAAAATATCATCCATACTGTCGCCACTCGCCTTTATATTATTGGTATTACGAGTATAACAATACCTTCGTCGTCAGTTTCATTCAATCGCACCATCTCCCTTGTAAGTGGACAATATACATATTGGTGTTTGAATGTTGCTTCTGCTTTGAGGAAGTTCTCACGGTATTCATCATTCACCACCAGCTGTAGCTTGTTAAAGTACGATGGCAGCTTCTTTAATGCCTGAAATGTGATAATAATAAAAAATATTGAATCAAGACATTACTGCAAGCTTAAAACCCGGGTCAAACCTAACGCGTGGCGTGTCGTGTGGGTGTTCGCAACCTTTGCGTGTGCGTGGCAGCGCTGACACACCGGATTGCTGTCACAGCGCACAATTAACGCATACAGCGTGTCATCTCTCATAGAGTTTCATATATTACAACCGGTGCGCACGCCACGCTCACGCATTCGGTTTGGTCTATGCTTAAATGAGGAGGAAACGGCTGCGTATGTACTTTTAAGTTGCAGACTGCATATTGGAACTTGCAGCAGCGTGGCCGAAGCAAGACAGAAGTTCCTTGACAACACGAGGACGCTTCCGGAGGTCTTCAGAAACGAGAAGGGTTTCCTGTCTTACCTGGAGGAGTAATCTTGCAATTCTTAAAAGCAACAATACATTTTTAGGCCGGCATAGTGACGGCGACTGAGGCAACCGTAAAATGAAAAGTTTTTTTTGTAGAAAGGCAAGTCAGTCACATCTCAATAAAAAAAAATATATTAAATAAACTTACATTAGCAATATTAGGGTCATGTGTTGCTATAATGAATTGCCTTGCTTTTGCCAACCCTATGCCAGGCAACGAGGCTAAGTAATCACAGCCAGACATTATACACATCTGTCTAAACTTATCGAAGCTATACCTCTCTATTGGACAACGCATTACTAAAGGTAGTTTGGCAGCTTCCACTAGAATACCAGCACCATCGAGATCCATTTTGAAGAACACCTGAAATGCATTGTTTTTATTTTTGTGGCTCGACATATTATGACAACACCCCACATGATGTTAAGCTGGAATGTGGCCCATGAATGGAGGCAGGGGCGACCGCCGTATTATACAGGGCCCCTGGGCCTCAGGGGCAGAAACTTTAGAAAAACTAACGTCATCATAAATGATATAATGAGTCAGTATAAGGAGTCTGAATTAATGAATAAATATTTCTTTTGATTTTATGGACATTTGTTTTCTTTTGGGAAAAATTTTACCCTTCCAAAGGGCCCCCAAACAATTTATTATACAGTGCCCGGCCAAGGCATGCTACAGTTCTGAATGGGGGTGACTGCTACTATAGTTTAATAACTGTAAGTAGAATAAACTACGCCAACTGTGTCATATATCAAGTCACAATAAAACAATCTCACCTTATTACATCCAAAGAGAAGTAAATCGGAATCTTCAGTAATAACAACATGAGCTATATTTTTAATATTAAGATATGCTAATTGTGCGTCTGCCTCATATGGAGCTACAATGCAGTCCACATTCCGTTGTCTACATTCCTTAATTAATGCCAAAGCCATGCTATGGGTTATGTCTACACTCCTGCGCATATATGTGCGAGCTTCTTCAATCTGCGAATGGGAAATTAACAATGATAATAAATAATGTCTCAAAAGTCAAGGATGCCTGTTCATAATGCGGTACTTGTTCCTACATTAAATGTATGGAAGTGAATGTTGGGTGTGGCAGAAGAAGCATGAGAGTAGAATTAACACTGTAGAAATGGGGTCATTAAGTAGTGTATGTGGAGTGACAATATCGAATAGAATAAGGAATAGCACAGTGCGCGATAGATGTGGTTTGGGAGAAGTGTAGTGACAAGGACGGGAGTTATGTCAGGAATGTGGCAAGTGGCGCTCCACTGTCTCTGCCTATCCTCATGGGAAAAAGGCGTGACAATTTGATTGATTGATTATTATTAAAATGAGTATATACACCTCACCTACGCAAGTTTTAGTGTTTGCAAATGGCACAGGTTTGAAGGATCAACTATGACTGAGGCATACACAAGAGGCATACACAAAAGTGGAAGTAGGACAGAAAAAGAAATGTTGAGAGCGAAAAGAGACAAATATATGTTGCTCTGCATGGCGATACTGAGTTCAGGTTTGCTTATTAGCATAGTTTTAACTTGCCTTTTTTGGAGTGTGTATAACATATCCACACCATTTCTTTTTATCATTTGAAATTACCGAGACATTTCAATATACACCATTACAATATTACAACATGATAAATCATCAAGAAAGCTCTATGGTTATAGGCATAAGTTACCTAGTGCCCATGACCATAGAGCTTGTATGTAGAGGATTGCGAATGAACCTCTACTCCTACAACCATGTTCCATGTTTAAAGATATCAAATACTGCAAGTAATGATAGTTTTTTATTACATAGAGCACATGTGACATTAAGGAAGCTGTCAATTACAACCCATCTATTTTGTATCTCAAACTTGGGCTTAAATAGTAGTTGTGGTCAGATGTCGTGTCACAATAAAAAAATAAATATACCTTTCCAAGTGCAAGCAGTTCAGCAGCTCTTTTCTTTGATATGTTGCGAGATCTACAAATAAATTATTTGTCAATATTAATACATAATACTTATATAGAAAATGTGTTAATTTTATGTTAAACTTACTCTCTTCTTTTTGCTTCTGTCATGGCCTTAGCAGGCAAATGTCTTCCGTCAAATACTAATATAGGTTTTATATTTTTTGATAATAACATATTTACATATTTCATACAATATTTTATATATCTGCAAAAGAAGTACACAATTATCAAAAACAAACAACTCTTGAGTTTTCTAGCTGTTAAACTTTAATAGAACAAATTACATGTATAACAATTTAAAACTTGAACTTTTTTAAACTTCAAACATCTAATATAAACATAATATCAAATAAATAAATCTTCAAAATAACTGTGGGTAAGTAAAATAAATAAAAAACAATATACTCACATGTCTGTTTCTTCACCTCTCACTAACTTATCAGCACAAGCAAATGCGCCTTTATGAAGCCAACAGTAAGAATCTATAGCCACACTACATCCAGAAAACTCATTGATGTTAGCCTTTCTAGAGGCTTTCTCAAGAAATGGTATCAAACCAGTTATACCCATAATAAAGCTTTAAAAACCATACAAAACAACAATAATTATTGCACGAAGCTGTGCTTAACATAATTTAAAACATATTTATTTACTTCTTTGTTAAAAATTAATTTTTATTTTGAAACACGAGTTAAATCACAACATATTTCACTATTCTCACATGAATATAACATTATTATCATAACAGATATATCACAAATCTGTCATAATTTTCTTTAATATTAGGAAAATAAACATTATTTCTAGCATTAATTGTTAAGAAGCCGCCTATAAAAACTCGTCCTTCATATAATATTTTCGGAGCTGTCAAAATTGCGCGCGCTCCCCTCTTTTCTTTGAATAATGTGTTCAATTGTTCAATTAAAGGCAAAGGAATCGTGGTCCGAACAATCTTATCTTCAAATAAATATTTTATTCTACGTTTGGATGGATAGGTGATGACTCTTCACTTGAGGATGATGATGGATAAAACCAGTGGCGGAAACACTTCACTACTAAAACTTCCGATGAAATTAATTACAGTAAATTCTAATTACAAATCACATTGTTACACCACAAAAAACATTATTTAAGAAAACACAAAATCTACACATCACGCTCTATCATTCACAGAAGGTGCCATCTACTTTTATGAAGTTTCAATAACTTTATTAAAAGTTTTAATTATAAATAAATAAATTTAACTAATTTAAAAATCAAAATCGTCGAATTTTTGTTCTAATATTAAATTTAAATTACGTATGCGTTATAGAATACATTAAGTATGTTTTAAAAACATTGCAGTGTGAGGGTAGTTGCAGTATTTTCGACATGAAATCGTAAACTCAGTGTACTGATGCAGGTTGACCTCAGAATTTTATTTTAAAACTAGAATAAAGTTATTAGACTGGTCCCAGCGTAGTATTTAAAAAGTATTTATGTAGAAGAATACGAAAAATGTTTTTAAGTTCGCGAGTTATCTCTGCAGGGATATTAGGGTTATCATGTTTAGTGACAGTTGCAGCTTGTTATTATAAAAGCCGCCGAACGGAAGTAAACGAAGTTATGGTATTTTGCAAATTACAGCTTAACGTTTTTAATTACTTTGACAAATTGATGAGCTTTGTTGAAGGGGCAAAGAAGTGTGTAAATATATGTATGCCAGGACTTCACAATCCGGCAATACAAGGAAGATTAGTAGAGTTACTGAAGAAAAAGTCAGCCATTAAAGTTAGAATACTAATAGACGAATCAGGGTTCAATGACTGGAGTGCAGTGTTTTTAGAAGAGCTCAAAAGTGTAGGTAAGAGATCAAAAGGTACGTAGCACATGGTAGATGATTCCGATAATTATGCGACCACCGGAAATGCATGAGGTATCACTTCGCTTCGAGGAAGGGGGGAGTCGCGAAGTCAAAGTAAACAGTGGTAGGCAGTGGTACCCAATCTGCCGATCCGGGGTAGTACCACCACTTACAAGTATACAGGCCGTGAAGTGATTTGGTCGCGTTTCGGGATTAGCTTGTAAATTGCCGGTTCTAACTAGGCCGGCATAGTGGATGTGACTACTACTTACAATTATTAAATTGTAGTAGCAGTTACCTTTACTCATGGACCACTTTTCAGCTTAACATCAAGCGGGGTGCTGTCATAATATGTCGCGTCACAATAAGAATAACGGTATTTCAGAACCTATGCTCCATAAATTAGTATCAATCAATCAATCAATCAATCAATCAAAATGTTACGCCTTTTTCCCACAGGGATAGGCAGAGACAAATTTAGTATGTCTCGGATTAACGACGACAGGCTATTGGTTTGGTTAACACACGGACTCGTTAAGCGGAAAGTCCGGTCAGTTTTATAGCTTTAATTGATAATAAAAAAAGAGGCGGATATTTGCTCCGGGTCTGGTTGTTAACTAGTGTTGCCCAGTCTCCCGATCCGAGGTAGTACCACCACTTACAAGTATACAGACCGTAAAACGACTTAGTCATGTTTTAAGATCTTTGTTTTGACACTTGAATTAAAATTGCGACCGCGCATCACACTAAAAATCGATGTTTATTTTCATTACCAGTTCAAGCTCATTAAAACTCATTGTCCGAATATTCAAAAGTTGTTTTGACACTAACAGCGACCGTGTAGCTCTTTGACAAATGGGAATGAGTTCCATTGTCATTACCATTAAAGTTGCGCGGTCGGCCCCCTGATCACTAAGCAAAAATCTTATATAGTTTATACATTTTAGGTGCAGAAATACAATGGAAATGCACAAAACAACATAAAATGAAGCATAAGTTCTGCTTAGTGGACGACTCTGTGCTCATGACTGGAACTTTGGATTGGGGCAACGATCTTTCTTGCGACAACTGGAACTATGTTCTAATAACAAGCAAATCGCAGTTGGTGCAACCGGTTAAAAGTGAATTCTACCAACTGTGGCAGAGCTTCGATAACGGCATTCTTTAATATTTAAGGTCATATTCTTCGAGTTTAAAACTTTAAGCGATGTTTAACGATAAACCAGTGTAAATGTCAGAATTAGCATGACTTAATTGACATTTATGTTGATTAAACATCGGTTAAATCAAAAGTGTAAATTCGGGCTTAGATTTCGATCTTGTTAATCTGTTATAAACGTAATTCGTTTGTTTATTAAATCAGTCTTTAACGTGTATGTATTTATTGAGTTGTTTGGATATTATTTAATTCTTTTTTATGTATTTTATTGATAAACAATTCTTTATTACAAGTTGTGGAATAATATAAATCAAATATGTCGTATTATATAAATTATTTCTTAATGATTTTTTTTATAATTATGAGGACTTTTAAATGAATAATGTGATAATTGTGTTTTAATTAATTCTGATAGTTATTTAATATAATTAATGTATTTTATTTCATGAGGTAAAGCTGGAATTTTTGCCCATAACTGTTTTTTTAACTGTTTTATATCTCGTCTTCAAAACTTAAGTTTTGTGAAGAATAAATTCTTCCATCTATTTTTTCAACATTCACTAGGAATCAGTTCTATTTTTTTATACTTTATTCTTGATCTTGTTACATTTATTTTTCTAATCGGTAAAATTTTCCAAATTATGTTTATAAGGATTAATAATATAAATAATAAAATTTTGATTTGAAATAATAAGTCTTTATTTATTTTTTGTCTTCACACCAAAATACAATAAAAGTATTAAATCACGCAATTACCACCACTCCGCTAAATCCCGGGTTCAATTCCCAGTTGGAGCAAAGATTTTTTTTGATAGCATTTACTTGTCATTTTTCATAATTGGTGTTTGTTATATGACTCACTCTAGTAGCTTAATATAAAAATGTACATAAAAGAAATTCAAAAATTTAAATAAAGCATATTTAATTAAGTCAACCTTACATCTATATAATTTGCTGATGTTGAAAAATTTAATTGTTATCCAAACTTCATATCATCTTTTACAAATGTTAATTTACCGTGTATTCTGCGTAAGCAACATATAAATGATACAACGCAACACTACACAGCTAGATAGGCCAGGTTATTTGTTTAGAATTCTCAATCATCAACAAAAAAACATAATTATTTCTTAACCCTAGAAAGATATATAGTATGGTATTCATATAGTAAAGTTTATAGTATGGTAAAGATAACCATATGTTGATTCAACATGTATAAGTATTATTTTTTATTATTATACATTTCTATACTAAGCTACTAAAGTGCTTGTATCATACAAACAGGACAACCAAAGTACATATATCAAGGATTCATTGTTACCAGTGAGTGGTTTCGATACCATGCCCCTCGGTTTACATAGCCATTGCACTGCCACTACGCCACGGTATTATTTTATTATGGATAATTTGAAAAGAAGTTCTGTAGATAAATTGAGTGGGCAGTAAAGGTGAGTACAATAATAGAGCCTATACAATTAAATTAATATCATCATTCAATCAAAATGACACACCTTTTTCCCACGGTCCTAACTCAACTTCCTCACTTCTTTAAATTATATATTTTTTAAAATTGAATATGTTGATTCGACATAGGTTACCTTTCTAGGGTTAAACAATAATTACTCGCCTCCCCTAATAGCCTTATATTTATTTATCTCATTTGGAAATGTCTTTGACAGCTCTCCAAGAAGATGTGTTTTAAATCTTTTGTATGAGTCAATTTTTCCTTTCACTTCCTCATTTTTAGCTAATGCCTTGTCGATGCAATCCTTTGTGTAGAGTTGTGGGTTCCTGCCTTGATCTATGTACCTGTAAATGTTAAAACAATTGTAAAATGGTTGTTCTATAATCAAACTAGACATTTTCAATATCCATAATTTGAGAAATCTGTTGGTATCCCTGTGTCGTGATGGTTAAAAGATTGAACAGCTAAAACTGTGCACTTACTCAAAAACTTCAGTAGGAACGTGAATATCTTGAACCTGTGACTTTAGCTTATTAATTTCTTGCAAGCCAGTGACAAGGAGTTGACTGAAATCATACAATAAACATAAAAAATACCTATTATGATAATTGAATATCGCCATACAGATTCGTAAATGCTTACATCTTTTGATTGAGTACACTCTGTCCCTGCGGCTGAAAGTCGCTTACGATAATACGAATTTGCCTCACGTTCTCAATGAACATTTCTAGCTGAGTTTCCAAGTTTTCCAAAGATGAGGACATCGTGAAAAGCAAGAAAATTCCCTACAAATACAAAACAACTTGCACCACCTTGCACCTTCAACAAAAATGCCTTTTTCTGATTTAATATGGCTTAAATACAAGACTTTCAGCCAAGTGTTCAGCAAAATAGTTTTTATGTCTTCAGAATTAAAAGCGTGAACATGGAACTCCAAAAAATACGTTTAAAGATTAGTATTTACAATTTATATATAAATATGTAAAAATAATATAGTGTATAAATGTAAAATTGTTAAGTTAAATTAAAATGAACACATTTAATTATGAAGACACGCTTAAAAACTATAAAATGCAAATGATGACTTATTATTAGTATAAGTGCATGTAATACTTTTCAAATTTTTTATTTAATTAAAAATATTTTAATAATTAAAAAATAATAATAAGTGACCAAATATCGAAATGTGTAATCACAGATTTGATTTCAGAACGTTTCGTTGTAAAGTCAAATTTGGCTTCAAATATCGCAACTAAAGCCAAATTGATTAAAAAAAAAAGATGAAGTCTCGAGATCCAGGCGGGAGTTTTGGCGGGCAACTGCAACTGACAGGACGCGCAATTTTGAATTATTTGAAAAGCTTGTGTTTTTCATAAATATTAATGTGTAATAATGGTGGAATTGTTATCCAGTAATAGTTTTTAAGTTGATCAAGTATAAACAAGTAATTTAAAGTTGTGAAACATGTTTCTTCATGTTCCCTCCAAGACTTCTTCTGAAGTTTTAGTAAAGGCTTTCCGCCGCTTTACTAAAACGATCATCATCAACCTCATTCTCATCATCATCATTTGATGAATCACTCGCGTGGTTCATCTTCATATTTACTTGACAATGTTTTAACATTGAACCATATATTTTTACTTTGACACTGGCAAGTTAAATACTAAAGCCATAAAAGAGAAGAAAGAAGAAAAGAGATCCAGGCGGCAGCAATATTGCATAAAATTTTCAAATAAAATTGCATCAAAATGATATAGGACTTTATCTTGAAACCAACATCATTGCAATACATACTTCAAAGAATATAGCCGTAGTTATGCAATATGTCGCGGCCAAAAGTTAATCACGAGCAACCGCATAAAGTATCATCATTTCATGCCGCTTTCGCCGGTGGAGCTTCTGGAGCCATAACAAGAGCTATAGCGCAACCCCTTGATGTCATAAAAGTAAGGTTTCAGTTACAATTAGAACCTATTAAACATGGATCAAAATACAGTTCAATGTTGCAAGCAACAAGTGCTATAGTGAAAGAGGAAGGTTTCTCAGCTTTATGGAGTGGTCATATACCAGCGCAATACTTATCTATAACATATGGTGTAGTACAATTTACTGTATTTGAGAAATTAATAGAACTATGTAGGAATAGCAATAATGAAATGTTTAATACTCATAGGCATGTTGTGAATTTTGTCAGCGGAGGTATAGCGGCAACTGTTGCTACAATAGTCTCGTTTCCTTTCGACACAGTTAGGACGCGTCTCATAGCCGAAAAGAAGACTCAGAAGGCATATAAAGGATTTACGAATGCTGCTTTGACTATGGTTAAGACTGAAGGTAGTTTATCATTATTTAAAGGGCTTCTACTAACTCTAGGGCAAATAGCTCCACATGCAGGAGTACAATTTGCCACCTACAAATTATTGACTGATAACATTTTAGTTAATTTAGCTTTCTTCCAAAAACAGAAGGTGCTGACTGATACTATTGAATTAACAATGTTAGGTAGCTTAATGGCTGGATCTGTTGCTGGTTTAGTTGGTAAAACTGTGATATATCCATTTGATTTGTTAAAAAAGAGATTACAAATTCAAGGATTTCAAGAACATAGATCTAGCTTTGGTAGACAAATGTATTGTAATGGGATGCTTAATTGTGTACAATTAACTATTAGAGAAGAGGGGTTTTTTGCATTGTATAAAGGTTTTTACCCAAGTTTGATGAAGGCAGTTTTAGTTTCAGCATTACATTTTGCACTTTATGATGAAATAAAACATTTATTATCAAGGCCGTCTTAAACATATTCAGCGCCGGGGTGCGAAAGTCAAGGCTCCGCTCGCGTGGTCTCAGTATAGTAGGTACCTATCGAAATTTATGGCGGTCGGCATCTGCGAAATTTATGGCAGTCCTAGCTCTGCACCCGGGTGCACTGCACCCCTTGAACCCCCGGGTAAAGACGGCCCTGTTTATTATCATCATAATAATATAATTTGAGATTCACCAAAGACTTATCTCATATATATATATATATATACAATCTCACTCAAATATCTGTCAACTTAGTTATAGGTAAATTTTCCTTTAGATAACAATCACATTTATAAATAAATAGTTATTTAATTTAAAGTTAAGATTAATTTATTTTTAATTATGTTTTTTCTTTAAATAATGTTTCTTTTTCGTATAATTATTTTATTATATCACAGATTAGTCATATTTATTTACATAATATTTTTCATTGCCAATTAGTTGTAAGATACTGTGATACTAGTGTTCCTAAAATTTTAAGTCATAATTATCTAATGTTTATACCATGGTGTGCTTACCCAGTCTGCCAATCATACTTTCATATTTACAGACCGTGAAGTGATATAGTCGCGTTTCGACGCGTTATTTAACTGTGGTAGTAGTTGCTTCCATCCATGTTCTGCACTCCAGCTTAACATTGAAAGGGATGTTGTAATGTGGCAACCGTGGTGAGTGGCAGTGCAATGGTTACACAAACCGAAGAGCACAAGTTCGAGACCACCCACCGGTACCAATGTTTCTTTGATATATGTACTTTGATTGCCCTGTTTCTATGATTAGATTCTTTAATAGCTTAGTATAGAAATAGTGACGGCGGCTGAGACAGCCGTGTACTGGCTCGGTTGTTTCAGTCGTCGGCACTTTTGGATCTCCTCTTGCTTATCATCAGGCAGGTCGATGTCAGATGTCGTGTCACAATAAATAATAATAAAAAAAAGTTATAAAAATAAAATGTTGAGTCCTAAAAAAGTATAAGAAATGTAATAAATTATAAAAAAAAAACAGCAAAATAAAGATCTTTCCTGTCTAGCTTGGGCAATAAAAATAAGCAATTTCAGTTTTGTTTGACCTGAAACGATCTTTTGAGATTTATAAATCTTAAAACAGGTTGTTGATTTCTTAGTTAAAGTTGTTACAAGTTTGTTAAAGTAGTTACAGAATTGTTAATGTTAAAACAGTTTAATAAATACAACTTGATTTGTTTTCAATATGTGTTTTATTTGAATTTACAAAAACTTAACTATGATTACATTTTTTTTTTTCAATTTAAATATTTATGAAAGAGCCCCGAGTAAAATCCATAATCGCCATTGCGGTCTAAGCGATGCTTATACACAGGTCCATGCTTTGCCAGCCCATCTGTTTTCCATGTCCATTAACCTTGAATCCCACAAGTGAGGCGCGAAAAAGCACTTCTGGCTGACATAGAGATGTAATGTCGATTGTTCGACAGGAAACCGACGCCGCATGATCCATTCAGTTCAGCTTTGATTCGGTCAACAGAATATTGAATAGTTTTTTTTGTATTGAAGCTCGACAGATGACAGGACTATAAAATTGTTAAGCTCAAGGTCGGCTCATAAATGGAGGCGACTGATAGTACAAGTGAAAAACAAGTAGAAGTTGCATCCACTTTGCCGGTCTAGTTAAAAAAGCAACTTACAAGCTGATCCCGAAACGCGACAATGTCAGCTCACGGTCAGTATTTGTAGTCTGTACAAATAAATTGGTGACACTATCCCGGATCGGCAGAATTGCCCATTGGCAACCAACTCTGCCTACCACTCTTAAACAACCAGATGCCTTAATCAACAACGTCAATACAATGCGTCATAATTAAGTACAATAGTGATTCATTTATTATTAAGAGACAGATAAAATTAAAAGCATATTAATTAACTGTAATTAAACTAAAAATATCAACTAAGACGTCGCATCAGAGGTAGTCCCAAGACACTGGCAAAATTTCCCCTTCGTATAGCAAGGCTAATACGTTGGCAGAAATAATTGCCAGCCTTCCTGTCTCCAGACTTCTCCGTTAACCGCTTGGACAACTCCTTGGCCAGGCGCTTAGCTGAAGGCCCCCAAGGGCCATTGTCTCGACCCCAAATGGCGCAAATTCGTAACCAGTACCAAGGTTAGAGTATTTGCGCAACTTGAGGTTCTCGGCAAAAATCTCCGCACTTCCTGCGCTAAACGAGGTCGCTTGGATATGAGATGGGGCTAATGTATCTACACAAGCCGCATCTCACACCAAAGACCTGCCAAGTTTCCACGGCCCAACAGTCATGCCGTCAGGTCTCTTGCCATCGCTCCGCGCAATACCACATGGTCATGGTTCTAAAATTGCGGGCACTCCAACAGTGACAAGAGCCCTTCGGATGATATCGTTGAGTACCGCGTGAGTACCG
Organism: Tinea trinotella; assembly: GCA_905220615.1. NCBI lineage: Eukaryota > Metazoa > Arthropoda > Insecta > Lepidoptera > Tineidae > Tinea > Tinea trinotella. The sequence continues at coordinate 10,468,245 of HG992317.1, read as the reverse complement.
TGGTGTCTGAGATTATCCACCTGTTCTCCGGCCGACACTGGTGTTGATGGACAAAAGTTGAATTTAGTTCAATATACTTGTAATCTAGATTTCATTATGTAATTTGTTGCTGACACCTAAATGACCTACCTAGGCATTTAAATCTACACCTACCTATACCGTTTATAACTATGCTTATCAGTTTATTAACTTAGTTAATAACTCGAGTCATAATGGGTTGTTTAATTAACAAATTTAAGATAACATCTAAACAATACACAAGTGTTTACAATACTCTTAAATAAGGCATTTATATAACATAAGACTTAAAGTTTCCCAATCAAATCATAAACCAATAGTTTTATACAATAACCAAAGATAAATAACATTAAAATTCGTAGATATATTTTATTTATCGCCCATAAGAAATAACATATCCCATGTTTCTCATCAGCGTATCTTTAATCGCTGGTTGGAGTTCCTTTTTCATATACGTCGTTAACAACGTCCGTATTCCTTTCGTAAATATATCTTCCATTTCTCTCGAAATATCCTCGACCTCGTCCAGTTCATCATCAGGTCTGAACAATTTGCTTCTTTCATAATTTGACCTGCTTGTTCTTGGCTCATAAACTATATCCCAATTATCATTAGCTCTACTCGATGGGTCTTGATCTCTAGGTACACCTAAATCCGGATCAAAACTAAATTCATCAGACCTCTTCCGTCTCCTAAGAGGCAAATTATCTTTATTTCTATTCGAATGTCTGTTTATGTACCTCTCGCAACCGTACGCATACACACTTATGAAGCCAGGTTCCACGAATTCAGAGTCTGTCTTCACATTGAATTTTCCTGGTTGTTGATTCAATGGTCTCGTGTGGAATCCTATTCCAGCTTTTCTCAGTCTTAAAATCATGTTGCAGCCATTACCTCTACGATTATTATTGTATGGTACATCATATCTTTTAACGTAGTTTCTTCTGTCTCTATTATCTGGGAAAGTTCTGCCTAGTTCGTTTGTATCGTATAGATCGACGTTGCCACTGATTGTGATGTCGTGGAATAAGAGCATTGTGTCTAATGAAACGTTTCTAGGATCGAAGTAGCATTTTTCTACTCGAACCCAGTTGCTGTTCTGTGGTAGCCGAACTCTCATTCGAGTGACATACATGTCGACTGGTGCGCTTCTAAGGTGCTTATATAAACTATAGCCGTTGAGGTCTAAGGTTTGGCTCTGTAACAGATGGAAATTTAGTTTTTTAAAATTTTGATGAGTTGAAATCTGAAAAAGGAAGGTGGTCGTCTACAAGTTGGAGAATGGCTGTCATTAATGAAAAAATCTTTAAAGTTAAGGTTCATTCAATGAAGACTTTTGGATTTATTTAGTTTAAAGAGTGGTAGGAAGCCTGTTATTTGCCTAGTCTGCCGATCCAGTGTAACACCATCACTTTCAAGTGTATAGAGCGTTTCGGGATCATCTCGAAAGTTGCCGGTTTCGGCTAGGACGGCATATTGGATGCGACTGCTACCTGCAGTTATTTAACTACATTAGCAGTTGCCTCCATTTATTGACCTCAGACTCTCATCAAGCTTATCATCAGGCGGGGTTTTGTCATATGTTAAGTCACAATAACAAAACATTTATTGTTAAGTTATATAAAATAATTATAAAAAAGCCCTAGTACTAGTACCCATAACCGTAAAGCTTGTATGAAGAGAATTCTGGATTGGATGTGAGGGAAGCGAGGGAGTTGTGTCAGGATCGTGGCAAGTGGCGCTCATTTGTCTCTGCCTATTCCTGTGGGAAAAAGGCGTGACAATCTATTTGATTGATTGAAGTTATAAGTTAATAAGAAACAATATTTACCATTGGCGTGTCCAGATTCTTGGGTTGATTTCTTTTACGACTTTTAATTTGATCCAAAGCTGATTCCAAACGCGCCGAGCACCTCTCACCAGCTATTGGCACCTGTGTAAGTGGAGGCAGTCCCCCAGGGCCATGAGGACCAGGTCGGCCTTCGAACCGCTTTATTTCAAATAATGGAAGAAATCGAGATTCTGAAAATAAACAAAATATAATGAGGCTTTGCCGAATATAGAAACTAGCATTTAATTTACCCAAAATTATAAATAAAATTAGATATGCTAAAAATGAGTAGGTGCGGTATCCCAAGAGTAATAGGCAGTGGTTCGCCGTCTAGTACCACCCTTTGCAAGTATATATACCATATACCGTGAAATGACTTAGTCTACTTAGTAGTAGATTATTTCGGAATCTACTTGCAAGTTGCCGGTTCCAACTAGGCTGGCATAGTGAATTTAAACGACTGCTGGACCTCTGAGCTATAGATAGCTTTAAGCGATAGGGGTACGCTCGTGTTATTGTACTGTCTAATTTCATTATTAATTAATGTATAATGTTTTTTACTATATAGCTATAAAACGTTACTTGTAACCAATCTCTGCCACTCCTTATAAAAACGCAGACTTGTACCTAATTCTTTGTCTTATTATATAACAGCATTCTGCCTGTTGTTAAGCTGGGCCCATGAACGAAGGCTACTGCTATTACAGCAAGTAACTGTAAGTAGCAGTTGCCTAATTGATACTTTTAAGTAATGGTATTAAGTAAAATGAAGTAGATACCTATATGAGTTTTACAGCCGGTTGTACCAAAAATTATAATTTACGAATTTGTAAAAGTATCGAAGTTGCACCACTCTTTAACCTCACATTTTATCTTTACGTTTAACGGATATTTTATACAGAGCTAAAGGACATAATTCATTTTGGGTTTCAATGTACTAGTTATGTTATTTCTAATAATAAAAACATATATTAATAGTAGTTTCGATATAAAATTACTACCATCGTAATAGTAAACGTAATAGAATAAGTATAAAGTAAAACTAAATTCGTTTGCACCTAAAAATTAAAACTTTTTAGGTACAACCGGCTGTTAGTGTTCTCAAATGACAGGAGTTTGAACGATTGTTGATCGAAATTTTCAAATCATTCAGATCTCTAGAAGTGGGTGAAAACCACGACTAGGCATACACAAAAGTGGAAGTAGGACGGAATAATAGTTATTAAGAGCGAAAAAGAGACAAATATATGTTGCTCTGCATGGCGACATTGAGTTCGGGTTTGCTTAACTTATTAGCATAGTTTTAACGTGCCTCGTTCAGAGCGCGTATAACCTACCTACGTCTTTTCTTTTAGACGCTTATATCTCGAAACGCGAACCTAGCTATCATAGTCGATAACTCAAAAGTGTTGGTACTACCCCGGATCGGCAGACTGGGCAATTTTTTTATTTTATTGTGACTCGACATATGACAGCACCCCGCTTGATGTTAAGCCAAAGTGTGGTCCATGAATGAATGTCACTGCTACTACAATTCAATAACTATGAGTAGCAATCACATCCACTATGCCGGCCTAGATGGAACCGGCAACTTACAAGCTGATCCCGAAACGTGACCAAATCACTTCACGGTCTGTATACTTGTAAGTGGTGGTACTACCCCGGATCGGCAGACTGGGTACCACTGCCTACCACTCTTTGATAACCAGACCCGAAGCAAATATCCATCTCTTTTTTTTTTATTAACAAATATTTGCAATATTTAATACTATTAAATATTACAAATAAAAGCTATGAAACAAATATTTGCTCCGACCGGGGATCGAACCCGGGACTTTACGCGCAACAAACCAGTCGCTAAACCGTTCGTCCACGCCTGTCGTCGCCTGTTCCCACCAGTTGTTACATTGGTAAAATACATTTTTCCTTACTTGGCAAAAGTTGTAAACAAACATTCGGCCCAATGACGAATTAACATAAAAAAGAATTACTACTGACGCGAATCAATACGAATATATAAAAAATATCTATAAATCACTGTAAAAACGTTTTTTATATATTATTATTTTTATTGGGACACAACATTTATCATTTGTGAATTTACCGTTTCCATATAAATGGTTCCTAATTTAAAAAAATATATACCTAAGTATAATATGTGTGGGATTAAAATATTTTTGTGCATTTCTTACATTGTGTATGTGTATTCCATAGATAAAAACAGTAGTAAACAGTATCCTTGAATGAAGGGTTGTTTATAAATGGTGATTTTCATGTTTGTTTACTACTTGTGCAAAGTAAGAAAAAACACATTATACCACTGTGTTACTGTTATTCTACGATCATATGTTTTTGAATGCTGTTATTAGAAATTGCCACCATAATGTGAATGCAGTATATTAAACGATATCAGACATAATCTTTGTTTTGTTTATCTTTTACATTATTGTGTGCATTATCTTAGAAATGCTTGTGGCCGCATTAATAGCAGTTTTCACTTCTATTGTCCAATGTGCACGGGCGTGAAATAATAGTATGTAATGTCATAATAGAGACGTGCATTGAAAAGAATTAAGGAACTTTTAATTATTACTATTGTGTGGAAAGTTATACTGAACGCAACTGAGTCACTTCACGGTCTATACCAATGTTTCCCAATGTAGGGCCCACGCCCCACAGGGGGGCAATTTGATAGTTAAGGGGGGCATTTTAAAAATGGACTCGATAAGACTTTAACCCTTTCGCTTTGGGTTATTTAAATGCAATGCTAGATATCGGTGACAAATTTTACAAAAAAGGCAATTTTAAAAAAACTGATGCAATTATTTATATATACTTAAGAGAACAAAACATTTAAAAATCATGTATGAGTATTTTTTTTTTAAATGTTAAGGCTTAAAAAAGGTTGGAAAACACTGGTCTATACACTTGAATGTGGTGTTCCCAGACCGGTGGTACAAACAACTCTCACAACAAAAACCAGACTCAATATCTAACCAACCACTTTTTGTATGGAGACTTGGCTTAATTGTATTAACAGTTGCGTATACATTTTAATATAGTTTGATGTACAAACATTACAATGTAGTAAGAATAAATCCTTTATTTTGCATAGTGCAAAATGATCAAACTATATTTAAGACGGTTCAATGTAGAACTGTTCATATGGCGTGTCTTTGTGATTGACAGACGATACAAAATTCATATCTTATTTTCCAAAAAACTCAATTGCACAACAATTAAAAGCAAAACTGTTATTAGTTTTATTAATACAAGTATCGAATTTACCATTTATATATTTTTTTATCATTGGACATTACAAAAGTGGTACATAAAAGCCCAAAATGAGTGATGTCCTTTTAAGTAGCAGTCACATCTACAATGATTTAAATAATATAAACATATTAAACTTAAAAGTTTTTTTTTTTATTGTGACACGACATCTGACCTCGACCCGCCTGATGATAAGCAAGAGGAGGTCCAAGAGTGACGGCGACTGGGACAACCGAGTCAGTTCCCGGCTGTCCCAGCCACCGCCACTATGCCGGCCTAAGATGCTTCTTCACGCATCGCTTGAAGGATCCAAGGTCATAGGATGGAGAGAACACATGGGCAGGCAAAGCATTCCACTTGTCGATTGATCTACAAAGAAAAGACGCACCGAACTTTTTAGTTCGACTGCCAATTCGGTCGATAAAATGCGGATGCTTTCCCTGTCCTGTGCGGGTATTACGGGAGTGAAAAGACGAGGTAGGAACAAGGTTGAAGAGCTCCTCGGAACATTCCCCGTGGTATAGGCGATAGAGAACGCACAGAGCCGCCATGTCTCTGCGTAGTTGCAGGGGCTCCAGAGTTCGCGAGACCTCTGCATCACCTATAATTCGGACAGCTCGGCGCTGCAATGAATCTAGGGCATTGAGAAGATACTTGGCAGAGCCATCCCAGAGGTGCGAACAGTACTCCGCACAAGAGCGAATCTGCGCCTTGTATAATAGCAGGCGAAGCTCCGGCGCGAAGAACCGTCGCACCTTGTTCAGGATGCCAAGTTGGTATATACTGCCCTGGATCAACAGACTGCCCATTGTCCGCCTGCCTACCTTATTTATTACTTTGTTTTGATAGCTACTTACGTATTACTTTGTTAGTGTGAACTCAATAAACGATTTAGTGATATTAGTTACTGCTTAAATAAAGAATTACGGCCTTTAATAAAGAATTCTCGAAAGTATTTGAAGCACCTAATTATTTCTTAAGTTAAGTACGTTTATCAAGATTTGCGTTTAACAAAAAAGAAATAAGAAAATACTGAAGAAATAATTAAGTAGTGAATTGCCATTTACACAAATGTATGGGAAGTTGTCACTTTTGCGAAGCATTGAGATATAATTAAGTATTATAGAATTTTATCAACTGTTTTCTTAAGTAGCCGATGGAAGTATTTTTATACTTATAACTTTCATACGAAATTATTTTTGTATTTTCACGGTTAAAGGTGCCTTTTCACGCGTAGCTTGAAGGATCCAATACTTAAATTCAATTATAAAGTAAATTAATAAATTATCAAGTATTTTAAATACAAATTCAATCGTAAAAATTATATCTTTAAGTCTGTAAAATGTTACATAATCACATTAATATATATTCCGTGGATATGGCGACTGGGGCAACTAGGGTTGCCAACCATACTTTATAATAACGTATCTTACGTTATTTTTGGTAATTATACTTTATACTTTTGCATACAAATAAAGTATGTGGAAATACTTTATTTTGATTGCGTAGCAAACGAATTGCTTATTTAAGTATATAAAGGACATCATTCATTTTGTATGGGTCTTGGGCTTTAATGTTACAATGTAGTTGGAATATATCCTTTTTTTTGCATAGTTTGGGTGTGCAAAATCATCTAACTATAATTATGACAGTTCAAAGCAGAACAAATGTAGCGTTGATTTACAGATGATACAAAACTCATATCTTATTTTCCAAATAACTCAATTGCACAGCAATTAAAAGCAAAATTGTTATTAGTTTTATCAATCTATCTACTATCTACTATTTGTATTATATATTTTTTCATTATCGGACGTTACAAAAGTAGTACATAGAAGCTCAAAATGAATGATGTCCTTTAAATGATAATTGTCAAACAAGCCTTGAAATATTTAAAAATAGCAAAAAATTGTTAGCAAATGTTAAAAGCACACAAAATACGTTTTTAGGGCATAAAATTTGAAAAATACTTTATTTTTCTTCCAAATACTTTATTTTTATCCTATTCAAACAATGGTATACGTTTTTTTTTGTCAAAAAGTTGGCAACCCTAGGGGCAACCGTGAAGATTCGTTTATTACAGTCGTCGGCAATCTTGGACCTCCTCTTGCTTACTATCAGGCAGGTCTAGGTCGGATATCGAGTTACAATTAAAAATAATGTATTTTGTTTTTAAAGCTGATTAAATAAAACAAAATTTCTTAAGCTGCATCTATTGTTTGTAGCAATTTGTTGTGGAAAGTAGTGCGCAGTCAAGAGTTCAAATGAAATTGAACGCTTTTCGCGGCGAAAGTGTGAGAAAACAAACAAATAGAAAAAAAATATATCTTTTGCATCTAAAATTTAAATTGTGTAATAATTATGTTATAAGTAGTTATGAGGAATGTTCAGTTAAGCTTTTTGTCCCTAAGATGGTGCAACTTTTGCATGCTTATAAAGTAGATATCCCAAGTAGATCATTATCAATTGTTCCGCCCTAATTTTCAAAGGGATAGGCAGAGACAACGGAGCGCCAATTTGCACCATCCTGACACCATCATTTGCTTAACGTCTGACTATTTTTTTTTAATTCTAGGTCTGTGTGTTGTATAGATATGCAATTTTATTTTGATAACTATATTTGCAATTTCTTATGGAGAATATAGAATTATAATATATTCAAGTTCTGGGAAGGCAAAGGAAACTTAGTCCATACAGCCCAGTAGTCCGTAAAATAGTTATTATAATGTATTCAGTTGATAAATGATGAAGATGAAATACTCGTGTTTTACCCATAACATGAGGGTAAAGATGTGACACGACATCTGACCTCGACCCGCCTAATGATAAGCAAGAGGAGGTCGAAGAGTGACGACGACTGAAAAAACCGAGTTAGTTCCCGGCTACCTTAGCCGCCGTCATTATGCCGGCCTAGGTGATAGTGATGGTTTAAGTAAAGTGGTGGAAAAACTTTACTAAAACTCTTCCGACGGAGTCTTGAATAGAACACAAAATAACATATTCCATCACTTGTCCTCACTCGATCAACTTTTAAATGATTACTTTTAAAATAGATAACGCTTATGTTTTCTTTGTTAATTTAAAAAAATAGAAATCGTCGTCCACACTTCCTAGTTCTTAGATAAATAATAATGCCTTCAGTAAAAAAACTTGTGTTTTATCCATTACGCGAAGATGATAGTTTTAGCACAGCAGTAGAAAATACTATGCAAAACTTCCGATAGTTTACGAATAGTTATTTTTTAATTGGAACACTAAAAAGGCGTCTATCAAAATGAAGTATTTTAACAAATTATTTATTATAACTATACCAACCTTTACCAGCTTCTGCAACAGGCAATTCATTATCACTAGCCGACGCCATTTTCGCAAATAATACGAACACCCACCAAAATCTCACCATTTTTACTAAAATTGTAAGACATGAAAATTTCGAGGCTGACCGTAAACAGTAAATCTTGGTCCACAAAATAAAAAAATATAATTGTCAACAATTAGCGCGAAAATGTTTAATTTTTTTAAACAAGTAACAGCTTCCACTCTCTTTGAGTCCAAAATTTCAAATAAATTGTTTGTGTGAAAGACAATGGTTGCTAGTGCAACGGTTGGAAAGGCAGCCCCCGCTCCTACAAAAAGCCTTTGAAGAGGTTTTGGATGAGGTAGGCGTGTAGTACCAAAGCCTCATCGAGATGTTGTTTACTAGAGCGAAAATGATATTCTTCATTCTCTTATTGTGTCCATGAAATTCGTTGCACCTTATTAAGAAACTCCGTCTAAACTATCTTTTACTGCTTTATTCCCAAATATTATCATCAACTTCACGCCTCAATTCCCATAGGATAAGCAGAGACAATGGACACAACTTGATCACTTCCTTTACGTAAACAATTCTCTTCATACAGAGAATTGTGGACTTAGTGTGATTATTTGTGTTAGATAGGTGATTAACACAATGATCTCTTGAGATTTCTTAGCCGGCAAATAAAAATATAAATTAATGAATAAAAAAGATGCGAATACGCGACTTTCCTAATAATAAGCAAGGGGGGGTATAAGAGTGCCAACGACTAAAATAACTGTTTCAGTTTACGTTATCAGTCGCCTTCACTATGCCCGCACTTTAGTCGCATTATGCCCTAGTCGAGTTCGTTCCAATTCGAATTTAGTCTAAATTTTAAACTAAGGGATATTTATTTATTTTTCATTTATTTAAATATATGAAAAAATGTTTATATAATTATAAAACTAGGTTGCCTAGTGCCCATAACTCATATAGAGCTTATATGAAGAGAATTGTGAATGTGAAGGATGCGAGGGTTTTGTCCATTGTCTCTGCTTATTCCTGTGGGAAAAAGGCGTGACAATTTGATTGATTGATTAATATAATTATCTATCGGTCAAACCTTTAAAATGTTGATTCGACCATTTAAATGAGAGGTACAGTTTATTACAAAATACACATACAAGATCAAATCGGAGACATCCTCAAGAAAGCTGGTCCACAAGTAAAGAGACCGTGGTGTAGTGGCATTGCGATGGTTACCCTAAACTGAAAAAAACTACTCACCGGTACCAATGTATCTTTGATATATGTACTTTGGTTGTCCCGTTTCTATGATAAAAGCTACTAAAGTCTACTTAAGTAGCTAAGTATGGAAATGTGAATTAAAAAAAGTAGAACATTTTTACGTTATGGTCACCATAACATCAAGACTCCAACACTGTTAAATGCGGACATACTTTTTTCATTTCATTATCTTAGACGACATCTCACTGTCGCGACATGCAGTAACTAGACTGTGACGCAATTATAACGAAAAACCCAGATTTTTCTATTAAAAAAAACGAGCAAGAGTTCAAATAATAGAACCTTTAACCTTAATGTAACGGTTCATAATAACTTATTGTTATCGTATCCATTGAATACATGAATATTTTGATGACAGGCGTGGACGAACCGTTTAGCGATTGGTTTGTTGCACGTAAAGTCCCGGGTTCGATCCGCGGTCGGAGCAAATATTTGTTTTATAGGTTATTAAATTGTAGTAGCAGTGACATTCATTCATGGACCACACTTCGGCTTAACATCAAGCGGGGTGCTGTCATATGTCGAGTCACAATAAAAAAAACATTTAAATATTGAATTTTCCATGGTTCATAGACTACTAGCCAGTTCATACCTACTTTGGATCATGAGAGCTATTCTACGAAACTTTTTAGTTTCATTGCCGATTTGGTCGACAGAAAGCGGATTTAAAATTACACGGTATCGCCTTCATTAATTGCACAAATTTCTCTTAAGTCACGAAAAGAAAATACTAATTTAATGAATAATTTCAAAACGGCAATAATATTTCTAAAATCTTACGTAAAATTATTATAATTTTGTCACGAATACACGTTTACATGCATTCTATTGTTTAGTAAAATCTTATGAAATTTTCCCCCATGTTAAAATTTGATTTTGATTGTAAGGTTAAGTTACCTAAGTTGCCCGTGACCTGACAAATACAAATAAATAAATGAACTACATACGAGAAACGCTCTAGAAATGCGGTCGTTAAGGAGTGTATGTGGAGTAACGGTGTCGATAGCGAATAGAATAAGGTATATCACAGTGAGCGATAGATGTGGTTTGAATGAGGATGTAGTGACAAGGATTGACAAAGAAATGCTGCGATGGTTTGGGCACATGGAAAGGATGAGTGAAAGTAGATTAACGAAAGGAATTTATAAATCTCATGTGAATGGATACGTTAAACAAGGCAGGCCCAGAAGGGTGTTTGCCGACCAAATTGGAGACATCCTCAAGAAAGCTAGGTTGCATAAACATAGAGCTTGTATGAAGAGATTTGTGAAAGTAAAGAAAGCGAGGGAGTTGTGTCAGGATCGTGGCAACTGGCGCTCCATTGTCTTTGCCTATCCCTGTGGGAAAAAGGCGTGACAATTTGATTGATTGATTGATTGATAGGAGTATAAATAAATTAAAATTACGAGTACTTTAATGAATGAATGAAAAATATCAGTGTTGATAGAGACTCCGTGTATACAGCTTTTTGGATTGTTTTTCTTATATTTAAGACACACCAATGCATTACTATATCATACATGCATAATAGTAAAAACTAGCACAAAAAATACTTACATACACTACCAATAATTATATAGTCGGCATGTACAACAATCAATAGAAACAAAAACTATATTTCTAAAATATAAGAATAAAGTGTTTCAATTAAAACTAAAATATTTTAATAGTTTTTTAAATGGATTGATTTTGGCCTGAAAATATCTGCCATAATTAAAAAGGTACAAGGTAATTGTATGCATCACAAAATTCACAAATACCATTTATAAAAAGTAGATTCTAAAAATTGTCACCTTGCGTGCAGTACATTTCCAAATGAGCAATTCATTAATTTAATAAAACAACTCTAATTCTTCGTTATTGCCCACAGACTACGAAATTGCTTAATTCTCCATTGTCATTTTAAAGTTGCATTTGGGCAATTTTTATGTTACAAATAAACAACTCCATTGCACAATTTCAAAAGATACCTACCTTAATGGCTAATTACTTACATAGATGCTTGTCTGTCAGCGAAATAATATAATTAGAGTAGGTACTTAATAGCTTAATACCCGGTTATTATATTATATTAATAGAACAATCGACAATTCGCCCCATCTATCTATTACCTTAAATGATTCAAGCGTTGCGTGAAAATGAAAAGGCACCTTTGGCCAGCGTAATGCGCGTGGCGTTTTTAGTAACACACCAGTCCACTACGCGTAAAGTTCCGGGTTCAATTCCAGGTCGCAGCAAATAATTATTTCATAGTGTTTCTTTGTAACCGGCTTGCCAGTCTGAATTACATCCGTGAGCAGAAATAAAGTAATATTTAAGTAATATAAAGAAATGACATACACGCAAATGAACAATGCAAATTGCACCTTAACAATGTCATTGAATAAAGGATTGTGTAAAGCGTCCTGTTTAGAAAAATGGCGGCCAGTTTTGTTGGAAGTGGTGTAACGATTGAAGGACCATTGTCCGCATCAACAATGGTGAAAGCTGCGTCAGCGCATCTAACTTCTATAGCATTCGGGCCGGCGCTACTATGTGAATTGTAATAAAAACATTCTCAAAATATTGCTTTGCTCTACGAGTATGAGTGACCATTCTCTTCTACAAACAATTGAGTATACATTAATATTAATTAACCTATATCAAATTTAATATTAGTTAAATAACTAAAATACATTATTAAAAGGAATCCCTTTAGGCAAGGTTCCGAAGATACTGGCAGCGTTCCCCCTTTGAATAGTTAGACTAATTCTTTGTCCGAGGTAGCTGCCAACTCTTCGGTCTCCTGTGATGTCGACTAACCTTTTTGATATTTCCTTAAAAAGCCTTAAAGCGCTAGGACCCCACGGACCAAGGGTCTCGACACCGAATGGGACAAAATCATACTCGGAGCCTAGACCCCTGTATTTGCACGCTTTAGCTTTTTCAGCCTCTTCACAAGCCGCACCAGCTCTGCTGTTGGTTCCATGTAGATGGGAAGGTGCCAGCGTGTCTGAACAGGTTGCATCCCATACCAGCACCCGGCCCATCTTCCATGGAATCAAACTCATACCATCCGGTCTCTTACCATCATCTCTTGCAATACCATTCGGCTCAAGTAGACTTGGCACGTTGACGGAGGCAAGAGACCGGCGTATGATATCGTTAAGTGCGGCATGTCTCGAGAACCGGCCTGCACTTTTTTGGCATGACAGTCCGTGATGTCCTAGCTTGTCGACATCACTGCCACAGGGACATTTATGAGGAGCGCAGACCGGAACCCCAAGCCGTAGACAGGTTGCGATTCGGAGCGTGTCAGGCTCAAGAAATGTTCCTGTATTTGACGAAGGGTACGCGTGAAGCCAGTAGCCGGCCTCATGCGCACCCACGGCCAAAAGCCTAGCACGCGCCGAACCTGTACTACTGCTCAAAAGATTGTCATAAGTCAATTTACAGTTTATGTCGTCCCAGCTCCTCTGTGAATTTGGAGAAATTGAAAAATTTTGACCTGGGCATGCAATTAAGAAAGCGTTTCTAGCTTCTTCCAAGGCAGCAATCTCAAAGTTTGAAGGGGTTGCCCTTAAAATTTTACCTATGAGATTTGCTGAACTATGGACAGAAGATAGAAAGGCAGGTAAAGCTACACTGGAAATTTTGCGAATCCCTAAACCACCATAACGGATGGGTAGGGATGCTTGGGTCCAAGATTGCTCGTTCAGCTGCATATTAAGAATTGATTCTAAACTATTTTTTATTAAGTCGTCTACATGTTTTAAAAGATCTGGGTAATTCCAAAAAGAGCAGCAACGGAGCACATACGTGAATTTTGGGACGAAAAGACAGAATTTTAAGATGCAAAGTGCATAATGTGGACTAATTTCAAGGAGACGATCAGCAGAATTTTGAAATTTAGTAATTGAATTATTAATATATTCAGAAATAGATTCATCAAAAATTGGAGAACCTAAAAGGTAAAGTGAATTACTGTTAACTATTTTAATATTTGGAGCCAAAATATTAAATTTTTGTTTTACGTCGTTTAAATTTAAGGCGCAGTTATTTATAAAAAGTTCGCATTTGCTAAAATTAAGCTCCAAACCAATGGCTTCAAATTTACTTTTGATTAAAAAAAGGTCCGAAAACACAGTATTCACATCACCTCCTAGGGTCCCGTCGTCCAAATACCAAACGTTGAAATTAGAATTTAAATTTTTGATTATAGGATTTATAGCCAAACTAAAAATTGCAGGCCCAAGGGGATCACCCTGTTGACAACCTACTTCCGAGGATAGTTCATTAGAACGATATAACAATTTTGTTGGGTCAGCGTAACTGAGAAGAAGATAATTGTATATTTCCGGTATATGTTGTTTTATTTCCGTCAGCAGGGTATCCCTATTTACCGAATTGAAAGCATTTTTGACATCAATTTTGAGCAACACGTCAGGCTGTCCGTAAGTTAGGAAAGAGCGTAGGGCATGGACGGCTGCCTCACACCCTCCTTTTACACCGAAGCCTAACTGTACGGGTTCAAATTCCGAATTTAATTTTGGTAAAATATGTCGAACAGCAATTTTGGAGGCCAGACGCCGTAGTGTTGATCCAACAGCAATTGGTCTCACCCCTCCGTCCTTTTTGGTGAGAGCAATGAGGTTCGCGCCGAAAAGAATAGGAACAATTTCTGGATTGACATTACCGAAATACATAAAGTTGATTAATTTTGTGATAGAATTTACAAGTTGCTCGCCTGCATCACCCACAGAATGCGACGTTAAGTCTTTCAAATGTTGGGGTGAGATTCCATCCAAACCTGCAGCCGAACCTGGTTTAAAAGATAAAATAGCATCCGTAACATCTTTGTTTTGAATTTGAAGGCATGCTTGCCCTGCTGTTGGTGGGTCGAGAAAATATGGGTTTACTGGAGCTGGAGGATGTTTTGTCCGTAAGGCCTGAAGAGTGTCAGGGGTATCTGGTGATAGCACATCGTTGGAGAACAAAAGGCGAGCGGCACCTTTGAGATCTCCGTCACTGATTTTGTTTTCTATGAGTTTGTTACGATTACGAGAGGCATCATGTTTGATGCTCCTCGTAATCGCAAGAGGTGCGGGAGAAGGCAAGGAGCTCACAGCACAGTTATTCTTAATCTTTTGTGTTAGTGATAAATTTGGTTCATTCGTTTTTATTATGTGTAGTGTGTTGTATGAAAATAAAAATAGGTTCTGCCAGTCTTGAGTACAATTGCTTATGTAACATTTCTGTATTAATTTTGACAAATGTGTAGCAACGGTTATTCGTGCTCCTCGAGGGATTCTTTTTACTACAGGTATACTATTTTTTAAATTACTAAGATATTTGTGGAAAGGTGTTGAATTGTTGGCTACATAAGTAGGCGCACTCGGAATAATGGGATGAATGTCTAAAGGTGAACTGTTTTGGCTAATACATTTCTTGTGTATTTTTGTAGTGTGTATGTTGAGGCCTTTTAAAGATTTGAATGACTTTCTGCACTGTGAACATGTATGGGTCGCGTTCGACGTGCCATCACAAGATTGTGTCACGGTCTGCATTCACAACAGGTTAATAAATTCTCAAAAAATTATAACTTAAAAGAAATTTATAAACACTTTAAAATAACAAAATGTACACATTTTTTCCAGCATGGGCGGCCGTCTATGCACTCGCTGCACACTTTCCTTCGCAAATATTCTGGCTGCAACTGGCCTGTCGATGCTTCCCTCTATGGGATTCTGACCTTTGGTTCTCAACAGCTATCCCACTGTCAGACAATTCCTCCACGGCGACTAAATTAATTTGAAAACTCAATTTTATTTTCTTGACCTTAAATAAGTGGCTTTTGTTGCCCCACAGCCTTTGTGAATAATAAAATTATTTTGTATAATATGAAAAATTTAGATCTTATTTATAATAAATATATAAATAACATAGATTTAAATATAAATTTATAATATTTTTATCTAGAAAAAACGTCCGTCTAATTACATTATTAAAATATGTCAAAAATGTCAAAGTTTTTTATGATATTATTTTTTATTAAATTTCACAAAATTATGTCCTAATAACACTTTCACCTTTAATTTATACAATATACTTTACACTTTACTAAAAATTACTATATATTACGACCCAAAAATAATTTTAAAAGATTTTTTTCGTTTAGGATACAAAATTACTGACATTCACTTCTGTCAAACATATATATACATATATGTACATAAAAACATTATATGTACTTGTAAATGGCTCTTATTAAATTAACCTGAATTATTTTTAGTAAAACCCGTACAAAAATGTTTACCACAATTTAAATAAAGGAAATATGTAATGTAAATTTATTTTTATTGTGACTCGACATATGACAGCACCCAGCTTGATATTAAGTTCGAGTGTGGTCCATGAACGGATGTCACTGCTATTACAATTTTATTAACTGTAAGTAGCAGTCACATCCACTATGCCGGCCTAGTTGTAACCGGCAACTTACAAGCTGATCCCGAAACGCGACTAAATCACTTTACGGTCTGTATGGTAGGTACTACCCCGGATCGGCAGACTGCTGTACCATTGCCTACCACTCTTTGATAACTTTAAATGTTTATTAAATAATAATTCAGTATATTTAATGATAATAAATAACTTTTGCCCAATAAGTGTTAAAGTTTCGATCGAATCGAGTATCCAAAGTGTGCAACAGCTGGCAATTTTGACAGCTACTAAAAGAGATAGAATGAGTTTCCTATTCAATCCCTCTCGCTCACAAGATAATAAAATAAATTCAACGATGGGTTTATTTAGAGTTTAATTTTACTAAAGTTATGATATTTATAAACTGATATTGTGTATAAAATATGTGAATTAGAAAACAGTGTATTTTTATGAACGTATTAGTATGTTTATATGCTATGGTTGCGCGTTATTCGAGGTAAAAACAATAATTATAATCTGACCACACGCGTAAACATATGGCGAGTGGTGAATGCGCTGTTTAATCTTGATTCTTAGCACTATCTGCGCTTATTATTTCATCTGTTACTAATTGTTACTCAACATATAGGTATAAACGTCCAGTTATGTGTATGCGACGATGCAAAAAAGAAGCGTACTAATTTCTCAAGGTGGTGGTTGTCATCTATACTTATTGATTGCTTTGGCCTTACACTTGTAAAGATAGATTCACAAGCCTGTGCATAATAGGAGTTAATTTAGTTACATATTCTCAGTCATGGCAAACTATAAGCGCGCAAGTTCGCCCTCAAAGCCACCATCAGTGACAAAAAAGAAAAAAATGGATAATATTAATCTCAAGCTAATTGAAAATCATCTATCCAAGAGAAATAAAAAGGCTAAGGATAAATACAAACGTAATTATCAAATTTTAAATGATATATTAAAGAGTGAACTCATGATTAGCCAAAGGAGGACTCGGAGCAAACCTGTAAAAAACAATAATCTAATTAATGTCAATAATAATGAGACTGGGATTAATAATAAGAATAGAGAGGTACCTTCTAGTCCCATTAAAGGTACAAATGATAAAGATTCATCCAAACCTTACACTGGTAAGAAAAGAGGTAGAAAACCAAATGTACCTGAAGGCACAAATGATGAATCCAAAGATTCTAATTCAAATAATGAAAGTGTACAAAGTGAAGAAATAGTTACAAATGATTCCAGCAATACCAAAGATGATGAATGTACACCAGACCCAGAAACAAAATTTGAATGTGATTATTGTTGTGAAGTATTTGTCAAGAAATCTGTATTAAAAAGACATATATTCTTGCATGGTAAATTAAGACCATACAGATGCAGTTACTGTAGAAAATGCTTTCCGGATCGCTTAAATCGTCAAATACATATTGTAAAAAAACATATCATGAGTGCACAGATAGAAAGTTATATCTGTGACCTCTGTAATAAACCTTTCCTTATTAAAGAAAACCTATCACTTCATTTGACTAATCACACAAAGGGTGTTGGTTTCTATAATTGCGCATTTTGCAATAAAAAGTTCAGTAATCACTATTATCTAACCGAACATGAGAGTTATCACTTAAGGATTAGTAAATATCAATGTCCTCAGTGTACTGCCAGGTTTATAGCCCGTTCTCAGCTTATACTTCATGTTAAAGCACATAACAATGTAAAGGATTTTATATGCCAATATTGTGGCAAGGAATTTTTAAGACCACATTCTATAAAGAGACATGTAGAAGTTTGTCACAGTGGCTTCAGAATCCAATGTCCAATTTGCAATAAAAAATTAAAGGGCCATTTGACTGAACATTTACGAACCCATGAGAAGACCAAACCGCATAAATGTCCTGATTGTGGACAGGGATTTACTCAATCAACTCAACTAACCGTTCATCGCAGATCACACACAGGAGCCAAACCCTACGAGTGTCGCATTTGTAACAAGACATTTTCTCATTCTAATGCTATGTTACTTCATTTCCGTAGACATACTGGTGAAAAGCCATTCCAGTGTGCAATGTGTCCTTTGTCATTCACACAATTGCCACACATGAAGACTCATATGAAAAAAATCCATGGCAGAGCTGAAGCATACAAATGTCATAAATGTGATGAGTTTTTTAAGTTGAAAAAGCAAATTGATGTTCATTTGAAAACTTGCTTGGGAGAAGCTAACTTGACAATTGAAGACAAAATTGATGTGAATATAGAAGTCCCTGAGATGCACTCTGTAATGAATTTGTCCCGGATGCGCTTTCTTCTTGCACTCCTTCTTACAATGGTTGCCAGTAAGAGCAGACTTAAGTGTCTAGGTGTGTATACTTTTGTAATAATAAATTACACCTTTCATAACAGATGCACAAGACATTGTCATCAAAGTCTTGGCTTTGTGTGTGTGCTCTTTAACAAAAGATATTGCACTATATTTTTTAAACATTTTCCTTTAAACATTACTGAAGATGGAAGTGTTTAGAATGTAAATCTACTCATAATACTCCATTTACTACTGGAATCATTAAAGATTTCACCATAAAAATAATATCGATTTTGTCTCCTATATTATTTGGCAGAAATGTCTGGAGTTTGTTTTGTTGTGTGCTTAATGTGTGTGTTTTGTGTTGGTGCACGAGCGTTGTGACGTGTCGTGGCTTCATTTACGTGATTTTTCTTTTAGCCTTTAGGAGGTGAACATCTACGAGGTTAACCATAGTTCGTGTGGGTTAATGTGGCCATCAGTGAGTTTCATTTCCATAGCATTATTTTCGTAAATTGGTGGCGGTTGGTGAAGGAATATTCCTCAAGTACTTTTTTCTTAAAAAATTATTGCTGTGGTACAAAGGTTTTTGGTTGATGCAAAGGAAGTGGTTTTGGGAAGAAAATTTAACTTTACATTTTATGCATTTTAATTTTGTTTACTTTCGGAGGTGATGGTTCACTGGAGATATACTTAAATGACGCAAGCTTATTTGTAATTAAAATGCTTTTTTTCTGGTCTGCTTATAAGAGTAATTATGCTTATTTCACTAAACAGGTTTCAACAAACGCCTAATTGATGATCTACTAATAGAATCGCTGGAGGCGATGGGGCGGGAACCAAAGAAGGACCCACAACTTCCTGCACTCCAAAGGTTAAAATGTAACATAGAATTGTTACTTGTAGCAACTATACCACCTCCACAAATGAAGAAGTTCCGTGACGATAATAAAACTATGGAGGAAATATTAGAGCTTTTGACTGATGATAAGACGAGTTGTACTAAAATATTATAGCATTTGGAATATTAATGCTTAATACAAACATAAATGAGTTTTGGGACAACTTTTGCACGTTGCTGTTCGCCTCGAATAAATCGTTTGAGCGTCCAACCAGTTTAATACAAGTAATTCTCAAAAGCTACGAGTATCTTTGTAGATATTTAGATGATTTCTTATATCAGTTTAATTACAGATAACTTTGATTTGTTCCAAACTCAGCAATGTTTTTGTTAAGCATTAATTTCTCATTAACATAAATAATAAAGTATTTATTACTGATTATTAAAGTATTGATAAAGTTTTCAAAGACATTTATAGACATTGGTGAATATGACATAACTTAGGTAAAAGTGTGAAGTTTGCTGGTGCAGATATTTTATTGTGGATTTTAATTGTTCAATAACTTATAAGGGTTAAACTGTACGTTATATTTTATAAGACTAGTATTTACGAGCGAAGTATCTGTGGCTAATGGTCTCGAAAAATTCAAAACAAGCTGATTCAAGTCGATAGAGCTCTGCACTTATGACCAAAATTGGCATGACAAATAATAACTTGCCATTTTAACATGAAACCAAGGTAATTTCCAAAGAGTGTAATTATAAAAAATATTTTTTTAAAGAATTAGGATCGCGTGCACAATAAAATTCAGTGTACATCTGTGCGTCCATCTGTATTGACGGCAAGGTGGCAAGCACGTCTGATGTTATTGTGCGGGCGTAGTATTTAAGACAACTTAAGAATTAAGTGTTGATTAACTTTAATATAAACTATAGCACCTAGGTATATAGAATAATACGTATAGGCAAAAATGCTGGTTCCGTGCCGCCGTATAATGATGGATTCTTATAGAGCTCGACGAAAAAGAACGAAATGTAAGAGTAAAACTTTATCTCGAGTATATATTACGAGTATCTTGCTTAGTTTTCGAGATATATAATATTATTTTATGGATGAGTCATTTAATGTTTAGTATTCTGCAACACGATTTAAGAAAGAGGCGGATGGGGCCCAAAGGGTTGTTGAGCATCCCTTGGAAATGTGAAAATTTGCAGTATGTATAAAAAGTTTTTCTTTGTGGCAAGAGCCGGCCGCATAGGGTTATCCATCATCAGGTTATGGCGCCACTGAAACAGCAGTATCCCCATATGTAATGTTGGTTGTAGTTAATATTTACATTCCGATTGTAAATTCTCTGAATGTGAGTGTCATTATGTTTTTTCACTTGGTCATTACGTAACCTAATATTAACCAGAGTTAATTGCAAATAATTCTGACGTTTGTGTTGGTTAAACAATTTTAGATATTGTGGGAATAGAAAGATTTTATTAATGTGTATTTTTTCAGTGTATAACGTATTTAATTAATAAGAATTATTCAAATTATGTATTTTAAGAGTGATGCCTTTAGTTAATAAATGCAACATATTTTTTTAACAGTCACGGTGACTTCCTTAGGTAGAATAATATTTTTGTTACTTCCGGCAGTTGCTAATGCGTCAGAACCTTGTCGAAGTAACAAAACGTGACTTATTCAGAGAGAGATCGTCCTGTGGTGTGACGTCATGGTCCAAGCGTATTAGCAACTACCATAGGGATAGTACACGGTTTCTTCCTATATTTAATTTTTGGATAAGGTTAAATCCTTATGTAATCCATTTACATTTAAAACTGTTTTAGTTTTAAATTTACTTGAGTTCAAATTAAATCTACTTCAAATCTAAACACACATTCAGACAAACACGCGAATTTTAGTTATAATTATTAAGTAATATTTATCTATTTATTTAATCATCTTTAATTTGGAGATGGCAGCTTTTGTAATGGTGCCTAGTTTGTATTGGATTTAGTAGAGGTTCAGAAAAGTCTAAGGGTAGGGTTTACCAAATTATAATCTTGATTTAGGGAATTCGAGAGAATTGTATCAGGATCTCGGAAAGTCGCGCTCAGTTCTGTCTGCCTATCTCTTTAGGAATTAAGACTTGAAATTGATGATGGTGACAGTGAAAGATACGTGGCCATGAATGAGATCGGCCGATTTATAAAGTAGAGAAAATGAATAATTTAATAAGAAGGCATTTTAAATAAAAAAATTAAAAATGCGCGATCGATTGATTTTAGTTAGGTCGTGTTTTAAGTTTGATGGACTCTGCCTTAACTAAACATCATTCTTAATAAGCCATATTTAATAAAACAGTGTTTTGTGCCATAGTGTGAAATAGTCTTTGTGACTTCAATATTTTAAAAAAAACTAGTTTAATAATCTCTGTTTTAGAATTTTGACTATTTTAACTGTAGGATACTCTTTAAGAATTATTGGCACTATTTTATTTTTGTTATTCTATGTTAGATACTAGACGGGGAAGGAAACGCATTCATTGCAGATTGTAAGTGTCTATTTAATATCTGCAAAATACGAATGACTAAAACTGGAGACATTTAAAGCGATCGTGTTACAGTAGTAGTGGAATGGTCTTTAAAACAAAGAGCCCCCGTTCTAAACCCCTGGCCGGCAGATCCCGGCAGAAAAAAAGCGCAGTCACTTGTTTTGTTACGTACTTATTTTTTGTATTACGTAAGTGTATAAAATTTATATTATTTTACCAGTTTACGAGCGTATTTTCGAACCTCTGGGAAAATTATAAATATTGGTCCTACAGTTTCGGGAGTTGAGACTTTTCTTTGGGAAATTTTCACCTCTTCGAGTCTTGAGATATTTGCCAAGAACCAAACCCCCTTTTTTTCACTTCATTGTTTATAACTATTGCAATTTTCGCGAGCGGCCCTTGAATTTTCTCAAAAACTATCTACATGCTATTCCGAATTGAATGACACCTCAATCATAATTTTCGGAGAATACGAAAACGTTTTGACCTAAAAAGCACTTGTTGACTAGAGTAGAGGCGGATTTTTACCCACCGCAGTTGTCCAAAACTCTTGTAATCTGCCGGTCCTTATACTTCGCAGCTCAAAAGTCAGTGCTCTTTTTTTCTGCCGGGACTATACTGGTGTATCTTTATTTATTATACAAGCACGTTTAATAGCTCAGTATAGTTATCATTTAAAAAGACATAATATAGATTGCACAGCAGACCTATGCCCAGCTGTTTTAGAACTCGTTCGCAACTTTAATTGTTTCTCTTATGCTGCTTTAGAGGAAGCATAAGAGCTAAAAGAGTTTTTTTTTAAATGTCTGGCTTTGTAAAACAATTATAGCTTTGCCAAAGATTTAGCTAAATAACATAGCCCACCTTGCCATTGTTGTTAAAGTTAAATAGATAATGGTTAATTTTGTTTAAATATTATTGGTTTTTATCTTTGAATTTTTATGCTTATTTCATTTTATATAATTTTAGCCTTAGTATTGTTTGATCTTTTTTTTTAAATGTTTTATATATTATCAATATTATATCTAATCGATTTACCAAAGAATGAAAATAAATCTTAGAATCATTCAGACTACTGTGTTTTTTATTTCTTTTGCAATCCTTTTTTCCCCACTAAGGGCTATCTATATAACGCTTCCGAAAATAAAGTGGGGTGGTAGTGTACCCTACCTATACTGAAAACAGCTGCCTACTAATAAATTAAGTGTTTTATTTAATTAAATCGTTTTATAATACGGTGGTGACAAAAAATAACTACTGCAGCCGTTTTCAGGATCGGGTAGGGGAGGAGTGGCATGAAGGAGCCAGGTTTTGAAAGAGCCACTTGCATTATTTCGGTTGTTTAGAAATGAATTTGGTTGGTGATTTTATTTTTAAGTGGCACCACTGTTTTCCCTTTAAGTAGCGCTTTCAATAACGGAATGTTATGATAGTGCCGAAAGACAATTTTAAAAAAAAATTATATTTCATTGATTTTTGTACTGTGTTAGGTTTTTTTGTATGAAATTACCTACTTTAATAAATAATAATTAGAGAAGAAAAATACATATTTTTTTTCATTAAAAGTATATAGTTTACTCCGTTTAGTAAACTGGCTCTTTCATGCCACTTTCCCCTACACTACCACCCCGCTTTATTTTTGGAAGCGTTCTTGATACCTTCTATGTGTTTTCATTATCTATACCAGTATATAATGAAGTACTAAGTATACTACATTATATTCTATTTGAATATTTTCACTCATGTTATTTTTGTCTGTAAAAATAATATAAAATATCTTCATATTATTTTTACTTGATAATGTTTTAATCAGAAAACAAATTCATGGTTTTATAAACATACCTTAAATTATAACAATAAATAAATACTGAAAAGTTTAAATACTAAACAATATATAGTCCCAGCCGAATAAGCGACCTTCAACATTGTCACTGAGTCGTTTTTTTCAGTCATTGGCACTCTTGGACCACCCCTTGTTTATCACCAGGCAAGTCGAGGTCCGATGTCGAGACACAGTAATAATAATTAAACAGGGAATTGCAATCCCTAGAGGCCCAGACATGGTTGATCCGGCTATGGAGGCGACTGTGAACTAAGTCGGTTTTTTCAGTCATTGGCACTCTTGGACCACCCCTTGCTTATCACCAGGCAAGTCGAGGTCCGATGTCGAGACACAGTAATAATAATTAAACAGGGAATTGCAAGGCCTAGAGCCCAGACATGGTTGATCCGGCTATGGAGGCGACCGTGAACTGAGTCGGTATTTTTAGTCATTGGCACTCTTGGACCTCCCCTTGCTTATTGCTAGTCGAGGTCAGATGTCGAGTCACAGTAATAAAAATAAAAAGTGTACCTAAGTGATTTGAAAAATTGTGATTGTCCGTTTCGTTTCGTGTTGTTTCGTGACTCTGCTGATAAAGACTAATATAGAATGGATTAAGATTTCTCTGCCTAAAATTGTTGTAAACACAAAAATTGGCTGTGTATGATAGCTCCCTTTGCCTTGATGTAATGAAAAAGCAAAAAGTCGTGATGTGGTTTGTTTTGGTATTCTTTAAAGTAAATATATTTTGAAAATATTACAAAAATGGGTGTAACAGGGCAATCAATAACATTAGCGAATAGTATTATTGGTGTAGGGATATTGGCAATGCCATTTTGTTTTCAGCAAGTAAGTAAAACAAACTTCTAATTTTATTAGAAATTTTCCTATTTCTAAGCTAATCTTTTATTGATAATTACTAATATATACCACAAAAAATGGCACGCCTAATTTACTCAGGTATAAACAGAGACATGGCGTGTAATAATTTTCACAATTAATTTTTATTGCTATGAAATTTAATTGCCTTATTTAATGTTTATTTTTCTTTTAAACAGTGTGGTGTTTTATTAGCAACTTTAATATTACTTCTAATGGGTCTAGTATCAAGATTGTCCAGTTATTTTCTACTAAAATCTGCTCTTATATCGAGAAGAAGAAATTTTGAATTTTTAGGTAATTATCCTTTTCTGTAAATTGATATCACAGACCTTGCTAAATGAAATCAAGATAAGTCAAGATAAAGTCATATGTTATTAATGCTAAGATTTATGGTAATTCTATAATGATTCCATGTTAGAATGGAATAAGCAATTTTATTCACATGTTATCCTGAAAGGATAGGCAGACCCTTATAATCCTCATGTCACCCTGTCACTATTTTCTATTGGGATTTTATTTCTTATATTTCTATACTAAGCTACTAAAGTGCTTGTATCATAAAAACAGTAAACCAAAGTACATATACCAATGTACCGGTGGGTGATTTTGAACTTGTGTTCTCGGTTAGTGGAACCATTGCACCGCCACTATACCACGGTCACCTTAAATTGTATGAAATATATGGGCTTGTATGAAGAGAATTGTGGACATTAAGGGGGCAACAGATTGTCTCAGGATTGTGATATAAGAACTTTTTTACATTTTTACATTACATTTTTACTACTACACATGCTTGTATCTTAGAAACAGGATGACCAAAGATACATTGGTTTTGGCAAGTGGTTTTTGAACCAGAGGATTTTCTGAATATTTTACTACCTCTACACCACTTTTTAGTTACTGGAAATAGATAAAAGTTGAAGAATGTAACCTTTAATTTTAAATAATCAATGCACTTACAATCCCTGCTCACTATATGCGCATCATACACAATTATTTTTTTTACTTTTCTATACTAAGCTACTAAAGTGCTTGTATCATAGAAACAGGACATATATCAAGGATACATTGGTACCAGCATGTGGTTTTGAACCCGTGCTCTCGGTTTGCGCAACCATTGCACCAGGGTCTCCATATAGAACACTGTATTCATTTTCTCTGAATATTCCTTATTGTGCTGTTACCAGTTGCAGAAACGAAGGCATATTATTATTTTCGAGGGCCAAATAGTTAAATAATTAATATTCATAACCACAGAGCTTGTATGAAGAGAATTGTGGATGTGGGGGAAGCTAGTAGAAAATGTCACTAGACATTAAGCATGCCTATGTACATGTTAAATGTGTTTTATTTACTGTGCAATGAAGTTTACAATTTATTTTACAGCATTTCATGTGTTTGGCCAAGCAGGAAAGTTGGCAGTGGAAATAGGAATAATTGGATTCCTAATGGGAACATGTATTGCTTACTTTGTGGTGGTTGGTGACCTGGGACCACAAATTATATCTAAAATATTTAAAATTAATCAGAGTGATGTTTTAAGGTAAATGACAAGAAATTATTGTGATATAAAATAAGATTATTATAATTTTAGGTATATCATATTTCATCTTTGACTGGCATGGTGGCAGTGACTGAGGCAACCGATTAATAAAACGGGTTTATTCAGTCAGCTGCACTCTTGTACTTCCCCTTGTCAAGGTCAGATATCAAGTCTTAAAAAAAGAAATCATATTGTTAACATAAAATGAAATTACGTGTAACATTGTTAAATCTTATGTCGCGACATTTTACCTGCACTTACCAATGAAAGCACTCAGCTATGAGAGCAAAATAAATATTCTTGTTTCATAACTGGTTACTTCTTCTTAGAGTAATCTTTTCTGTCGTCGCTTCAGATATATGGAATGAATTACCTCAAAATATTAGACAAGCTCCTAATCGTGCAATATTCAAGAGTTATTTGTACAGACACTACCTTTCTTCTTTTCCACATCTTTCATAACATGAGTAGTTTTATTTTATTTTATGTGCATCATTGTGTTATAAATTAACTTATTTATTTATTAATGTGTATTAAAATGTAATTATTAAGTATTATTATTATGTATTTGTTGTTTTATTCTTGTAAATTGTCATCTTTATATTGCACCTACCTACCATTAATACTGTCTTAATGTCCTAAAGGTGTGGCTGCTAGAGAATGTCTAACGGCATTAAGTCCGCCTTTGTACATAGTGCAATTAAGTTTTAAATAAATAAGACTTATTAGTTTAGTTGGACTAAACCAATAAGTGTTACTCTAATAATTAGAATCTAATTGTACTTTCTAAATATGCACCCTAATGTCCACTTATATGGTTGCCTGTAAGAGAATGCCTAATGACACTAAACCTATCAACATACTGTACAATTAAGAGCAATAAAGGTGTAATATATATATTTTTAAATTTGCAGAACATCAATAATGGTAATTGTCTCGCTGGTGTGTGTGTTGCCGTTGGGGTTGTTAAGGAATGTTGACAGCTTAAGTAATGTCAGTGCAGCAACTATATGCTTCTACTTCTGTCTGGTTATAAAGGTTAGTTATCAATCAATCAAATCAAATTGTCACATCTATTTTCTACAGGGATAAGCAAAGACCATGAACCTCCGTTTCTGCAACTAGTAACAGCTCTGAAAATGATAATGACTACAGTCTTCTATATGGTGACTGTGGTGTAGTGGTAGTGCAATGGTTGCGCAAACTGAGAGCACGGCTTCAAAACCACATGCCGGTACCAATGTATCCTTGATATATGTACTTTGGTTGTCCTGTTTCTATGATACAAGCACTTTAGTAGCTTAGTATAGAAATGTAAAAAATATTTACGTATTTTGTATTTATTTGCCGTGCAATCAAGTTATTTGGAAAATAAAATATGGATTTTTATCGTCGCTCAATCACAAATACACGCCATATTAACGTTCTGCTTTGAACTGTCATAATTATAGTTTGATCATGTTGCACACTTAAACTATGCAAAATAAAGGATACTATCACACCTTTGAATCAGTCAAGTGAAGTTAGTCAACAGCCCGTCCACAACAGCCAATTCTTATTCTAATGAATGAAATCCTTTATTAAATATATTCCAGATAATATTTGAGGCTGGTACTCTATTCTTTGATGGCATGTGGAAGTCTAAAGTTGAAATGTGGCGGCCAGCGGGAGTGTTGCAATGTGTGCCTATTTTTTCTATGGCATTATTCTGTCAAACGTAAGTTGATACGTAGAGCTTGTATGAAAAGAATTGTGGATGTGAGGTAATTGAGGGAGTTGTGTCAGGATCGTGGCAAGTGGCGATCCATTGTCTCTTGTCAGCTTGAATGTTGGCGGTTCCAATTTGGCCAGAATGTTGGATGTGACTGATGTTTAAAATTATTAAACTAACAAATATCAAGCGGGGTGCTGCCACACGTTGAGTCACAGTAAAATATACTAGTATGTATAGAGTCAAATGCAATTTTAGAAAAGTGTACTTAAGGCGACCGTGGTGTAGTGGTAGTGCAATTGTCACGCTATTAGAGTTTAAAATCACTTGCCGGTACCAATGTATATTTAATATATGTACCTTGGTTGTTTTGTTTCTATGATACAAACACTTTAGTAGCTTAATATGGAAATATAAATAAATAAAAAATCGTTTGTGTACTTGGCTTTTGTTAGGTATAATGATATGTCCTCGATTCTATTAATATATTTGACGTCGAAATAGCTGTGAAATGTAGTCGCTGATATTTAACATCTTAGTAACCAATCAGCGAATAACAAATCAATAAGTAAACTACGTTGAATGGTCACTTGCGACCGCGACGCATATTCACTGATTTTTAGCAATCATAAAAGTTTATGGAGAATTGTTTGTTGGTTGAGAACTGATTATTTTTCACATTTCTATACGAAGCTACCAAATTGCTTGTATTATAGAAACAGGACAACCAAAGTACATATATCAAAGATACATTGGTAGCAGTGGGTGGTTTAGAACTCGTGCTCTCGGTTTGCGTAACCATTGCACTGCCACTGCACCTTGTCGCCTTGAACTATATTCTTGTTTTAGGCAATTATTTGAAGTGTTTGATTCGATGCCATCAACTCCATTGGAGAAAATGAACATGGTGACAAAGAATGCAGTCAACATATGCACAGTTGTATATTTGACATTGGGTATATTTGGTTATATTGCATTCTCCTCACAAACTATTTCAGGTGAGTTTGGTTTTCAATTATAGTCGATATACACACCGTGAAGTGACTTAATCGCGTTTCAGATCAGCTTGTAAGTTACTGGTTCCCACCAGGCAAGCATAGCGGATATGTCTGCTACTTATTTTATACAGTTAGCTAGTATTTAATAGAATAAGGAATAGCACAGTGCGTGGTAGATGTGGTTTGAAAGAAAATGTAGTGACAATGATTGACAAAGGAATGCTTTAATAGTTTGGACACATGGAAAGGATGAGTGAAAATAGATTGACGAAAAGAATTTATAAATCCGATATGGATGGATGCATGAAGGTGTTTTCCAAACAAATCGGAGACATCCTCAAGAAAGCTAGGTTGCCATAATTGTAGAGTTCGTATGAAGAGAATTGTGTATGTGAGGGAAGCAAGGGAGTTATGTCAGCATCGTGGCGCTCCATTGTATCTGCCTATCTCTGTGGGAAAAATGCGTGTCAATTTTATTTGATTTGTAAGCTAGTATTTGAAAATGTTTAAATTTATTATTAATTTAATTATGCATGAATCAAACAAATTTTATGCGGCTCACTATCGCGGTCATTTTGGTTTTGCTTTTATTTTTTTTTATTATTTCGACGTTTCGAGAGCTTTGTAGCCATCGTGGTCACGGAGAGATTGACACCAAAATAAACGGGATAGTAAGCCGCATATATTTTTTTAAATTCATTAATAAATGTTTGCGCAAAATCTAAGAAAATACAATTTATTTATGGTTGACCTTTCTGTTTGCAGGTAATATTTTAGTAAGTCTAAGTCCAACATTGGCAAGTGATGTGATAAAATTAGGATTCGTGATGTCATTGGCGTTCAGTTTCCCATTAATTATATTCCCATGCCGCGCCAGCTTATATTCGCTGTTATATAGAAAGGTAAGTGGGATTTATTATACGCATAGCGCTTAACTGAGTAGTGAAGCAGTGCAGGAGCATACCAGTTCGATACGCGTAAAGTCCCGGGTTCAAGTCCCCATCGGAGCAAAATTTTAGTTTCATAGCTTTTATTTGTAATATTTAATAATTATAATAAATAATACGAATATTTGCTAATTTGCTTGGATCCTTCAGGCGATGCGTAAAGAAGCATCTTAGGCCGGCATATAGGCGGCGGCTGGGGCAGCGGGAACTGACTCGGTTATTCCAGTCGTCGTCACTCTTGGACCTCCTCTTACTTATCATCAGGCAGGTCGAGGTCAGATGTCGTGTCACAATAAAAAAAATGGTTGGTTATCAAAGTAGGCAGTGGTACCCAGTCTGCCGATCCGGGGTAATACCACCACTTACAAGTATACAAACCGTGAAGAGAATTGGTAACTTTTCGAGATCAGCTTGTAAGTTACCGGTTCCAACTAGGCCGGCATAGTGGATGCGGCTGCTACTTACAGTTATTGAATTGTAGCAGCAGTGACATCCATTCATGGACCACACTCCAGCTTATCATTAAGCGGGGTGCTGACATATCACAATAAAAAAAATTGCATCTTTCCAGGCCCATCCATCGAACCACGACCATGTGATAAACCATTCAATCCCAGAAGGCACCTTTCGTCTAATAACAGTCAGCATAATCGGCGTAACGTTATTCACAAGTTTACTTATACCAAATATTGAATTGGTGTTGGGATTAGTGGGGTCTACGATCGGTGTGCTCATTTGTGTGGTGTTCCCAGCAGCTGCGTTCATTAATTTAACATTTTTGGATACAAGTGAACGGATTTTGGCTAAGGTAAGATCAAATAATTAAATTGTCATGCCTTTTCCCCACAGGATAGGCTAAGCGAAGCTCGCATCCATAATTCTCTTCATACAAGCTCTATGGTTATGGGCACTAGGCAACCCAGCTTTCTTTAGGATATCTCTGATATGGTCTAAAAACACCTTCCTGGGTGTGCCTTGTTCAACGCATCCATTCACATTGGATTTATAAATTCCTTTCGTCAATCTACTTTTACTCATCCTTTTCATGTGCCCAAACCATCGAAGCATTCCTTTGTCAATCCTTGTCACTACATCTTCTTTCAAACCACATCTATCGCGCACTGTGCTATTCCTTATTATATCCGCTATCGTCACTCCACATACACTCCTTAATGACCGCATTAAGGTAAGAAAAATTAATCAAATTGTCACGCTTTTTTCCCACAGGCATAGCAGACATCTCTCGCTTATGCAAATCTTTTCACATAAGTTCTACGGTTATGCACAACTCAGCTTTCTTGAAGATGTCTCCGATATGGTCTGAAAACACCTTCCTGGGTCTGCCTCGTACAACGCATTCATTCACATTAGATTTATAAATTCTTTTTGTTAATCTACTTTCATTGTAACCAAGAGCAGGAGTTCGAAACCACCCACTGGTACCAATGTATCATTGATATATGTACTTTGGTTGTCCTGTTTCTGTGATACAAGCACTTTAGTAGCTTAGTATAGAAATGTATAATATTTTTTTTCTATTATAAATAATCGCATTTATAACCATAGTTATTATAAAGTGTATTTTTCGATTTCAGGTTATCTTGGTTTTAGGTTTATTTATTTTAGTTCTCGGCACGTATGCTAATTTGCAAGCAGCGGAGAATACAGCAGATAAATATGATGATAAATATATAACACAAGAAAAGATTGATAAGATGGTTGAAGAATTCTTTGAATCTAAACGTTTTGAAAATGCTGAAGGTAGATGCAATTATATATTTATATAATCACACAATATAAGTTATACGGAAAGACAAATCAATTTAAAAATCTATTAGAAAATAGTTTGTCAAGACAAATAAATCAGAAAAACATGACCAACACCAGCCAGCTTCTTGGTCAAGCATTCACTGAAGGTTTTTTTGTGACCCGACATGGTGACATTCCATGCCTAACGGTTAGCAAGGGGAGGTTCATGAGTTAATCAAGTTGATCTAAAGTATGATACATACGCACGTAGTCACGGGTAACCGGTGGATGCAACTGGCATCTTGTCGTTCGGAATGGCGTTATAAGGGGGAAGCCTATGTTCAGCAGTGGACGTCTTCTGGCTGATGATGATTCATACGCACGTACATATGTTTTTTTTTAAATTAACAATCGTCTACTTTCAGATGTTATCTTAAAACCTGAGTCAAACGAAATAAGAAAAATACCTTCAGCTAAAATAGATAAAAAAGAATCAGAAGTGCAACCGCCAAATCCAGTGCCACCCGAATCGCAATCAAAGGAAAAGCCAGCAGCCCACTTAATTAAAAAAGTTGAGAATAAAAAACCCGATATACCAAATGGTGTACCAAAACAATTTGATACACATCCTAAAAACTTAAGTAATAAAATCATAGAAACTAAACAACCTATAGTTAATTTGCTAAATGAATCACATAACCTAACAAATAAATTACAATCGGAACAAGATAAAATAGACATAATAAAACAAAAGAAACTAATAGAAACAATAAAACAACATGGAGAAGAACAAATTGAACTAATTAAGGAACAGAAAGAAATTTTGCATGAACTTAAGAAAACACAGGAAGAAATACAAACAAACAAGAAAGAACAAGTAAAGGAACCAGTTATTGATAGTAATGAAGCTAAGAAAATAGCAGTAGAAAGCATTAAACAAATAGCTGATTTGGCTGTTAAAAGCCTATCAGCTGTTTCTGATAAGCCAATAGATAAGAAGAATGAGGATAAAAATGAAGTATTAGAAGCAGCTAAGAAAGCTGTTGAAAAAATTGAGGCTATTAAAGATGATAAACCGAAACAAGTCTTAGAGGCAGAAAGGCCGGCTGTACAAGCCAACGTCCAACAAGGTGTACCTAATGTTAATGTAAAGAAAGAGATAGCACCAAAAATTCTAAACGTAGAAACTAAACCGCACGTGCATATCGTAGATGAACCAAAATCTTACAAAACTGGTGAAGATATAAAACAAAATTTGCAAAAGCAGCCTTTACCATTAGCACTGAAAGCAAATGAAGCACCAATTGTTCCTAGCAAATCAGTTTTAGAGCAATTAGGAGCTAATCAAGTAAATGGACAACAAAATAAATTGATACCCAATCAGAAACCAGTAATAATACCAAATAAACAAGTAGAAGGTCCTAACGTTATAAATTCTAGACAAAAAAGGGATGTAGATTGCATGGAAAGATTTTTAAAGGAAGAAGATCGGTTATTATGTGAAAAGATTGGTAAAAATAATGTTGATTTGAATTTGCTACCACCAATTGATTTGGGGAAGGACATGTCATTAAGGATACCCTTAGATGGTATGCGTAGGTCTCTTAAAAGTATAGATGATGAAAAGTCGAGGTAAAGCGAAGATATCTAGACGGGATAAAACATGCTTTGGCATATGACGAAGATTCAGAATCTGCTAATCAGATTCAACTGACCAAAATGAACTTTTTAAAATCTTTATAACGACATTCCTTAGCGCAAACAGACAGAACAGAAGAAACTGCTGCTATACTATTTTATTTCTTGCTTGGCACAAGTAGTAAACAAACATGAAAATCATCATTTTCCATGGCCTTTATCTAAAAAAACTGTTTTTTTTTTCTATATAATTAACATACACAATGTAACAAATGCACAAGTTTTTAAAATCACACACATAAACATATATTATTTTTATCAAAAATCATTTATATGGAAACGGTACCTAAATTCACAAATGACAAATGTTGTGCCCTAATAATAATACAACCATTTTCACAGTAATTCATAGATATTATAAATTCGTATTGATTCGCATCAGTAGCATTTTTTTTAATCATTTATCCGTCGTTATGCCGAAAGTTTGTTTACTACTACTTTTGCCAAGTATGGAAAAATGTACAGTACATATATTTGCAAGTCGCATACACTATGCCGGCCTAGTTGAACCAGCTTGTAAACGCGACTAAGTGATCTCAACTGAAAAATTTCGCAAATTGTCTACCATTTGATGGTACAACTACATCTTAAGCAGCACATCTACAGCAGTAGTTTTTTTTATTGAGACGAGACATTTGTCGACCTGCCTGATGGCAGTTTACGGTTGTCTCAATCGCCATCACTATGCCGACCGGTTGAAGGTACATCATTCAACGAGATCTCATTGAGTAATTTATTAAGAGATTATCATAGGTCTTTTGTGGGCCATTTTATTTGTGCATTTATTGACATGCTTCACATTATAAAAAAAGAGTGAAATTATTTTTATGTTTAACACGTTCACGCCGGGGCCGATTATAATTTGTTTTGCTATTAGGCGGCGTTCAAATTAATATCGCGTTTCATCTGGC
Source organism: Tinea trinotella (assembly GCA_905220615.1). NCBI lineage: Eukaryota > Metazoa > Arthropoda > Insecta > Lepidoptera > Tineidae > Tinea > Tinea trinotella. Next base: position 10,434,159 of record HG992317.1, on the reverse strand, counting down.
GGCGCGTGATTTTTGCCTGTTCAGACCTGTATACGCGTTGTTTGTTTCTCTGCAGTACAGTGAGATTTATTGTGCAAGTTTTTTTACTCGTGCCGTTTTTTCATCCTGACCACAAATTAACAAAAATTATGTTTCTGATACATTATTGATTATAATTATCATTAAAATTCAATGTTTAGTGCGGGTCACCGGTGACCCGCGCCGCCTGATAGGACGGTTTAGTGCGGGTCACCGGTGGCCCACGCCGCCCGATAAGACGGTTTAGTGCGGGTCACCGGTGGCCCACGCCGCCCGATAAGACGGTTTAGTGCGGGTCACCGGTGACCCGCGCCGGCGTGAACGTGTTAATTTAAATTATATATCGTTATGATCGTCAATTTATATTTAACAAACGTAACTACTTAATTTATTTTATTAAAAATATTGTATGTAAATATGGAAATAAAAATACATAATAAAATATGACAAGAACTTTTATTCATGATAAAATACACAATTATTAACTCACAAAGTACAGCCACATACACAAGAGAACATTCTCATTAATCTACATTTAAATTAAAAATTAAAGTTCCACTAAATCTACTTTACATTAAATAAAACATTTACAGTCTACTTCACACCGAAATGGATATCAACATAAAAATGTAAAGTTTCAGACTAAAGTTTCTTAACAAAAACCGTTTTAAGAATATATATAGGTTTAGATTTAAACATTCCATAAAAGGAAAAAAAATGGCCAATAATTAATTAAATCGCCTTTTTAGGAATTATATTCGGAGCCATTGATAGCCAGGCTACGAACGGTAACCAACGTGGAACTGGAACCATCCAAAATAGATTCCTTAATAAACCTCAACTGTGTTTTCTCTAAATTTAATTCTTATGTTTCATATGCTTATTTTTTTTATAAATTAGTAAACTTATGCGTTTTAAAAAATTTGACAAGTTTTTGTGGCCTTCTCGTTATAAGCCGTTGTAAAATCAGACGACGAGGCAATGCATGGTGCTAAGCCCTTGCCCGTGCTAATAGATTATTTTGATTTTACTATCTTTGATCAGTTGTCATAAGACTTACCGTATCAATTCCAAACAGTAAAGTTAACTCTATAAATGAATTAGTATGTAAATGTTTTAAATAACAGTTCACCACTTCGTATTATTTGTATTACATTACAGCATTAGTGGATTGTCTGAATCAGTATTATTATTTAGTAATCGCATCTTAGTAGCTATTTACATTGTTCGGTCGCACCATTAACAATAATTATTAAATTATCAATGTGTTCTTCTTAAGACTTCCCTCAATTCTTTTTGGCTCTGTAAGAAATAACTTTGTATTAGTATAGATTGACGAAAGGAATTTATAAATCTCATGTGGATGGATGCGTTAAACAAGGCAGGCTTAGGAGGGTGTTTTCTGACCAAATCGGAGACATCCTCAAGAAAGTTGAGTTGCCTAGTGCCCATAACCACAGATCCTGTATGAAGAGATTTGTAGATGTGAAGGAAGCAAAGGAGTTGTGTAAGGATCGAGACAAGTGGCGCTCCATTGTCTCTGCCTATCCCTGTGGGAAAAATACGTGAGAGTTTGATTGAGTACACTAGGCAAATCACCGTTAGCTACTCTTTTGACGTTAAAATCCGATTATAGATGTAAAACATCTATTTAGCACGCAGTAAAATCGAAAGCCAACAAACGACATGACGCTGCTGCCGTGTAGCTCTACTTCTCAAACGGTAATTATTATTGTACAATATTAGTGTTGGTGGAATTGAGGCGACCGTGGTGTAGTGGCAGTGCAATGGTTACGCAAACCGAGGGCACAGGTTCAAAACCGCTTGCCGGTACCAATGTATCTTTATTATATGTACTGTGGTTGTCTTGTTTCTATGATACAAGCACTTTAGTAGCTTAGTATAGAAATGCAAATAAAGAATATTAGATTGTATATTGAAGAGAATTGTGGATGTGAGGGAAGAGAGGGAGTTGTCAGGATCGTGGCAAGTGACGACCCATTGTCTCTGCCTCTCCCTGTGGAAAAAAGGCGTGACAATTCCATTGATTGGTATTCATAAGGGTTAGGCAAAGGTCAAAGTAAATGTCAAGGCCAAAGTAAAGATTTTTTTTTTTTTTTTATTGTGACACGACATCTGACCTCGACTCGCCTGATGATAAGCAAGAGGAGGTCCAAGAGTGACGACGACTGGAACAACCGAGTTAGTTCCCGGCTGCCCCAGCCGCCGCCACTATGCCGGCCTAAGGTGCTTCTTCACGCATCGCTTGAAGGATCCAAGGTCATAGGATGGAGAGAACACATGGGCAGGCAAAGCATTCCACTTGTCAATTGTTCTACAAAGAAAAGACGCACCGAACTTTTTAGTTCGACTGCTGATTCGGTCGATAAAATGTGGATGCTTTCCCCGACCTGTGCGGGTATTACGGGTGTGGAAGGACGAGGCAGGAATAAGGTTAAAGAGCTCTTCGGAACATTCTCCGTGGTATAGGCGATAGAGGACGCACAAAGCCGCCATGTCTCTGCGTAGTTGCATGGGCTCCAGAGTTCGCGTGACCTCTGCATCACCTATAATTCGGACAGCTCGGCGCTGCAATGAATCCAGGGCATTGAGAAGATACTTGGCAGAGCCGTCCCAGAGGTGCGAACAGTACTCCGCGCAAGAGCGAATCTGAGCCTTGTATAATATCAGGCGAAGCTCTGGCGCGAAGAACCGCCGCACCTTGTTCAGGATGCCAAGTTTGCGGGAGGTGGTCTTAATGGCCCGCTCGATGTGGTCCCTGTGATTCAAGTCGCAGCGAAGGGACATTCCAAGAATGTCTAGTCTGTCCGAAGTACTAAGGGAGATGTTGCAAAGAGAAGGAAGGGGAGAAAACGAAGATTTTTTCGTCGAGAACGCGCATACCTGAGTCTTGTCTGCGTTGAACTGAACTAGGTTCTTGTCGCCCCAGTGGGTAATACGATCAAGAACCCGGTTCAGTCCCGCTACAACAGACTCTCTCATATCGGCTATCTCCTGTTTGCCGGCTGCGGGGCGGGCAGTGTAGCGTCCATGCACCGTGCTGTCGTCTGCATAGCAATGAATGCCGGATCCAAGGTCCAGCATGTCATTGATATGCAGAAGGAACAAAGTCGGCGACAGCACGGAGCCCTGGGGGACGCCGGCATTCACCGACATCCTGCGCGATGCGCTTCCATCCACAACGACGCGTATGGAGCGGTCGCGCAGGAAGTCAGCTATCCAACCCCGCAGACGGTCAGGTAAACCGTATGCCTCGAGCTTGGATAAAAGGCCCCTGTGCCAGACCCTGTCAAACGCTTTGGAGATGTCCAAGCCAACGGCAAGGGCTTCTCCATTAGCGTCCAAAGCTTCACCCCAGACGTGCGTGATGTACGCCAGAAGGTCACCAGTTGACCGTTTCGGCCTGAAGCCATATTGACGGTCATTGATCAGCTGGTGACCCTCCAGGTAGGCCATGAGGCGAACATTAATTATTCGCTCCATGACCTTGCACAGTACTGAGGTTACAGCTATCGGACGGTAGTTTGCCGGGTCTGAACGGCCGCCCTTTTTTGGGACCGGTTGCACATTGGCCTCCTTCCAAGCCCGAGGCACACAGCCCGATGCGTACGAGAGCCGGTATAGCCTCGTCAAGACGGGAGTCAATTCCGCTGCACAGGTCTTAAGGACAAGCGCTGGGACACCATCGGGACCACTGGACTTCCGGATATCGAGCGATCGTAGCTCCATGCGGACATCGCGTTGTCTGATACGAATCTCAGGCATCGTATGTCCGCATGGACGTAGGGTGGGTGGCCCTGCACCACGATCGTCAATACGCGAATTTATGGCAAAGACTTCGGCCAGTAGATCGGCCTTAGCCTTCGCCGTATGCGCCAGTGAACCATCCGGCTGTCTCAGCGGTGGCAGTACAGAACGACAGAAGTTAGATTCTACAGTTAGATACCAGTTTTAATTATTTAAAAGATACTGCAAGCATTGTGAATCACAGATACATATTAGTATAATACAGATAATAAATTAAGATACAAGTTATTTTGTGTATAATAAAATGAATGAAGTTACCGTCTTGGTGTTTCTGACTTTTGGCTGGCGTTCGATTGAGTTGAGGTTGCACGTCGATTGCGTTTGCCAGGAGTTGCTGGTAATTCAACTGCTACAAATAAAGCAATAAAAACATTTAAATAAACAAATAAATAGCATTTCGACGACAGGCGTGGACGAACGGTTTGTTGCGCGTAAAGTCCGGGGTTTGATTCCCGGTCGGAGCAAATATTTGTTTCATAGATTTTATTTGTAATATTTAATAATAGAGAGAGTAAATCAGAGTGGTAGGCAGTGGTACCCAGTCTGCCGATCCGGGGTAGTACCCACCACTACATGTATACAGACCGTGAAGTGATTTGTTCACGTTTCGGGATCAGCTTGTAAGTTGCCGGTTCCATTAAGGCTGGCATAATGGAGGTGACTGCTACTTAGTTATTGAATTGTAATAGCAGTCATCCCCATTCTTGGACCACACTCAAGCTTAACATCAACCGGGGTGCTGTCATATGTCGAGTCATAATAAAAAAAAGTACATTTCTTACCTGCCGCGTGCGACGCTGGTGAACCAGGGTTGCTTCGGTTATCTATCCACTGCAAACAAAACAATTGTTTTTAAGTAGATATTGTGCACAAGGGGTTTTCTATACTGAGCAACTATAAAGTGCTTGTATCATAGAAACAGGACAACCAAAGTACATATATCCAAGATACATTGGTAGAGTCTGTCTAAGCCGAAATGACGCGCCCCTTCACTGCATTTGAGCACACGTGCGAATGTAAATTATGAATGCAACAAACCAAAAATGCAATTGTAATTGGTCATTCAGTTGCTGGTTAGACACAAAAGGAGGAGCACGCTGATGAAGTATAATAGTATAGTTAGTAATATTTGTATTCACACATTTAAAAAAACTAATAAAGTGGAGGGGCGCGTCATTTATAGTTAGACAAGCTATACTGGCGAGTGGTTGAACCCATACTATTGGTTTGCGTAACCATTGCACTACCACTACACCACGGTTACGTTGACACCGTGGTGTAGTGCAAAAGAGAAGCGTGTATTTTTAGTAGTGACATCTAGTGACTGAAAAAACCGACTTAGATTACCTCAGTCGCTGTCACTAAGCCGCGGTATATATTGAAAAATTTACCAATATTAATAATAGGTAGGGATAGGTAAGGACAGGAGAATTTTTGGCCGGCATAATGACGGCGACTAACGCAACTAACAAGAGACGTTTCTCTTTCAGTTATGGGCGCTTTTATACATCCTTTGTTACCATCAGGCAATCGGTCGTGTCTCAATAAAAAAAATCCTATGTAAAATTCCCAATACCTTATCAACGGACGCCGCACGTCCTTTCTTAGGTGTAAGTGCTTCGACTGCTTTTTGGAAGCAAGCTCTGCGTGTTCGTGGACTGTCCACATTGACCAGAGGTGGTGTATCTACTTTCGTGGAAATCCCTGCAAACAATAAAGAACATGATTTGGTTACCAAACTGTCTAAAATAGTGTTTTACAGCGTGGGGCCCACTTTGATAGTTAAGGGGGGCACTTAAAAATGGACTCCACACGTTTTTAACCCTTTCGCTTTGGGATATTTAAATGCAATGCTAGATATCGGTGACCAATTTCACAAAAAAGGTAAATTCTTAATAAAATGCTGTAATCATTTATATTTCTTAAGGGAACAAAATAATTTTTAAAGGTTAAAAATTATGTATTGCATAAAAAATTAGAAATGTTAAGGAAGGGCATGGCCTAAAAAAAACTTTGGAAATAATAAATCAAATGAAACGGGTTGTGTTTCGACAAATGATAGCACCATGCCTGATGTTGGGCTGAAATGCAATCCATTAATGGAGTAACTGCAATTTACTATGCTGGCCTAGTTGGAACCGGCAACTTACATGCTGATACCGAAATGCGACTAAGTCACTTCAGGGTCAGTAGACTGCCTATGTATACCAGGTGTTGTTACCCTTTATTAATAGTGCAAATTACCTGTGTCAACCGATGTTCTTCTTGTAACTTTTGATTTAGTAATGGCCTTGGTTTCGGACATCGCCCGCGACATCCGCGCTGTACAAACATACACATTAATTATAACATATACTTCCCATTGGTACTGGCGAGTGGTTTTGGTACTTTCGTAAGCAATATTAACTTATATACTTTTGTCGAGTAGTGATTTTAGCAAAGGACATCATTCTGGGCTCTTATGTACTACTTTTGTAATGTCCAATGATGAAATAATATATAAATGGTAGTTACAATATTTGTATTGATTAAACTAATAACAATTTTGTTTTTGATTGCAATTGAGTTATTTGGAAAATAAGATATGGATTTTGTATCGTCCGTCAACCACGAAGCCACGACATATTAACAGTTCTGCTTTGAACTGTCATAATTATAGTTTGATCATTTTGCACATCTAAACTATACAAAATAAAGAATATATTCCAATTAAATTGTAATCTTCGTACATCAAACTATTTTAAAATGTATATGCAACTGTTAATACAATTAAGCACAAGTCCCCATACAAAAAGAATGATGTCCTTTCAGATTTCAAATAAAACTTAATTACAGAAATTAGTACTTTGAAATTAAAAGATTGGGCTTTGCTTGCTTTTGCTGACAAGGGTTAGAAATAAATGCCACTTACGCAATACTCAAACGACCCCACTTACAACGATCGCCTTAAATGAATCGTACGAAAGTCACAACTTTTTAAAATTGAATTTATCACTTACATTTTGGTTTAGGTGTATCGTTTTCCTCAACGGTTGGTGTACCTATAATTAAACATAAGTTAAAAAATATAATTCAAAATTACATTAGATTGTATTTATGAATTATACATCTTATTTTAAACCGATCTATCACGCACTGTGCTATTCCTCATTCTCTATCGTCACTCTACATACACTTTAAAATAATCAATCAAATAAATTGTCACGCCTTTTTCCCACAGGGATAGGCGCCAGACAATGGAGCGCCACTTACCACGATCCTTACACAACTTACTTGCTTTTTTCACATTTATAATTCTCTTCATACAGGCTCTGTGGTTATGGGCACTAGACACCCTAGCTTTCTTAAGGATGTTTCCTATTTGATCGGAAAACACTCTCCTTAAAAATAACTACATGAAAATACCTTTTCTGCTGGAAGCCGGTGACCCTTCATTGGTACTTGCCGCCCTGGAGTTCCTTCTGCGGGGGCGTGGCTTCTCCTCGGGTGTTGGTGACTTCTCAGCTGCCACGTTTGCATCCAACCAAGTTGCTAATGTTTGTTTTTGATTCCTTGTTAATCTGAAACGTTATTTTTTATTTAAGTATGGTAGGCATCTATGTAGTATCACACTTTCGAGCGTACAAACCGCGAAGTGAACTAGTTGCGTTTCGGGATCAGCTTGTAAATTGCCGGCGGCATAGTGGGTGCGATTGCTACTTGCGTTTATTTACGATTTTTTAATTGTAGTAGCAGTCGCCTCCTTTTTCCAAAACGAAAAAAAAACATTTTAAAAAGATTTCGTACCATAATACTTAATTGATATTAAAAAATCAATCAAGCCTCGATTCCCACAGGTATAGGCAGAGATAATGGAGCGCCACTTTCTAAGGCAACTCTCTTACAACCTTGACACTCTTTATTATCTTCATAAATGCTTTTTGGTTATGGGTACTGCACAGGCTTATTGTTTTAGGAATGTTCTGATTTGATCAAGGAATATTTTTCTGGGTCGTCCTCGTTTTTTTCTTTCCACTCGCCGTCGATTTATAAATCATGTTCATCAATCTCCTTTCATCCAATCTTTCATGTGCACAAACCATCGACAAATAATCTTAGGCAAAAAAACTATATTAAAATCTTACCTTCCAACTTGAGCGTATTCATTAATGATTTCTTTTGCAGATTCATTTTTGTTTTCTGACGAATCTTCGTGTATAATTCCCAAGTCAGGTATTTTGTTTGCCAAAATTGAACGCCTTTTAGATTTACCAACTTTTGGATCAATTTGTTCTTTAGACTCATCAAGGACTTCTTTAATTTCCTTCTCTACAGTCTGGCTTCTCGAACGAGTTGTACGAGACGGCGTTCTTTCCTCTTCTAGAATCGTCTCTGACAATTCTTTGGAAGCTCTCCTGGTCATGATTCTACGACCTACCGATTCTAGTGACGGAGTACGGAGTCTGCGACGAGAGGGTGTTACTTCGTTCATGACACTATCTTCTTTGTCTGATGCATTGGAGTCAGCTCTTTTAGCACGCGTTGAGGTTTTCACTTCGGAATCTTTCTTGGTGACAGATCTCCTTCGTTTTGGTGGCGTATGCTCTTTGGGTTTCTCTACATCCATGGCGTCTACAACATCGCATTCGATACTTTGGGGAAGAATTTCGCCAGCTTCATTAGCGGGCGCTTCTGACATTGCAATGTCAACGTCAATTTGAGTTTTTGTTTCTAAAAAAAGTGAATTTGAGATATTAGAGTTTAAATATTCTGCATTTTACTTATTAGCTGTAAAATTAAGACTATTTTTGGAGAGTTTTGGAGGGAAACTGCAAGTGACGTGCAATTTTTAGTTATTGTAAATCTTGTGTTTCTTGAATATTAATGTCTAATAAAGGTGGAATTGTTATCCAGTAATCATTTATAAGTTAATCAAGTATAGACAAGCGATTTCAAGCTGTGTAACGTGTCTCTACGTGTTCCCCTTCAAGACTCCGTTGGAAGAGTTTTAGTAAAGTTTTTCCACAGCTTTACAAACCATCATTTTTTCCCTCATGTAATGGATAAAACACTGAAGTGTTTTGTCTTCATCCACTGAAGACATTATAACTATATTACGCTGTATATAGGTTGTATGGACAAAGTTTGCTTTGCCTTCCCAGAATAGGAGAATTGAACTGAAGAAGAAGCAATGACGTCGCGGCCAGCGACCTTACGCCCCAGAAATAAAATTGTACATCGTACATGCTCCCGAGGGAGGCAAGAAAATACAAGAATATATGACTTGTTAGTGGTGATGATGGTAAGTAATAATGGTAGTGATACATGGTGATTCAACAATTTATAATGCTATTCTTTAAGTTAGTGTGGTTAGTAATTTATTATCTATAGGAATCTAGTAACTAATTTAGAAAAAATAGAAACATATTTTTTTAAATCTAATTTAATTCCATTAAATATTACAATTAATAAATTCAAAAACAAATTGAAATCCTTACACAATACATATAAAACCACTCACCTGAAAGCGTAACAGTAGACGTCGAAGCGGAATCATCACCAACAACGATTTTACTAACATTTTCACAACGTGTTACAATAGATAGATCAGAATTATCGTCCGTCAGCAAAGAGTCTTGTATAGATTTTTCTGGGACAACAATCTCTGGTGTTTTCCGCTCTTGTAGCTCTCTCTGTGCTTCTGAAGAGTTTTCATCAATAAGTAATCTATTGCTTCCGGAGCTTGAAGTGTCACAGCTGTCATCCACATTTATTATAGACTTGGCATAGTCCTTCTGTTTTTGTATTAGGTATAGCTGTTGGATAAGAAAATTAAATTTAACCAACATGGTAGTCAGTGGCGCCCCGTCTGGCTATCTGAGTTAGTACCATAAAGTGTATGGACCATAAAGATAGTTTCTCGTGTTTCGGGATCGGCATGTAATTTGCAGTTATTTAACTGTAGTTGCAGTCGCATCCATTCATGGACCGTAATCCAGCTTAACATAAGGCAGGGAATATATGCTGTCATGTAATAATAAAAAATCCTATGTATAAACTTTTATGGGGAAGGCGGTTTGATTATCCTTACTAAATAAATTTATTGACCGTAGTCTAGCGATAGAAAAATGGTGTAGCGAACAAACAGCTCCCGCTCTAAAACCACTGGCGGTACCATGTATATTTAATATACGTGCCTTGGTCGTCCTGTTTTTATGATATAGGATTTTTTAGTTCAATTACACCTATTAGCAACAGAAATCAATCAATCAAATTGTCACGCCTTCTTCCCATGGGGATGGGCAGAGACAATAGAGTGCCACTTGCCACGATCCTGACACAACTCCCTCGCTTCCTTCACATCCACAATTCTCAGAAATCACATAATTATTTATACTTACAGGTTTACCGCCAGTCAATCGTGGCGCCACTACCACTGGTTTTTTATTTGTTACTGCGGTCATAAGTCTGCTTTCTCTACTATCACTGTCTTTTTCTGTAGAATAATTACTTTCTGTTGTATCTTCTTGTGTGTCTTGTGTATTTAGGTATTCTATATCTACTTGAGGTAAGGACCGTAGATCTACGCTAATTTCATCCATATTTAAAGATGGTAGTTGAGAGCTGCGGGTATCAGACTCGTCAGCTTGAATACTGTTACACTCTATTATTTGAGGACCATTGCTGTCTTCTTCCTCTGGACTCATGTTATTAAAGTCTTCATCCGTAGGATTTTCCTCAGATTCTTCTGCGGTATCCTCTTCTTCTTCTTCAGTCTCTTCTTCCTCGGTTTCTTCTTCTTCAATACCTGATTCATCTTCTTCGACCTCACTAGGTTCTTCACTGTCACTGTCAATCACTAGTATTTCATCGATAATTTTGGTAACTGCCGGAGCATCTTCCGACTTAACCTCAGCTGGAGCTTTATCCACTTCCATATCACTATCACTGGTCATTAAACTAGAAACATCGCGCAAAACTGAAGTGGACAAATTCGATGTGGATACTTCAGTATGAGTTTCAACCACTTCTTGTCTCTTTATCACCTCAACAGTATCGTTCTCCGCTACACTGCTTTGATAACTTTTCAAAACAGATTTCTCATATAAAGATTCTCTCATTATACTTTTACCAAACATCTCTTTTGGCGTTTCTGATTTTTGCGAGCTGTCAAAACTGTCAGTTGGCGTTCGCAAGACAGATTTATTGACAATAGGTGATAATGACACATCAAGCAAAGAAGTTGGTTGTGCGACCGGTGTCAATGGTGTATAAATAGGCACAGAATCGGATGTGTCATCCAAAACTATGCTTTCTGATTCATCCAAATCGAGTTTTTCTTGCGCTTTAGGTTTAAATGTGTTATGTTCTAGTACAATGCGTGATAACGACCTCCTTGGTTTTGTGGCACTTTTTGGTGTGAACGGTTTTGAAGATTCGCGGTCTGGTGTTTTAGATCGGCTCCTGTAAAAGTATTATTTACTTATTATTATATTAGTACTGTAGTGAATGAAAGTTTTTTTGTGGCTCCATCTTCATGAGCTAGAAGACGTCCACTGCTGAACGTAGGCCTCCCCCTTAGAACGCCATGATGCCAGTTGCATCTACCATTTAATTGTGACTTACACTATGTCGCCAGTCCACCTAGTGGGAGGCCTACCTACGCTGCGGCTTCCGGTTCGTGGTCTCCACTTAAGAACCTTTCTTCTAGATGTGTCTTAAGCATTTTGATTATTAGTATTGTATGGTAAAGTATCCATTGCGTTACTATGTTCCATATATAACTTAGTACAATATTTTTTTCTAATTGTGACACGACATTTGACTTCGACCCGCCTGATGACAAGCAAGAGGAGATCCAAAAGTGCCAGTGTCAAATACTCATAAATATATTAGTATGTCAAATACTCACCTAAGATTCCTTGGGCTGGATGGAGCAGGTTCAGTATCGACTATTTTGACCTCTGGTGTACGAGATCGGCTTCTATAATTAGGAAAAACATAACAAAAAATATAAGATGGGTAGAAACAGAGCGCTACTTGCCCCGATTCTATTTTTTTTTATTGTGACTCAATGACCGCAGGTATTAAGCTGGAGTGTGGTCCACGAATGGAAGCGACTGCTACTGTAAGCAGCAGTTACATCCACAATGCCAGCCTAGTTGGAACCGGCATCTTACAAGCTGATCCCGAAACCCGAAAAGTTACTTTACGGTCTGTACACTTGTTAGTGGTGGTACTAAAGGGCAAATGACCTGCCAACCAACTATCCTACCACTCTTGAGTCTATAAGGCATCTCAACGAAAAATATCTTAATATTATGCATACCTTAGGTTACGCCGCGGAGGCAACTCAGAGTCTGTATCAGTAATGTCAACAATAGATTCGGAAATGACATCTAATTCAGGTTCTGCCATTACTTCCTTGATACTTTCACGTTCAGGTGTACGGGAACGACTGAAACAATAGTAAAATTTCAGAGATTTTCTATATTGTGACGTTATATCTCTACAGCTAAAGCTACTTACTGACTGTAAGTAGCAGTCACCTCCACTATGCCGGCCTCGTTGAAACTGTCAACTTGCAACAAAATGTGCTCTTGAGTTGCAGTAATGTAGCCGAAACGTGACAGAAGTTCCTTGAAAAAGAAGGGTCTCCTGGGCTTTCTGGAGAAAATCGGGCGGCTTCACTGAGGGAGAACAGTTGAAGATCGCACGAAGAAACCACACTTGAGTGTGGAAACGAGGCCGCAAATAACTACCCTGGATCGGCAAATTGGGATGGGCAAACACCACTGCCTACCACTCTTTGACAATCGGACCCGGAGCAAATATCCGCTTATTTTTTAATATAATTATTAAATATTAAAGCTATAATACAAATATTGCTTCGACCGGGAATCGAACCCATGACTTTAAGCGTAACCAATTGACGTGCGCCTGTCGCCAATGTTTAGCATTTTACCTTCTCAATTTAGATAATGGTGTAGATCCTTTAATCTGCTTGTCGCTCTCTTCTTGTTGGGCAATTATTTCTTTAGCTACATCGGGTGACTCTGAACTCCTTCTGAAACGATATACAAAGATTTAAAAAAATGAGTGGAGCTTAACCTCGGTACAGGTTACGAATTGGCGCCGTTTGGGGTCGAGACTATGGGCCCTTGGGGATCGCCAGCCAAGCGCCTCACCAAGGTGTTGTGCAATCGGCTGACGGAGAAGTCTGGAGACAGAAAGGCTAACAATTATTTATGTCAATGTATTAGGCGCGCTATACAAAGGGGAAATGTTGCCAGTCTCTTTGGGACTCATCCCTGTGGGAATTAAGGCGTATATTTATGTCAATCAATCAATCGATCAAATTGTCACGCCTTTTTCCCACAGGGATAAGCAGAGACAATGGAGCGCCACTTGCCACGATCCTAACACAACTTTCTCGCTTTCTTCACATTCACAATCCTATTCATACAAGCTCTATGTTTATGGACACTAGGCAACCTAGCTTGAAGATGTCTCCAATTTGGTCGGCTAACACCCTCCTAGGCCCCTGCCTTGTTTAACGTATCCATTCACATGAGACTTATAAATTCCTTTTGTTAATCTACCTTCACTCATCCTTTCCATGTGCCCAAACCATCGCAGCATATTTATGTGTATGTATATATTGTATTATATAAGTATTGGCCCTCTTCTTGCTTACCATCAGGCGGGTCGAGGTAAGGTGTCGTGTCACAATAAAAAAAGCATTATTATCTATGTGTATTAGTATTATATTTTTAGAATGTAATATGTTTAGTGTATACTGATTAGTGTATATTATATTATACACTATATTGGACTTATATTACCGATTTAGTAGTATGCTTCAGACTAATTCTTCTATTTTATTTTGCACCTACCTCATACAAAGAATACCTCATAAAATCATAGTAAGAAAGCCTAGCGGCATTAAGTCCATCTTTGTATCTAGTGCAGTGCCGGATTAAGCCAGCGCGGGGCCTGCAGCAAATTCTGTCAAGGGGCCCTTGGTTTGCTTTAGGTTCTCAAGTTTAGGATATTAAATAAAACACAACTATTACAAATACCCGGATTTTTTTGAATTTAATATGGGCAAATTTAGAGATAACACTTTCAATATCAACTTAAATTTTCAAGTGGAAGTGAAGCATAGCATAAGCGTTTCACGTTTAAGGCATGCAAGATATTTTACGCTCCTATCTATCCAGCACTGACCTAGTGCATAAAGTTTTTAACTAAATAAACAAAAATACAATTAAAAATCACATACCGCCTCTCTGTCCTATAAGACGTAACAGAACGTCGACCTCTGATTGGTGCATCAATTGACGCAACACTGACATCTTTAGAGTCGTCCACTTGAATGGAGTCAACCTTTGACACATGGCGTGTGTTAATTAAATTAAATGGAATATCGGCAATGCTTTCTACAGTTGAACTTGGATCATCTGAGAGGCTGCTGTTTAATGAAGATGATAGTGATTTCCTAAAGTTTTTTTTTTAAATTAGTTTGTGTCGATTACTGGACGTGTTTTTGTTTGGTAGGTTGCCTAGTACTTGTACTATTGACAAACTAAGCAATTGACCACTAACACGGCGTTCACACGAGGCGAATTTAGTTGATCAACTACGTTAGCAGTTGAAGCAATTAATATAGGTTCAACAAAAGTTAAAGACCTTTCAACTTTCATTGATTCAATTAATAGTTGAAAGCTAATTCACTCACAAAATGCTAAAGTGGACAAATAGTGTATTATTAAGTCGATTATTATTGAACCGTGAGAACGATACAGTCAATATTCGCTTTAAATTTTATTGTTGAACCATAAAATTTTACAAGTAAGGTTTGTATAATTTAGCTTGGGTCCTATGACAGATGCCAAGATGACTTTACTGAGCGGCAAGATTTCTTTTTGTTACATGATTAATTTGATTTATTGTTGTTTGATTTAAAAATTATTGTGTTATTATTGTATGATAAATATTATTGGTAAGCTATGGTTGTAACTACGAAAATAAATAAGTTTGAAATGAACGATCGAAGAGAGACGCTGCTACAATGTTAAGTCGTCCGAAAATTTCTCATGTGTCACAGGACCCAAGCTACATTTTACAAAGTATAGGTTCGCCCCATGAGAACGCCGTATAACTGTCTGCCTTTCACTCTTAAAACCTTGTCATTGATTTACCTTGATTGAACATTATCTTTGTACGACTTTCTATTCATAATCCTTTCTGTTGCCAATTTCTTTGGTGGCGATTCCAATGTATGACTTTGATCCTGTCAAATAAAATTTATTTAAACACTTTATACAATAGGTTAACTGAATGCGATTAAGCATTCTCTGTTAGTTGGGGACAAGAAAGAGATGTATTTACATGTTTAAAAAAACTTTATCTCTAAATTTAAACATTTATAATAAAGCAAATAAGGCGACCGTGTCCTAGTGGTAGATGAATGGTCTCGCAAACCAAGAGCTTCCGCTTCACATCAAAGATACATTGCCGGTACCAATGTATCTTGGATATATGTACCTCGATCGTCTTTTTTACTCTCAATAGATATAATATAAAAATTAAAGGACCATTTTAACCCTTGCCTGCCTATCCCTGTGAAAAAAGGCCCACAGGGATAGGCAGAGACAATAGAGCGCCAATTGTCACGATCCAGATACAACTCCCTCGCTTCCCTCACATCTCACATCATTTCGAGACATCCTCAAGAAAGCTGGGTTGTCTAGTGCCCATATATAACTATAGAGCTCGTAGGAAGAGAATTGTGGATAATTCTTGTTATTTTTATATGATTTCAAATAAGACTTTTTACATCAGGATTCGACGTTTTAATAAAAAAAAAATATTATACAAAATGTATTATTACACATACCTGGGTATTGTTTTGTACAGAATCATCAATATCATCTTCATCTTCCTCCAACACCATTTTGTGTATTGACTTCCTCTTTGATATAGACGGCAATGAGAATTGCAGTTGTCTGAAATTGTTTTACATAAACTTTTTTTTATTGTGACTCGACATATGACAGCACCCCGCTTGATGTTAAGCTGAAGTGCAGTCCATGAATAGATGTCACTGCTACCACAATTCAATAACTGTAAGTAGCAGTCACAATCACTATGCCGGCCTAGTTGAAACCGGCAACTTACAAGGTAATCCCGAAACGCGACTAAATCACTTCACGGTCTGTATACTTTTTTTAAGGCGACCGTGGTGTAGTGGCAGTTACCCAAACCAAGAGCACGGGTTCAAAACCAGTCGCCGGTACCAATGTATCTTTGATATATGTACTTTGGTTGTCCTGTTTCCATGATACAAGCACTTAAGTATAGTCTGTCTCAATCTCCACTGCATTTACGCATACGAGCAAATATAAAATATGGATAAAACAAAAAAATGCAATTCTAATTGGTTATTCAGTTGCTGGTTAGACACAAAAGGAGGAGAACCTGATGTAGTATAATAGTAGTTAGTAATATTTGTATTCACACATTTAAATAAACTAAAAAAGTGGAGGGGCGCGTCATTTATAGTTAGACAAGCTATAGCTTAGTATAGAAATGTAAATAATGATAAAATTCAAGGTAACTTACTTGGAGGAAGTGTCACTTCTGTAGGTGTGATTGCTTTGCAGATCAATTTCATCATCACTTTCACACAAATATTTGGAATCAACCGAAGATGCGTCGTCGTCGTATTTTCGCGTCTAAATTAATAATAAAATATACATAAATTAAAATATTCATAATTATTAACATATACATAATTATATTTATTTTATTGTGACTCGACATATGACAGCACCCCGCTTGATGTTAAGTTGGAGTGTCGTGAATAGATGTCACTGCTACTACAATTCAATAACTGTAAGTAGCAGTCACATCCACTATGCCGGCCTAATTGGAACCGACAACTTACAAGCTGATCCCGAAACGGTCGGTATACTTGTAAGTGGTGGTACTACCCCGGATCGGCATACTGGGCACCACTGCCTACCACTCTTTAACAACGCGACCCGAAGCAAATATCTGCCTTTTTTTATTAACAAATATTTGTTCCGACAGGGTATCGAACCCGCGACTTCCACGTGACGGACTGGTGTGCAACCACTACCTGTCATATGTCAAGACACAATAAAAAAAATTAAATACCTTTAAAATACTATGAGGCGTGCCATCCCTTACAGATCTGTTGTATGGCATCGAATTAGGACCCCATGGCGGTGAAGAATCCTGTACTTCAGGCATTTCCAATAGCGACTCCATTTCTTTCACAACTTTAGCGCTGAGTTTTATATTCGAGGGTGGATTGACAGCTTTTGGTGTGCTTGAGAAGTCGAGCTTTTGACGTTTAGCTGGTGTCTGTTGGTCGGAATCTGTCAATTCGCTGAATATGCTACAACCAAGATTATTATGTTAACTTAATTAATATTTGGTTTGGTTTACTATAGAATAAGTTTTTTAAATTGATATTTGCCGAGCAATCTTTTTATGGTACGATGAATATTGAATGTTATGTGCGGGCTTGTTTCTGCACTTTAGTCCTGTGCGGTTTCTTTGTGAATTCTTCAACGGTTCTCCCTCAGTGGAGATGATAATCTCCAGAAGACCCGTGTTGTTCCTGTAGACCTCCGGAAGCGTCCTCGCGTTGTGGAATTCCTTGATATCTCCTTTCCTATGAGTAGGTTGACTAGGCAACTTTAAATTTTTTCCGTTGTTTGTCCGTTGTAAAATTGAAAAAAAAAAACATTTTATAAAAAGTACATGTTTTTTTTAACTTATCGTCTGTTTTTTTTATTGTGACATTTGATTTTAACTTGCCTGATGGTAAGCAAGAGTGCCAATGACTGAAAAACCCTTGACAGTTCACGGTTGCCTCAGTCGCTGTCACCATGCCGGCCAAAGGTGCTTTAACATTAAATCATGTATAAAATGCGTACATACCTCTTGGAAATTTTATTTAACTTTGGTGTACATATAAATGGTGTCTCCTCTATATTAAGTGCACGTTTGATTCCTCGCCGCGGTCCTGGCTTATTAATCCACGTTTCACTTGCATTCTCTATTGTGTCCTAAAATTAATTCAAATCAATCAATCAATCACAAAACCCACTATTCACTAAACACATTAGATTTGATGGAACTTTTCTTATTAAGACCCGACATCTTAACCACTTGCCCCACCGGACCAATGTATCTTTGATATATGTACTTTGGTTGTCCTGTTTCTATGATACAAGCACTTTAGTAGCGTATGAGAAATATAAAAAAATATATGTATATAAAAATTATAATAATGGTAAGCAAGGAGAGGTAAAAGAGCGCAGACGACTGCAAAACTTCTCTTTTTACAGTTGCCTCAGTTTCAGTCACTTCCACATTTTTCAGAAACATAATTTATTGACCACATTCCAAGCTCAACATCAAGCAGACTGCTAAATGAAAGAAATACAAAAAAAGCTAGGTGGCCTAGGGCCTATAACCTAGAGCTTGTATGAGAAGAATTGTGGATGTGAAGGAAGCGAGGGAGTTGTGTCAGGATCGTGGCAAGTGGCACTCCATTGTCTCTGGCTATCCCCGTGGGAAAAAGGCGTGACAATTTGATTGATTGATTGACAAATAAACAATCTGGCCATGCCTCCTTTGGGGTTCCAATGCCCCCCTGGAAGTCTTAATCGCCCACAAGAAGGCGTCATCGCCCACGTTGAGAATCTATGTTAAAGGGTCCTATATTTACCTGTATAAATGTAGATCTGTATGTAAACGTGTTCTTTGGTGAATTCGCTTGCACTTGTACCGATAGCGGCTTCGGAGCTGTGTCTAAAACAAATTTATCAATTATTAAATTCAATTGTCGCCTTTTCCCCACAGGGATAGGCAGACAATGAAGCACAACTTGATCCTGACACAATGCTCTCGCTTTTCTCACATTCACAATTCTCTTCATACAAGCTTTACGGTTATTGGCACTAGGCAACCCAACTTTGCCTAGTGCTTAGGGATGTTTGAAAACTACTTTCACTCATCCTTTTCATGTGCCAGAACCATCGAAGCATCCCTTTGTCAATCCTTGTCATTACATCCTCTTTTAAACCACATCTATCGCGCACTGTGCTTTTTCTTATCCCATCCGCTATTGTCACTCCACATATCGTTTATGAACTGGCAAAGAGTCCTATCTTTTATCATGCAACTTTACAGGACTGTGAAAAAACTGATTATTATTGAAGTAGTGAAGTTATTTAGCGAATAAAAAAACACGTATTTAGTAAATTAGCTTTATTGACGCGAATTTATAACTAAATAAACTTAAAATCACTCTCTAATCGCAATAGGACATTTTGATACAGAAAAAGTAATGAGCATTTTTTTCTGATAGGACCTTTAGCCAGTTTATAGACGATATATTCCTTAAATTAAGATTAAATATAACCAATAAATTTAAAAAAAAATAGTGATTTTGTCGGGTCTGGTTAAGAGTAGCAGACAGTGGTGCCTACTATTCAGGGTAGTACCATCACTTACAAGTGTACAGACCGTAAAGTGACGTAATCGCGTTTCGGGATCAGCTTGTAAGTTGCCGCTTCCAACTCGGGGATGTTTTTTATTGTAACTTGACTTATGACAGCACCCCGCTTGATGTTAGGCTGGATTGCGGTCTATGAATAAATGTCATTGCTACTACAGTTCAATAAATGTAAATAGCAGTCACATCCACTATGCCAAAGGTCTGCATACTTGTAAGTGGTGGTACTACCCCTGATCTGCAGACTGGGCACTACTGTCTACCACTCTTAATGTGACTTTTCCTTATAGTTATTAAATTGCAATAGCCTCAATAAAATCAATTATACATACTTTTCATAGGCGATTTATAAAGCGATTCCGAGGTGGCATGTTGTAAAACTTTATGCGTTATCGCAGGTTGACTGGAACACATTATTTCGACCAATGTATCACGGGCATTATCACGATCCGCGATTGTCTCCAATGATTTCTGTGAGCCAGTCTTGTCTTTGCGCTGATGCACGTCTCGATTGTGACGGAATTGTTGGTTGTATCGCTGGGCTTCTATGTATCTGTGAATTAAGAGTTCATAATTATTATGTCTTTAAATAATTAGTCATCAAATTGTTTCTTGATAAACAGGAGATCACGGCATCTAGTTCATATTAAATAATTTGGCACAGAATATAATTGTGTATGTTTATTTCGACCTACACACACACACACACACACACACATATATATATATATATATATATACTTTTTTTTCTTTTTTTTTGGGCTTTAAGCATTTTCTGCCTATGTCAGCCCCATGATTACTTAACCTTAATATAGACTCTCCTCTGACTATATACAAATAACCTAAATTAACCTGCGCTTAAAATAAATATTTACAAACTCATAAATCATCCTAGCTGAAGTGGATATTGGTTCAGCTAGGATACTATTAAATGCTCATACATTTAAAAGCACTCTCCTTACCTCCTCCTTAAAAGCACATATATACTTGTGATACTTGTATGTAGTTTGTAGTATATTTGCACCCAGTCCAAAATTTCTCATCATCCCAAAGGTTAGTTGGGATGAAGAGGCATAAGCTCGCCTATTTACCTATTTTTAAGTTTATTTTGGTGCTATAAAGGATTTAAATAAATAAATGAATTGACTAGAAGACGTCCACTGCTAAACATAGGACTTGAACTCCATTCCAAACGACAAGATGCCAGTTGCATCCGGTATTTTGTCGTTCATAATGGAGGGACGAGGGGTTGCCATAATCCCCACTACACCACGGTCGCCTTTAAAATGCAAGTTATATATTTATATAACTTCTTATATATATATTGTATATTTATACTATATGGTATAAATCATTTAACACAAAGAAAAAGAAACGTCAATTTCTACGATCCCGGATACATTACCTAGCATGTTGCAGAAGGTACATAATAAGAATATCAGATGTTTGTTCCTCATTGCAATGTTCCAGATATCTTATAAATATGTCCTCTTCATATGGCAATAGTATTACGTTAAGCAATTTTGATAGTTGACCAGTATTGCGGCAACCTGTGAACATAAATTATTATATTAGAAGGGTGTTTTCCGACCGAATCAGAGCCATATATTCGTAGAGCTTGTATGAAGAGAATTGTGGATGTGAGGGAGGCGAGGGAATTGTGTCAGGATCGTGGCAAGTGGCGCTCCATTGTCTCTGCTATCCTTGTAGGAAAAAGGCTTGACAATTTGATTGAATGATTGTTTTTTATTCTTCTCGAGGGAAATTAGTGATAAACAACATGTTTTTTTTTTAATGTGACCAGACATCTGACCTCGCCTTGCCTGTTGGTAAGCAAGGGGAAGTTCAATAGTGCCGACGATAAAAAAAAGCCGCCTCAGTTCACGTCTGCCTCAGTCGCCAGCCACAGGTGCTTCTTCACGCATCGCCTGAAGGATCCAAAGCTATAGGATGGGAAGAACACATGTGCTGGCACTTGTCGATGGTTTTACAAAGAAACGACGGTCGTCCTTTGGTAGTCAAAATGCGGAGGCTTGCGAACTCAGCGCTGCAATGAATCTAGAGCATTGAGAAGATACTTGAGAGAACCGTCCTAGAGGTCCGAACAGAACTCCGCGCCAGAGCAAATTTGGGCCTTGTAGTGGAAGTCTTCCGGCTGATAATGATTATCAAATGTGCGGTTGCAGGGCATACAAAAGAGATATATAATCATATATAGTTTAAGTCACTTACTTTTAAAGAAATAATCCATGACATCAATTTTATCTTTGGCAGTATAACAATTTTGCGTTACCATCCTAACAACGTCTAGCGCCTCAAAAATGAGACCGCGTGCCAAATACAAATCGCAGCACGACCGCCAATCTTCCAATTTATTATGGTCACATACTCTCGAGCCGTCGAAGCTCGAGTCTTTGTTCTGTACTGGCGCAGGTTTCCGCACATGTAAATACTGTAGAGCAGCCTGCGTCTTCTTTTGCGCCAGTAATGATGATAACACGACGTGGTGTTGCCATGGTGATAGAGTGTTGCCAGTCAGACATTGCAACTGGTCAAGCGCGAACTGAAAATTAGATAGGTAGATAATTTATTTATTTATTATGACATGACATTTGAGCTCGATCCGCCTGATGATAAGCAAGAGGAGGTCGAAGAGTGACTGGAAAACAGAATAGTTCACGGTTACCTCAGTCGCCGACACTATGCCATCCAAAAAATTTTTTAACGAAATTATTGTACTGTCATCAGTTTTTAATATATGTACAAATTTTTATATTATTCAGACCTCTAGAGGTGGATGAAAATTAATTTGAAAGATTTCGTGAAGGAGTTGTGTAAGGATTCATTGTCTCTGCCTATCACTGAGAAAAAGACGTGACAATTTGATTGATTGATTAAAGATAGTTACATACATACAAGTCAAGCTAACAAAAAGCATGTTAAAAACCACTACTTACATCGAATTCCCTGTGATCTAAATGCCAGAATGCCTGTGTTGCCTTTATTGCTGTATTGCTCAAACCAAACATTGTTGGAAACTGCATTAGTCGTTTGATAGTGCCTTCATAGCTAAAATTATAACAAAACATTATGGCGACCGGCGTGGCGTAGTGGTTAGCAGTCCTTTACGCGGAAGTCCCGGGTTCGATTTCAGGTCGGAGCAAATATTTGTTTCACAGCTTATAATATTCATTAATTTGATTAAATTTGAAAATATATGAAAAAAAGAAGACGCAGATATTTGCTCCGGGTCTGGTTGTCAAAGAGTTCAGGACACCGTGAAGTGACTTAGTCGCGTTTCAGGATCAGCTTGTAAGTTACCGGTTCCAAATAGGCCCTCATGGTGGATGTGACTGCTACTTACAGGTAATTGTAGTAGCAGTTACCTCCAATCATGGACCGCACTCCAGCCTAACATCAGGCAGGGTCTGTCATATGTCGAGTCACAAAAAAAGTGACGGCGGTGGTGATTGGCTAGTATACCGATCTGGATTACTACCACCACTTTCAAGTATACGGACTGAGTGAAGACTTAGTCACGTTTTGGAATCAACTTGAGAGTTGACAATTCCAACAACAGGCCAGCCGTCTATGCTGTTAGTTGCAGTTTGTCTCCATTTATGGACTGCACCATTCGGGGCGCTCTCATATATCTTTAACCACATTTTAAAAAAGACAATTTGTCTAGTGTTATAATGTGGGTAGTTAATCTTAGGCCGGCATAGTGGCGGCGGCTGGGGCAGCCGGGAACTGACTCGGTTATTCCAGTCGTCGTCACTCTTGGACCTCCTCTTGCTTATCATCAGGCGAGTCGAGGTCAGATGTCGTGTCAATATAAAATAAAATAAAAGTACGAGTCAAAAAGCATAGCGGTCTCGTCCGCGTCGGCAGTCGAATACAAGCCATGATGCATACTACATGCTTGTATTATTTATCATATCATTAGATTATATTTATCAACTGAACATGTTATCATCTAGTTTTGATATATGGCAGTCATAGCATAGTTTTCAGTTTTGTGCAAATCAAGGTCCTAATAAAAATCAATCAATCAAGTTGTCACGCCTTTTTCTCACAGAGATAGAGAAAATGGGGGGCCACTTGCCACGCCAGCCCCTCGCTTCATCAAAAAAATGGTGTATTAAATATATACGAGTGAGAAAAAAGCGTGACAATTTGATTGATTATTTATTATTTAATTGATTGATTGTTTATTTGAAAATAAACAGATACCACTTACCCCATCCTCTCATCATAGAGCATACAGTAATCCAACAATAAATACAGAACCAATGAATGTTTGTTCTCCTCAGCAATGTCTGGCATTAAGTACAGTCTCAATAAAGAATAAAGAGATGGCGGCGGGTACATCCCACCACACTTACTACCACTATTACGCCATGTTCTGGAAGCAAAGAAAAGAATAAAATAAAAATAAAATAAATTTGTTAGTAACAGATACACTTATGAACTAAATTAGTATACAACCATTCACGCCTTTTTTTTGTGACTTGACATTGACAGCTCCCCGCTTGATGTTAAGCTGTAGTGCGGCCCATGAATGGATTTCACTGCTACTATAATTCAATAACTGTAAATAGCAGTCACACCCACTATCCCGGTTTGGTTAAAACCGGCAACTTACAAGCTGATCCCAAAACGCGACTAAATCACTTCACGGATTGTATACTTGTAAGTGAGTTGGTTAGTACCAACCCAGATAAGTAGACTGGGTACCACTGCCTACCACTGTTTAATAAGCAGACCCGAAGCAAATAGCCTTTGGTTTTTTATTAATATTTACTCCGACCGGGAATCAAACCCGGGACTTTACGCGTAACAAACAGGTGTGCTAACTAACCAATTGGTCACACCTGTCGTCATAGATTTGTGAGAGGGTCATAACCAAGCTTATTCTCATAATTGTTCTAGTTTAGTTAGTTGTTTAGATGGGACTAGCATAGTCAACATTGACTAAACCTGTTTATATTATATTATTATATGTATGTTTGTATATGTTATATATGTTATATTATGTATCTTTATATAATACATCACTTATATTTAAAGTAAAACGTGGACTACGAGAACTTGACGAAGTAAACAGTGCTCTTTCCAAGATAGTTAATTGGTTCAGTACCAATAATTTATTGTTAAATGAAAGTAAAACCAAATGCGTCAGATTCACATTGCCTAATGTTAAATTAGTAAAAACTAGTGTAAAGGTTAGGGACCAGGAAATAGAATTGGTCCAGCAAACTGTCTTTCTGGGCGTAACATTGGACTCTAAACTTCAGTGGGGACCTCATATTAAGAAATTGTCGGGCAGACTTAGTTCAGCAGCATATGCAGTAAAGAAGATCCATCAATTAACTGATATTAAAACCGCGCGCTTAGTTTACTTTAGCTATTTCCACAGTATTATGTCCTACGGCCTACTACTGTGGGGTAATGCTGCTGACATTGAATGTATTTTCGTTCTCCAAAAGAGAGCTGTCCGTGCTGTTTACGGTATGAGATCCCGGGAGTCATTAAGAGAAATATTTAAAAAAATCAATATAATGACTGTCTATTCTCAATATATATATGAGAATTTGTTATACACTCGTAAGAACATTAATAATTTTCACAAAAACAGTGATCGTCATAATTTTAATTTAAGATACAAAGATAAACTCGCTGTGCCCACATATAGGCTCCACAAAATAAGTAATTCTTTCGCTGGCAACTGTATCCGTATGTATAATACGCTGCCAAGTAATGTGCCTGATCTTACAGTTAATAAATTTAAAAAATTCATTAAACTTAAATTGTGCCAAAAGGCTTACTATAGCATTAGAGATTTCTTTGACGACAAGGCTGCTTGGCAGTGAATGAATTGCTAGTTCCCAAGATAAAAAAGATGTAATAGAATATAAGACTAAGTTGAAAAAAGCCGGACTGGAGTTTCTTGAGTGTTCTTCTCAGTCTGTAGCCTTTCCGAACACTCGGTAGAGTCCCCTCACTCTTTCTTAATGACGTTTCTAAGTGTTTGTAAAAACCAAATGAATAAATGACTTTGAATTTTGAATTTTTGAATTTATCTATGAGTATATTTATATTTATATGAATTCATTTATATATTTTTCATAATGTATTTGATTACCTATTTTTATTTTGCACCCTACCACTTATTGTCAGATCAACATCCTAAAGGTTTGACTGGTAGAGAATGCCTTTGGCATTAAGTCCGCCTTTGTACTATTGTGCATTAAGGTTTTAAATAAATAAATATAATAAATTTTGAATAAAAACAGTCATAAACATACTCATGAATCTTGCCTCCTCCGCATTCATGTTCAATCAATTGATCAACATAGAGTAGAGGGCAGCTTGTGTTTGCTGGATCAGCTTCACCAGACTCCAGGAGTCGGTGCAACTTTATACGTCTGAAATTAAAAAGTATTATAAATTAAATTAAATCGTTTTTTTTTCAGACTACAAAGGCCCTTTTGAATGTAATAGTCCGCTGGCCCAGGCCCTTTTTTAAACTCATTACCTACAAACTGAAAGTTTGTAATTGTGTTCTTACTGAGTCGGACAAATGTTATTATTGTACCAAGTTTTTTTTTATTGTGACACGACATCTGAATTCGACCCGCCTGATGATAAGCAGGTGATGATAAGAGGAGGTCCAATAGTAACGACGAATGAAAAAACCGAGTTAGTTCCCGGCTATCTCAGTCGCCGTCATTATGCCGGCCTAAGGTGCTTCTTCACGCATCGCTTGAAGGATCTTGAATACGCAGCGTTTTTACTCCCCAGCCCTACGTATAACAGTCGGCAGATAATAAGAGCGTTGGACGACTGGACATAATTGAAAATTATGTCAAATTTATATACATTTATAAAAGAAGAAGTAAGTAGATAACAAAACAAGTTACTGAATGCCAGCCTATTCTCGTCACTTCAATGGGAATGATAATGAAATTCATTCCCATTTGTCCCATTTACATAATGAGTTGTCATGAGCTTGAACTGTTAATGAAAAAGAACATCGATTCTCAGTGTATTGCGCGGTCACAATTTTAATTTTGAAGTTCATTAATGGAGTTCAACTGTCAAACCGAAGCTCATTCTCATTGTGTTACGCGGTCGCTCTTAGTGTCAAAAACAACTTTTATTTATTTAGATAATAAGTTTTAATGAGCTTGAACTGTTAATGAAAAAGAACATCGATTCTCAGTGTATTGCGCGGTCACAATTTTAATTTTGAAGTTTATTAATGGAGTTCAACTGTCAAACCGAAGCTCATTCTCATTGTGTTACGCGGTCGCTCTTAGTGTCAAAAACAACTTTTATTTATTTAGATAATAAGTTTTAATGAGCTTGAACTGTTAATGAAAAAGAACATCGATTCTCAGTGTGTTGCGCGGTCACAATTTTAATTTTGAAGTTTATTAATGGAGTTCAACTGTCAAACCGAAGCTCATTCTCATTGTGTTACGCGGTCGCTCTTAGTGTCAAAAACAACTTTTATTTATTTAGATAATA
Source organism: Tinea trinotella (assembly GCA_905220615.1). Classification (NCBI taxonomy): domain Eukaryota; kingdom Metazoa; phylum Arthropoda; class Insecta; order Lepidoptera; family Tineidae; genus Tinea; species Tinea trinotella. The sequence continues at coordinate 10,407,242 of HG992317.1, read as the reverse complement.
AGTTTTAATGAGCTTGAACTGTTAATGAAAAAGAACATCGATTCTCAGTGTGTTGCGCGGTCACAATTTTAATTTTGAAGTTTATTAATGGAGTTCAACTGTCAAACCGAAGCTCATTCTCATTGTGTTACGCGGTCGCTCTTAGTGTCAAAAACAACTTTTATTTATTTAGATAATAAGTTTTAATGAGCTTGAACTGTTAATGAAAAAGAACATCGATTCTCAGTGTATTGCGCGGTCACAATTTTAATTTTGAAGTTTATTAATGGAGTTCAACTGTCAAACCGAAGCTCATTCTCATTGTGTTACGCTGTCGCTCTTAGTGTCAAAAACAACTTTTATTTATTTAGATAATAAGTTTTAATGAGCTTGAACTGTTAATGAAAAAGAACATCGATTCTCAGTGTATTGCGCGGTCACAATTTTAATTTTGAAGTTTATTAATGGAGTTCAACTGTCAAACCGAAGCTCATTCTCATTGTGTTACGCGGTCGCTCTTAGTGTCAAAAACAACTTTTATTTATTTAGATAATAAGTTTTAATGAGCTTGAACTGTTAATGAAAAAGAACATCGATTCTCAGTGTGTTGCGCGGTCACAATTTTAATTTTGAAGTTTATTAATGGAGTTCAACTGTCAAACCGAAGCTCATTCTCATTGTGTTACGCGGTCGCTCTTAGTGTCAAAAACAACTTTTATTTATTTAGATAATAAGTTTTAATGAGCTTGAACTGTTAATGAAAAAGAACATCGATTCTCAGTGTGTTGCGCGGTCACAATTTTAATTTTGAAGTTTATTAATGGAGTTCAACTGTCAAACCGAAGCTCATTCTCATTGTGTTACGCGGTCGCTCTTAGTGTCAAAAACAACTTTTATTTATTTAGATAATAAGTTTTAATGAGCTTGAACTGTTAATGAAAAAGAACATCGATTCTCAGTGTATTGCGCGGTCACAATTTTAATTTTGAAGTTTATTAATGGAGTTCAACTGTCAAACCGAAGCTCATTCTCATTGTGTTACGCTGTCGCTCTTAGTGTCAAAAACAACTTTTATTTATTTAGATAATAAGTTTTAATGAGCTTGAACTGTTAATGAAAAAGAACATCGATTCTCAGTGTGTTGCGCGGTCACAATTTTAATTTTGAAGTTTATTAATGGAGTTCAACTGTCAAACCGAAGCTCATTCTCATTGTGTTACGCGGTCGCTCTTAGTGTCAAAAACAACTTTTATTTATTTAGATAATAAGTTTTAATGAGCTTGAACTGTTAATGAAAAAGAACATCGATTCTCAGTGTATTGCGCGGTCACAATTTTAATTTTGAAGTTTATTAATGGAGTTCAACTGTCAAACCGAAGCTCATTCTCATTGTGTTACGCGGTCGCTCTTAGTGTCAAAAACAACTTTTATTTATTTAGATAATAAGTTTTAATGAGCTTGAACTGTTAATGAAAAAGAACATCGATTCTCAGTGTGTTGCGCGGTCACAATTTTAATTTTGAAGTTTATTAATGGAGTTCAACTGTCAAACCGAAGCTCATTCTCATTGTGTTACGCGGTCGCTCTTAGTGTCAAAAACAACTTTTATTTATTTAGATAATAAGTTTTAATGAGCTTGAACTGTTAATGAAAAAGAACATCGATTCTCAGTGTATTGCGCGGTCACAATTTTAATTTTGAAGTTTATTAATGGAGTTCAACTGTCAAACCGAAGCTCATTCTCATTGTGTTACGCGGTCGCTCTTAGTGTCAAAAACAACTTTTATTTATTTAGATAATAAGTTTTAATGAGCTTGAACTGTTAATGAAAAAGAACATCGATTCTCAGTGTGTTGCGCGGTCACAATTTTAATTTTGAAGTTTATTAATGGAGTTCAACTGTCAAACCGAAGCTCATTCTCATTGTGTTACGCGGTCGCTCTTAGTGTCAAAAACAACTTTTATTTATTTAGATAATAAGTTTTAATGAGCTTGAACTGTTAATGAAAAAGAACATCGATTCTCAGTGTATTGCGCGGTCACAATTTTAATTTTGAAGTTTATTAATGGAGTTCAACTGTCAAACCGAAGCTCATTCTCATTGTGTTACGCGGTCGCTCTTAGTGTCAAAAACAACTTTTATTTATTTAGATAATAAGTTTTAATGAGCTTGAACTGTTAATGAAAAAGAACATCGATTCTCAGTGTGTTGCGCGGTCACAATTTTAATTTTGAAGTTTATTAATGGAGTTCAACTGTCAAACCGAAGCTCATTCTCATTGTGTTACGCGGTCGCTCTTAGTGTCAAAAACAACTTTTATTTATTTAGATAATAAGTTTTAATGAGCTTGAACTGTTAATGAAAAAGAACATCGATTCTCAGTGTGTTGCGCGGTCACAATTTTAATTTTGAAGTTTATTAATGGAGTTCAACTGTCAAACCGAAGCTCATTCTCATTGTGTTACGCGGTCGCTCTTAGTGTCAAAAACAACTTTTATTTATTTAGATAATAAGTTTTAATGAGCTTGAACTGTTAATGAAAAAGAACATCGATTCTCAGTGTATTGCGCGGTCACAATTTTAATTTTGAAGTTTATTAATGGAGTTCAACTGTCAAACCGAAGCTCATTCTCATTGTGTTACGCTGTCGCTCTTAGTGTCAAAAACAACTTTTATTTATTTAGATAATAAGTTTTAATGAGCTTGAACTGTTAATGAAAAAGAACATCGATTCTCAGTGTATTGCGCGGTCACAATTTTAATTTTGAAGTTTATTAATGGAGTTCAACTGTCAAACCGAAGCTCATTCTCATTGTGTTACGCGGTCGCTCTTAGTGTCAAAAACAACTTTTATTTATTTAGATAATAAGTTTTAATGAGCTTGAACTGTTAATGAAAAAGAACATCGATTCTCAGTGTATTGCGCGGTCACAATTTTAATTTTGAAGTTTATTAATGGAGTTCAACTGTCAAACCGAAGCTCATTCTCATTGTGTTACGCGGTCGCTCTTAGTGTCAAAAACAACTTTTATTTATTTAGATAATGAGTTTTAATGAGCTTGAACTGTTAATGAAAAAGAACATCGATTCTCAGTGTATTGCGCGGTCACAATTTTAATTTTGAAGTTCATTATTGGAGTTAAACTGTCAAGCCGAAGCTCATTCTCACTGTCATAGAGTTACACAGTCAACCCGCAGTTTAAAAGTCCTATCTCCAGACAAAGGATCATTCACAATACATACCTCTTTTGATAGAACTCCAAAAGATTTTCTCCAAGTAACCTGCCTATATCTGAAGGCATGTCTTGTCTCTCGGGTAGCAATCCCACATTCAAAAACCACTGCACCACTTGGAAATACAAAGCAACTGTGCCTATTCCTTTAAATTTCTCCTCAATCTCGCTTAGAGCTGAAATTATAAATTTATCAACTAATCAAATAGACAATTAGATTTCTTAGATATTGGGTGAACATTGGTTGATGAATTAAACAAATTTTTACTATCGCGTTTGTTTTTAGTTATTGATTTTGCAATTTGTTTTACTATCGTGGTCACGAAGAGACAGGCAATGGCTGCAAAGCTTTCAAAACATCGGAATAATAAAAAAAATTAATTGTGCGAACTTTATTTGATACTTGATATTGATAAGCAACTAAATCAATCAAACTGTCACACCTTTTTTCCATAGGGATAGGAAAAGAATATGGAGCGCCACTTGCCACGATCCTAACACAACTACCTCGCTTTCCTCACAATCACAATTCTCTTCACACAAGCTGTAGAGCTTATGGTACTAGTTAACCCAGATTTTTTAAGAATCTCTCCGATTAATTAATCGACAACTTGATTGATTGATTGATTAAATAGCAGTCGCCTCCATTCATGGACCACACCCTAGCTTGGCTTAAGACGGGGTGCTGCCATATGACTGGCTACAAAAGAAAAACCACTTACCGTCAGGTACAATCAAATTGCAACATTTCGTCAACACAGCATCCAGCAAACTGCTCAGACTTGTCAATTGACGCACGCAGTGTTCCAGGCACCGGCGAATGTTCCTGCCACAAAATAATTTAGAATTAGTATCAACGAACGGTGGATAGGCGATAGCAGATACACACAGATACAAAAGCGACCGTGGCGTAGTGGCAGTGCAATGGTTACGTAAACTGCCGGTACCAATGTATCTATGATATATTATTATTTTTTATTGTGACATGACATTTGACCTTTATCCGCCTGATAATAAGCAAGAGGAGACCCAAGAGTGACGACGACTGAAACAACCGAGTTGGTTCACGGCTGCCTTAGTCACCGTCACTATGCCGGCCCAAGGTACTTCTGCACGCAATGCTTCAAGGATCCAAGGATATAGGAGGGTAAAAACATATGGGCTGGCAAAGCATTCCACTTGTCGAATGTTCTACAAAGAAAAGATGCACCTAACTTTTTAGTACTTTGATTGTCCTGTTTCTATGATACAAGGCACTTTAGATATTTATAGATATTTAAATTTAAGAAAATGATGTGGTCCAGAGAGCAGGCAACGATTAAATTGGCGAAACTAAGGCAAATTGACGAGCTCCAAATGTATGTCTAAACAAACTTGCCATAATATAGAAGAAAAAAACAATATAAATAAACAATTGGTAGTTATGAAGGCTTTTTACAGTGTTTTACTGTGTAATAAATAATTGTATTATTCTTAAATCAAACTCACCAATCAGGTACAGAGGATGAAGTAAACAATGGTCCAATCAATTCCTTTGCATTATGTTTTAAATCCAATGCCCTTTGCCAACACCAATCAACCTAAAACAGGAACAATATCATCATCATGTTCTCCATATGTCATCCACTATATCCCTTCTCCCTAAAGGCCTAGTGGCCGGCATAGTGACGGCGACTGAGGCAGCCATGAACTAACTTGGTTGTTTCAGTCTTCATCACTCTTAGATCCTCTTGCTTATCACCAGGAGGGTCAAGGTCAAATGTCGTGTCACAAAAAAAAACATTCCTGACATTTTTTAATTATTTTAATGTGACTCGACGTCTGAGCTCGTCCCTCAAGAGGAGACCCTGACCTGACAAGCAAGAGGAGGTCCAAGAGTGCTGACAACTCCTTATCACCCTGTATTCTTTCAAACGACACTTGGATCTACCATTACTTAACCTAGAATTGCAAGAGTAAGTTATCGGACGGACGAAAGGAAAGTGGTCAACGATTGAGCAAAGGGGCAATTTATTTATTTTTTAATTTTTTTATTGTGACTCGACATATGACAGCACCCCGCTTGATGTTAAGCCAAAGTGTGGTCCATGAATGAATGTCACTGCTACTACAATTCAATAACTGTGAGTAGCAATCACATCCACTATGCCGGCCTAGATGGAACCGGCAACTTACAAATTCGCCATCAATTTTAGAAAAAGGGGCAATGTGCAATACTTCTATGTTCATCATCATCATCAGCCAGAAGGCGTCCACTGCTGAACATAAGCCTCCCCCTTAGAACGCCATTTCGAACAAGATGCCAGTTGCATCCACTGGTTATTCGTGCCATTCACTATGTTGTCAGTCCACCTAGTGGGAAGCCTACCTACGCTGCGTCTTCCGTTTCATGGTCTCCACTCTAGAACCTTTCTTCCTCAGCGTATGTCGGTTCTTCGAGCGAGCGAATTCTATGTTTACTTATTAAAAAAAAAACTACTTACAATAAAGTTAAGCGTACACCCTGCATTCGCGTGTGCCCCGGCTGCCCAGTCATGTGCACAACGCTTCAAAAAGCATGAAAGTCGAGCTTCCAGAGCCACTGACAGCAGATAACACCGCTGTTCGTCCTAATAACAAATACATAAACAAATACATTGACGACAGGCGTGGACGAACGGCCAGCGATTGGTTTGTTGCGGGTAAAGTCTCGGGTTCGATTCCCGGTCGGAGCAAATATTTGTTTCATAGCTTTTATTTGTAATATTTAATAATTACATTGGTGTCGATTCTCTTGGCACATTCACTAACTCATCCTAAATTTTTAATTATAAGTAATTTTAGCGTAAACGCAATACTCTTGTTGTTCTATGTCTATTTCGAACCTAATTTACGCAAATGTCAATTTTAAGATGACATGCCTAAATTATTGCCAACGTAAAATTTATGTATTTAAAAAATAATATGAAATAGTAAGAAAGTTATATAATTATTATTAATAAGTAAGTAATAATGTACCATATTGAATGTTATAATGGTTTGAGTAAATAAAAACTTTATTTCACGTTAATAAAAATAGAAAAAACTTTGTACTTTTGTAAACGTAACACAATTAATTTCCGAACGCATCTTGTTGGATAGATAAGTTTTGGCGGTAATTACAGGAGACAGATTTTAATTATTTATAATACTTGTGTTTCATGAATTTATTTGTATAATGATGGTGAAATAGTTATTAAGTAAATGTTATACAGTATAATGACAAGTAATCTAATGCTGTGATACGTGTTTTTTTATGTTCCCTCCCAGACTTCTTCAGATAAACTTTAAAATCGAAATAATTTAAGTTACCGGTTCCAACTAGGCCAGCATAGAGGATTCGACTACTACTTTCAGTTATTTAAAAGTAGTAGCAGTCACCCCCATTCATAGATCGCACTCCAGTTTAATATCAGATTGAATGATGTCGTATGGCGAGCTACTATAAATAAAAATACACAAATCACCTTATTTTACCTTTCGGCATTTTCAGTTAGAGCATTAACCACATGATTACTCATATTTCTTATTAAGAATTAAATTTTTTAGGTTAAGCGGGACCTAAAATGGTGTCGTCTAATCTTAAACAAATTTAGTTTGACGTTTCTAATTTGACACCTAAAATTGGTACAACAGAATAGTAAAACAGCCTAAAATTCTAAGTTAAGTAACTAAACTAACTTTTAGGCCTGTCAAAGCTTTGACAGCTCTAAATTAAGACTAATATGGGACACACAGAATAGCGAAAGTCCTTTGACAGGTCTAAATTATTTTTAGGAGGATTTTAGGATAATCGTGTGCCAAGAGAATTGACACCAGAGAATCGCACAAAATCTAAGAAAATATAATCTCAAAAAGTCACTTGATGGTCTGTACACCTGTTTCATTAACTAAAAAAAAAATTATATAATTAAAGGCAACTTACAACAGAAGAGCCAGAGCTGTAAGAGTCCAGGTACAGTGGCGTAAGTCCTGCTTGTACACATCGCATGTAAAGGCGCGTTGGATTGAGCAGTATTGTGGGGCCTACTTCATTAATACCATTGATTATCTGTCTCTGGATGCCCATTGTGCTTATGACTGAGGTTTCAGACGTGGTAAGGCAGGTGCACTCTGTAAAGGAAATTATCATCAGTTTTTTTTTAATAATTAGGCAAACCCAAGATGTTTCTGACCAAATCGGAGACATTCTCAAGAAAACTGGGTTGCCTAGTTGTATAAAGAGAATTATGGATGTGAGGGAGTTGTGTCAGGATCGTGGCAAATGGCGCTCCATTGTCTTTGCCTATCCCTGTGGGAAAAAGGCGTGACAATTAGATTGATTATTTTATTGAAAGAAGCGGGTTTTGTCTGGATCATTTTGTTTCTTTGGTACACCAATTAATGTTAAGCTGATAAGCTGGAGCGCGATCCATGTATCGCTGCAAAATATATCTGCAAGACGCAGTCGTGTCTGTAATGGCGATCAAGCTGAAATCTGGTAACTTATATATGAGGTACTTCGATACTGGTCTACCGAAGCACCTACATACATATATCAAAGATACATTGGTACCGGCAAGTGGTTGACAACTGGTCGGCAAACTGACAACTAATGGTTTGCGAGATCACTATACCACGGTCGCAAGTTTTGTACTAATTTATTTACATTTTTATACTAAGTAGATATATCAAAGATACATTGCTACCGGCAAGTGGCTTTGAACCTGTGCTCTCGGTTTGCATAACCATTGCAGTATCACTTTCACCTTAATAATAAATGTATATACATACTATATTGCAAGGAATTCGGGTAGAAGTGTTCTTCTAAGCTGTTAGGATGTGTGTATCTCATGAGTGAGTTAGCTGTCAGGCGCATGTCAAGCGTCCGTACATCACCTTGGGGCAAATCTATGTTAACAGCACTCATGAAAGGCGACGACTCCAAATTGTAGGTAACTGAAATTATTGTTATTAAATTAGCATTCCTTTGTCAATCCTTGTCACTCTTCTTTCAAACCACATCTATTCAAACCATTCTTCCAAACGCACTGTGCTAATCCTCATTCTATCCGTTATCGTCACTCCTTATTGACCGCATTTCTACAGCGTTAATTCTACTCACATGCATCTTCTGCCACATCCAATATTCACTTCCATACATTATTTAAGCATAGTAACGCATTACAACATTTTACATTTTAAATGGTTTGGCCAAATGAAAGAATGAGTGAAAGTAGATTAGTAGAAAGTAGATAAAAAGTTTAATAATCTTTCGCAAATCTTAAGCAGGTGGCGCTTGATTGATAATTATACATTCATATTCTTGGCCGGAATGGTGACGGCGACTGGTGCAACCGTATAATGAAACGGTAACCTCAGTCGTTGGAGCTCTTGGACTTACCCTTGCTTACCATTAGGCAAGTCAAGGTCAGGTGTTTCCTCTCAAAAAAAAAATTTTAAAGGCAAGAATGCTTTTTTATTTAATATTTTATTTAAAAACAAAAACAAAATAAACTAAAAAATTGTGTATGTGAAAAAAGAGAGAGTTGCGTCAGAATCGCTGACAGTAGCGCCCTGTTGTTTTGCTGCATTAGTCTAGTCAACATGTGCTTTTTAGGTCAAAAATTTATCCAAAAATTATGATTGAGGTGTCATTCCATTCGGAATGGCATGTAGATAGATTTTGAGAAAATCCAAGGGCCGCTCGCAAAAATTGCAATAGTTATAAACAATTAAGTGAAAAAAAAAGGAGGGGGTTTGGTTATTCGCAAATATCTCAAAAACTATTTGAGATAATTTAAATTCGAAAAAGATTCGAGAAGAAGAGAAAATTTCCCAAAGAAAAGTTCTAATTTCCGAAACTGTAGGACCAATATTTATAATTTACCCAGAGGGTTGAAAATACGCTCGAAAATCCGTGGTCCAAAAATTCTTTATCGCGATTTATCAATAAGTTATCCATGAGTTAATTAATTTTTTTTGTAGCACAAACATTAACATGTGCGAAGTCATATTTTTTGTTGGCAACACCTCGTCCACTCGCGTCCAGTCCCATTCTTATTGGTCTCACATGTATAATAAAATTAAAATAACAATAATAAAAACTAACTTGGCATTTGTGCTTTGTACCATTGGTCTAAATCAAACATAAGCATTCCATATTGAGTACTTTTATTGGCATTTTCAGCCCAACACTCCCATATAAGTTGGCATAAATTCAGCATATCTAAAATAAAAACATAACATTTTTATTAATATTAGCATATTGAGCCGGAATAGTGACGACGACTTAGGCAGCCGTGAACTAAGGCGATATTTTCAAAATTATTTATATTCTTTAAGCCTTAGTAATATCACTCCTAAACATTTGCAATTTTTTCAGTCGCTGACTCTTGAAAACCATCAGGCAAGTCCAGGTCACAATAAAAAACATTTAATTGGCTTCGGCTACACTACTGAAAGGGCCGCTTTTTTCATGACTCTTTTAGACATTTAAAAAATTACATATTTGGTTTTATTTATTTAACTTGTGTGAAGAAGCACCTTTGGCCGGCATAGTGACGGCGACTGAGGCAGCCGAGAACAAACTCGGTTTTCTGAGTCGTCGTCTCTCTTGGACCTCCTCTTGCTTATCATCAGGCGGAACGTGGTCAAATGTCGTGTACAAACAATAAAAAATAAAAAAACTTTTAACAACTAAGATTAGCTTGAAAGATGCCGGTTCTATCATCTCTGGCCATGACCGTAGAGCTCGTACATAGATAATTGTAGATGGGAGGAAAGCAAGGAAGTTATGTTAAGATCAATCGTGGCACTCTATTGTCCCTGCCTCTCTCTGTGAAAAATAGGCGTGACAATTTGATTAATTGATATTTTTTCTGTGTAGTAAATCTTTAAATAGAATGTATGTTTGGTTTAGAACTCTTATATAAATTAATAAACTAAAATACACAAAGTGTTTGAGGTTTTTTACTAAAATACACTTTAGGAGTGTTTAAAGCTTTAATGAATAGGGTTATAGTGATCAATACAAACTTTCATCATCTTCATCAGCCAAAGAGGAAGGCAATGAGTATGTGTGACATGCAAGGCATTTCCCACCAACAACATTTGTGAAACTACCCTCGTTTGTGCTTAACTCCAATTGAAATACAATCTTTGATGAAATGAATTTCTGTAACAAAATTAATCTGGTCTTAAAATCATCATATTTATATTGTGGTACTGTTACGTGCAGGCTCGTTTTCGCAGATTCTTTGTATGTTCTTCAACGGTTCTTCCTCAGTACAGCCACCCTATCTCCTCCACAAAGGCCAGGAGACTTTACTCGTTTCTGCATCCAGAAGCGTCCTCGCGTTGCCAAGGAATTTCAGTCTCGCTTCAGCTACACTACTGCAACACATGCTCCTTATTCAGGCAGCCCATACAAAGGGGGCTATCCGAAATGTTGAGGTTGTAAAGGTGTTAGTTAAAATTACAATGACCAGTTATGGCACCTACCATGATGCGGATCTTAGAATTGCTAAGATTTAGAGTTGTTTAGAGATTTAGACTGTCTGTTGTCTGCGACTTTAAACTGCGGTATAGTAATAAATTTAATAATCAATGTTCGCACAAAATCTAAAAATCTTTTTTCATTATTTTTTATTAAGACATACGACAGCACCCTGCTTGATGTTAGGCTGGAGTGTGGTCCATGAATGGATGTCACTGCTACTACAATTCAATAACTGTGAGTAGCAGTCACATCCACTATGCCGGCCTAGTTGGAACCGGCAACTTACAAGCTGATGCCGAAACGCGACCAAATCACTTCAGGGTCTGTATACTTGTACTACCCCTACCCCGGTACTACCCCGGATCGGCAGACTGGGTACCACTGCCTACCATTCTTTTAGAAGTATAAACAATATACAAACTACAAACTTACATCATAAAGATAAACATTGTCATTAATTAGTTGTTTGTTCTGATAATCTAATGCATACATCACAGCCAATGGAAATTGCTCCTCCTCAAATCTGTCTATCACAGAATATATAACCCAGAGGTATGAACTTGCGCGTGGGTCATCACAGGGTTCCTGTAACATATAATGTAACATTAGGAATTTATCCTTAATAAAAAATATGGAGATACCACTAGAGTGCGGTCCATGAATGTAAGTGACTGCTACTACAGTTAAATAACTGTAAGTAGCAGGCGCTTCCACTATGCCGTCCTAGTTGGAACCGGCAACATACAAGCTGATCTCGAAATCACTATTTATTCAAATATTGAATTAAAAGCTATACCTAAAACGAATTTTGACTCCGACCGGGAATAGAATCCGGGACTTTCCGCGTAACAGACTGGTATGCTAACAAATACGCAGCGCCTGTCGTCAAATATTTAAAGGAGCTTGTTAACATTGTTCTAACCTCGTCTTTTTACTTCCGCGATATGGAGGAAAAAGGTTGGAAAAAGCATCTGCAGTTGTCGACCGACTCCAAAGCCTAACTAAAATGTTCGACGAGTCGTTTATTTGTCGAACAATGGACAATTGAAATGCTTTACACGCCTATGTGATCTACTCATCCCATAGGCTTGGATTCTTCTAGGATTCTTCTCCCAACTTTTTCTCGGACTTGCCATGCCCCACCTTAACATTTAAAATTTTTCTCTCTCCCCTACATAATTTTTAACCATTAAAATTTGTTTTCTGAAATATAAATGATTACACGCGAAAGAGTAAAAGTCGTGTCGAGTCAATTTTTAAATTGACCCCCTTAACTATCAAATTGCCCACCTGTGGGGCGTGGGCCCCACGTTAAGAAACACTGTTCTAGAGTGACAATATATGCTTTTGGCCAGCATAGTGACGACGTCTGCAACTCCATTATCTCTGTCAATGACTATTGTAATTAAGGACTGAAAATTTCATTCAATTGATTTACAATTTAATTGGCAGATAATTGAAACAACTAAGGCGACTGTGGTGTAGTGGCAGTGCAATGATCATGCAAACCAAGAGCATGAGTTTGAAACCACTTACCGGTACCAATGTATCTTTGATATATGTACTTTAGTCATTCGCTTGCGGTGCACCGATACGTAAGCACGTATTCATGTTCGCGATGTTTTGTGCCTACTACCGTCAAATTTTAATTTTTAATTATGAGTGATGGTAATACTAGTTTGTTTAATTTGCCTCAATATTCCGGCAGTGAAAATAATAATATGGAGTGTCAAACTGTTGAAGGTCAAGAATTTGAATGGGACAATGTAGGAGGCATTGAGATATATGAGTTGCAGCCGGCGTCGCAGGAGTCTCGCGATTGCGTTGAGCAAACTGAATTCATAACTGCAAAACGAGGCATAAAGCGTAATCGTTTGTCTGTATTTTCTCGCAGCAAGACAACGACTGAAAATGAAAGTCAATTAGAAAAAACAGTTGAAGTTGGTATCACAGCATTGAAAGAGTGTTTGCCAAAGCAAATTGCATTGGCGAAGTTATTGAAGGCTGAGAACATAAAAAATATTATTAACATAAAATATAAAAACCCATACAAAGTTTTTATCCAGTTTCAAACGTTAGAAGAGGCAAAAAAGTTAGTTAATTGTTCGAAGTTTCTAGAAATGGGATACAGATGTAGTTTGAGAGATGAAGTGAGTATGACGTATGGATTAATAAAAGGAATAGAGTTGGATGTTGAGGATAAAGAACTATTTGAGTCATTTACCTGTGAATACGAGATCATTAGTCTTAAAAGATTAAAAAGACGCGATCATGAAAATAAGTAGGTAGATTGCGAAACAGTTCGCGTTTGTTTTAAAAGCTCTTCATTACCAAAGTCTATTTATGCGTTTGGTTGTCCTTTCAAAGTTGACCCATATATTTTTCCGGTGAACCAATGTTCTAATTGTTGGAAATATGGACATTTAAAAGCATTTTGCCCTATTAAAAAGATTGTGTGTCCTAAGTGTGGAGAAGCACATGCAAATTGTGAGACGCGACAATACAAATGTGTGAATTGTAATGGCCCTCACATATCGTTAGATAAGTCATGTCCGATCTATGCCAAAGAAAAAGAAATCAGAGAAATAATGTCGAGAGATAATTGTACATACAAGAAGGCATCTTTGACATTTCATGAAAATGATAAATTAAGACAAAATATAAACTACGTTGATACATGCGACGACGAAAGTATCTCCATTCCATTACCTACAATGACGCGCGCAACAATGTCCTACAGAGACGCTGTTATGGGGAAAACTGTGCAAGAAGACAAAAGTAATTCGGATAGCAGTCCTAGTTCTGAAGATGTAAACAAAAGCGAAGTACGAAGGACAACAAAGGGAAAGAAAAAGAAGAAAGCAAAAATAAGTAATAGACGAAGTGAAAAGAATACATCAAAGACATATCAAAAGAATATTGACAAACCAGAAAAAAAAAGCAAAGAAAAACGTTTTGATTTTATTAAGATATTTAAGGAAGTTAAAGATATATTATTGTCAGAGGCAGCATTTGAAGAGAAAATAACATTGGTGTTCAAATTAATCTTAAGAGAAATAACGAATTTTTTTATTAATGATAACAATATAATTTATAAACTATTTGATATTCACAATGGGGAGTAGGTCAAAAAATACATCGTTAAACCTAATCCAATGGAATGCTAATAGTATCAAGCCCAAAATAGCAGAATTCGATCTGTATTTACATAAGGAAAACATTCATATTGCCATTATTTCAGAATCTTGGTTGCAGCCCGAGATTCATCTGAACATATCAGAGTTTAATATATTTAGAAAGGATAGGCCAGATGGATATGGAGGTGTAATGATTGCAACTCATAGATCTATAAAAGCCAACAGTTGTGCAATTGAACTAATAAATAATAGGATAGAAATTATACATATTAAAGTAACAAATTGTAAAGATATAGAAAACATTGTGGTTGTTTATTGTCCACCATCCGTTCAAACGTCTCAGAGGGATTGGGATGATTTATTTTCTAAATTTCATAGTAAAACCATTTTAGCAGGTGATTTTAATGGGCACCATACCAACTGGTCATATAAATGTGATGCAAGGGGAAGACAAATTCTCGATGCAAGTTTGGAATTTAATTGGTCTACTTTGAATGATGCAAGCCCAACAAGACTGAAGTATATTAATGGATTTCTCAGACAGTCATCTCCTGATATAACATTTTGTACTACTGATATTGCACTAATTCTATACTGGAAAACAACAAATGAATGTTTGGGTAGTGATCATATAGTTATTAGCATGTCCATGAATATCCAGCTTGGGATTTTAAGAAAGAAACGTAATTATAAATGTGCTGATTGGAAAAAATATACAGAGTGTTTAGAGGGTCAATTCAGAGAAATTAAAAGTAATATTGAGGTCCAAAATGATTACAATTTATTTATACAAGAAATTAATAAAGCTGCAGAAAAAAGTATACCGACTATTAAAATATACGATAACCCAAATCAGAAATTTAAAGTGAAACCATATTGGTCGCTAATTTTGTCAAAAGCAGTAGCTGAGAGAAGATTGGCATTAAAAATGTTTCGGCGTAATCCCTCCTCGGTGAATTTGACTACTCTAAAAGAAAAGAATGCACAGGCACAGCGTTTGATCAGACAGGCTAAAACTAAATGTTGGCAGTCATTTTGCGATAATATTGAAGAATCAACAACTGCTTCTGACATGTGGAGACAGATGCGGTGGATGAAAGGAAATAGTACTCGAGCACCACAAATCTCATATGAACAAGCGAGTGAAATGTTACATAATTTAACACCAGATTCAGTTGCTCCAGATATGCCTAATTTTAAGAGTGTTAATAATAAGTTAGAACAACAGTTCTCGGTTAGGGAATTGGAAAATATTTTAAAGAAGAAAGACACAGCCACAGGTATAGATGAAGTTTCATATTCCATGATCTTTAATTTACCTTTAAAAGGTAAACAATTTTTGATTAACATTTTTAATAGCATGCTAGTTTCCGGGAATGTTCCTTGTCAATGGCGTGATATAATGATTTTTCCGATTCCCAAACCGTCAACTGATCCTATTGTATACAGACCAATATCACTGATTTCGGCTGTATGTAAAGTTTTTCATCATATGCTAGGAAAACGAATAGAATGGCAATTTGAAAAGCAATGTCTATTTTCTGATAGTACTATTGGTTTTAGAAGAGGGCAATCTAGTATTGATAACCTATCTAGATTAGTTTTGGACGTAGAATTAGGCTTAAGTCAAACAATGCCAACGATAGCATGTTTCTTAGATATAAATAATGCATATAATAATATTTTAGTTCATGAAATGTTAACCATTCTAAATAATTTTGGCATTGGTGACAAGATTTGTCGGTATCTATGGAATTATCTAATCGAAAGACATTTATATATACAGTTAGGTAATAAAACATTGTGCAGGTGGACAAATAGAGGTCTTGCACAAGGTGATCCTTTGTCGCCGTTGCTGTTTAATGTAGCCACAATTGGAATTAATAGTGCTGTTAAGGGAATTAATATGTCGCAATATGCGGATGATTTCGTAATATACCTGAGCACCAACAATATTACTTTGGGTGTTAAAGTAATACAGGATGCATTGGATTCATTTATTGAGATGATAGATCGGGTGGGTTTGTCGTTGTCCAACAGTAAGTCTAAAGTATGCATGTTTACTAGGAAGCATCGAGCTGATAGTTTATGCCTCACAGTAGATAATAGGCTATTGGAAAATGTTGAGAAGGTAAAATATTTGGGATTATGGTTGGACAGAAAGCTAAAGTGGAACAAACAAGTTATTACTGTAGCGGAAAGGGCAAGTAAATTTTTGAATATTTTAAAAGTATTAGCAGGACCAAGTTGGGGTATTCACCAGATACATTTAAGGCGGTTATATATTGCTTTAGTAAGAAGTAGGTTAGATTATGGTTGTTTTCTGTACGCATCTTGTGCCCAAACTCATATTAATAAGCTGGATAGAGTACAGAACCAATCGATGAGAATAACTGGTGGTTTCATAAGAAGTACACCTATTCATGTCATGGAATGTGAGCTTGGCATACCTCCATTATCGATTAGAAGACAATATTTGGCATATAGATATTGCTTAAAAATTAAATCATTTAATAATAATCTTTTAATTGATAAATTACAAAGATTGAAAGATAGAAATACTATATTGGCGAAGGCATTTAATGAATCTAGGTCCGAAGATGTATTCGTAGCTAAACCTCTTGCCATGTATCGTTTATCAACATGGATTACAAATGTTATGGATAAAGCTATGATAGTCGATAGTATTGAGGGCTTGAATGTACCTAAAAGAACGTTAAACTTTACTTACGTTAAAAATATTGTAAATAGGGATCTAAATGAGAAATATAGAAATTTTCGTAAATTGTTTACAGATGGTTCAAAAACTGTTAATGGGGTTGGGGCATCCTTTTACGATCAAGAATTACAAGTTGGAATTAATTTTAAATTATTAGGTGAAATATCAATAATGTCTGCAGAATTGTTTGCAATATCTGAGGCTTTGTCATACGCCAAATCTATAACATTTGATAGTTTAGTTATTGTAACTGATAGTAGGAGTGCTTTACAACATCTAAATGGATGTTTGTCAGGTCGAATAGGTAATTCCATAGCATATGATATCTTGAATTCTGTATTATATTTTAATAGTATTGGGAAAGTTTTGTGCTTCCAATGGATTCCGAGTCATATCGAAGTTGATGGCAATGAGGAGGCGGATAAAAGGGCAAAGTTAGGAATTTTAGAGGGAGTAGAAGTTAATGTTAAACCTCATTATTTGGAAATTGTTACAAAATTCAAAAATATATGCATTAATAATTGGAAGAAACATTATGTAAATTGCGCAGAAAGAAAAGGTATTTGGTATAACACGCTGCAATGTTCGCCTTCTCATAGTCCTTGGTGGGCGAGCTTAAGAATTGACCGTAATTTGTTGAAAATGGCTTTTAGAGTGCGGTCGGGACATATGCCTCTTAATAAATTTTATAATTTAATGAAGAAGAGTGATAGTCCGAATTGTGATTGGTGTGGAAAATTAGAGGACTGTCATCATTTATTAGAGGAATGTGTCCGGAACGATGCCGACAGAAATAGTCTAATTGGTGTATGTAACATAAATAGATTGGATGTGGGTATGTTTATATCAATATTGGCATGTCCGACTTCAGTGGAAGCATTGGAGGTTTATCGATTTGTGAGAGGTTCTGTGATTGTGTAACTTAATCAAGTCAAGTCAAGCTTAATCATATAACTGAGAATAGTTATATGATTAAGCTTGAACTAGAAAGTTTAGTTAGTTGTTAAGATGGGACTGGCATAGTCAACTTTGACTAAAGTCCCCTGAAAAAAAAAAATAGAATAAAAAAAAAAAAATGTACTTTAGTCGTCCTGTTTCTATGATACAAGGACTTTGGTAGTTTAGTTTAGAAATAAATAAATATGTTGTCTGTACCAAATTATTCTTTAAAGAAACTGAAGTCTAGTAGATATATGACAGTCTAGAATTTCATGTGCTTTTTAGTTTAAGGAAATTGTGGATGTGAAGAAAGCAAGAGAATTGTGTGTGGGTCATATAAAATGTCTATCCTTTTTAGGAATGGAGGAGTGACAATAGATCCAAAGCCCATAGTAATTACGGAAAAATATAAAAAAGAAAATCATTCACCTGATATCCAAAATGACTAACAGGCAAACATTCAACATTAACTTGAGACGAAAACTCCAAAGTCAAAGTCATCAAATTCCACAATTGAAATGCACCAAAGTTGAACCCAACAACCACACTACCCAACTGTTGAATATATTGTATCGCAGACACATGTACATGTCCAATTTTAGCCTTCATCCGAGTTGAGCCATCCGGGTTTTTAAATAAGTATTGATTATCAACAAAAGAAGTATCATTCAGAGCAACAGCTAAGTGTTTGTTGTCTTCTAGTGAGTTATCTCTCTCTTCTTGAATGTGTCTCAGATTATTAATTGATAAGAATTCAAAGGTAGCTGGGCACGATTCATTTCTGATTTCCTCTTCATTGCCCAGGGCTATGCAGTTGAGTGCTGAAAAATGAAAAAGCAAAATTAACTTTTAGCAGAGCATTATTCCACTATGTTAGAAAAGTAAAGGAGTACTCCCAGCTGTATGGGTGTTGCGTTCAGGGCCATCTAGCGGTCGCTACAAACTAAAGCGAACATAAACTTGTTTAACGCATCCATCCACAACAGATTTATAAATTGCTTATAATTAATGATTTCACAATGGCATTTTTAGGCGTTTTAGGCTGTAATTTGTAAGCTTGACATATGACAGCACCCTGCTAGTTGTTAGGCTGGCATGCTGTCCACAAATAAAGGCAACTGCTAATACAATTTAATAACTGTAAGTAGCAATCACATTCACTATGCCGGCCTAGTTAGAATCTGCAACTTACAATCTGATCCCAAAGCTATAAAACAAATAATTGCTACAACCGGGAAATGAATCGGGGACTTTACGTATAACAAACTGGTGTACTAATCAATTGGCCCCACCTGTCTCTTAGTTATGTGTTAAATATTCAATCAATCAATCAAATTGTCACGCCTTTTTCCCATTGGGATAGGCAGAGGCAATGGAGCGACACAATCCTTACACAACTCCCTCGCTTCCTTCACATCCACAATTCTCTTTATACAAGCTCTAAGGTTATGGGCACTAGGCAACCTAGTTTTTTTCAGGATATCTTCCTTTCGTCAATCAATCACTCATCCTTTCCATGTGCCCAAACCATTGAAGCATTCCTTTGTCAATCCTCGTCACTACTCGTATATCTTCTTTCAAACCACATCTATCGCACACTGTGTTAAATAGTCATACATACAAGGTATAAATATTTATACATACCTTGTAGTAAAAGTGTTTTGTTAAGATCATATAAGAAGATGCCTCCAGTGTTTGTGCCACAATATACAACACCATCAAAACATGCAAATGGGCCTTCGGGAATATTGTCGGATACAGACAAGTTTGTCACAATGCCCTTAGTTTTTATAACATGAAGTATCTGAAATGAAAATATTTAAATAATTATTAATTAATAGGCGAGCAGCTCATTGTTTTTTCTTCTTTTTTATTGGTATACAACATTTGAACTCGACCCACCTGATGATAAGCAAGACGATATCTAAGAGTGACGACGACTGAATCAACCAAGTTAATTCACGGCTGCCTCAGTCGCCGTCACTATGCTAACCAAAGGTGCTTCTTCACGCATCGCTTGAAGGATCCAAGGTTATAGGAGAAAGAGAACACATGGGTTCTCAACAATCCACTTGTTGATTGTTCTACAAAGAAATGACGCACCGCACCAAACTTTGACTGCTAAGTAGGTCAACAAAATGTGGATGTAGTTTTGGAAACAATAATGGCATAAACCAATAGGGCGATAGTAATCCGCATAAAATTTGTTAATTCATTATAAAAGTTGTTATTATTATTGTGACTCAATATTTGATTTGACTTTCCTGATGGAAAGCAAATGAGGTCCAAGTTATGGACTGCTAATAGTCCATAAACTTGGACTAGTAGCAGTGAAACTGCTAGTTATAGACTCAGTTTATGGCAGCCCCGGTCGCTGTCACTATGCCAGCTAGAAAATGTATGGATTTTTGTGAAGATTTATGTTATGTTATGCTTTAATTCGTAAAGGTATAATAAGCAGATAGAATGAAGTGCTTCTTTACACAATTCTAACACAACTTCTTCACATCCACAATTCTATGGTTATAAGCACTGTTGACCTTCGCTTTTTTTAAGATTTGGTCATGAATTGTGATAGTAAAAGTAATTGTAATTGTATTGTGGTTTTAATAAGCACCTGTATAACCTCAACATATCAGACAGCCCCCTTTGTAGGGGCTGCCTGAATGATGAGGAGACAAATGAGAATGATGATGTGCTCTTGAGTTGTAGGAGTGCAGGAGTGGTTGAAGGAAGACAGAAGTTCCTTGGCAACGCGAGGACCCTTCCGGAGGTCTGCAGAAACAAGGTCTCCTGGCCTTCCTGGAGGAGATCGGGTGACTCCACTGAAGGTGAACCGTTGAAGAACACACAAAGAAACCGAAGAGGACTTTTGTACTGTGTGTGAATATGTAAATACCTGTGATCCATTAACATGGAAGGCACATATGAGTCCTGCATTGTCATCAGTCTCCACGCTGACCAGCAGTTGGTGACTGCGCTCCGTCAATGGTGTTGGTAACTCCACTACACTCCACACTCTTGCTTGTTTGCTAAAATAAGTTATATTAATTAAGCCCCTAACTAAAGTAAAATATCACACTTTTGTTTCTGTCACTATTTTACTAGCATTATGCCATTACTAATGTATCTTTGATATATAAACTTCAGTCGCCAAGTGTCTATGATACAAGAATTTTTAGTAATTTGGTATGAAAAATTAAAAATAATATAATATATAAAGGTACATGGTAAAAATTCTAATGCATACTTTCCAGTTCCGCCAAATGTCCATGCTGCAACCTTCAACCCAGTCCTGAGGTCAATAACACAAAATTTGGGCCCCAATGCCAACCATCCATATTTTGTATCAAGAAATATACCACCAAGGGGGGTTGTATCTGGAAATAAATTATAACAAATAGATGAAGACAAGTGATGTTCAAACTATTATATTCTCACAAGAATTGAAAAATTAACTGTAATCTGAGATAAAATCACCATAATTTCAACCAATTATAAGTCATTTCACGTCCGTTAATAATATTTATTGACCACTTTATACCAATGCACCCCCAGAGCAGTAATTTCCCATCCATTAAATATATTTATTGACTTGAGTTGAAATTGATACTAACTGCACCGGGTTGTAGGCAGGCTTATTATTATTATTTTATTGTGACTTAACATCTGAATATAACCCGCCTGATGGCAAGCATGATGGAGGCCTAAGAGCGCCGACGACTGAAAAAATCTAGTCCGTTTACGGCTGCTACAATCGCCTATACTATGCCGGCCAAATAAAACAAACAAATATTTTCCAATTACCTGATTTATCGTCCGTTGGTTGAAGGTAACTAAACACAGAAGGCGATAAATTTTTAGTCTTCACAAGGGAAAACACACTATCCTGTAGTTTTTGCATTATTTAAATAATAATTCACATCAAAAACATAAATTAACAATATTTATAGGTTAGAGGCTTCAATCCAAAATTGATTAAAACATTCTTAATCATGTCAATATCCTATTATTTTCATTACACACTAAATTTATTTGAAGGTAACTACATAAAATAACAAACAACGGTCACGTTAAAGTTTAAAATTACTTCTTATCATTGAATTTCTATATTTACTACACGATATTCATCCGTAAGCGCGGCACGAATTTTTGACATTGACAGTTAGTATAAAAGTGTTACCATTTTATAAATTTATTTTCTTAAATTATGAGAAGGCAAAGGAAAATTTGTCCACGCAGCCTAGTTTTCCGTAAAATAGTTATGTCTTTAGTGGGTGAATGAGGAAGATGTATCAAGTATACTATACAGAGTTACAGACCGTGAAGTGACTTAGTCGCGTTTTGGGATCAGTTTGTAAGTTTCTGCTTTCAACTAGGTAGGCAAAGGGGATGTGACTGATTGAAACTACTAATTTAAAACTTTTAAAATCCTTACACGTTGTTCTGAACTCACGTGCTAAGACTGGTCAGAAAGTGCGGAATACGAGTAAAATAATTTTGGTCAGAAAGACTATGTTGGTGGATGCAAGTCCTCAGCCGCACTTCGTTGAAGATCCCGAAATGTGAATGATTCACTTGACTCCTCAAATCAAATCCAAAAGTACGGGTATATAATTAAAAAATGTACAGTGTGATAGATATTATTTAATTGAAGTTAATTATTTTACAATGATATAAATTTAAACATAAAATACTTATTCAGTTTGTGTAAGTGAATTCGTAGAGTACGTTGGTACTTTATTACTTTAATTACAATAAAACGTTTTGCTTAAAAACGTAAAATAGATTTGAAATTACAATATTACAGTAGAAAAGGTACAATATAAAAGCTCTTTTGTATTTCCGTCTGAATGCGACTACTATAAGATAAATAATATATATATGAACAATATTGAGATATTTTTTACTTAAAATCTAAAAAAACCGTCCTATCTAAAAGTTTGAGCATTTACTGTCCCTAATAACGACTATCGTTCAATGAAGTAATGGATACATTCACTACATTTTGTTTGGAATCATTTCCATGTGGACTTATTTTTATTTGCCCTTGAACAATATTCATCATCGATGTATATGGACTTTCTGGTACTTGTTGGTATCCATCTCTAACTAAATTGGATTCACTGCGTACATTGACTAGATCATAAGCAGTATCTTTCATAGTTGTATATGGACTTTTTACGTTGCCAGGACTAAAACCATTTTGTGTAACCACCGGGTTGTTTGTTTTCTCCTTTAAAGAACTTTGTGATTGCAATGTAGAGGAGCTACCTTTTAAACTTTCCATTTCTTTACAAAACACTTCTTCAGTGTTTTTAATTCTTTGCGCATTTTCTAGCAGCGGTGATTTATTAGGTGGTGTATTGTAGTAGTTTAAAGAACGACTTTGAATATCGTTCCTATTTTCAACAGTCAATTTATTATCACTTTTACTAGATGATTTGGCAGGTTTGTTTACTTTGACTTCCATTGAACCGTAAGCACTATCTTTGGTGGAACTTTGAGAAGATGTGTTGTCCTCTTTGATACCATATTTTCTAATTACATTTGAAGCTACTGGTTCCAGATTTTGAGCGTCATACGATAGGGCTTTGTCATGTGTTGGTAAATTTCCTTCTATGATTTCACCTGTGCGTGGATTTATATGTTTTTCGGTGTCGTATCTAAGAGTAACTCTATGAGATTCATCTATAGGGTAACCACGTGTAGTCTCAGCAAGTTCGCCGTCACTTTCTTCATTGTTGTAGCCGCCATTTTCATAATGTTCTTCCTGCAATATGTAATACTTAGGTTTATATTTAGGGTTGTATGTGAGGTAGAGTGACTAGAGTGAGGGTACGCGTGAACGGTAGGACAACACGATACAAAGAATTAGGAATTATTTCTATGCTCTGTAGTAGGCATACACAGTAAATATAAAACGTACAGGTATACGTACATAATAAAATTCTAGCTTTTTAATCTTGAAAACATGAACAATAAAGCCATAATTATTTTATTCATTTGTTTAATAGGCATTTTAACAGTTATATGGAATGGCTGTTCATAATGCGGTGCTTGTTCCTTCCATACATTAATGTATGGAAGTAAAGGTTGGGTATGGCAGAAGATGCATGAGAGTAGAATTAACGCTGTAGAAATGCGGTCATTAAGAAGTGTATGTGGAGTGACGATAGCGCATAGAATAAGGAATAGCATAGTGCGCGATAGATGTGGTTTAAAAGAAGATGTAGTGACAAGGATTGACGAAGGAATGATTCGATGGTTTGGGTACATGAAAAGAGATGAATGAAAGTAAATTGACGAAAGGAATTTATAAATCTGATGTGGATGGATGCGTCAAACCAGGCAGGCCCAGGAGGGTGTTTTTCGACCAAATCGGTGACATCCTCAAGAAAGCTGTGTTGCCTAGTGCCCATAACCACAGAGCCTGTATGAAAAGAATTGTGGATGTCAGGGAAGCGAGGATCGTGTCAACTGGCGCTTTATTGTCCTTTATTTATCTATCCCTGTGAGGAAAAGGCGTGACAATTTGATTGATTGATTTGATAATTATTATATTCAGGTTTAAAAGTTGTAGGCTGTTTGTTGGTTATATTTTGTCGAGTACGACGACTATACAGTGTGTAAAGGATGTGGAATATTTCTGTGACAACCTCAGTTAATGGGACGAACTCCAGCACGTTATTGCGTATTGTTATTTTTAGACTATTACCTCTTCATCAGCTTCTTCAATAACACTATTTTGTATCCAATCACGTATCCTCTGTTTCTTCGCTTGTCTATCTACTGTTGTTTCAATACCATTCTCATGGAAATGTTTTAGTAGAATGTTCTTCTCGTTTGGATCACTATGGAAGCTGTACATTGATGGGCATAACTCGTCTATGTCACCTCCAGCTGTGAAGTTAAATATATAGTGTATGAATTAACATCATTCATTTTGTAATCCCGGGCTAAATTGTATTAACAGTTGTACATTTTAAAATAGTTTAATGTAAGAACATTACAATTTAATTAGAAAACATACTTTATTATGCATAGTTTAGGTGTGCAAAATGATCAAACTATAATTATGACAGTTCAAAGCAGAACTGTTAATATGGCGTGTCTTCGTGATTGGGAAACAATACAAAGTCCATATTTTATTTTTTAAATAACTTAATTGCACATAAAAAACGTAGGTCTGCGCTCCTCATAAATGTCCCTGTGGCAGTAATGTCGACAAGTTAGGACACCACGGACTGTCATGCCAAAAAAGTGCAGGCCGCTTCTCGAGACATGCCGCACTTAACGATATCATACGCCGGTCTCTTGCCTCCGTCAACGTGCCAAGTCTACTTGAGCCCACTGGTATTGCAAGAGATGATGGTAAGAGACCGGATGGTATGAGTTTGATTCCATGGAAGATGGGCCGGGTGCTGGTATGGGATGCAACCTGTTCAGACACGCTGGCACCTTCCCATCAACATGGAACCAACAGCAGAGCTGGTGCGGCTTGTGAAGCGGCTGAAAAAGCTAAAGCGTGCAAATACAGGGGTCTAGGCTCCGAGTATGATTTGTCCCATTCGGTGTCGAGACCCTTGGTCCGTGGGGTCCTAGCGCTTTAAGGCTTTTTAAGGAAATATCAAAAAGGTTAGTCGACATCACAGGAGACTGTCTAGCTATTCAAAGGGGGAACGCTGCCAGTATTTTCGGAACCTTGCCTAAAGGGACTCCTTTTAATAATGTATTTTAGTTATTTTTTTTTTATCAATATAGGTATATAGTATTAAATATTATATTGCACATTATATATATTTTATAATAAGACATTGCAAAAGTATTACATAAAAGCCCATTTAAAAACCGAAGAAAGATCATTTTAAGAACCGGACCCAGCTAATGTGCTTGGATTGTGACGTCACACGAAGGGTTGCCTTAATTCTTTTATTACATTTAGCGTCGAAAAAGCGGTGAAATTTCTTCGCATTGATATTTGACATCACCAATTAGCGAATAACAAATCAATAGGTAAAATACAATGATTGGTCACTTGCGACCGCGGTGCTGTGTTTTTCACCGTCATATTGTACCCTTACCCCAGATCAAAACTGCTATCTGGGGTAATAGATCTTACTTAATTTTCTTCACGTGATATTAACTTACCTACTCTGTCTGTATATCCTTTGGCCATCCACCTATCTTCCATATAACGGCTAAGTTCTTGGAAATTCTGTACTCTCTTCTCTTCGCGTGGTTCAATGAATTTCTTAAACATCTTCTGTGCTCTGGACGATACCATTTTCCATAATTTTGGTTGTTTCTTTAATGGATTCGCGCTATTGTACCAATTGTAATAGCTGGAAAGACAATTATGATAGTTATTTGTCGTCTTAATTTAGTGTTAAAACTGTCAATCAACCATATTGGTATATCGAATCGGCAGTCGAACTAAAAATTTTGGAGCGTCATTTCTTTGTAAAACAATCGACAAATGAAATGCTTTACCAGCCCATGTGTTCTCTCCATCCTATAGCCTTGGCCTTCAAGCGATGCGTGAAGAAGCATCTTTGGCCGGCATAGTGACGGCGACTGGGGCAGCCGTGAAGACTCGGTCTTCGCAGTCGTCGGCACTCTTGGACCTCTTCTTGCTTACCATCAGGCGGGTCGAGGTCAGATGTCAAGTCATAAAAAAAACAGTTCACGGTTTTTGACAAACAGTGCCTTGGTTGCCATTACTACTATCGGTCAGAGAGTCGAGGCTGGTCGAGCGTAAATAAAATAAAAACCACATATTTTATAGCAAAACTGTATATACTATTAAAATATGCTATTAAAATAAGAATAGGACGGGCTGTTGACTACACTTGACTGATTCAAAGCTGTCTTTTTCTTGACGGTCCGCAAAGAAAAAGACACCATACTAAAGTGAAGTTAGTTGGAGAGTTAGACGCCACAAAATGACGCCGATTTCGTCCTATTCATATTTTAACCGCATTATATTAAAAAACTATATTTGAAATATAAGAATAATAAAAGTGTGTTTTATTTAAACTTTCAACTCACCTAGTATATCTGGGATCATCGAACGCTGCTTTTTGCCATGGTAGACAACCCGTTAGACAGATAAATATCACAATACCAAATTGCCAAATGTCGTGGATCGTTAAAGCTCTGAAAATAATTAGAAATAATTTAATTATTACGCTTTAACTTACACAAGGAGCGCCATTTTCCACGGTTCCCCTATTTTTTTTTATTACGACACGACATCTGACCTCGACCCGCCTGATGATAAGCAAGAGGAGGTCCAGGAGTGACGACGACTGAAAAAAACGAGTTAGTTCCCGGCTACCTCAGCGCCGTCACTATGGTTATCAAAGAGTGGTAGGCAGTGATACCCAGTCTGCCGATCCGGGGTAGTACCACCACTTACAAGTATACAGACCGTGAAGTGATTTGGTCACGTTTCGGCATCAGCTTGTAAGTGGCCGGTTCCGTCTAGGCCGGCATAGTGGATGTGATTGCTACTCACAGTTATTGAATTGTAGTAGCAGTGACATTCATTCATGGACCACACTTTGGCTTAACATCAAGCGGGGTGCTGTCATATGTCGAGTCACAATAAAAAAAAATGCCGGCCTAAGGTGCTTCTTCACGAAGGTTGCGGAGGTTTAAATATTTTGAACTAAAGATCGAATACTTACTTGTAACTACTATCCATAGTTAATTTTAAAACTTCAGGCGGTGAATAAGGTAACCACTCATTACGTCTCCTAACTTGCGTTTGAACCTTTCTTGTTTCACCAAAATCACATAATTTTATTCTAGAAAAATCTGATTTAAATATCAATATGTTATCTAATTTCACATCTCTGTGTACTAAGTCTCTTTGGTGCAGATGGTCCAGTGCAGCCGCTAGTTGCTTTGTTACTCTTTTTGTATGGATCTCTCCTATCCCTGTGTCTAGCATGTTCGATGTCAGGTCACCTGGAAAGAGACGAAAAAATAAGAAAATGAAAATACCTATGTCAGTATGGCTTACACAGTGACGGCGATCGCGTCAATTGTATACCTTGGACCTCCTTACTATCAGGTGTGTCAAGGTCAGATGTCGCACCTAATTAAATTAAAAAATCTACTGAAAATATCTGCATGAAACGAATAGTTGACATTGACGATAAAGATTTGTAAATAGAGATGAATGGATGGATTAAACGGAGACGACCCAAAATATAGATTCTTGATTAGGAGCATTCCATAAAGACAAGAGATCAGCATCGCCCACAAAAATAGAGCTTAATAAGCATTATGGATGTGAGGAAAGCGAGAGAGTTAGTTCAACATCGTGAATTTTATTATCTCGGCTGTGGGCGCATCCACAGAAATATATTTCTGTGAATTAATACATTTCTGTGGATATGGGCTATATGTAACACTGCTCAGTTTCTTACGTGTAGATATGAAAGTTGTAATATCAATAAATTCAAAAGTGTTCTAGGTAATGAAGGACATTTGAATGAATATTTCATTCATGATATTACTAATGTTGGCTTAAATCCAAAACGCGTATGCCACACAATATTATGCTAAATAATGTCTACTAAACTACATAATAAGTACCACTTAAGTGATTTAATGTTAAAAACTCGACTACATGGAGTTTTTGTTCGGGATCAGCTTGATCTCACCATTGCCTCTTAAACTAGCAATGTTTTATAAAAGTTGCCAGAGTTTATCGAGGTTAGTATTGTTACTGTCTATTGTAAAAAAATTGCTTTAAGAAATACCACCAAATACCCGCAGAAATAATTAAAAAAAGAACTACTTAACTCTTTAAACATTCGACATGGTTTACCATTTGACATCAAGGTCTTAACAAAGCTTACCGATCCGGGGTAGTATATCGAGGTCAGATGTCGAGTCACAATAAAAAAAGTACCACCACTCACAAGTGTTTAGTTAGACCGTGAAGTCATTTAATCGAGTTTCGGGATCAGCTTGTAAGTTGCCAGTTTCATGAATGGAAACCACTGTAGTAGCAGTCTTTTCCATTCATGGATCGCACTCCAGCTTAACATTAGGTCGGGTGCAGTTCTTTGTCGAGGCACAATAATAATAAAAAAGTTTCTTGTGGTTCTTTTTCGAAACCATTGAAGTTGTAGAATTATTTGACAATGTCAATAAAGGTTAATTTACAATAAATGTTTTGAATTGATTCGACTTTTGACCGCATTTCGCCTAATAGACACTTACCTAACGGCGCATACTCCTGGCAAAACACATAAAATCCAGCTGTTTCGAACGCAACATCGAAGGTTGTCACGATATTTTTGTGTGCACTCAAATGAAGGCCATAATGGAATTCTCTGTAGAAATCTCTTATTGATACATAGGGCTTTGGTAATGCCTTTAACACTATTTCTGTGTCTGAAGCTCTGTGTTCCACCAATAAAATTTTCCCAAACCATCCTTCGCCTACAATTTGTAATATATCGAACTCTTCAACTAGACACACCTGAAAGTATAAAAGCATCCTTCAAATTAATCAATCAAATTTTCACGCCTTTTCCACACAGGGATAGGCAGAAACAATGGAGCGCCAATTGCCACTATCCTAACAAAACTCCCTCGCTTCCTTCACATTCACAATTCTCTTCATACAAGCTATGGTTTGGTACTATGGTTTTGAGACCTAGGCAACTTTGCTTTCTTGAAGATGTCTCAGTCGGTCCTGGGCCTGCCTTGTTTAACGTATCCATTCACATCAGATTTATAAATTCCTTTTATCAATCTACTTTCACTCATCCTTTTCATGTGCCCAAACCATCGAAGCATTCCTTTGTCAAGCCTTGTCACTATATCCTCTTTCAAACCACATTTATCGCTCACTGTGCTATTCCTTATTTTATCCGCTATCGTTACTCCACTTACACTCCTTAATGACCGCATTTCTACAGCGTTAATTCTACTCTCATGCTTCTTCTGCCACATCCAAATACATATCCATACAATCCACTTCCATACATCAATTGAAGAAAATTGTAAAAAGTTGTTTTAACTGGTGCAAGTTCATTTTCTTTTTTGTGACTCGACATCTAACCTCGATCTGCCTGATCATAAGCATGATAGAGGTCCAGGAGTGCAGGCTATTGAAAAAAATACCATGTCAGTTCACGGCTGCCACAGTCGCCGTCACTATGCCTCATGAAATGTAAATAAAATATGTTCTTCATGCTTCTGCCACACCCAACATTTACTTCCATACATCAATTGAAGAAAATTGTAAAAAGTTGTTTTAGCTGGTGCAAGTTCATTTTTATTGTAAGCCCAAGAGCGTTAAAGACCTAAAAAAACGACTCAGTTAACGGTTACCTTAGTCGCCGCCACTATGCCGGCCAAGGAGTAACTCTAACTGGTTTGGAATAAGTTAATTATAGTGTCAGACAAATTAAAATGTAGTTTTCAGAAAACAATTAAATATCTACGTACCTTTTCCAATTCAAATTCTCTAATTTTGTGAATAGAACCGGTTAACGCCCTTCTGGTCCCGTTATTCATCTTTATTTCATGGCGTTATTCATATTTCTGGAAATAAAACACAAAATGGTGGATTTAAATAAAACATATTTTATACGTCAACGCTTCGCAGCATTCCATTCGAGTTGGATCAATATTACATCTAAAAATCTTGATGACAGAAAAGTAGATCATTCACGGCTTATTCCTGAATAGGTAGGCAGAACTCTTAGAAATATCATATACAAGCATAAGTATGTGCAACTATAAACTATTCCAAGTAGTCATATTTTTATTTTTATATACTAAGCTACTAAAGTGTATAGAATCATAAAAATCTTGTATCATAGAAACAGGGCAACTAAAGTACATATATCAAAGATACATTGGTACCGGTAAGTGGTTTAGGACCCGTGCTCTCCGTTTGCTTTTAACGCCTTATCAACGATACCTATAAGTAATGAAGACTAGTAAAATTAGCAAGCATTTTTTATTGGGACTTGAATTCTGACCACGACTGCTCTGATGGTAAAACAAGAGGAGTTCCAAGAGCACCGACTACTGAAAAAATATCGTCAGTCGCCTCAGTCGCCGTCACTTTGTTGGCCAATTACATTGTATACCTGTTTTTTTTCTTTATTTTGGGACTCGACATAATATGACAGCACCCAACATGAATTTTACAGATATTTACATGAATGGAGGCCACTGTGGCCAGTGGCAGTCATATCCGCTATGCCGGCCTAGTTGGAACCGGAAACTTAAAAGCTGATGCCGTACCACGACTAAGTCACTTCACGGTCTGTACTAACCCGGATTGGCAGACTGGACACCACTGCCTACCACTCTTGGACAACCAAACGATATATTGTGTTTTTTTTATAAAAATGGTTAAATACTGATAGTAAATTTTTACGACCTATCAATGATATTTATTCAAAACTTATAGGTTAAAAGTACTCGTATGTTAACTATAATTAAAATATAAATAAAATAATATCATCTATGATTTTTTATACAAAGTTTGTTTTTATAAAAAAAAATAGATTTGTGGGAATGAAGAGAATTGTGGGAGTTGTGTCAGGAACGTGGCAATGGGCGCTTCATTGTCTCTGCCTATCCCAGTGGGGGAAAAGCGTGACAATTTGATTAATTGAGATTTGTTACGGCCGAAGTGGGCGTGCGTCGTAAGATGAAGAGACCCAGTCACGGAATAAAATATGTAGTTTAAATTAAGAATTATTTCTTTGTCTGTTATGGGTTTGTAGCTGTCTAGCTGCTGGTAATTTGCCAAGTCTGTCGATCCGGGGTAGTACCACCACTTTCATATCACTTACTGTGAACTGTAACTGTAGTAGCAGCCACCTCCATTTATGGACAGAACTCCAGCTTAACGGGTGCTGTAATATGTAAA
Organism: Tinea trinotella; assembly: GCA_905220615.1. Lineage (NCBI taxonomy): Eukaryota > Metazoa > Arthropoda > Insecta > Lepidoptera > Tineidae > Tinea > Tinea trinotella. Next base: position 10,375,818 of record HG992317.1, on the reverse strand, counting down.
GTCACAATAAAGTCCCCTTTGCATCTACAAAGGCGAACTTAATGCCGTTAGACATTCTCTGACAACCAAACCTTTAGGACAACCTTAGGACAGCTAAGCAGGTGCAATATTAGGTAGGTTTATTGTGGCTAGACAGTGACAGCATTACGCCTTATATTAAACTCGATTGCGCTCCATGAATAAACGTGAAATATGCAGTGCCAGATTAAGCAAGCGCGGGGCCTGTAGCAAATTCTGTCAAGGGACCCTTGGTTTGCTTTAGGTTCTCAAGTTTAGGGTATTCAATAAAACAAAACTGTATTAAATATTACAAATAAACTTTTCTGGATTTAATATGGGCTTTAGAGATAACACTTTTAATATCGACTTACATTTTCAAGTGGAAGTGAAGCATAGCCTAAGCGCTTTGCGTTTAAGACATGCAAGATATTTTATGCTCCTATCTTAATTAACATTTTTTTATCACGGTCAGACAGGCGTTGGAGCGCGGGGCCCCCAAATGCGCGGGGCCCGTAGCATTTGCTACTCTTGCTACGTGGCTAATCCGGCACTGCAAATATGTAATACCAGAATCCATGTAAACTTAAAAAAGCGGCTAGGAAAATGTTAATGCGATCATACAAACATTTGGTTCTAATAAGTATGATTTATGTTCATAACAGTTTAAGAATTATTTATTACACGTAAAGATAACACAATATTTTATACTATGATGGAACGTTTAAAAATAATATGGAGCTGCTGGTTTAACAATCGTGAATTTTTAATATTGTATAAACATTTACTACCTAATAATAAAATAATTTATTGCACAATTTTTAGTTCGTATTTTAACCCTTTTCTCTAATAAGGCGACCGTGGTGTAGTGGTAGTGCAATGGTTACACAAACCGAAGAGCACGAGTTAGAGAGCACCCACCGGTACCAATATATATTTGATATATGTACTTTGGTTGTTCGGTTTCTATGATTTCTATGAAGCACTTTAGTAGCTTAGTATAGAAATGTAAATAAAAATAAATAAATAAATAAGCTACTAAAGAAACAAGACGACTGAAGTACCTATATTTTTTATTGTGACTCGACATTTTACAGCACCTCGCCTGATGTCGATATCATCAGCCAGAAGATGTCCACTGTTGAACATAGGCCTCCCTCTTAGAACGCCATTCCGAACGACAGGATGCCAGTTGCATTCACCGGTTATTTGTGCCTTTCACTATATCGTCATTCCAACTAGTGGAAAGCCTACCTACGCTGCGTCTTCCGGTTTGTGGTCTCAACTCTAGAACCTTTTTACCCTATGGGTTGTCGGTTCTTTAAGCGATATTTTAGTTAAATAACTGCACTATGCCGGCTTAGTTGGCTATAGTTGTGGTCGAGTAACTAGATGGCGGTTACAGGTTTCTTCACCCCCCTCAACCCGAACCTTCTAACGGGCCTGTAGTACAGATTGAGATCTATTTCAATCGACATCATAACAAAAACAAATGAATATCTAGTACACAATACACTTTAGGACACAATTATGAGAAAAATATAAAACATGAGACATGACACGTGGAAAAAAATTAAGATAGTCGGGAACAGACCGAAGCTATGCCCGCTGATATAGCGGACTTTGGAAGTCGTGGAGTGGGGATCTTACGCCTTTATTTAATGTTATTTTTGCGATTTATGTCAAGTTGCAAACAGGCGTAGGTTCGACGTATAAAGATGTTCTAGTCTGTAAACGATATGCCTAAAAAAATTGTCTTCGCTGTAAGTAGCGGTCCACCGAAAATCTATGTAACAAAATAAGCGTTAATGTTTAAAAAACAAATATATATTTGTTTAATATATAGAGGCAATGGAGCGCCACTTGCCACGATCCTGACACATTTTACTCCTTTCCCTCACATCGACAATTCTCTTCATGCATGCTCTACGCTTATGGGCACTAGGCAACACAGCTTTTTTGAAGATGTCTCTGATTTGGTCGGAGAACACCCTCCTGGGTCAGCCTCGATTCAGCATCGATCCACATCAGATTTATTAATTTCTTTCGTCAATCTAACATTTATTATTAACTATTCATACCAGCAGTACGCTATGATGGCCTTCTGATGTTTGACCGTTCATGAAGTTTCGTATTAATTAATCATTAGATTTAAAGGAGCAAATTACTGTTCTTTATTGACACTAATAAAGAACAACAATTATTCCTTCAAACCTTTTCATTAATTTAAACGAGCAAAGATGTTAGAATACCAAATTATTGATGCATGGTACAATTATCGGTCACTACTCACTACTATAATTCGATCGTGAAAGCTCTTATAATTTTATTTGCAAGTGTAATTGTGTAAAACGGGTCGCAAAACGCTCTGATTTCTGGCGATGCCGATGACTGAATTGTCTTGGATGTAAGCCAGGTGGCAGGCCAGACGCCTTCCCGTGACGTCATAGGCTACGTCAGACCTCTTTAGAAGTTTCTCACATTTTCACTACTATGTGTATGTATGACTATTAACAAAAGACTCATTCGAATGACATTGAAACTGTCGTCTGAAGTATCTTTTACAAATGACTATATTATCCCTTTATTATGATAATAACTTTTGTTCAAATGAATAATAGGAATACAATAAAATAATAATTCTTTGATGAACTAGAAGAAAGTAAGGAGATTTATTTATTTGTTACACATCTATACATATAATATATTCTATGAAACAGGTCTGGTTGTTAAAGAGTGGTAGCCAGACAGTTGGTAGTCCGTCAATTGACTTAGTGACGTATCGGAATGTTCTCCGCACAAAAGTGAATTTGGGCCACTATGCCGGTCACTATTACTTTATACATTGTTTATTATATTCTTAAATCACCTAACATCTGGTTAATATCACTTAGTGCGAAGAATCCACTTAAATTTTATTGCGCGTATTTGTTTAAATTACATGTTTATAGTAAATAAAACACTTCATGATTAATCGATTCGAGGAGCTCGTAAATATAGCTCTGTGTTGTAAGGATGACCTGACTTTGGGTTTATATACGTTTTTAATGGGAAGAAACCGTTTCTGAAATAAAGCAACGTTGAAGAGTTGTAGGAAGACAGCTGTGGTCCGACTACAAAAACCATTTAAAACGATGTTAAATTATTAGTACTAAATTGACTTAAAACATGTTTAAAGCCTGTCTAAAGTGCGTTTAATTTTTTGTGGAGAGTAGTACCACCACTTTTAGGTGCAATGAAAATAGTAAAGTATGTTTTTCAAAGGCGAGGAATTTTAAATTGAAATAAAACATAGAAAAATATGTTTAATGTGTATAAAGATGGATTTATTTTTCATAAAGCCAATGGTATTAATCATTTTGGCACGTGGCTACCACGGTTGGCACGTACTTGGCGTAAACTAGAGGTCTAATTTTCACACATCCTTTGTAATAAATAATGGCGGCTCTTGCTTAAACCACAAGCCACATTACGCGATTAATGCACGAAACAAACAAACAAACGTACATCCGATTAATTTCAAGAAATGGACATGTTAATTGGGCACTATTTGAATTTTTTCTCTACGTCGAAAAATTAGAAAATCAATAGATCACCTGAAAGCCAACATTCGACGCGTTATAGCTGAAATACAGCCTAATATACTGCGAAGAGTGTGTGAAAATTGAACCACCAGATTACGCCATGAACGCCAGCTGCGGTGGCCATATGCCAGAAATCATATTTAAACATAAAGCCATAAAATTATCTCTTAAATAAATCAAATTTCATGCGTTTTAAAAACATTTTAATTCTCCTTTTAATTATTGTGACTTAAACTGCTTGATATTAAGCTGGAGTGTGGTCCATGAATGGATGTCACTGCTACTACTCTACTACTATTCAATAACTGTAAGTAGCTATGTCGGCCTAGTTGGAACCGGCAACTTACAAGCTGATCCCGAAACGCGACTAAATCACTTCACGGTTTGTAGTGGTGGTACTACCCCGGATCGGCAGACTGGGTACCACTGCCTACCACTCTTTGATAACATTTGCAATATTTGTAATATTTATAAATATTACTATTTGATATAATTATTAAATTCTACAAATAAAAACTATGAAACAAATTTTGCTCCGACCGGGAATCGAACCCGGGCTAACCATTCGCCCACCCCTGTCGTCAAAAATACAACATTTAGTAAATCGGTTCTAATATTTAGAACCGATTACTAAATGTAGGGCACCTAGGAAGAAAAGTAGGGCATTTCAACCTAAGTAAATTGGTAAACACACACGTGGGATGAAATGCCTTACTATTCTCCCGTGGTGCGTATACATTTTTAATCACACCAGGCTAGGGGGCCAGGCAGGGGGGAATCCAAGAACTGCAAGGAATATTATTGTAACTCATTTTAAATAATTTAATAGGTCGGCACATCAAAATGTGAAAAAAATATTTATTGAAGTATTCAACGTTGTTTTGTGTGAAGTTTTACAGAAAATTTAAATATATTATTTGGACATTTTAATGCACTGTTCTGGAAAGTTATTTAACATGAGTTACAATAGTATTCCTTGGAGGTATATATCTTGCTTCTTGGATTGCCGTGCTAGGGGGGCAGAATAAAAAGTTCCACTTCATCACACTATTTTGCAGGGAGTGAATGTGGCATAATTTAAAATTAATATTTTAAACATTGTTAGGCATTGGTACCCAGTCTGCTGATCCGAGGTAGTACCACCACTTATACCTACCACTACACACCACTTATGGTAGTACCACCGAGGTAGTACCACCACTACACACCACTTATGGTAGTACCACCGAGGTAGTACCACCACTACACACCACTTATGGTAGTACCACCGAGGTAGTACCACCACTTATACCTACCACTACACACCACTTATGGTAGTACCACCGAGGTAGTACCACCACTACACACCACTTATGGCAGTACCAAGTATACAGATCGTGAAGTGATTTTGGTCGCGTTTCGGGATTAGATTTATTGGTGTCATCGTTTTTTTTTATTGTGACTCGACATATGACCCCCGCTTGATGTTAAGCTGGAGTGTAGTCCAGAAATGGATGTCACAGCTACTACAATTGAGTAACTGTGAGTAGCAGTCACATCCACTATGTCGGCCTATTTGGAACCGGCAACTTACAAGCTGATCCCGAAATGCGACCAAATTACTTCACGGTCTGTATAAATACTAAAATACTAATAAAAAGACGCTGAACTATTTGGTATGTAATTTGACAAACACAAACGTTATTCAGTGAATTCTCAGACGATGAGGAAATGCACACTTGCTTATTTTTTTAAAATCTTATGGCTTGACATAACACAGTATGACAACACCCTTCCTGATGTTAATGTGGAGTACGCTCCATTAATAGAGACGACTGATACTACAGTTAAATAAAAGAGTGGTAGGCAGTGGTTCCCAGTTTGCCGATCTGGGGTAGTACCAACACTTACAAGTATACAGACCGTAAAGTGATTTCGGTCTGCATGTAAGTTGCCGGTTCCAACTAGGCCGGCATAGTGGATGTGATTGCTACTTACAGTTACTGAATTGTAGTAGCAGTGACATCTATTCATGGACCAAACTCCAGCTTAACATCAAGCAGGGTGCTGTCTTATAAAAAAGTAGCAGTTACATCTAAAATGCCGATCACTATCAAACCGATCTGAAACGTGACTAAGTTAATAAGTGGTAGTATTACCCTGGATCGGCAAACAGGGCACCACTATCTTAAATATTATATAGAAACATAATATAGTTAATATCTTTACATACATGTACAACAAAAAGGAGTAGCAAGACCTATTATTTAAAAAAAAAAACAAAATTCATAAAACTGGCCTAGGTACAACAGGTTCTACCTACATATTATATATACATATATTATATAGTAAAATGTTCATAGCTACTAGTTAGAAGAAATCGGAAGAACCTGTATAATAATAAGGTGCATTATTAGAATATAGGTCAAGGCGTTTCTTTTAAAATATTAATACATTTTTTAGGTTACCTTTTTAATGACAACAGTTTTTTATAGAATACAACAAGAGGATAAAAAGCAATAAAAAAGTCGCCAAGCAGTATTAAATCAGTTATTCATAATCATTATTCCACGTTAATTTTTGTTTATTTCCATATTTACTATAAGCTACTGAAGTACTTGTATCATAGAAACAGGACGACCAAAGTGCATATATCAATGATACATTGTTATCGACAATTGGTTTTAAAAGACGTGCTCATGGTTTTCGTGACCATTGCACTACGAGTACCACTATTCCACTGTTGCTTTCAAATTCCCGAAGGGATAGTAACAGACAACGTAGACATAAAAAATTCTTAGCTACCAAAGTGCTTGTATCATAGAAACAGGACAACCAAAGTACATATATCAAAGACACATTGGTACTGGCAAGTGGTAATGTCACTCTTGGTTTGAGTGACCATTTCAGTACCACTACACCACGGTCGTCTTAGGTATATTTCATTGCTTATTGTATTTTACGGCCTAGAAATTCAATATTCATACAAAGCCAAAACAATGCATATGGAAAGATAACAATTAAAATCAAAATGAATTATCGTATCTCTCTATTTAAACTTTGTATAAATATATTTATTATTCCTACCAATATTGCGAACATTCAAAAACTATTACAGAGCCGAGCGTTTACTTCTCATTATTTTACACTACATTAAACTAATGCCTTACTACGAAGAAACTAATAACTAACAACCAATAAAACTAAAATAATAAAGAAATAATTACCTTAAAAACAAAGGGCAAACGCTCTATTGGAACAAGGTTCACGAATCGTTTGGATTATATCCAAAATAAGCACTTGAAAACACAACACAATACCACTTTATTAACAAAAAAAAACACGCAAATATAAATAAAATATATTAGATTTAAGATAATCAATGTTGTAAATGTAAATGAAGGTAATGTTAGAGCGAGTTGAAAGCGTGGAGTTTCAAATCGGACTGGCCCGCACGCCTCACTCCCTGGCTACTATTTTCGGATACTGCATACAAAAATTATTTGTAGCGGAAATGTTACGATCAACGACCTGATAGCCCACTAATTGATTGTCAAATGTAATTAATTACACGTAAAGAGACTAAGAAATAATAAATATTGAAATAACTAGTTATAGCTGAAAACCTATTTGGCGGTTATTTGCCTATTCTGCTGATTTGACAGAATTAGCCGACAACAATTGGATTTCAAATAATTCATAAAATCGCACAAAAATATATATTTGCTAGATTTTTATATATTTTTATTTATCGTGACACGACATCTGACCTCGTCCTGCCTGTTGATAAGCAAGAGGAGGTCCAAGAGTGACGACGACTGAGAAACATCCACATTTCTCTTCCTATAAGCTCTATGGTTATGGGCACTAGCCACCCGGCTTTCTTAAGCTTTTTTTGTCACTGATTTGGTCGGAAAACACCCTTTTGCCTTGTATAATGCATCCATCCCCATCAGATTTATAAATTCCTTTCGTCAATCTAATGACAAAAGAATTTTTTCATAAGGAAACAGTTTCATTGCACTATAAACAAAGGCGAACTTAATGCGGTTAGATTTTCTTTGCCAATTAAGAGAAATATTCAATGAAGAGGTAGATGTGCCAAATAACATTAGTTATTTTAATTGAGACGCGACATCTGACCTCGACTTGCTTGATGGTAAGCAAGGGAAGGTCCAAGAGCGCTGACAATTGTAAAACGATTCACTGTGTTCGCGCTTGAAGGATCTAAGATTGTAGGTAGGGGAGAATGCCTATGCCTTATGGCCGGTTTAATTATTAGGCGGAGTAGGCAACTGATTAGGGGCCCCGCACCGGCTAGGGGCCCCGAGCGCGCACAAAAGAAATTGTTTTGTTTTTATAGAGAAAAAAAAAAAATCCTCAATGACAGGTAGTTATTGTAATATTGCTTTGTTCATCAGATTGTATTATGTATCAGTTGAAAAAATAATTAAAAAAGCTGACGAATGAAATCAATTTTCACCATTTTTTCCACAGGAATTGACAGGGACAAAAGAGCGCCACTTACCACGATCCTGACACAAATCCCTAGCTTTGCTCGCTTCCCTCACATTCACAATTCTCTTAATACAAGCTCTACGGTTATGGGTTACAGTTATGTGCGGCGCACTTCAAGTCCTCTTCGGTTTCTTTGTGCGTTTACGGTTGTGAGCACTAAGCAACCCAGCTTTTTCATCAATTCTATCAAAATGTGTATATAAACTATTAAGCTACCTCTTATTTATCCTTTTTATAACAGGGAAGGGCCCCAAGAATATCATTGCCTGAAGGCCCCGACATGGCCCGGGTCTGAGAATTTATCGGCTGGTAAAGCAACTTGTCGATTGTTCTACATTGAAGAATGAATGTCGATTGAAGACGCAGCGTAGGTAGGCCTCCCTATACTGACGACATAGTGAAAGTCATAAATAAACGGTGGATGCAACTGGCATCTTGGCGTTCCAAAGGGGAGACCTATGTTTAGCACTATTGCTTCTATAGCGTCTATACGTCTTTTAGCTGATGATGATAAATATATTTGTATACGAGTACGTAACACTGCCTATCGCCGTTAAAAAGGCAAACGTTGAAGTTTGACTCATTGTGGCAGCAATTTATTAAATCTAGTTGTGATAGTTTGAAACATATTATAACAATAAGAATCGTCACATGTGTATTTTTAAATCTCATTACTTTCACCCGGCAAGCAGCCAAACCCGTCAGCCCAAACTATTAGCCCACTAAGTCATGCGATAATTATAATTGTAATAGTCGCGGCGTCATCAAATAACTTTTTTTATTGCATCAATAAATCTTATTTATATAATCATTTCAACATTTTTATAGAACAACAATCAATCAATCAAATTGTCACGTCTTTTCCCATCCCATCACGTCTGGTCTATCCACCAGGATAATGGAGCGCCACTTGCCACGATCCTGACATAGCTCCTAGAGTAACATCTATTTACTGTTTGGTAGGACTGGGGTTATTAAGTATATCATCATCATCTTCATCACCCAGAAGACGTCCACTACTTAACATAGGGGGAGGCCTTTGTGACTTTCACTATGTCGTCAGTCTACCTAGTAGGAGGCCTACCTACGCTGCGTCTTCCGGTTCGTGGTCTCCACTCAAGAATCTTTCTTCTCCACAAACCTTTAACTGTAGTAGCACTCCAGATTCACATCAACCTATCTACTGTGATTTCAGGTTAGTGAAGTAGAAACTGCATTAAAGACTATTTTATTCCATAGATTTTATCTGATTGGTAACTTATAAAATGTCCATTCCTAATGTCCATAACCGAAATGCGAGAGAGTTAAAATCGTGCCGGTCTCTTTGTGGCAGTGAGCATGGGCAGGCAGGGCTCAGAGAACCGATAGCTGTTGTGGGCGTATAGTTTTCAAATAGACATCACGTAGAGACTGCGACGTACTAGAAGTAGGAGTAGGGCTTCGCTAGGGAAGCTATCTCCAGCGCGGACGTAACGTGAATCAATTTAATAAATTCAGAAAGTGTATAATCCTGGTCTCAATTTAAAAAATTACTATCTTTTATACGCAAAAAATATCCAGCTAAAGAGCTAACCAGCAATGTATTATTTCTTTCCAATCATTGGCTCATTGTCTATCAAACTTGAACACTATAATAACAGCGATACTCGTATTTCGAACGCAAATCAGCTGTAAATTGACAGCGTTGTGTTGTGGTTGTTTTAAAATATTTGTTTATAAATAAATGTGAAATATATAAATATATTTGTATGTGATATGTTTTAATTTCATTGTGTAGACATTGACCAATTCTTTGTTTTTAAGACTACTATTATGGTGAGTATTTTCCGTATATTTTGAGGTTATTATTTAATCTTTGTTCAATTGGATTTCACGCTGTTAGTTCGTACAATTGATTTAACGTAATTTGTCCTTGCCTAAGATAAATAGTTTATGCACACTCTCAAACTATAGACGAACCACAATAAAGATAAATATGAATCAAAACTAGTACGACTTAAACAGATATTTTCAATTTGTACAGATTGACAATTTATCAATTGTAAATCCTTTTTATTGGTTAGAGATAGCTCAAATATGTATTAAAAGCCCTCGGCATTTTTATAAGTACTACCAGGATTTTAGAAAATAAAGTCACACTAATAAAAACACACAACATAAATATACAAGTAAATCACAGAGTATATATTTTCAACCTTTTATTAACACCATAATTAAAGACACAACACTGATAATATAAATTAATGAATAGCACTGAATTGTCACACCTTTTCTCGTAGGGATAGGCAGAGACAATGACCACGATTCTGGCACAACTCCCTTTTTCTTTTCTCACACCCACAATTCTTTTCATACAAGCTTTACAGTTATGGGCACTAGGCAACGCAACTTTCTTGAGGATGTCTCCGTGAGAAAACACCCTCCTGGCTCTGCCTGATCCACATCACTTATAAATTCCTTTCGTCTATATACTTTTAATTCACTATAATACTTAACTAAATAATCAACTCCGGAACAGGAATGAATGAATACTCATACACTGTGAGTGTCACTTTTAATAGCACAGTGGGGGATTGTTATTACTGAATAATATTGACATTTACAACAAACAAGAAATGACGACAGGCGTGGACAAACGGTTTAGCGTCTGGTTTGTTGCGCGTAAAGTCCCGGGTTCGATCCCCGGTCGGAGCAAATATTTGTTTCATAGCTTTTATTAGTATTAAATATTGCAATATTTGTTAATAAAAAAAAAGAGATGGGTATTTGCTTCGGGTCTGGTTATCAAAGAGTGGTAGGCAGTGGTACCCAGTCTGTCGATCCGGGGTAGTACCACCACTTACAAGTATACAGATCGTGAAGTGATTTGGTCACGTTTCAGGATCAGCTTGTAAGTTGCCGGTTTCATCTAGGCCGGCATAGTGGATGTGATTGCTACTCACAGTTATTGAATTGTAGTAGCAGTGACATTCATTCATGGACCACACTTTGGCTTAACATCAAGCGGGGTGCTGTCATATGTCGAGTCACTATAAAAAACAATGAAAACACCAGGAAAGCTTACTACAATAAAAAAGAAAGAAATAGAAAAAACAACAATAAAATAGAATGAAAATGACTGTTATTACAGTTCCATAACGGTAATAGTCACATCCCCTATGCCTTAATTAGAATCAGCAACTTACAAGCTGATCCCGAAACACAACTAAGTCACTTCACATCACATCTCTTAATGACACCCAGGCATGACAACTTGATTGATTGATTGAAGTATCAGTTACCTCTATTTATCATTTTTATTTTTTTATTTTTTTATTGTGACTCGACATATGACAGCACCCCGCTTGATGTTAAGCCAAAGTGTGGTCCATGAATGAATGTCACTGCTACTACAATTTAATAACTGTGAGTAGCAATCACATCCACTATGCCGGCCTAGATGGAACCGGCAACTTACAAGCTGATCCCGAAACGTGACCAAATCACTTCACGGTCTGTATACTTGTAAGTGGTGGTACTACCCCGGATCGGCAGACTGGGTACCACTGCCTACCACTCTTTGATAACCAGACCCGAAGCAAATATCCATCTCTTTTTTTTTTATTAACAAATATTTGCAATATTTAATACTATTAAATATTACAAATAAAAGCTATGAAACAAATATTTGCTCCGACCGGGGATCGAACCCGGGACTTTACGCGCAACAAACCAGTCGCTAAACCGTTCGTCCACGCCTGTCGTCATGTCATTTATGTTATAAATAGGCTAAAAAATATGGTGCTTACATAGTTCCACTCAAAATGAAGTATGTGAGCAGTAGTTTTAAGAGTGGTACGTAGGTAAACAGTCCAAGAATCAGCTTGTAAGTTGCCGGTTTCAACTATGTCAACTAAGGACATAGCGGATGCTAATGCAACTGCAATTATTTAACTGTAGTAGCAGTCACTTCTACTCACTCCAGATTAAGATCAAGCGGGTCATCATCCTTACTTATATTATAAACGCGAATGTTTGTGAGTATAGATGGATGTTTGTTACTCTTTCATGCGGAAACTACTAAATGGATTTTAATAAAACTTTTCAATAATATAGCTTATACATCAAAATAACACATAGGCTATAATTTATAAACATATTGTGTGAATAATAAATAAAATAAAAGAGAAAACATTTCCTATACAAAATTTATGTGTGCGTTCAGAAATTTATTTTGTGTCTAAGGAAAATATCTTAAGCTACTTAATGTTGAGATGTAAAAACAAATTGTCAATTTTGGCATATCAGTAAAAAAAAAATTATGCTTAAAAACCTATGTTGTATTATTTATAAAGAGAAACGATTATTGATTTTCACAATTTACAACTTAAGTTCAGTTAATCGTTAATACGGCGTTCATTGACTGTTAGGCGATATGAAGTTCGCCGGGTCAGCTAGTCTGTCATTTTTTTTTCATTGTGACACGATATTTAACCTCGACCCGCCTGATAATAAGCAAGAGGAGGTCCAAGAGTGACGACGACTGAAAAAAACGAGTTAGTTCCCGGCTACCTCAGTTGCCGTCATTATGCCGGCCTGCCTAAGGATCCAAGGTCATAGGATGGAGAGAACACATGGGTTGGCAAAGCATTCCACATGTCAATTGTTCTACAAAGAAAAGATGCACCGAACTTTTTAGTTCGACTGCCGATTTGGTCAAAAGAATGCGGATGCCGGATGCCGCACCGACCTGTGCGTGTATTATGGGTGTGAAAGGACGAGGTAGGAACAAAATTAAAGAGCTCATAATTATGTCGAGTCATAATTAAAAAAACAACAACTTGTTTATCATTGACTAGAGCTAACATTGTGGCCAATGCCTAGCATGATCTTTAAAACCAATTACATTCAACAATAACTAGTGTTTATAATTAGCACAAAGCACAAATGTGATATGAATTATATATTAGTTAACACTAGAATTTATACAGCTAGGTTGCCAAGTGCCCATAACCATAGAGCTTGTATGAAGAGAATTGTGAATGTGAAGGAAGCGAGGGAGTTGTGTCAGGATCGTGGCAAGGGGCGCTCCATCGTCTCTGCCTATCCCTGTGGGAGAAAGGCGTGACAATTTGATTGATTGATAGAATTATAATATTTTCTTAGATTTTGCGCGAACATTGATTTTTAATTTTATTACGATTTTTTTTTAAATTTTAACGTACTAATAATTATTACAAATAAAAACTATGAAACAAATATTAGCTTCGACCCGGAATCGAACCCGGGTGTACGCCGTAGTGTACGCCACACTTGTTGTATAAATATCGAAAACTAGGATTGGCAGGTGTGGTTCTTCAAGTGTTGAATGCAGCAGTGTTATAACAATTGTATGAAATAACATGTTATTATTGTAATGTTATTTGTTATTCAGCACCATTGCAGGATAATTAAGTTCCTGCCATTCAATGGTTAATGTAACATGTATTACAAACCCTTTGTTCTATAAATGTCCTATTTGTTATTTAATCTAATATTTGATATTTAAGGCGTGGTGGTAGTGGTAGTGCAATCGGGCACGCAAACCGAGAGCACGGGTTCAAAACCACTTGCCGATACCAATGTATCTTTAATTGTCCAGTTTCTATGATACAAGCACTTTAGTAGTTTATTATAGAAATGTAAAAAAAACTTTTGACGGACATAGTAACGGCGACCGAGGCGACCGTGAACTGTTTTTTCAGTCGACGACACCAGGCAACGAGAAGTTAGATGTCGAGTTAAATTTAAAATTAAAAAAATCAGACTTCCTTTCGCTTACCTTGAAGTTTTTTTTTTGTAATTCGACATAATATGATAGTACTCCGCTTGATGTTAAACAGGAGTGTGGTCCAGGAATGGATGTCATGCTCCTACAATTCAATAACTGTAAGTAGCAGTTCCATCCACTATGACGGCCTAAAAATGTCAAGGTATTGCTGTTTATTGTCATGAATTAAAAAAAAAACATTTCTAATTTAGGTTTTAATTTTGTATTTTTCTATTAAAGCTTGTTAGTTTGTATTATAAACTTCCTATTTAGATAATAAATTCAATGTGTTCATTATAGGTTTATTTACATACTTAGTGTATAGAAAAATATATTTGTATACCCATCGCCCGTTAGCTAGATGCACGCCCGGCCCAGCAAGATAGTCGCGACGATTTAATTAACGTATTGTGTGCTTCCCGCTATTAACGTGAAGGAATCGAGGTTTCTTAAGGCGGCGTTTAGAAAAGCGCCTCTGTGAATGTTAGCTTTTACAATAAATTAAATCGTCACGCCCCCCACGGCGATAGCTGTCACTTTCCTCGAACCTAATACAATTTCTTCGTCTATTTACTCGCGTGATACCCGTTCAGTGGTCATCAGCAGTCAAACTAAAAGATTCGTTTCGTTTAATTTGCAGAATAATTGACAAGTGAAATGCATTGCAAGCCCTTGTGTTCTCCCTATCCTACACTCTTGGATCCAGCCTCGTTGGTTAAAACGGATGTGTGGGAACTCCCTCGCTTGGACACTAACCAACCCAACTTTCTTAAAGATATCTCCGATTTGGTCGGAAAACCAAAGAAAAACCAGAAAGAGCGTTGTTTAACTCATCCATCCACATCAGATTTATGAATTCCTTTCGCCAATGTACTTTCACTCATCCTTTCTATGTGCCCAAACCATCGAAGCATTCCTGTGCCAATCATTTGTCTTTTCCTATGGCGTAGTATAGTTTACTACGATTCAGATGTATTATATGTATTCTCTGCAAAAGAAAGACGTGTCTTAACTTTAAAATGTCCTATATGTCTATGTAAATAACAGGGCCTTAACACATGCCTCCTCGATAAGGAATTATGTACCATTATTATGCACCGGTCTAAGGTTTCCGAAACTCAGCCCGCTCGTCAATTAAGGTATCGTGCGATGCATCTTCCTGCCCATTGAAGTCTATGCAAGCTATACCTAAATAGTGAGCACAATGCATGTACAAAATAATGAGACAGACTATTACTTAAAAGGTTTTCAACTTAGCCCTACATTTTTTTGGATAAGCTGATCTGGGGGCCGACCACGCAACTTTAATGGTATCATCATCATCAGCCAGAAAGCGTCCACTGCTGAACATAGGCCTCCCTCTTAGAACGCCATTCTGAACGACAAGATGCCAGTTGCATCCACCGGTTACCCGCGACTTTCACTATGTCGTCAGTCCACCTAGTGGGAGGCCTACCTACGCTGCGTCTTCCGGTTCGTGGTCTCCACTCAAGAACCTTTCTTCCCCATCGGTTGGCGGTTTTGCGAGCGATCTCCAAGCGGATTATTGGCCTAATAATTATGACTTCAATTGTAATGACAATGAAAATGCATTCCCATTTGTCAAACGCGGTCGCTGTAAGTGTTAAAAACAACGTTTATCCATTCAGACTATGAGTTTTATTAAGATTGAACTGTTAATAAAAGTGAAATTCGATTTTTAGTCGCGGTCGCAATTTTAATTTTTAAGCTCATTAATGGAGATCAACTGTCATAACGAAGCTCATTGTCATGAACTTAATAATCATGTGCGTAAGAATATAATACGTGCTTGTATCATAGAAACAGGACGACCAAAGACCATTATCAAAAATACATTGGCACGTGCAAGTGGTTCAGACAAGGTGAGGTCAGATGTCGCGTCTCAGTAGAATAAAAAACCAATAAAGAAGTATTTTGCATGAAACATTGTAGAAATCAATCGGTGTTCGCGTAAGGAATGTTGTGGAGAAAGTGAATAATGAATTTGCAATGAAGTTTTGCATTAACTTTATTGGACACGATTGTTATTAAATCACAATTGAGATGCAATAGGATTTTGTGATTTCATATAAATCGATACTTTAATAATCGAGAGTAAACTACTATCGATCACTGCTTACTTGAATAACAATACTTTTTTTTATTGAGTATCTGACCTTGACTTGTCTGGTGTTAGTGGGAAGACAACTGCATCACTCTGGCAATAGTGGCTTGAAAATTTGATGGATATTTTAAGCTTTATAAACCAAATTTAACTCACTTTAAAAGTGAGGCAGTGGTGCCCAGTCTGACCATTCGGGGTACTACTACCACTTCGGATAGTAGTACAAGTGTACAAACCGCGAAGTTACCTAGTCGCTTTTCGGTTTCTAACTAGGCCGGCATAGTTAATGGGACTCTAACAGTTATTTAATTGTAGTAGTAGTCGTTTCCATTCATGGACCGCACTCCAGCTTATCATCAGGCTGTGTGCTTTCATATGTCGAGCCACAATAATAATAATAAAAACTTCACATTTTTTGTGTATTGTTTAGACGTAAGTTGACTTTTACCGCAAAAATATGGTAATTCATCATGTGCTAAACATGGGCCTCCACCTTTAGAACGCCATTCCGAACGACAAAATGCCAGTTGCATCCACGTCCACCAGTTATTTATGACTTTCACTATGTCGTCAGTCCACCTAATGGAAGACTTATCTTTGTACAAAATTATTCCTTTTAAAATTATTTAAAATTATTCCTTTAAAAGATAAGGTTGACATAAAACTAATTAAATCACTTAAAGCTTTTAAATAACGCAGTAGCATTTCTTAAGGGCTATGTCTTCTTACATCTTACACAAGAATGTTCCTAGCATTTTATTCCTGACTTCTCACGAGTCTGTCTGTTTACAACTGCTTTACTGCGGACGACACGACTTTTAAATTTTAAGTTTACCAACATTTAAACGGCAGTTAACTAAGGTTAATGTCAACTAATAGTACAAATTTAATACTCGATTATACACTTTAAAATAGTCGTGATTGTAACATACATGATTTCAACATCTCGTATACATTTAATTCGCTTTAATATACGAGTACATTTTATTCAGACATTTATTGGCTCCACTTTTCAATACTCTGTTACTAATAAAAAAAATGTTTAATTGTTCTTTGATCGTACCTAGGACATTCTTTAAAAAAACAAAAAGGTTCGGCAATGCCCGTAACGTTTAACCGGAGTGAAGAAAATTGTGAATTTGAAAAAAGCATAGGAGTTTTGTTAGGACTGTATCAGTCTTTCCCTGTGGGAATTAACGCATAAAAGTTTAAATTTACTAAAATAACCTTATCTTTTCCAAGTTTGGTATTTCTTTAAAGGATCTTCGTGTAAATATATTTCACATTTTTTTTTAAATAATTAGATTATTTATTAGTGTTATTTAACTGTAGTAGCAGTCACCTCCATTCATGGACCGCACTCCAGCTTAACATTAGCAGCAGACTTAAAACTTGATGGATCCCCGGTCTCAGTTGGTGGATGTGGACGTAGAAGTTTTTCTATCGATGTCAATCTATACAATATTTTAAACATTTATTTGCTAAAAATTCGCTTAAATCCCAGTGCGTAATTATCGTTTAAACATCGTTTAATTGTTGGTGTTTTCGTACTGTAATCGCGTCCCTCAGTTTTAACGTCTTTCTAGATTTATTACCTGACGATTGAATAGCTCGACTTGGATTTACTTCTGGTTTGACTGTGTTTCTCTTTTAGATTACATTGATGCTTGCTTGTAAGCACTGTTATGGGGTGTATTTTTAGGTTAATAGGTTAGGTTTGCGATAGGATGCTGACATAGCGTGTGTGACTGCTGGTTGTATCATTTAAGGCGACTGTGGCGGTGAAATGGTTACACAAACCGAGTGCTCGAGTTCGAAACCACCCACCTGTAGCAATGTATCTTTGATATATGTACTTTGGTTGTCCTGTTTCTATGATACAAGCACTTTAGTAGCTCTTCTTTAATATTTATTGTAAAAAAAATGAATTGCACTCCAGCTTCACATCAGACGGTGTGCGGACATAGTATAAATAAAACTCGAACACATTTCACGAACACGGATTTTTATTTATAAAGTAAGTCGCGATATTTGGCTTCGACTTGCCTGAAGGGGAAGTCCAGTTCGTTAGGCGGGTGTCCCGGGTTCGATTCCCGATCGGATCAAATATTTATGGTGTCCAGTCTGCCGATCCAGGACAGTACCACCACTTACAAGTATACAGACCGTGGCGTTTCGGGATCAGATTGTAAGTTGCCAGTTTCAACCAGGCCGGCATAGTGAAAGTGACTACTACTTACTGTTTTTGAACTGTAGTAGCAGTCACTTCCATTCATAGACCGCACTCCAGCTTAACATTAGGCGCGTGCTGATTTATGAAGTCACAATAAAAATAAAATTCGCTTTCTAATCTAGTGTTAGAGAATTCTCACGGATGTTGAATTCTTATTGGATAATACATGTCTGTTGCTGGATACGACAGATGGGGCTCGCCGGGCACGCCTTCAGAGCGTTCAACAGAGAACCAGTCAAATAGTAACCATTGTGATTGTTTCTAAAAGCGCGTCCGTGGATGACATTTAAATAGTCTGTGTTGTAAAATTTATTTGACTTGATAATGTACAATTTATGTTTTTGTTAGGAAGAAAAATATGAAGCAATAACTTTTACCATCACCAATTGTCGCGCTTAATTCTTACAGGCATAGGCAGACATCGGAGCACTATTTTCCATGATTCTGACACATTTCTCTTGATCCCGAATTCAATTAAAATTTATCTTCATATATTCTATGCTGATGAGCACTGCAGACCTCTGCTTCTTGAAGAATGTTCCGGATTCGATCAAGGAACAATGTTCTGGGCCGTCTCCGTTTCTTTTTTGTTGTCAATCTCATATCATCCATTTCTGTTTCGGGTTTCGATTCTCTTAATACAACTACGTTGATTGCTCACTTACGACCGTGACGCAATTTCATTGCTTTTTCGTCGGCATCATTGTAGCCTTTATGGTTAAACCACTACGGACCCCTAAATATAAGTTTTGATAATAAGTTACAACATATTTACTTACACTTTATGAATATGGGTTCGATATTAAATGCGTTCACATCGCTCCACATCGCTAGAAGTACCGACAACCGATTCAACCGATAGACAAAGATTCTAGAGTGGAGACCACGAACCGGAAGACGCAGCGTCGGTAGGCCTCCCACTAGGTGGACTGACGACATAGTGAAAGTCACGGGTAACCGGTGGATGCAACTGGCATCTTGTCATTCGGAATGGCGTTCTAAGGGGGAGGCCTTTGTTCAGCAGTGGACGCCTTCTGGCTAATGATGATGATGATTAAATGCGTTTGGCTTTAGTTATTTTCTAATATTCCTGTGTATAGTGTAACATATTTTATAAGGATTTTATGAACATTTAAATTAAACATTTGTGAATATTTAATTTGGTAAATTTCTGAAGTGCCCATAACCATTTTAAAGAGTGGTAGGCAGTGGTAACCAGTCTGCCGATCCGGGGTAGTACCACCACTTACAAGTATTCAGACCGTGAAGTGATTTGGTTACGTTTCGGGATCAGCTTGTAAGTTGCCGGTTCCATCTAGGCCGGCATAGTGGATGTGATTGCTACTCACAGTTATTGAATTGTAGTAGCAGTGACATTCATTCATGGACCACACTTCGGCTTAACATCAAGCGAGGTGCTGTCATATGTCGAACCACAATAAAAATAAAAATAAAACCATAAAGCTTGTATGAAGAGGATTTATAGATGTGAGTGATGCGAGGGAGTTATGTCAGATTTATAGAAAGTCTAGCTATCTGTATGAGAATAACCAGACTTTTTAAATTTAAGACCCGGCATTAGAATTAGACTTGCTTGATGGTAAGCAAGAGGAAGTCTAAGAGCGCTGACAAATAAAAATACATTAATTTATAACGTATTATCAATTATCTAAGCAACCACCTTTTAATTTTCAATTTATATATTTGCAAACTTTCACCAAGACAAACATTATTTCTAACTGCTTTTTAGGACATTATTAATGCAACTTAATCACTTTCCTAATAAATCTGTTTGAGTTAATAGTTAATTTAAATCAACTGTCAAATAAGTCACCAGACGATTTTAATCAATGTGCCTCCGCTGGTCTGTTTTGCAATTCAAAGTATTGCTATAATTGGTATGTAATTATATTCCTTAACATTTATCATTACAGGTATAGTGTGGCTTGTTGCGAAACAAGACTGCATCTATCGTGGCCTTTGATAGTAAGAAAAGCAGACGTAACTATTGTAGTATTCAGGGATGCTGTGGTGTAGTGGCTGTGGCAAGGGTTGCGCAAACCGAGAGCACGGATTCATAAGCACTTGCCTATATGTACTTTGGTTGTCCTGTTGCTTTGATACAAGCACTTTAGTAGCTTAGTATAAGAATGTAAATAAATTTATATAAAAATAATAAATAACTTACGACTGAACTTAATGTTTAGGCATTCGTACAGTTTTGGGCATCGAAATAACATTTTAATAACAAACGTTTTTACATTTTAATACTAAACTACTAAAAGTGCTTGTTTCATAGAAACAGGACTGCCATAGTACGTTATATCAAAGATACATTGGGTGTTTTTAAACCGGGGACTCTCGGTTAGCGTTATTATTTTACTATCACTACACGGATGTTTTTCGACCAAAACGGAGACATCCTCAAGAAAGCTAGGTTGCCTAGTGCCCATAACCATAGAGTTGGTATGAAGAGAATTGTGAATGTGAAGGAAGCGAGGGAGTTGTGTCAAGTGGCGCTACATTGTCTCTGCCTATCCCTGTGGGAAAGAGGCGTGACAATTTGATTGATTGGTTTAAATAGGCCACTTTATCGCAGTGCCTTGGTCGCAATTAACAATTTCTGTCTTTGCCTTTTTTGCGTCCAGGAGTTAAACGAAAGTGCAATTCAATCAAAAATGCAATCAAATATGCTTTATGTAAGTTAGAGTGTAGTCCATAAATGATAACGGCTTATTTGGAACCGATAAACTTTAAGTTTGTCCTGAAACGCGCCTAAGTCACTACAAGTGTCTACTACACTTTCCTTACAATTACCGATACAAGATAATAGAATTGGAATAAGACATAAATTAATGAAAAAAATTATTGTAGGAAGTTTTATACGTTTATAATAAACATGATAGAATATAATATGTTTATAATAACACATGATAGAAGCCAAACAAAGAGCGCCTAAGAGATATTTAAAATTTTAATGTATTCGCCAGTTGTTAAAAGTTATTACATGTTAAATTGAAACTATTAAAATGTACTATTAGTTAGAAAATATACGCAATTACATCTTTATAACCTAGTATTATGGAACTTATTTTGTTATTAGTGTTGCTATCGATTGCTCTCTTATTTGTACATACTATTACATATGTACATATAGTGCCCATTACCTTAGAGCTTGTATGAAGAGAATTGTGGATGTGAAGGAAGCGAGGGAGTTGTGTCAGGATCGTAGCAAGTGGCGCTACATTGTCTCTGCCTATCCCCAAGGGAAAAAGGCGTGACAATTTGATTTGATTTGAAATAAACAAATATTTATAATAATACAATTATAAATTAATACAAAATATATTGTATAATTTATATAAATAATTATGCTTTAGCCAAATTATTTATTAATAGCATTACTTTTGAGTTTTTATTAATATTGTTTTACTCTATAACCATAGAGCTAGTATGAAAATAATGTGATGGAAGCAAGGAGTTGTGTCAGGATCGTGGCAAGTGGCGCTCCATTGTCTCTGCCTATCCCTGTGGAAAAAAGACGTGACAATTTGATTAATTGTTTTACTCTCATACATTCAATAAATAATTAAACACCACTTTCCGTGATGCTTACATAACTTTACTCTTTACTTTCATTACATCCAAAACTCTACTTATATTTATTTTTTTCTTTTAAGTTATATTTTCCTTACTATATTATTAATTTAAATGGTTAACTATTTTTTAATTAATAATTGCAAAAAAAGTGAACTACTTAAAGTTTTATTAATCAATCAATCAATTTAAAGTGTGGTAGGTAGAGAATTGATATGGTTATTTTCTCAGTCTTCCGATTCTTGGCACTAACCACATTAAAGTAGTTACTGCAGTAACCACTACTTGCAGCGTCTCTGGATCAGATTAAAGTTGCCGGTTCCAACTTGGCAGCATTGTGGATGCAACTGCTACAGTTACTTAACTATAATAGCAGTCGATTCTATTCATGGAATCACCCCAACTTAACATCAGGCGGGGTGCTGTCACACGTTCGAAGCACAATCAAAAGAAAAACATATGATTAAGGTATTAGCGTTAATATTAATATTAACGCTAAATAAAATTTGTTTTCGTGAGAACTATACAATTATTCAGGAGAATATATCTCTTTATCGCAAATACATATCAACCTTTACAGTCCCTGTTTTGTGACTTTTAGGCATTTTCTTGACAAAAATCTAAAGTATATAAAATACACAATACAAAATAAACACAACCGAAATACATCACATTAAAGTATTTTAGATAGCATACGTTATTACACGTAGTTAGTGGCCCGCGGGTGTATTCCTTAATTCACCAAATTACAAGCCGGTGTTCGTCGTAATATCCCCCGCCCTCACCAAGCAGCCTTTCAATAAACTTGCACCGCATTGATAGAGCCTAATTATATGGCGTATTCTCAAAGTATAGATACAATAGGAGCGCGTATTTCTTACTACCACGCTGTGCCGAATGTAGGCAGCTAAAATATTCAATTTGTGGATCGGTATAACTACCATAGGATAAGAAGAGCACTGGATGACTGCGGTAGGATCAAATTCGGGCATTGTTTTTTTTTTGTTGTGACTCAACATATGACAGCACCCCGCTTGATGTTAAGCCGAAATGTGGTCCATGAATAAATGTCACTGCTACTACGATTCAATAACTGTGAGTAGCAATCGCATCCACTATGCCGGCCTAGTTTACAGTCGTGCACATAATTATTGTTTTTTTTTAATGAATAGTCATTCGAAAAGCGAAAAGTATCTAGTTACTGTGCAGTTTGAATGCCAGCGGTCTTTTTTCCGCCAGCATATTTATTTAATTTAAAAATATGAGCTAGGCAGGGCAAATAGACTCATTTGCCGAGGTTTTACGTGGAAAATACAGGCACTTACTTTTTATTTAAATGGAGCGGCTGTAATCGTCGGTGTTAATAGACCTTCACTGCTGTCAAGGTCATGTGGATGGCTCAATTTAGAATTTATTCCACATTATTTTTTAATGTGATATCTACGAGTATTACAAGAAATATTATTCATGATATAGACATTAACATTATATATTTAAAAATATTTCTAAAAGACGTCATTTATTCTTGCACTTACCCATTCCACATGATCACAGAACTTGGAAATTTTTGCAAAAATATTTCTGTTCGTACTTTTGCTTACGGTTCACTCTTTGTTATTCGTGCTCCCTTTATTTATGCTTGAAGTTATACATGAAGGACGTATTATATGAATACTGCCGAGATGCGCGTTTGTTCTTTGGTACAGTTCATCGTGCAATACTAGAATGTTTGTTGGAAATAATGCTATTATTCCCATATTAAAGAATTCACTTAAATAAATTCTTTATAATAAATAAAGTTATTATATCTACTTTCGGCATAGTTGCGTTGTTGTCGTGATCACGAGAAGACTGCAGGTAGGTGCTACAGCTGTATCCACCAAACACGCGTTTTTCTGACTACCCATACTTGGTCTTCATTTTCACTGTCAATGTCGGCACTTACTCGGGCATCATCGTCATCATTAAATTGTCACTTCTTTTTTTCACAGAGATAGTCAGAGACAATGGAGCGCCACTTGCCTCGATCCTGACACAACTCCCTTGCTTCCCTCACATCCACAATTCTCTTCATACAAGCTCTACTTTTATGGACTCTAGACCACCCAGCTTTCTTGAGGATGTCTCCGATTCAGTCGGATAAAACCCTCCTAGGTCTGCCTCGTTTAACGCATCCGTCAAGGTAAATTATTTACGTTGAATAAAATTGATTTTAATTTATTCTAATTTTGGTAGAAATAAACTGAATTTTTAATAGTTTAAATTATTAATTCTAGGCACCTAGACGTAGTTTTTGGTAGTTGAGCGAAAGAAATGTGCTTTCTTACAGCTTAGCTTGGACACTGATCGTGTTATGACAAAAAAAATTAACGCGTCTTAGACAGTCATTAAACATGTTTTAAGTCAATTTAGTACCACAAAATGACGTTTGACTGGATATTTAAATCTTTTTTGTAGAAAGACCGTTATAAGTCATTGATATAACTTTGAATGATTTTTTTATTTTGAACCTTTGGTCTCAAGACGTAATCGTTACTAAAACACTGTTTTTGTTATTGTTTTTTATAAAAATTTAATGCTATAGAAATTGTAATGTATAAAATTTACATACAAAGATTTATATTAAAATATTTTGCATTATTGTAGGGATAAACTATTTAAATGTATTCCGTATCCTTTATTTGTCCTGATTTAAATATAAATTTGATTCGGACGGATGTCCCCGTCTCTTTTCTTTTGTCTTTGAAGTTAATGCATTTTATGTTTTAAACTTGATTTAATTTGTTATTTAATGTTGTGCAGGTGAGTATTTTAAATTGATATTTTATTTTAGTACGGATACAATATTTATTTGATTTACTATGAAATTGAAAGTGGCCCTCCGTTGTCTGCCAATACCTGTGAGAATTGAGGCGTGATAATAGAAGATGTGATGTTTTATTTATTTATTTATGTTTTATAGTAATTGTATCATAGATAATTTTTCCTTACTTGGCAAAATTAGTAAACAAACTTTCGGCATAATGACGGATTAACAATAAAAAATACTATTACTACTGACGCGAATCAATACAAATATATAATAAAAATATGTATGAATTACTGTAAAAATGTTTTTTTTTTTAAATTATTATTATTGGGACACAACGTTTGTCCTTTGTGAATTTACCGTTTCCATATAAATTGTTTTTGATAAAAATAATGTATGTAGGTGAGTTATTTTAATACATTTTGTGCATTTGTAACATTGTGTATATTTTTTTATTGAATAAAACAGTAGTAAACAGTTTCCTTAGATAAAGGGCATGGCGAATGGTGATTTTCATGTTTGTTTACCACTTATGCCAAGAAAGAAAAAACACAGTATATATTCTAAAGTTTCTAATGTTTAATAATTACCTAGATAATATAAACAAAATCCATCATTGGTATTAAAATAAAGGAACGATATGAACATTTCAAATTCAAACGAGGTATATCATTTAAAATTCTGAACGTCCAAAGCCTTTCGGAACCCTAGAGGGTGTTGAGTGTTAAAAGACGGGCCGGTGTCGCTCGGAGCCCTACAAATTGTCGAAGGCTTTCACCAGTAAATGTCCGCTAAAATTGCCATCGTGACTCCCGCTTTAGCTATAAAGTAGGGCTAGCGGGCGACGCGACGCATTTATGAACTAATAATAATGTCCTAAGGGAAACTTGATACCTGATAATGTTCAACGTAGATTGTACATATCGCTGTTTCGGTTTTTATTGTAAATTCCTCAGCGATGCGATGATGCGTGCGATTCGGTTGTTTCAGTCGTCGGCACTTTTATATCTCTGGCGGGTCGAGGTCAAATGTCGCGTTACAATAAAAAAAATGAATACTAGCGGACATGACAGACGTTGTCTAGCCCAAAAGTCAAATTAAAAAAATTAAAAAAACAATTGCAGCGCTACTTACCAGGTTCATTTGTAAATATAAACCGTCCAGGTTTTGATTCACTACCGACTATAACAAGGCACTCCACTCACAAACTTAGTAGCGAGTGTGGTGTAGTGGCAGTAAAAGGATCACGCAAACCGAGAGTCCCCGGTTCAATAACCACTTTAATAAAAAAAAAACAATCGACATTTTTTTTTTAAATTGTAACTTGACACTTGACCTCGACTTGCCTCATAGTAAGCAAGTGGAGGTCTAAGAGACTAATGAAACCGACTCAGTTCACGGTTGCCTCAGTCGCTGTCACTATGACGATCAAAAAATAAAAATATTCATTATTAATAAAATTATGAAATAAACAAATTTTATGCGGCTTACTATCGCGTTTATTTTGGCTTTGATATTCCATTTTTTTATTATTCCGACGTTTAGAGAGCTTTGCCATCGTGATCACGGAGAGACTGAGAATAATGAATTTGTTTAATTCATTAATCAATGTTCGCGCAAAATCTAAGAAAATACTTAATAAAATAAGCTGACCAATTTCTAAAGCTTGCATGTTATTCGCTCTGCAAAACCTCATCATCGTTTCCGAGTTAATATTGTAATAATTATATTAATTTAAGTACCAAGACCTTGAACACAATATTCACACAAGCATGTTATTTATTTCGTGTAATGTAATTTTGATTAAGTCGTTAGAATGTACATTTTATAATGGTTAATATGAAATTTTATATAATATGGTTGTTGCATGGTCGTGCGCTTGCAGTTTAGTATCTTTGTGCATTCTCGGAAACTAATATGTTTGTTACGAGCTTATGCCGTTTTCTTTACGATCCCATTTTGCAGATAACAAGTGGCTAACAGTAAAGGAGAATTATCTTTTGCAAAAATAATAATGTACGTGTTTAAAAAGATAAGGAATCATCAATTGTCATTTTTCAATTCTATAAAGATAGGCCGAGATAATGGAATGCCTGCCATCTTCCGTGATCCTCTCGCTTCCTTTACATCCACAATTTTTTTCATTGTCGATGTAAAGGAAGCGAAATAATAACTTCATAGTATTTTCTTAGATTTAGCGCGAACATTGATTAATGAATTAAACTTTATGCGGTTTACTATCGCGTTTATTTGGTTTTAAATAATTATAGTTATTTATTATATAAGGCGACCGTGGTAGTGAAATTGATACGCCAACATGATCGAAACCACTTGCCAGTACCAATGTATCCTTGATATACTGTTTTCTGTGCTGTTTCTGTGATACAGGCACTTTTAGTAGGTTGTATAGATAAGTAAAAATGTTTTGAAGAAATTGAGAGTCGTGTTAGGATCATAGGAAGTAAAGATCTATTGTTACTGCCTATCCCTGTAGAGATTGCTACATATTATATGAGTTAACAGATTTGAAATAATAAAATATTAGTATTTTCTTAGATTTTGCGCGAACATTGATTAATGAATTAAACAAATTTCATGCGGCTTATTACCATGATGGCTGCAAAGCTCTCGAAACCTCAGAATAATAAAAAAATGTAAAATCTAAATCAAAATAAACGCGATAGTAAGCCGCCGCTAAAAATTTGTTTAATTCAATAAAATATTATTAAAATATGCCAGTAAATTGTCAAAGAGAGTGAGCGAGTCGAAATGCCTACGAGGTATTTTCCTGAGGATAAGTAAGCGTGCGTGCAGCGTGACCCGTCGTCGTCATGCCCAAGGCTTAGCTATACACTAAAAATTAATTCACAATTTTATGTTAGCTGGGGGGAAACTATACAACTACCGTTATAAATGCAACATATTTCACTTATAAATAATTTATTGAAAAGTCTATTTTATATATTTTTATTGTGACTCGACATCTGACCTCCATCCGCTTTATGGTAAGCATGCCGACGACTGTAAATAACCGTCCAAGTTCACGGCTGCCTCAGTCGCCGTCACTATGCCGGCCAAAAGTGCTTCTCACGTATCGCTTGAAGGAGCCTAGGTTGCCACAGTTAAATAACTGCAATCAATCAATCAATCAAATTGCCACGCCTTTTTCCCACGGGGATAGGCAGAGACAATGGAGCGCCACTTACCACGATCCTTACACAACTCACTTGCTTCCTTCACATCCATAATTCTCTTCATACAGGCTCTGTGGTTATGGGCACTAGGTTACGTAGTGCCCATAACCACTGCACTAGTGTCATAAAATAACAGCAAGTATCAGTAAATATCTGTAGCACCTAGATAACTATGGCGACCTAGTTGGAATTGACAACTTTCAAGCTGTTGCGACTAAGTCACTTCACGGTCAGTTAACTTGTTAGTGGTGCTACTTACCCGGGTCGGACTGGACAAATGACCACCAACTGTCTGCCTTTCCACTCTTATATAGTATACGAGCGGCACGCTATGATGGTCGTTTTGACGTTTGATTGTTCATGAAGTTCCTTACAAATTAATAATTACATTTGAAGAAATGATTTTTGTTCTTTATACTAACAATAAAGGGCAGCAAATTGCTCCTGCAAACGTGTTTTTTTAATATTATACATTTCTATACTAAGTTACTAAAGGGCTTGTATCATAGAAACAAAACCAAAGTACATATATCAAAGATACATTGGTACCGGGTGCCGGTGAGTGATTTCGAACCCCTGCCATTCGGCTTACGTAGCCATTGCACTGCCACTACACCACGGTTTATTAAATTATACGAAACCATAAACAGATATGGAGAGGAGGAGTTTTCCGACCAAATAGGAGACATCCTCAAGAAAGCTAGGTTGCCTAGTGCCCATAACCACAGAGCCTGTATAAAGAGAATTGTGGATGTGAAGGAAGCAAGGGAGTTGTGTAAGGATCGTGGTAAGTGGCGCTCCATTGTCTCTGCCTATCCCCGTGTGAAAAAGACGTGACAATTTGATTCATTGATTGATAAACAGATCAAACTGTCAAAACGGCCAATTATAGCGTGCCGCTGGTATGGATTAAATTCCTATTTAACTTAAACAATATAGCTCGTAACTACGTTTAGCCGCAGACATATCTGCATAAAAATGATAAATGTTTTGCAGATGTTCCTAGTTATTTGCAAAGCTCTTGAATAATAATTCTCAGCGGAATATTATTTCTATCATAAGATTCTAGAATGGTCGAAAAAGGTCGATATATCAATTCTAAATTGCATATAATTCTATGATTGTAATGCTATATTCAAAGATATGTTCTTGGTACTTATTTTAAATGGAACAAGGTTTAAATTAGCGTGAGACTATATTTGTTAGAAGCCTTATAGGTTTCTTGTACTGTTTCTATTTATTAGATAGATTGAGTCGTGATTCGACTGCGTGCGCCGGTAGTGCCGGTGTATCTTTATAATATAAATAAATAAATAGAAATGAATATCTCGAGTTGCAGCTACTTTCAATAAAGTAACGGTTTTATACGAGCTACTGGTTTGTTTGCAATGCCATTACTGCAATAAGTTTTAATGATGTGCGATTAATAATTTGTTTCGCTTTTAATTGATTGTCTGATTACTTAGCCTGACAGGCTATCAGTTAATAGCGATAGTTTGGGTATTAGTAGGTTAACTTTTTGTTAGTCTTTTTTTATTATTGAGACGCGCCATCAGACCTCGACTTGTCTAATGGTAAGTAAGGGAAGGTCCAAAGCTCCCAAACTGCAAAAATCGACGCAATTTAAATTTGCCTCAATCACTGTCTCTAATACGTAATACGGACAAACACACAAACATACACACATATATATATTGGATATTAAAATTTAAGATTAAAATTACTGTGAGTAAACAGTAAATTAGCAAGCCATTAGGCATTCTCTTTCAGCTAAACATGATGTAGATGTATTTATTGTATTATGGCATATTACACCGGGAAAAGGAGTCGAGCCCCTCTAGTGTTTAAAAAAAAAAATGCGAACCGAGATATTTTGACGGATTTAGGTTCGTCTCCGGACGTATTAATAATGAGCCTAAAATCCAACAGCTGAACTATTGCAGGTTTTTTTTTATTCGCCGGTAAAGTTGCGAAAACTTAGTTTTTCGCAATTATATTTTTTTCTTGACTATTTAGATAAAAAGGACTTGTAGGGATTTAATGTAAAGGATTTTAATATCTAAAGAAGGACTTGTAGATATTAAAAATATCTACAAAATGAGACCAGTTGAGTTCAAATTGTTTTTTTTGTTTTTTTACAAAATGCGGAAAACCGCTAAAAATCGATGTTTTTTAAATAACGTTTTAAACAAACAATTTAATACCTAGACGTCTCCAATTTTAATAGACTGTAAACTTTGACGTGTAGTATTAGTGGTATATTTTTGGTTTTTTTTTCTTTTATATTTTTGGTAAAATTGCATTTCATAATTAAAATAGCACTTTTTTGCAACTTAATTATTACCTCTTCGGTAGGTCCTAGAGTGTTTTATTTGGGCTCATTCTCTTCCTTAAGAGTTGTACTTTCAGTCTTTTTTTAAAGCTAATCAATTTTAGCAACTAGGGTCTTGCAAATCGAAGTGCAAATATACACCGGGAAAAGGGGAGTTTGTTAAAAAAAAGTGCGAACCGAGATATTTTGACAGATTTAGGTTCGTCTCCGGACGTATTAATAATGAACCTAAAATCCAACAGCTGAACTATTGCAGATTTTTTTTTATTCGCTGCTAATGTTGGGAAAACATAGTTTTTCGCAATTATAATTTTTTCTTGACTATTTAGATAAAAATATTTCAAAAAGAACTTGTAGATAATAAAAATATCTACAAAATGAGACCAGTTAGGTTCAAATTAGTTTTTTTGTTTTTTACAAAATGCGGAAAACCGCTAAAAATCGATGCTTTTTAAATAACGTTTTAAACAAACAATTTTATACCTAGACGTCTCCAATTTTAATAGACTGTAAACTTTGACGTGTAGTATTAGTGGTATTTTTTTGGAAATTTTTTCTTTTATATTTTTGTATTTTTGGTAAAATTTCATTTTATAATTAAAATAGCACTTTTTTGCAACTTTATTATTACCTCTTCAGTAGGTTCTAGAGTGTTGTATTTAGGCTCATTCTCTTCCTTAAGAGTTGTACTTTCAGTCTTTTTTTACAGCTAATCAATTTTAGTAACAAGGGTCTTTTAAATCGAAGTGCAAAAAAGTGCTAAGTTTCAAAATGAAATAATTCAATGAATATAAAATCGTTGCTACAATTGATTAGCTATAAAAAAAGACCGAAAGTACAACTCTTAAGGAAGAAAATGAGTCCGAATAAATCCGTCAAAATATCTCGGTTCGCACTTTTTTTTAGCAAACTTCCCTTTTCCCGGTGTATATTTGCACTTCGATTTGCAAGACCCTAGTTGCTAAAATTGATTAGCTTTAAAAAAAGACTGAAAGTACAATTCTTAAGGAAGAGAATGAGCCCAAATACAACACTCTAGGACCTAACGAAGAGATAATAATTAGGTTGCAAAAAAGTGCTTTTTTTAAGAACACATGGATTTTTGCAAAAAATATGCAAGAAAAAAATTCTAAAAAAATACCACTAATAATACACGTCAAAGTAACATTATTTAAAAAACATCGATTTTTAGGGTGTAGCTGCACTACAATATAAAATTGCAACATTGACGCCATCAGCAAGCTCGACGCCGACGCACGCCCGAAACCGGTTCGGCCTCCGCTTAGTTGAAACCGGTTGTGAAGTCCTCAGCCGTACACCGCCGCCGCGCGCGCTCCATTGAAGCAGACTCGACAAGCGCCCTTTATATAAGCGCGGTACCTTGTTCGTATTGGGCGCCGCACCTCACACTACGCGGCGCCATCTTTCGACCGCAAGAGCAAATCCACTGCGAGTGCAACGGGACGCAACCGCTACCGATTCAATGTATACCAAATGTATATTAAGACTAAAGTACAATAATAAAGTATTCTGTTAAAACTTGAACTTGGTTTTCTTACAACATAGCAGCAAGCAGCTCCTACCTCAACAGTGGTGACCCCGACTAAAGAAGATGTCAGAAACAAAAGACCAAGGAGGAAAAACAGTTTCAACTCAAGAAAATGAAGTTTCTGGGGTGTCCACGGCTATCCGAATCCCGACTATCTGGAGGGACCGGATCAAAATGTGGTTTGCTCAGTTTGAGACAGTCACATCTCCACAAAAAAAGGGGGACAAAGCCATGTTTGCAACCCTCGTTGGCCAACTTGAACGACAAGATTTAGACGAAGTTGGCGATATACTTTTGGACCCCCCAGAAGAAAACCAGTATAAAACACTCAAGTGTCGGCTCATAGAGGTGTATGGCGAAACGGAAGAACGCGAAACTCAGCGACTATTATCAGAGCTGGAATTAGGTGACATGAAACCATCACAGCTTCTTCGTCGTATGAAAACTCTCGCCAAGCGCAACTTCACAGATGCGGCGCTACGTGTCATGTGGACGAACCATCTACCCCCGGCGGTCCGCGCTGCACTCACGGTCAGCGAGAGCATTATGAAGGACCCTGGCCTTACTGAGCTCGCGAATGTTGCAGACAGAGTATACGAACAATCGCGCCAAGAAATCAACGCCGTATCTGAACCACAGCCGTCTACCAGTGCGCCAGTTCCTAAACAAAATGATGACATACATGAGAAGATCGAGCACTTATGCCGTGAGATCGCCGAATTGAAAATGCGAAGAACTAATGTGGATCGCGTTGCAGCAGCGCCTCGCTGCCATTGCAGAGCACAAACAAGAACGTATCATCAAGTTATACCGCGTTTCTCCGGGCAAAGCAACAGATACTGTCGGTTTCATCGTCGTTTTGGAAAAGAAGCTTGGAAGTGTATACCACCATGCAGTTTCAACGTTAATAAAAACACGGAAAACTAGTACCCACGCTGGCTGCGACGGGATCCGGCGAATGGGTTAAACCACACCGTCTATTCATCACGGATCAGAACACTAAGTTGTCTTTCCTCGTTGATACCGGAGCAAACATATCAGTAATACCGAAACGGAAGGGAGCCAACACAACGCCGACTTCATTTAACCTATATGCTGCGAACAACAGTGTTATATCTACGTTTGGCGAAAAGACTCTCGAACTCGACCTCAAGTTGCGAAAACCATTCAGATGGAAGTTTATAGTGGCAGCTGTCAGTAAGCCGATTATAGGAGCCGATTTTTTACGTCATCATAAACTATTAGTTGACCTCGCAGGCCACTGTCTTGTAGATAAGCAGACAAAGCTATCTACACGAGCAACGCCCTGTACGTCCACGGAGCCTACAATACGGACCATAGATGTAGCACAGAAATACCACCGAATACTTGCGGAGTTTCCGGATATTACGAGGCCGTCATCAATGAAAAATTGTCCGAAGCACAACGTCGAACACTATATTGAAACCACAGGCCGTCCACTACATGCTAAAGCACGTCCGATCCCGCCTCATCGCTATCTTGCAGTCAAGAAAGAATTCGAGATTATGATGGAGCAGGGGTTATGTCGACCCAGCATGAGCCCGTGGGCGAGCCCACTTCATGTCGTGCCTAAGAAGAATGGCGACATTCGTGTGTGCGGGGACTATCGAAGACTGAACTCAATTACAACGCCCGACCGCTACCCTGTGCCACGATTACGCGATTTCACCTACCAGCTTAACGGCATGAAGATTTTTTCAACTATTGACCTCAACAGAGCGTATCAGCAGTTACCCGTTCACGAAAATCACATCGAAAAAACTGCAATAATAACGCCATTCGGGTTATATGAGTTCCCGCGCATGTGTCCCGGGCTAAAAAATGCTGGACAGACATTCCAACGCTTCATTCACCAAGTATTGACTGGGTTGCATAACGTTTTCCCATTTGTTGACGACCTCATCATAGCGTCAGCAAACGAAGATCAACACGCTGAAGATCTGCGCACGGTTTTGCAACGCCTTAACAAGTTTGGAATAACTATTAACCCATCAAAATGTGTCCTAGGCCGCGATGAAGTCAAGTTCTTGGGCTATATTGTATCAGCAGACGGTATTCGACCTCCTCAAGAAAAAATCGAAGCCATCACAAACTATCCCAGGCCAGATGATATTGAAGCTTTGCGCCGATTCCTCGGTATGATAAACTTCTACCGCGAAAATATTCCGAACGCTGCATCACTTCAAGCACCACTTCATGCATACATGCATAACTGCAAGAAAAAGGACAAAACAAAGATACAATGGACAGAAGACGCGTCAAAAGCGTACGAAGCATGCAAGAGTAGCATATCAAACGCCGCATTGCTTGCTCATCCCCACCATTCAGCGCCGATGTCAATTATGTGTGACGCATCGAATAAAGGCGCAGGTGCTGTGTTGCAGCAAAAAATGAATGGAATATGG
Organism: Tinea trinotella; assembly: GCA_905220615.1. Taxonomy (NCBI): domain Eukaryota; kingdom Metazoa; phylum Arthropoda; class Insecta; order Lepidoptera; family Tineidae; genus Tinea; species Tinea trinotella. Next base: position 10,341,687 of record HG992317.1, on the reverse strand, counting down.
CTGCCTCTAGGATATTTCTCTAAAAAATTTACAAGTGCACAGGAGAAATACAGCACTTTCGACCGCGAGCTGCTAGCAATATATATGGCAGTAAAACATTTCAGAAAAATGTTTGAAGGCCGCGAGATCATCATATATACTGATCACAAGCCGCTCACTTATGCCCTGTCAAAACCACCATCAAGCAGTGAAACTCCTCGAAGAACGAGACAACTATTATTTATCAGTGAGTTCTCTACGGATATACGCCATATCAGCGGCGAAGATAACATCGTAGCCGACGCGCTATCACGTATAGAGACCATCAGCTGTCCCGGCACACTCGACTACCATCAAGTCTCGTATGCGCAAGAGAAGGACCCACTTACCACATTGCTGATGAACAACGAGCGATTAAGTATGAAGAAGGTATCAATTCCGAACTCCGATAGAATGTTATATTGCGAAACATCAAATTCAAAACTCCGCCCGTACTTACCAGCTGAATATCGTCGAACCGCATTTAACGCAGTACACGATATTAGCCATCCTGGCATTCGTTCGACAAGGAGAGCAATGCAAGAAAAATACTTTTGGCCGAAGATGAACACAGACGTTGCGACATGGGCAAAAACGTGCATGAAATGCCAGGCATCCAAAATTCAACGACACACCTTGAGCAACATCGCAGAGTTTCCTCAACGAGACCGTTTCGAGCACCTGCACATTGACATAGTGGGACCGTTACCTACTTCTAAGGAGGGCCATCGATATATCGTAACGATGATCGATCGCCGAACGAGATGGCCTGAAGCCGTACCAGTTTTCGAAATAACCGCAGAAGTCATAGCAAAAGTAGTCTATGAAACATGGATAGCGCGTTTCGGTTGCCCCGCCTTTCTAACATCGGATCAAGGCCGGCAGTTCGAAAGTCACCTTTTTACAAATTTAACTAAACTGCTCGGCATTGAGAAGATTCGTACAACATCATACCACCCTCAGAGCAATGGGATAGTCGAGCGTTGGCACCGATCGCTTAAAACAGCACTCATGACACGCCTCTGCGCTAAAAAAACATGGACCGAAGAGCTTCCAACCGTTCTTATGGGTCTTCGCGCAGCCGTTAGAAACGATACAAACACTAGCCCTGCAGAGTTAACATACGGCTGCACGATTCGTTTGCCCGGAGATTTTTTCGTCCCCACTTCGAACTCCACGCCGATGACACACGATTATGTAGAAAGACTTCGACAGGCCATAAGCGACTTGAAGCCGGTACAACGAACGCATGGCAGGATCGTGAAGACTTTCATTCACAAGGACCTGCACACCTGCGATAGCGTATTCGTACGAATAGATGCTGTACGGAAACCATTGCAACATCCGTACTCAGGCCCTCATCGTGTCGTGAAGAGATATGACAAATATTACGCGCTGCAAATGGCCGGAAAAGTTGTCAACATTTCAATCGACCGTCTTAAACCAGCCTATGTTCTCCATGAAGATATTGAAGCCCCTATCAGTGAGACGAATACGCCTACAAAACCAAGCAATCCTGTGACGACAACTAAATCCGGACGGGTTATCATACCACCCGTACGCTACGCTTGGGGGGGAGCACTGTAGCTGCACTACAATATAAAATTGCAACATTGACGCCATCAGCAAGCTCGACGCCGACGCACGCCCGAAACCGGTTCGGCCTCCGCTTAGTTGAAACCGGTTGTGAAGTCCTCAGCCGTACACCGCCGCCGCGCGCGCTCCATTGAAGCAGACTCGACAAGCGCCCTTTATATAAGCGCGGTACCTTGTTCGTATTGGGCGCCGCACCTCACACTACGCGGCGCCATCTTTCGACCGCAAGAGCAAATCCACTGCGAGTGCAACGGGACGCAACCGCTACCGATTCAATGTATACCAAATGTATATTAAGACTAAAGTACAATAATAAAGTATTCTGTTAAAACTTGAACTTGGTTTTCTTACAACATAGCAGCAAGCAGCTCCTACCTCAACAAGGGGTTTTCTGCATTTTGTAAAAAAAACAAAAAAACTAATTTGAACCTAACAAGTCTCATTTTGTAGATATTTTTATTATCTACAAGTTCCTTTCGAAATATTTTTATCTAAATAGTCAAGAAAAAATTATAATTGCGAAAAACTATGTTTTCCCGACTTTAGCAGCGAATAAAAAAAAATCTGCAATAGTTCAGCTGTTGGATTTTAGGTTCATTATTAATACGTCCGGAGACGAACCTAAATCCGTCAAAATGTCTCGGTTCGCATTTTTTTTTTTGAGCAAACTCCCTTTTGCCCGGTGTAATATATTTTATCTGCCAAGTGTCATTATAATTGTGTTTTGATGAACTCTACCTTTATTGTTCAAAGTTATTTGCATAAAGATTAGTTTGTTACTATTTCCTGTATCATCATTGTAATAAGACGGTTGTCCTAATTCAAAATATACTTCACGTCACCTCAGTATCTCCGTGACCACGGTGGCTGCAAAGCTCTCGAAACGTCGGAATAATTGTACAGGAGTTTCATTTACATTGAGGAGTTTCTTGTAGCTTTCTTCTCGCCATACGCCTTTCTGAAGCCATGGTAGAATCAGACGACGAGCAAGTGCATGCTAAGCCCATGCTCATCCTAATAAATCTTTCGTATAGTTTCAATACAATATGATAAATGTATAGCAATCGTTGTGAGCCTCATAAGGATAGCCGAGTTGCAAAGTTTTGGAAACTCTATGCAAATTAATAAAAGTATGTTTAACTGATTACACTTGATTAGATTTGTAATGAATTCTAATTTTGAATAATAATTCAAAACAGTCTATTGAATGAAATCATACATTGTTTTCTTAAAAACATATCTTTTACACTGTCTGCTTTAAATAAATTCTATATTTAAACAGTATGTACTACTTTTTTTACTGCTAAGACCTGCAGTGTTTATAACCATAGAGCCTGTCCGAAGGGAATTGTGGATGTAAAGGAAGCAAGAGAGGTGTGGTGACAAACGATGATGACCTGGGATTATTTTATCAACTATATTTTTTAAATCCTGTATAAACAGAATCCCTTCTGTTTCAGAATTCTTTAAATAATTTAGACTTACTATCGTTTCTAAATGTTATTTAAGATAAATATCGCTTCATCGTATATTTTAAAACTGATGTGTAAACTGTGTTTTTATTTACGACAGCCAAAGTGTTGATTGGCCATTATACTCTCATTTGTTGATGTGATGAATTGAAACGATGTACTATAAAAAAATAAGGTCAATAATAGTGCTATTTTTCTATACTAAGCTACTAAACATGCGTTTAGTATAAGATAGGACCGGCAAATGGTTTGAATCGGAGGCTCTTGGTTTTCGTTACCATTCCGCAACTACTATTCTACGCTTTTCATGTTTGGTGTTTTATTATTATTATTAAAGATATTGGGAGAAGAGTGCAAAAGGGTAACGTAGTGAACCGTGGTAAATAATAAACAGGCAAATAATGTCCCAAAAGTCACGGATGACTGTACATAATGCGGTGCTTGTTCCTACATTAATGTATGGAAGTGAATGTTGGGTGTGGCTGAAGAAGCATGAGAGTAGAGTTAACGCTGTAGAAATGCGCTCGTTAAGGAGTGGATTGACGATAGCGGATAGGATGAGGAATAGCTTTATTAATGGGATTAAGAAGCGTTTGTTTGTTTTTTATTAATAGATAATATTCTAGACGCAGGTTTTTATTTTAAATTAGAAAGAATAAATAAACACATTGGTCAGCTGTGACTGAAATCGAATTCGGCATCTGTCGCGCCTTAATCTACTATTGTAACTTGCTAGTTCTACCAGCGGCTATTGCTATAATAAAAGTTTTTTTTTTAACTTTTTTTACTAAGCTACTAGTGAATTAAACAACTTTTATGAGGCTTACTACCGCGTTTATTTTGGTTTTGATTTTACAATTTTTATTATTCCGATGTTTCGAGAGCTTTGCAGCCATCGTGGTCACGGAGAGACTGAGGTGTTGGTGTTGAGGTGGTTAATTTTTAAAACTTTAAAACAGGGTTTTTGATATTTTGTTTTTCTGCTCCCGGTTTCATTTTTTTTATGCGGCGTAATTTAGTAAGCCGCATAATTCGAAAAAATATTAAGCTACTAGTATTAAAAAAAAAGTAAAATTAATAGTTAATAAACTGTTTTTGTGTACAATAAAAAAAAATGACAATTACCTACGCATACAAAATGAATATAATTTCATAACGGATATATTCCGTGACTGGTAGCCGCTATGGATTTTAACCGCAGGCTTTTTGATTTGTGTATGTTGTGGATGAGTAAAAGGAAGACTGGTATAAGTGCCACTATGAACAAAATTATTTTGTACAACTTTTTAATGTGGTTTGCAAGAGGATGTAGTGTCAAGGATTGACAAAGGAATGCTTTGATGGTTTGGGCACATGAAAAGGATGGGTGAAAGTAGATTGACGAAAATAATTTATAAATCTCATGTGAATGCATAAAGGAAATGAACCTTGACCTTTACTTTGACCACTTTGGCCTTGACTTTTACTTCAAATGAGACTTATGAATACCACCAACAAAGAAAGTAATTTGGAATATGCAATAAAAATGCAAATGAATGTAAAGTTTAATTTTTGGCATTTATATCAAACATAATTTTAACCGTTGACGTGTATTTATTAAGAAGATGTTTTAGGTAACTGTAAAGTATTTTTAAACTTGTACTATACTACTTATTATATGTTGTTTCAGATTTAGCAACAAAAAATGCGGATAAGGTATGTGGTACATTTAACTTTTTTTTATTGTGAGTTGTGACTCGACATATATGACAGCACCCTGCCTGATGTTAAGCAAAGTGCGGTCCATCAATATAGGTCACTGCTACTTGCAGTTAAATAACTTTAAGTAGCAATCACATTCACTATGCCGGCTTGGAATCGGCAACTTACAAGCTGACCCCGAAACGCGACTGAGTTTCTTCACAGTCTATATGTGTACTACTACCCCGGATCGGCAGACTGGCAGACAATTGAGAGGGAAAAAGAGACACATACATGTTGCTCTGCATCGCGATACTGAGTTCAGGTTTGCTTATTGGCATAGTTTCAACGTGCCTCAGAACGCGTATTACATATCTACGTGTTTTCTTAAAATATCATTAGATACAAGCATGTTTAGTAGCTTAGTATAGAAATGAACAAAAAAAAAATTAAAATTGTAATTAAATTTTCATAAGGTAGGTAAGTATAATATTAGTAGTAAGTAAAGTAAGTATAAGGTAGTAATATTCATATAGGTAAATTAAGGTGTTTTCTTTGAACGCACAAGTAAGCGGTAGTTGGGCTGCTCTCGTTCGTTCATGTACACTTCCTCAGATAGGAATAATTAAATTTCATATTACCTTCGCTTTTACTTTGTGAAATCTTTTTGTGGGATTGATTTTAATTAAATTGAACTTCTACTTTAAAACTATTATAAACTTACGTGATTTATTTCATAAATAGAATTTATTTAGAAGACTTCTCGTAACAAAAAATATTGTTGCAGAAGACTATTTATTTATTCTTCATATGTATAATTGATTGCAATATCCTTGCTAATATAAAATTTATCTATAGTTTTACCTTGTTTATCGTGCAGGGACATTTCGTAGCTGTATTTGAATTGACAAAGTTCTGGTGCATCTCTTCCCATAGTTTTATGAATCCACAACAGCCCCCGAGCCGGACAATCGTGCTGCACGCCTGCATAATGCCTCAGTCGGACGTGGGATGCACTAAATCAAAATACAGTTGTATGTGAAGTAACAAAAAGTGTTCGGTTAAATGCAGACAACTTGTTATAAATATTTTGATTTAATTTAATTTGTGGAATTGTGAAATATGTAATTTATATATTATTTACTTCTAAAATAAGTTTGTATCATAGAAACAGGACGACCAAAGTACATATATCTAAGATACTTTGTGACTGGTGAGTGGTGCTCTCGGTTTGCATGACCATTGCCCTGCCAGTACACCACGGTCACCTGTAAATATTAACAATAAATGAATGAATAGTATTTAAAAAAGATTCAAAGTTCGTCGCTTGTTATGAAAACCATAAATGTATGTTAATCGTTTAAACATTGTTAAGCATAAATGAATAAAACGATATAAAATGAAGGTGGGAATGGTGATAGTTTTAGTATAGCGGCCGAAAGACTTCACTAAAATTTCTGAAGGTGTCTTGGAGTAAACGCAAAAAACACATTTTCTGAGTTTTAGATTACATATTTATTCGATGATCTTTTAAATTATTATATTACAAATATTCGATAAACACAAATTTCACAAAGTCTTTGAAATTGTACGATGCCAGTTGTCAGTTGCACGCCAAAACTCCCAAGATCGGTTAAATTGTAGGCAATTTTTTGGTAATTATGACTTTCTTTGAAAGCTTTTTTTAAACATTTCTTTCAAACTTGCTTTGTTGTTATTGTAAGTAGACTTATACAAAAATGTCATATTAGCACTATTATTTATATTGTATTTACCGACAAATAAACTATAATAGTAATTTACGAGTAGTGTATGTTGACACAGAGCAGCCGCCCTATTTTTTGCATTAGACCGCTGAATTTTAAATCAACATATCTTTATAGATTCTGTGGTGTTTTCATTTCTTGTGCCTTTTATCTCGTGTTTTGCATGGTATTGATTCTTGTAACGGCAGTGGTTTTGTGGTTTCGTGCACGTTATTGATTGGTGTTTGCTTTGTAAAGTATTATTTCTTCCTTTACTGCACTTTCACGTTTTATACGTTATTTGTTTTTGATTAGTTCGCGCTCTATCTCTATATATACGATAGATGCAAGCAACCGTTATTTTATTGTTAGTACTACTACCGTGCATAGAAGCTTGAGGTATAGTCAGAGATAATGGAGCTCTACTTGCCACGATCCTGAGGCAACTTGGAAGCAGACCTAAGGTGTCTTTTCCGATTAAATCGGAGACTTCCCCAAGAAAGCTGGGTTGCATAGTGCTCATAACCGTAGAGCTTGTATGAAGAAATGTGAGGGATGTGATGTGAGGAAAGCGAGGGAATTGTGTCAGGAATTATAAATAAATATTGAAACAATAATTTGTTACTTACATAATTCTGAGTTGTTTTTAACTTAATACTATTTATTTAACATTATGAACGTATAGGGTTTGTATCGTTCCATCTTAATATTCAAAGGCCTAAACCATGTTTAAATTAGGTTTATGTTTGTTTCTGATATATTTATGTATTTTATAATCAACGCATTAAAATCCGCCTCCGCCGCCTGCTCGGCTCTGCCCCACCCATCTCTATCGCTTTATACATCTCTCGTGCGATATTATTAATCGTTGGAGAGCGAGCACTCCAATTATTTCTAGAGAAATCTCCGTTAATTGAATCCCAATGCTATTTGTTGTGAGAAATATTGTTGCATAGATTTGTTATTAAGATTACAGATAACGGATTGCTTCCTAGATCTATTTTAAGTGGGCGTTAGGCTTGCTATTTGTCACCGGTTTACATTAAGTAATTGATCAGACTGACCTTAGATGACTAGCATTGTGACTATGACAATCATAAACTCAGTCGGTTGATTCCCAAAAGTTTTCAGTCTCTCTGTGACCACGATAACTGCGAAGCTTTCGGAAATTGTACAATCATTAACCAAAAATAAAAGGACATCATTCATTTTGGGCTTCTTAGTACTTTTGTAATTTCCAATGATAAAAAAATATATAAACGGTAGTTTCGATAATTGTATTGATAAAACAAATAACAATTTGTGCAATTGAGTTATTTGGAAAATAATATATGGATTTTGTGTCGTCTGTCAATCACGGAGACACGCCATAGCTTTGAGCTGTCATAATTACGAGTATAGTTTGATCATTTTGCACACCTAAACTATGTAAAATAAAGGATATTTTCTAATTACATTGTAATCTTCGTACATAAAACTATTTTAAAATGTATATGCAACTGTTAATACAATTAAGCCCAAGTCCCCATACAAAATGAATGTCCTTTGTTTAATTCATTAATCAATGCTCGCGCTAAATCTAACTTTAACTCTATTTTAGGAATAAAGAAATAAATGTATAATTAATATTTCATCTACTAAGATATTATTTCATTTCGAACTTTTCGCATGTGCATTATTTATAATTCTAGATTCTATCTCAGCACGCAAACTTTAATCGTTCTCCACATACCTACTTATCATTGTATTCTGATATTCTTAGAGTCATTACGATTTACTGTACATATCGTGCGAGATGGCCGTTCATAATACTCTGCCATATTGAAATCGGAGAGGAGCTAGACGAATGTCTGCTATTTGTACCGGTCAGTCCCTCGCCGCCGGCTAACTCGAGTTAAGCCCCGTGCAGATGAGCGAATAGATCCGTCAAATTTCACGTGCAGGAACAATGCTTTAAAAATCTAATGAATCATTTTTTGTTTTGTAAAAGTCATGGAAAAGTACTTCTTTACTATACTATGGTGTTTTATTGATTAACCTACCTTTGCTTTCTGCACAACCCAAAAATTGACTGGCAGTAAAAGCCTCACACAGCTTTATATTTGTTACAATAAATGTAAAAAGAAATAAATAAAAAGAAATTTGACAGTTCTAAAGAAATTGCTTTAAGGAATTAGGTCTTGACAACTGATGATGATTTATTTTTTTATTACAAGATGGACACGACCATTACATTAATTAATTTTAATAGATTATCTATTTTATGAAGTCTAGTCCCATAAATTAATACACACATCTTAACAATGGATTAACAAAAACACTAAACAAGTAAAGTAAACAACAATTAAATATATGAATGAAATAAATTAAATTGAGGCGACCGTGGTGTAGTGGCAGCGCAATGGTTACGCAAAACGAAAGCACGGGTTCAAAACCACTTGCCAGTACCAATGTATCTTTGATATATGTACTTTTGTTATCCTATTTCTATGATACACGTACTTTAATAGCTAAGTATAGTAATGTATAATAATAATAAAAAAATATAAATTAAGCACTCAATAAAAATAAAATAAACAATAGAAAATAATATAAATATTTTTTTAAATTGAATTATTAAATGTTATCGGTTTAGGTGGCAGATGATTTACTAAATAATAAAATTCGCTAAGAGTTTTAGCAATGTAATTTGCTTAAGTTTTATGTTTTGCATAAGTATAATAGTAATTTTGAATAACTGTTTGCAAATTAGCCGATAATTTTTGAAACACCATTTTTAGTTGTTCCCAAGAAACAAAATGTAACCCTATACCAATAACATTCATGAAATGTTAATGGTAAAATTCACTTTGTCGTGCCGTCTACCCAGTGTGTCAGCCTTAACTGGAATAATGTACACTATAAGGGAATATATTGTATCAAAATACATATAGGGGATATTTACAATTCTCACTTGGGTGGCATTAAATGTTGGTGATGAAAAATACCACGTATTTTTGAATGATTGTACATTCTGTGTAAATGAATTTCCTTGGTCCACAGACCAACGGATTAGAATACATATACTTGTATTTGCAGTGCTTGGTGATTGTTTCTGTTTATCTCCGTGAGTGTAGGCGTGTTAATTTGATTGAGTAAAATACACACCACATTTCTTTCTTTCCCGTGTAGCCCTGGGGGCGTACCACCATTGTTTTAATTGTCAAATCTCAATTCGTACGTCAAGTATGCTTATTTGAATAAAATTACTATTGGTAGATTTGTCACGTCACATCAATATTCATTTCAAAGCGTACCACCCCGGTAATTACAAGGGATAAATTAGGTTTTAATATTCAAATGCAGCACTCAATACGTTTCTGAACTTAAAATCTATGCGAATGTAGGAATGAATTTGAAGGAATAAAACAAAATTGCAAATTAAGTAATCTTGTTTTATACGTCAATATAAACTTACACCACCGTAAACTTACTCGATTTTAGCTTAGTACAAGAATGTAAATATTCAAAATATTATTATTACGTCTAAAATTAGTCAGAACTTCCTAATAAGAACTTTAATAAGAAGTTATATATTGATTTGTATGAATTGTTAATTGAATTAATTTGGATTTATTAATTGGTTCTGAAACAAATTGTTAAGCTGTTGGAAGTTTGTTAAAGGTAATCTAAGACGAATTATTATTAATGACTCTTAAGTCGACCTCCGTAATCAGCTTATCTAACTGACCGCTCCCAGAGTCCTATCTTACCCACTATGTTGTCCACTTTGGGCCCAGCTACTTTTAAGTCGATCCCTTAACGCGACTAAGTCACTTCACGGTATTTTCGCTTGAAAGTGAGGTTAGAAGACGAAGTTAATGAACACCGATTTTTTGCTAATCATTCTTTAACACCCAAACCTGGAGCACATATTCGCCTCATTTTTCTTAATTAAAGGAAACTAGAGAGCTATGCAATTTCGTGAAAAATACGCTTTTTTGTCTCTGCGCGTTTCTATGGAATTACACAATAGCAGAAATAAATTAGTTTGTGATATACAAAATTAGAAGAGAAAAACCTGCACTAAATTTAATTTTTAAAATTATTCGTAATTTTCTTGCAGTTTAAATTGCTTATCGGCAGAGTTGTTACTTAGGATCTATTTAATAAGAAATCAATCAATCAATCAATGAAAATCACTCAACTGTCATCAAATTGAAATAAAAACAGTAAATATGTTGACATTAATTCTCAATCACATAATAACAAGTTGTACAAGTATTGAGAAATTGTTTCTAAAGACGTGTCTCCAGTGGTGCTTGGGCGGTCGAGACAGACCTATAGAGCACTATAAATATAGACGTCGCATAGGACTGGCAGACAACAGACAGTGGACACGTGAAATCCTTTTTTACGAGTAGCTCATGTATTCTCCCATCATATAATCTTAGTGACGGCGTCTGAGGCAAATGGAAATTAATCATCAAGCAAATCCCTTTTATTGCAATGACCAAAATGACCAAATGACACCAAAATAAAGTACTCGTAAAAATATAATAAAAACCATTACTAAAACTAAATCTTTTGTTTTGTACACGCGTACAAAACAAAAGATTCTAATCTAAGCTTGACACAGTCTTGTTGAGACATTACTATTAGACCTGTGCCTACCTTTTATTTTCATTTTAATTTGCACTGGACCAAAGCCAGATAAATGTATGCAGAACACGTCCAAATTCGATTACGCCGAGAATGTAATTGAAGGCAATTCCAACGTCATCATCTTTCTAATAGTCTTCTTTACTAATGGAAACTGATCTTTGGTTCTGATTATCATTATCCAGACAGGATTGGTACAAATATATTGTGCATCGAATACGAGCAGATAAATAATTTTGTAGTCATTTAGCAGTCGTGAGTCTGATCTGAAGATATTTTTATTTTATTAATTTGATATTATAACTTTATATTGTTTTTATGTCTAGGTATCCTAGTTTAGGCTCACAAGATCAACTTATATATACGAACTAAAATGTGTGCATTATAATAAAGATGTTAATTTCGCCATTTACTGACGAGATTTAAGCTTCCCAGATTACAGCGATTTATTTGAATAAATTATAATTCGGTGGCGTCTATTGTTCTCTAGTCTGTGTCATAGATCTAATCGCTTTAAGTAATGTTAATTAATAATTGTCACCGGGCATCGGATTATAGACTGCCCACTCGGACAAACGTAATATTTTGTCACATTTCAAGTGCTTGTTACACTACACGATTTCTTGGGCCCTGTCTGTCGTGTCGCGTGCCGGTTGTGCTGTTTAGGGACCCAGACTCCCTGTTTCTTTCTTATTCATCATCATCATTAGCCAGAAGGCATCCACTGCTGAACATAGGCCTTCCCCTTTAGAACGCCATTTCGAACGACAAAATGCCATTTGCATCCACCGGTTATTCGTGACTTTCGACTTTCATTATGTCGTCAGTCCACCTAGTGGCCTCCACCTACGCCGCGTCTTCCGGTTCGTGGTCTCTACTCTAGAACCTTTCTTCCTCATTGGTTCTTCGAGTGATGTTCTTATGGCACTACCCTATTTTTGGGGGCAGGGCCCAAGAAATCGTACTAAGTGCTTAGTACGATTTTTAACTTCAAAAGAGAATGGAATTTTTCAATTTTATTGCATTTTAATGAAAATATATTCGATAGATCCCGGCCTACCGGGTCTGATGCTTGCAGATTGTATTTTTCTAGAAGAGTTTTTAGACGATACTCCTAAACTTCACTTTGCTTATATTAGTCATCAGATCGATATTGTAATTAGTCTAACTTAGTCGCTTTTCGGAATCAGCTTGAAAGTTGCCGGTTCCAACTAGGCTGGCATAGTGGATGCAACTGCTACTTGGAACTGCGATTGAGTAGCAGTCGCCTTCATTCATGGACTGCACTCCAATTTAACATTAGGCGGAGTGCTGTTATATGTTTAGCCAAAATAAAAAAAATATAGGTTAGCTTAGTCTTAATATATTGCCCCGAATCTTGCGTGCAATTTTATTTGCACAAAGATTGCTTGTTCGCGGCTAGTTTAAGACAAATTGTAATCATTTGTTTCACTTGATTGGACTATCCTTGCTGGTATCCCTCGTGATTGTTTTCGACCGAACCCTTCGTTTTCTTCTACCCTAGTTTTGGATTTAGATGAAAAATCTTTCGATAGCTCCGTTGATACGGAATTGAGATTTTTATTATGGTTTTTATATTCTTGAATAAACTTTTCGTCTTACCTTTAAGTAGAGTTATTTATTTATCTATTGGTTATTTTTAATTTTTAATGTATTTATTACTAAGCAAAAGAAAGTACAGTAATAAATTAAATTGTCACGCCTTTTTCCCACAGGGATAGGCAGAGACAATGGAGCGCCACTTGCCACGATCCTGACACAACTCCCTCGCTTCCTTTACGTTCACAATTCTTTTTATATTAGCTCTTTGGTTATGTGCACTAGGCAACCTAGCTTTCTTGAGGATGTCTCCGATTTGGTCGGCAAACACCCTCCTGAGCCTGCCTCGTTCCACTACGCCACGGTCGCCTTATTTAGGTACTTAAAAAAATATATGATTTTTTTACTATCCGTATTATATCTGTACTTAAAAGGTTTGTATATAATATATAACGAGTATATTAAAGTAACACTATCTTCCACAATTCCTCGCGAGCATCATCCCTCTTTCTATATTAATGGTACTTCATAGGCTCATTCATATTTTACTCAGGCAAACAGATTGTGCGTAATAATTGGACATGCGTCAAGCGTGTCACGTTAATGGCACCATAAGTCAGCGGTGCCGGCGCCTCAGGCACGTGTCATTATGCCAATCTAGCCAATTGAGCCTCCATGCACACGAGCGACTAGAATGATGTATAGCAGGGATGTAACGGAGGTAGTTTAATCGGAACCGAAGGCGGAGTCGGAGTTTTTAAATTTACTTTATCGGAGTCGGAAGCAGGATCAGAATTCTATAACCTATGAATTTGTCGTGTGCGTAACAAATTAACAAGTGAAAAAATAATTGACGATAGAGTGCACGTAGTCATAACAGTCGACACTGGCCGCCGCCGCCGCTATGTTATGCTTCGACCTCCGATTAACCTTCCGTTTAAAAGTGTCGGAACCGAAGGTGTAATAATAATCTGAAGTTCCGACTTAACGGAACCGGAGTCGAAGCTCCGTAACATCCCTGATGTATAGTTGCGAATTATGAGGTGTGATTGCAGCTTCTACAGATATGAGGCATACAAGCTAACAATTTTCCTATGATTAAATAAATATACTTGTAACTTTCATTAAATATACATTAGGGGCCGTTTAAGTATTACGTAAGTAGATTTTACTTAAGGTTTGATTTTTCTAAGAACGGTCCTATGACACTTCAACAGTAGTGAGGTATATTCTGCATTCGGTTTGTTCATGAAGTAAAAAAGTAGTATTCATTTAAACATTAATTGATTTAATAAATGAGCAACTGAAATAAATTATAAATTTTAGCATAATATATTATATTGTTGACGATTGTAGAAGTAAGCTGTCACCGTCGTCAATATTTTTATGTGAATAAAAACATGGTAAACAATAAATGCTCGTTTTAATAAATAATAATATAATTAAACAATACATTTATATTTTAAACATATATTTTAATTATAATTAATTTTAAATTTTAAGATAATATATTATACAATTCATTAATTATAAATAATTTATTTAAATTTTAAACATTTATTTTAAATTATAGACTAAATTATTAATATAATTAATTTTACATCTGACAACACTACACACAGAGGTTATAGACTCCAACCGCCATTTTATTATTTCAGTCGCTTTCCTTTTTTTTTGTGGGGAAATCCTCATGGCTACTCCCAGCGGTGCCGGCTGTTGTGGCCACTTCTCGCTACATGAAGCGACAGGCAAACCCTGAGCCTGATGTCCCTCCCTGGTATTTATAGGGAAAGGAGGCGGATATAATCGCGCCTTCTTCTCCCTATTTTAGGGCGCCGAATGAAGAGAGTAGAGGTTGCTTCTCTCTCTCTCTCTCTCTCTCCGCTACCTCTTTACGCAGGAGAACAATTTCCCAGAATTGCGAGACTGCTCTCCATGAACTCTCGCTTTCGACCATTGCTCAATTACAGCGGAAAGCAAGAGAACTTTCCCAATTGAGGCGCTTAAGGTCTTTTTTTCTTGTGCCCAAGCAGGGCAGATCTCTAACGTATGTTGGGCGGTGTCCTCACGACTGTCACAGTGATGACAGGCTGCAGTTACTTCCCTCCTGGCTATGTGCCACAAGTACCTCCCAAAACAACCATGTCCCGAGAGGACCTATGTCAGGTGAAAGGTTAGCACTCCCCATTTCCTATCTAACCACTGCGACAAGATATACAGAGACTTGAACAATTATGTTACACATTATGCGAATCATACCTCAGAATTTAATATCAGTGTGTCGGATGACAATAGCAGTACAGTATGTAGCGATACAGAATAAAAACTTATTTATACTTTGACGCCACTTGGTCAAGGACGCGGTAAGATGAAACGCACCCGTGAAATCGTAAAGAAAACTAATTTAAATAAAATAAGAATATAAAAACAAAAAAATAAATGTGTTAGAAATTTTTTTAATGAAAATGAATTATACAATGTGCGAACTTTGTCGAAGGTCGGCACAATACTATTTTTTATTATTTCACCCCATATCTCCTCATATTCTCAGAGTTTGATGTTTTTATTTAAAAAATTAATCATGTAGGAAAAATGTTAAAAATAAAAACCTATTAATTGAATTTGTATTGATTCGAGCTACAACACTACGCAAAATGACATTAGGTTTAGTTTAGCACGTAACTACTACCGCATGTTAGTGATTATTTTGTTTTACTTCTAAATGTAGATAATTCAAATAACCTTGTGATTTTTTAATTCTTTTATGTTAAAATAATTATTTATTTTTAACTGGCAATTGAAATTTTGCGTTTAAACACTTATTATAAGAGTTGAAAAAAAATTTTTTTACTTCAAATCAAAAGGGTTACGTAGTAAAGAAAGTTTGACACCTGTCATAGGATCGTTCTTAGAAAAATTAAGATATAGGCAATTATAAAATAAGCAAAGCGAAGACCCCCCGCCCCCCTATAGTGCTTAAGTGATACTTGAATGGCCCCTTGTACGTATAACAAGGTTAAATTTTATCGACCTAATCGGCGGTCGAACTAAAACGTTCGGTTCGTTTTTTCTTTGTAGACTTCTTGTGTTCTCACCCTCCTATAACCTTGGATCCTTCAAGCGATGCGCGTAGAAGCACCTTTGGCCGGCATAGTGACGGCGACTGAGGTAGCTGTGCACTAACACGATTGTTTCAGTCGTCGTCACTCTTGGATCTCCTCTTGCCCATCATCAGACGGGTCGAGGTCAAATGTCGTGTCACAATTATAAAAAATGTTTTTTTTTTATTTGGGTTCGACATATGACATTGTTATTGTTATTTGGTGCATGAATTAGGCAACAGGATAACAACTAGTTGGAGCCGGCAAGTGACAAACTGATCCCGAAACGCGACTAAATAACTTTAAAGTCTGTACACTTGTATGTGGTGTCACTACCCCGGATCGGCAGACTGGGCAGCGCTGCCTACCACTCTCAGACAACACTTTTCCATGTGTGTTACATAAGTTTACGTATTTATTCTATTCTTTTGGAATCAGGAGATGATTTAACCAGAAACCTATTTAAAAAGCCTAAAGCAAATAAATTGATGTTATGATATTGAACTTAATGCGGTTAGACCAGATATACACGTATAACTCGATAATAGATGAATTAAACAAATTTTATGCGACTTACTATCGCGTTTATTTTGGTTTTGATTTTACATTTTTTTATTATTCCGACGTTTCGAGAGCTTTGCAGCCATCGTGGTCACGGAGAGACTCCGATGGCTCCGTGTCCGAGTCTCTCCGTGACCACGATGGCTGCAAAGCTCTCGAAACGTCGGAATAATAAAAAATTGTAAAATCAAAACCAAAATAAACGCGATAGTAAGCCGCATAAAATTTGTTTAATTCATTAATCAATGTTCGCGCAAAATCTAAGAAAATACTCGATAATAGATATTTTGGTTTGAATATTTCTTTTGTCTTAAAAGTCTTTGTTTTTGCCTGTAGCTCATTCCCCACACCCACAGAGAGCCTCGCTTGATTAACAACGGGCTAATGAAATTAATAACCGTGTAGCACAAAGTCTAGCGCCTCCTTCGCTCTTGACAAATGGCCGAGTGTAATTTCACACGGGGCAATAATGGCTGCGCTGCGCGTGCGTCCCTCTCGTCTTCCGATTATCGCGGCCCAGCTACAAAGTTGCTGTTGTTTAATTTTGTATTACAAATTAGAATTTAATTTTAATGGGACCTGTAATTCTTCATAAACTCAAGTGAGTCAACACGACACGTTTTACTGTTAACTTTAAAATGGCTTCACCGAGATAAATAGCTATCAGGAACGTAGACCACTTTAATATTTATCATAGCACACTTGCCTGTAGACGGGATGCAGGGAAACGAGTTCGTCCAGCACCGGCGTGGACGCAGGACCGATAAATCTGCCGCACTTAACTCGCAACCGGTAAATAACTATGGGATTTCCGCGTGCGAGAACGCGATGCGCTCGCGCATAAATCTGTGCCCGTATTGTGATATTGTGTTGCCATTATGGGACCCTCGCCTCTCCCGCGTGGAGTGTCCGACATCTCATAAATACAACGCCGATGGGGCACTTTGTTTACTTAAGCCTTCTTTTGATAGGCCGTCGTAAAGATATTAAGCTTAGTAATTTTGTTTGCACTTCTTCCAGATTTACGAGTGGGTTGATAGTAAATTAAACGACTTTGAGAGGTGACGTCTTTATGTGTCTCACGCTGTCAATTTATTAATAGGTCCTAACACTTTAAATATGTGTATAAAATGTATAACAAAAAATCTTGTTAACAAAAACAAACATTGCATTTACTGTTAAACCAATAATCTCTTCGAGATTTTCTCAGGCTACGGCTACAGGCCAATTCTGTCATCTAAGCAACGCTTGCAGTTCGCACGTCCTAATAGGGGGGCGTGCGGTGCTGCGATCGAGATCTCCAGGACGAACGAGCGATGCTACACGTGTTGTTCAACGAAATTACCATTATTATCGATCATCTCGTGCCAGGGCCTCTAACACTCGTTACGATCCTCAATAGGCGCGAGCCGTGAACCTTTTGTAAATCTTATCGAACCCTATCTTCTACTCGAAATTTCCACAACTATCATTTTGTTGTTATACATTCATTCTCTATTATGCTTGCTTTAACAGTTAAATTCCATTTTAATTTGAGCAGTGCTATTATCGCTATTCCGAGTTTAATCGTAGCTTCTTTAAAGGGTCATACAGTTTATGCTCGTTAGATGCGGTGATAGCTCGGGTCTGAGCTCTTCCGTCTTTATTGCACACATTTAGTGTTTCAAAGAAAATTGAATTGTAATTGCAGTCTAAAAGGAATGCTAAACGGCCAAAGCATTCTTAGCTGATTGTACGTTGTGTGTGCCGTACAACCTTCTTATTTCACGATCGCTTATGGCAATTATAGCATATTAACTGAATTGAATTTGCTGTATATATGCAATTTATATTTCATTAAATTATTATTATCCATATTTCGTATGCGCTTGATTAATGGGGTGTGGCACGTTCGCTTAGCTCGTTTTGTGCAAATTATTAAGATCGCTTTGTTACTCTGTCAGTGTTATGGTAATTTTATTTAGTGACCGTGAAATTGGATGTCTTCGCTCTTCGTATGGCCAAGAAATGGGTTCACAGAAAATACATAATTGTTACATACAATAATCACGTTTTTATTTCTGAGTAGGAGTTGTTACTTGGCCCAAATGTCAATTACTGGTATTTGGCATTCCATGTATTCGATCTTATCGGCTCAACCTATGACGTTTAGGAATAAATAGTTCTGTTAGACATTCTATAGTTATTTTTTTATATTAATAATTTATTTATAGCATTCTAGATTTATTGAATGATCGTTTTGTTTTACCTTTCGTCAACCTCCTTTTATTATTTATTAAACCACACTGTATTAACATCTAAACTCAATAGATATAGATAATATTATACTTAGAAATTATGCTTGAAAATTACTATACTAGTCGTAAATGTGACCACACAAGAATTCATATTCTATTCTAAACATTAATTAATATTCAAATACTGGACATGTTTAAGGGCACTGAGAAGACTTTCGCATAGAACAGGTAATCGTTAACTTTGGCGTATAAATCTTTTGATGTCTTGTAGATGTGTCGTAAAAAGAAGACCCGATGTCACATTGAATTTTACCCTGTTAGTGGCCGTTTCATATAATTGCCGTAATTTATTTACAAAGACGGTAATATATTTCAATATTTTATGATTTGGAATTCTTTCGTGTAATAAATTTAGAGCTGTTTAATGTGGCATTAATAAACATTAATTTAAAAAATTGTATAAGATCTTTGGAGTACATTCTATTTGTTAAACAATAACTCGAAAAAACTAACTAACGAAAAAACTCTAGGTTCAATAAAACTCTAGGTCGCAGTTGTCCAATGTGCACTCGTAATTTTATTATTCTGTCAAATTTTCGTTGCCTAATGCCTATAATCGTAAGGCTTGTATGAAGAGAATTGTGGATGTGAGGGAGATGTGTCAGAATTGTGCCAAGTGGCGTTTCAATGTGTCTGCAATCGGCAAAGACATTGAAACGCTATGGGAAAAAGTTTATTTTTATTGTGATGATAACCCGCCCGTTGTAAGTAAGAGGAGGTCTAAGAACGACGACGACTAAAAAAACTGAGTAAGTTCATGTCTGCCCCATTCGCCGTCCCTATGCCGGCCAAACGTGCTTCTTCACGCATCACTTGAAGGATCCAAGGTTATAAGATGGAGAGAAGACATGACAATTTAATCAAATCGATCTAATTATATTATTGGTTCATTTAGTTTTCCCCCTGCTGTGCAAAGGTCTCCCTTTTTTTAATTACTCACGACACATTGCTGGTTCTCGCTAAAAACTACTGCAATCTGGAGTTCACTCAGTAAGTATGTATTTATTTTGTGAAGTAGGTCTTTTTAGTTTGAGATTTCGCATGAAATTCATTAAAATTAAAAATAAAGAAATTAAATTTATTTAAAGTTTAGAAAACAATGGTGATTTCAGTATATGTGAACTAGTCGCTTTCGATGCTCCGATTTCCAATGTGAATTATTTTACACGAAGAAACCCTTGTACTTGTTAAGTGTTGACCTTTGGGAAGCTACTGGTTTGCGTCTGCTTCCTGATTTAACTCCACTTTCTATTTCATATATGGTTTTGTTTGGATATTAATTTTAATGGATAGGTTCTCTGTGAAGCTTAGAAAACATGTTTGTAATTGTAATTTTATTATTAGATGGCGTGTTTTCTTAGATTACGTATTTTATAGCATTTCTATTTGCGTTTTATGTAATAACTAGATTGGTTTCGAGATTCTATTGGATAATTTTATGGGGACAAGTTTTTCTTGCTATTAGGAATGATTGATGGCACTTCGTGAGAATGTAGAGTGCACTTGTGAAAAAAGGAGCAATGAAAACATACCGTAATTTTTTGGTTTTGTTTTTACTGGCCACATTATTTTGTCTTATATTTAAAAAAGGCAATCAACTATTTCACTCAATTTTTTAAATTTGCAATGTTGCAAATCGCAGAATCTAATTTACCACTACCTTAACTTGATTTTTTTAAAACGCTACATATGTAAAGTAAAAATTATTTCATAACTTGAAATATATCAATAAAATAACTTCATATTCACGTGTTAGTGCGAATATTCATTAGTGAGTAACAGTTATATTGCGGTGTACCATAAAATTATCTTCCTGCCCCCATACATAACGCAGAAGTCACATAAAACAGTCTTAACACCACATAAAACAAAATGTTACTCGGATTCGTGAGAAAATCTATGGAATGGTGCTCTTCTGGTGTGTAATGACATTTGATACGTAAAAAGCTTGTTTGAGCAAGGATCTGCTCGTTAATTCTATAATTGTATTTGCGTTTATATAATTACAGTACATCCTTCTCCAGTAAGGTTCTCTTAAACAAAGAAGAATTGTTCGGATTTATTCTGTTTTCTTCCGATAATCCAATGATTTTTTACTTGTATAGAGTCGCGATATCTGACCTTAACTGACCTTACCACAAGTAAACAGGGGGAGATCTAAGTGATTCGTTGACAAAATGCCAATTAGTTTTAAGATGATATACTTGTATTAGTTTTGCCATATCTCCGAAATGGTTTTCGTTCAAATCAACTTTATTTTAATCGGTCATTTAATTTTATGTATAATTACATTCATTATCATTTACATAATCCTTATCAAATTCCAATTGTAATGTAATAGCTACAAAAAGTGTGTAGACATCTTTAACACCCTTTCACTTCTTGTCTTTATCTTATGCTTGTACAGTATTTGTGTATCTGAAAGTGCATGTAATTCCTATTCTTGCTGACACGAGTTTTTGTAGAGTTATTCCTATTGTTATAATTAGTTCTTCATTTTATTGTGTCTCTACGAGTAAATATGGCACCCAGATTTTTAGTTAGAATGCGACCCATGAACAACTGCTTCTACAGTTAAATAACTGCAAGTAGCTGACGTAGCCACTATGCCAGGCTAGTTTAAACAGGCAACGCTACTGAGTCATTTCTCTGTCTGTTCATTAAAAAATATAGTATGGGTAATAGTTTAGAACTAGAGCGTCATAAGTTTCACTGTTGGGAATAGATGTGTGAGTTAATTTACAAGCTTAAAACTCGTTCAATTAACTCGTGGTTGGATTAATTAGTCAACTGCTGACATGTACGAATACGATACTCTGTAATTGAGATAATTAAATAAGGGTAGCGAATAGATGAGAAACACGGAAGATTGGGCCAAGTGGTGTGCTTTGGGGAAGACTTATATACATCAGATATCGGACAGGAGCTGATGATGAATAGACTAGTCTTATGTCTACTGTACTGTTCACCATTTATCCACGCTTCTGTGCGATTTACTCGTATGTATATTTTTATGTAAAATAAAAAGAAATGTGTGAGAATTAACAAATCAAAAACTTTCTATAATTATGAGTATTAATAAATCTTTTTTTATTAAGACACGACATCTGACTTCGATTTGCCTGATGCAAGGGAAGGTCGGTTTTATTTTACTGTTGCCTCAATCTCGGTTACTATGCTGGCCAAATAAATTATTTTGTTAGACGATAGAAGCGCATTAAAATAGATGCTGC
The DNA here is from genome assembly GCA_905220615.1 of Tinea trinotella. Taxonomy (NCBI): domain Eukaryota; kingdom Metazoa; phylum Arthropoda; class Insecta; order Lepidoptera; family Tineidae; genus Tinea; species Tinea trinotella. The sequence continues at coordinate 10,319,783 of HG992317.1, read as the reverse complement.
TATAAATATGTATGTTCTAGCTGCATATAAGAATGGCTCGTCTCGCAGTATACAAATTCTACGATTCTACCTTTCACCGCAGAGAGATATTGTCCGTGTACCCGCGATCCTTGCGCCTCATTACCATATAGTGTGCCTTGTGACAGCCACGCAATTAACTATCTGTTTATTGTTGTTGTGTGATATAAACGATATTCGTGGCCGTCGCTTCTGGATGGGATTTTATGTATTAATGTAGGAAAATTGACGATTTACTTGAATTTGTTGTGGTTGAAGATTTTTTTTCTTGTGACTCGACAAATGACAGCACCCCGCTTGATGTTAAGCCGAAGTGTGGTCCACTGTTATGAATGTCACTGCTACTACAATTCAATAACTGTGAGTAGCAATCACATCCACTATGCCGGCCTAGATGAAACTAGCTGATCCCGAAACGTGACCAAATCACTTCTCGGTCTGTATACTTGTAAGTGGTGGCACTACCCCGGATCGGCAGACTGGGTACCACTGCCTACCACTCTGTGATAACCAGACTCGAAGCAAATATCCATCTCTTTTTTTATTAACAAATATTTGCAATATGAAAAGCTATGAAACAAATATTTGCTCCGACGGGGAATCGAACCCGGGACTTTACGCGCAACAAACCAATCGCTAAACCGTTCGTCCACGCCTGACGTCCGGATTTTTTTACCACAGTGATCGTACAAGGATTTAATTCGTAGTGGCTTTCATAGTTTAGTGACTGTTTATTTAGAATTATTTTTCCATTATATTCGTCATCCAATTGATCTCCTTAATGTTATATTATATCTCAATTCGAAGATGTCTCTATCAATGATACAATCGACAATTGCTGCCTAATTAAATTTTTATGATCCAATTGAACTCGATATAAATTCTTAATAATATTAAATGCTTTATGAGACGTAGTAGTTGGTAACCTTAGAGCTTATATTAATAAAATTGTGGATGTGAGGAAAGCGAGGATCGTGGCAGGTGGCGCTCCTTTGTCACTGCCTATCCCTTCGCGAAAAAGACGTGACAATTTAATTGTTTGAGAAGTTGATACTATACCCATGAGGCGAGCATTACACTGGTATATTTATTAAAATGAAAGATCTTCGACTATTATTCATTGTTTTAGCAGCTCAGTTTGTGCATGTGTGAATAAATAAATAAGGTGACTGTTGTGTAATGGTTGTGCAGTAGTCATGCAGACCGAGAGCCACCGGTTCAAAACCACTTGCCGGTACCAATGTCGTCCTGTTTCTATGTTACAAGCAGCCTTAGTAGCTTAGTATAAATAAAACTATAGTTAAAAAACACGCTTATATGACAATATAAACTAAAAAGTAAATAAATGGTAATTAAGATGAGGACCAAAAATGCCGATGACTAAAAAAACCGAGTCAGTTCACGGCTACCTCAGTCGCCGTCACTATGTCGGCCAAAAAAATATTTAATGAAATTTTTGTATTGTCATTGGTTTTTAACCCTTTCCGTACGGCGCACGCCAATTGGCGTAAATTTTTTCCTATTTACCGTACGGCGCACGCCAATTGGCGTGCGAACTAAAATGATGATATCTTCGCGAAACAAGTTTTGTTGATAATGTCCTTTCTATACAAGCTTATATACAATGTTCTTAATAATATACTAGCCTTCGTTTTGTAAATCACGATATTTAAAAATATGATCTTTTTTATCCACATACGGCGAAGGTAAATCAGAAATTGACAACATTTTGTCTGAACATGATAATGAAATAATATAATTAAAATAAAACAAATTTATGTTCCTCATAAATATCGGTCGCATTTATTGATAGATAAATATAATGGCAGATAAATCATAACATGTCCGAATTTGTTTGGAGATGATATATTTTTTTGCCAGGGATCTTATACAAAGTCGTTATTATTGAATAATAATGACTTTGTATTTATGCAATTTAATGTATATTAGTATACCGTCACGGTATTATATACTTTGGGGGATTCCTGTGGTAGTGCCTTACATCATACCGACATCAAGTTCAATGCTACTACGATTTGCATGAAGTTATCTCGGGTACCGCAAACATTTCACAATGGACTCGCTAGGCGAGTTAGCGGCATTACAGTTTGAAATCAAAGGACTCGCTAAGCATTAAGAAAAGATAAATTTAAGTTTTTGCTATTTTCGTGGTCAAATAGTTATTATCAAACGAACATGAATAGCTTGGTCACAGTATTAAAACAAGTAATTTAATGTTGTAAAATTTATTAATTCAGGCTGATACCTTAAATAACTAATTATAATTCCTCTAAGAATTTCATTGTTATGTTTATAATAACATAATATATTATAAATAATGTTAAAAGTTGTTTTGTTAAATAATTTATTGCTACAGGTTTTTTTTGTCGGTGACTCTGATAGTGTAACAAATGCAACTCTTTTGAATATGAATTCTTTTTGTTACTTGCGCCATTTCTCGATAAATTTACTAATGAAATTATAGAAACGCTTTCTTTAGATAAACATGGTTGTTTGGTGAAAACAATTACTTTTTTTTTATTACTGCTTGGTTACAAAAATGAAAAAAGACAACAAATAAAGCACCGCTTCTTTTTACCCGAATACGGCGAAGCACCCGATAATGGGGAATGATTCAAACATACTTTTTATCCAAAACTACTTGAAATACGTATTTCATTATAAACTATAATACACTTGTTCAAATTATATTTACGTGTGTAACACAATGACATAAGATGGAACCTCTACATATTAAAGGCGGTAGGTTAAAATCTTAACAAGTGATATTTTTTTTAAAGCGGATCTGCAAACCTTTTTTTTCCACAAAATTATAACCCCGAAAAAATGTAAGTTGTTTATTTATTACACAATAAATATCGAATAGTTTGCACATAACAATATCAGATGAAAATATTTTCTTGATTTTTGTTTAAGAGCGTGATTTTCCAGTACTCGGGTTTAAGATTTTGAGCTTACTTTTTATTAACGTAACTTCTCTAAAGGTCTTGGCTTGAACTTGTGACTGTGAACGTCATTGTCGCTTCTTTTAACCCCCGACCCAAAAGAGGGGTGTTATAAGTTTAGCGCGTATGTGTATCTGTGTGTCTGTCTGTGGCATCATAGCTCCTAAACGAATGGACCGATTACATTGCGGTTTTGTTAGTTTGAAAGCTGACGTGATCGAGACGGTTCATAGCTAAAATTGATGAGGGTTTTGAAGGTCATCAGTTCGGTATTTACTTTTCAACATATCTGTGACCTCACGTTTGACACACCCATGTATATGAATATATGTGTGTTTTAACTGGTACCACTGAGCTACTCTGATGATAAAGCTCGAAGGTAGGAGATGAGTAAATCAACAAGAGATAGAACTATTGTGCTTTAACTAAAACGTTTACTTACTATGAGCTTTTAGCTGGGCCGTTATCAAATAGAGGACCGACGCGACGCGAGAGGTCCGCGGAATGACGTATTAAATTACACAAATTGTTTAATAAAACTAAAATATTATTAAATTAAACAACTTATATTTATAACCAAAATTATTTAAATATAATTTACCATAGATGGTAAATTGACAAAATGTTTACCATCTATGGCGTAAATAAAATCTTTACCTACGATCGGCGCACGCCAATACGCGTGCCAGCGATAATAGCGGGCCGTACGCGGGTATAATCTGCGTTGTTGAGCGTCGTGTTGAAAGGGTTAATACTTGTACAAATTTCAAATTAATCAGACTTCTAGAAGTGGGTGAAAATTAATTTAAAAGATTTCGTTACATAGTTACATACATACATACAAGTCAAGCTATAAATAAAAAAAGCGTGGTAATAAGAAAAAAGGAATAATATATAGCACTATTTGTATCGTACACAAATATATAACTTTCGAAGCATCAGAATAAACTATTCATAAGTTGGATATGAAGTCGCATAATTTCACTTTTAAAAAACCCGTGGGGATTATTAAACAAGAGAATTTCCATTCAATTTGCCATTTAGATTCATGATTGAGGAAATATCTAAGATCAAAGCCTATAACAGAGTCTAGGACAGGTCTATGTGAATTTCTATACACATAGAGACCCGCCTCTCCTATCATAACAGCTGTGCTCATATCAGTATGGGCGTAAATGCAAAATTGAGACTTTTTATTATGACTCAACATATGAGAGCACCACGCCTGATGTTAAGCTGAAGTGCGATCCAGAAATGGAAGTGACTGCTTCTTTCAGTTAAATAATTTTAAGTCACATCCAATATGCCGGCCTAGTTGTGATATGCCTTTCTGTCAAATACGATATAATAAATTATATATAAGCGGTCGTTAAGGAGTGTGGAGTGACGATAGCGGATAGAATAAGGAATAGCACAGTGCGCGATAGATTTGGTTTGAAAGAGGATGTAGTGACAAGGATTAATAAAAGAATGTTTTGATGGTTTGAACACATGGAAAGGATGAGTAAAAGTAGATTGACAAAAATAATTTATAAATCTCATGTGAATGGATGCGTTTATCGAGGCAGGCCCCATCGATCGGAGACTCAGACTAGCTCAAGAAAGCTAGACTGCCTAGTGCCCATAACCATAGAGCTTGTATGAAGAGAATTGTGAATGTGAAGGAAACGTGGGAGTTGTGTCAGGATCGTGGCAAGTGGCGCTCCATTATCTCTGCCTATCCCTCTGGGAAGAAGGCGTGATGGTTTGATTTAATTGATTGATTGATATATTTTCTTTTATTGTGGCTCGATATATGACAGCGCCTCGTTCTAATATTAAGTTAAAGTTCGGTTCGTAAATGAAGGTGACTGCTATTATGTAACTGTAAGTAGCAGTCACCTACACCATGACGGCCTAGTTAAAACGCGACTTAGTCACTTCACGGTGTGTATAATAGTACAACCGAGTAACCCTGGTTCGGCAGACTAGGCACCCCCGCCCAACCCAACCCACCACGCAGAGTGCGTCTCCAGTGGCGTAGCGTGGGAGTCAGCCGCCCGGGGCGGAAAACAAATTCAAATTTTAACTATTTATTTTATTTTAATTTTGCCGCCCCCCTAATGTGCCGCCCGGGGCAGGCCGCCCCCTCCGCCCCCGCCACGCTACGCCAATGTGCGTCTCGTAGATTGCACTCTATCTTAATTTCAAACAGGGTGCGATTCCCAATAACAAAATTAAACCGATAAATTCACATTTTGTATGTTATACCTTTCTCGCAACCAAAGCGATAAGTCTAAAGATATTGTCCGCGTGCCTGTAATCAACGTAGCTCATTATCATTTAACCGTGCAAATGTGTGTGATGTATAAACCTGTATGAGTTAGAGTTTAGAAGACAATGAACAATTAATCGCGTTATCTGACGGCGAAAGATGTAACGGCTCTTAGGATCGCTTCAGGCTGTTAGGAGGAATGCAGGCACAGGTGTGCCTCTGATAAAATACGGAATATCTCTCTTAGATTATTTCCATAGTGGTTTTATGTTTGAGTTAATGCCGATCTGGGGTTGTACGAGTACCACCACAAGTATACAGTGAAGTGACTCAGTCGCGTTTCAGGATCAGCTTCAAAGTTGCCGGTCTTAGTCTTAATAGTGGATGCGATTGCTACTCGCGCTTATTTGCTTTTCCATTCATGGATTTATAGAGTACGCTCCAGCATTACGTCAGGCAGGGTGCTGTCATATTTGAAGCCATTACCTACCTAGTAACTATAATTAACTAACTATTTTCTTAGATTTAGCGCGAACATTAAACAATATATTGAATTAAACAAAATTTTTGCGGCTTACTATCGCGTTTATTTTTGCTTAATGACTGTACAATTTTAATTCCGACGTTTTGAAAGCTTTGCAGCTATCGTGGTCACGGAGAGACCTCAAGAGCTCTCAAAACATCGGAATAAATATGGTAGAAGCATTAACCAAAAATAAACGCGATAGTAAGCCGCATAAAATTGCTTTTTTTTTTTTTTTTTTTTTTTTTTTATTTGGGTCACCAACAAATCAAGCTTTAATTAATTATTATTGACTATATAATCTTTATCCAAGAATCAAGATATAAATCTATTTACGTAATATTCATTTTTGATTGTAATTTTAATACTATTCCTTATTCAGATGTATTATTCTTGAACATTTGAACCATCAATTGCCTCAAATGATTGTAACTATTGCAACTTTGTATCGGATTCCTATATCTGAATAGAGCATAAAATGTGACATATCACGATATATTGTGGAGAAAATTGTGCATGGTTTATGTCTTTGTGTAGGATTCAATTATTTAGTAAGGATTCTTATTTCTTAGTCGATATGCTTTTAAAATTACGGCATGTTAAATATCCATCTTTCAATATCCATCTTCTATTATTTGTCGATAGTTTTTCGAATGATATTGAACTCATTACTTTTACAATTGATTTAACAATTTCAATTCAATTATTTGTTTTATTGAAAAATCCAAGTTTTTTATTAAGTGTTTTAAAGTAATGGATTATTTGAATTAAAATTAAACTTTATTAGAAAGCGTGTGAACTTCTGATCTTTTTTTGCTGTTGAATATTTATTTTGGATCTTTTGGATTTGTAGGCATACTTTACTTGGCATTAGTTTTATTTTTAAGAGCAGGTTACTATTCGTATAACCGTTTTCTCTTTCCAGTTTATATATCTATTGGTTTGAATAAGTCCTAATTTACCTTTAATGATTTTACGTCCAGAGTGAATGGCCGTTGGACGATATATCACCAGCGATAAGTGCGCACTTGAGTTATGAGTTAATTAAGCCAACTATCGTAAAGCTGTTCATATAACATTTATAGTTATACATCTATCTGATTTACTAAATGCTAATTTCAATCTTATTACTATTGCGTTACCGTTTGTTATTGTTGTGAGTTGTGCTATTTAATTTGTTGTTATTTGTACAAAGTAATTACTAGAAATGTTTGCAATATTTAACTTTTATTAGTCCTACCAATGATATATTTTAATTGTAGAAATTGTAATTAGAGATAAATGCATTTATATCGGTTTTCTTTTACTGACTTTATATACATACCTACTTTGTTTAGGAAGTGTTTGTATCAACTTAATTTACTACACTTTTTTTACTGCTGAACAAATGCCTTCCCAATCTTCCTTCAATTTCTTCTGTTGTGGGTCGGCCTGCTATAGAATGGTCCGGCAGTGGATTAAATATCGGCAGTAGGTCTTTCCACACTTTTACTTCTCGTTCGCGGCGTTCCTTCTTCTAGATCCTTCTAATAACAGACACTTTTATTGTAAAACTTCCATCTACATAGGTTCTACTTTAAAAAAACTTTTAGTTTTGCATATTTTAAATCTATTTCAAATGAAATTGTCAATAATATTTTATAGTTAAACTTCAGACTATATCCTATTTTATTGGCCTCGAAATAATAGTTCAAATCGAAGACATCCTCGAGAAAGCTGGGTTGCTTAGTGCCCATAACCGTAGAGCTTGTATGAGGAGAATTGTGGATGTGAAGGAAGCGAGGGAGTTGTGTCAGGATCGTGGCAAGTGGCGCTTCATTGTTTCTGCCTATCCCCGTGGGAAAGAGGCGTGACCATTTGATTGATTGATTGAAGTTCAGTAGGCAAATGTCAAATGACTGACTGTCGTTCGCTTACCGGTACAGCTGGCTTGTGCTGAGGCTTGTTGAAAATACGAGAAGCAGTTCGGCTCCACTATGCCTTCTTTAATATTATGCCGAATTAGAATAAACTATGTCTAAACACAATGTCCAACTACATGTTTAATTGTAGAAAACATTGTTTTTCCCACAACAACACTCGCGTCACAATATGACAATATATCCTATAATTATAAAACCATCATAGTTATTTTGTAATTATAATTTAATAAGATATAATAATTATTTATAATCATTATTCAATTTGGATAAAAAATACGTTATGATGTTAATTTGCATTCCAAAACAGCATTCATAAAATAATTAAACTTTCACGCTCCTACCCGCATAGGCTGATCAGACAATAAAGCGCCACTTTTCTCTATCCTGACCCAGCTCTCCCTCTTCCTTCACATCCACAATCCTATCGTGCACATCCACAATCCGATTTTGCGCTACCATTAATGAATTAAACAATTTTATGCGGCTTACTATCGCATTTATTTTGGTTTTGATTGTACATTTTTTTTATCATCATCAAATAAACGCGATAGTACGCCGCATAAAATTTGTTTAATTTTATTCATACAGCTTACAAAACCATAGATAGGGTTTCGTAAGAATGTCCCCTATTTGATCAAGAACTCTCTTCTGTGTCGTCCTCGTTTTTTCTTTATTATTATGACACGACATCTGATCTCGACCCGCCTGATGATAAGCAAGAGGAGGTCCAAGAGTGACGAAGACTGAAAAAACCGAGTTTGTTTACAGCTGCCTCAGTCGCCGTCACCATACCGGTTTATTGTGGCTTAACATATGACAGCATCTCTCTAGTGTTAAGCTGAAATACAGCCCATGAATGAAGGTAACAACTTCTAAAGTTAAATAACTACTCCCGTATCCCTAAACGTGACAATCACTTCATAGTCTGTACACCTGGGTCGCTGGGTATAGGAAAAAGACGATCAACTATCTGCCTACTGCTCACTCATCTCTGATTTATAAATCTCTCACCGTATTCTCATATCAATTTGTAGGTTTAATATTCTAATTTAATCTCAAGTGACAATGCCGCAAATTGTACATAGTTTCTTTTTATTTCTATTAAGGGAGTTGTGTAAGGATCGTGGTAAGTGGCGCTCCATTGTCTCTGCCTATCCCCGTGGGAAAGAGGCGTGACAATTTGATTATTTTAGAAACAATTTGATTATTTATCAATTTGAGAAACAGGACAACCAAAGTACATATATCAAAGATACATTGGTACCGGTGGGTGGTCTCGAACTCGTGCTCTTTGGTTTGCGTAACCATTGCACTGCCACTACACCACGGTCGCCTGATTGATTGATTGATAGGAGTATGTTTTGTGCAGTAAAGAATTTTCTCTGCTTGTCAGCTATTAATGAACGGAATATCTTAGTGTCAAAACAACGTTTAAATTAGCAAATAGAATAAGATTTCTAATATCATTGTTATCTAACTAACGGATGATTAACAAACCGTCGATTACAAGACAGATTAAAATGAACGCCGGAGTATTTAAATATACACTCATACCGTTCATTAAAATTTTATTAATGGCTTCTAAAGACGATACTTTCGCCTTCAAATAAACAATTAACATGGCTGTTATTCGATATTTTGTTTTTGCGACTGCGACTATGTTAAGGATGGCTTTTTTAAATTTTTATTGTGACTCGACATATGACAGCACCCCGCTGAATGTTAAGCTGGAGTGTGGTCCGTGAATGGTTGTCACTGCTACTACAATTCAAGTAGTAAGTAGCAGTCACATCCACTATGCCAGCCTAGTTGGAACCGGCAACTTACAAGCTGATCCCGAAACACGACTAAATCACTTCACGGTCTGTATACTTGTCTATGTGGTACTACCCTGGGTTAGCAGGCTTAGCTTAGACCAACTTTTATCCTGCCTATCACAATAGTCCTGCAACTATGTAGGGTGGTTACTGGTTATGCTAGGCGTCGACCAGTTAAGGCACTTTTAAACTTTGAACTAATATCCCTGTTTGTATAAGGCAGTTATAACAAAGTGGATAAAATAACTGCGAGTAGTAATCGCACCCATTATATCGGCCTAGTTGAAACCGGCAACTTTTAAGCTCATTCCGAAACGCAACTAAGTCACTTCACATTCTGTATACTTGTAAGTGGTGGTACCTACTATCCCAGATCGGCTGACCGAGAAAATGATCACCAACTGTTTGTTTGTCTACTTGTCAATTTCCAAAATATATTTGATCTAATCGGAGACATCCTCAAGAAACCTGGGTGGCCTAGTGCCCATTATTTATTATTATTTAAATCCTTTATTGCACCAAAATAAACTTAGAAAATAGGCGAGTTTAATGCCCATAACCGTAAAGATTGTATGAAAAAAATTGTGGATGTGAGGGAAGCAAGGCAGTTGTGTCAGGACAATTTGATTGATTGATTGATGTTAGGCAACTAAGACCATTGTCAATTTTAGTTGCTCGTGACGGTGAGGCGTGTTGCCCAAAAGTGTTAACATGCGCATATATCAAGATCGGTTGTTAGAGGCACCTGCGAGACCACGCCTCCGTTGCCTCGTGCCTCCCTTCTCCGCCCCACTTCATCATCTTTCACCAACCTCTGCAAGCCTTCAGTCATTCCTCGTGCGGTCTTCGTCGCGTGAACACGACGCTGCTTATTAACCCAAGTTGGCATCGAAAGTATTGTTCGAACTGATCGGTGTTGTGAAATAACTTCATTAGAGTTTATTGTTACTGTGATTCGAGGTTTGGTGCTAACGGCCTTTTCTGTAAGTAACTCTTTTGTTTGTTTAATATTTAAAAAAAAAAGTTGAATTGTTTAATCATCATATTCACGTGTACGTTAATAATATTTATTTATTTAAAAAACTGCGTACTAGGTTTGTTTAAAGTGGCATTCCATTGTTTTTGTCTATCCCTGGAGGGATGATAATTTAGTTTTATTAAAGTTTACCTACCTATACCTATTACTATTTAGAATTGTATATAGAATAAGTATTATTATAATAATAATCATCAATTTTACTCCTTTCTTTCCATTCCTTTCTTACTATGCAAAGAAGCACAACTACCGGCAAGTGAATTGAACCAGGGGCACTTGGTTTGCCCGACAATTTTACTAACATTATACCACGGTCGTCTCTCAAGTTGTTTGTTAAAAGCACATAATTTTTTTTAAAGAAAAACTGTTATCATCTCCGGAACAGTAATCAAAAGGGGAGGAGCCTAAAATACTTTTAAATACGCACGCGCCAAATCGTCTTTTAAAATGTAATATATATATATTTTTCGAAATGGCGTTCTAAGGGGGAGGCCAATGTTCAGCAGTGGACGCCTTCTGGCTGATGATGATGATGATGATGATATTTTTTTATTGTGACTCGACATATGACAGCACCTCGCTTGATGTTAAGCTGGAGTGTGGTCCATGAATGGATGTCACTGCTGCTACAATTCAATAACTGTAAGTAGCAAACAAATCCACTATGCCAGCATAGTTGAAACCAGCAACTTACAAGCTGATCCCGAAACGCGACCAAATCACTTCTCTTCTGTATACTTGTAAATTTAAATATTATGATAATTATATAAGTAGTAAATTAATGTCTAGAGGTAAACAAAGTTCGATAAAATTACAATCAATCAATCAATCTAATTGTTACGCCTTTTTACCACAGGGATAGGCAGAGACAATAGAGCGCCACTTGCCACGAACCTTACACAACTCCTTTGCTTCCTTTCTCTCCTTTGATTCTCTTCATACAGGCTCTGTGGATATGGGCACTGGGAAACCTAGCTTTCTTGAAATGTCTCAGGTTAGGTCGGAAAACACCCTCCTGGGCCTGTTTTGTTTACAATCAAGCAATCAAATAAATTGTCACGCTTTTTTTCTAAAGAGATTGGAGCGTCATTTGCCACGATCCTGACACAACTACCTCACTCCTTCACTTCACACAAGCTCTACGGTTATAGCACTAGACAACCTTTAAAATAAACAGATTTCAGCGGTTGAAATCAGTTTTTTATTATTGTCCCCAATTGGATGTTTCATTAAATAAGGTATTTGCAATTTTAATCTATACATATAAATAAATATATTTTTAAACCAACTCTACAACTTTTCGAAAAAAAGGTATCTTTTTAATATACCTACTTAGTTTTTTTCGCATTTGCAACTTTGTGCCGTTGAAGATGACACTGTGTGGGCGACAGGGCACCCCGGGACTCCGGTTAAACTGTTTATTACATTTAAACGGGCCATATTCCACCGCCTGCTGACCTCATAAAAAATATTATTACGGGTGATAATTTTGCCATTTTATCATTGTGTTTATTTATAATTTATTAAATAAAATTTGTTTCGAACAAAAAAGTGATAGTAGTAACAATAAAAGCGATAAAAATGTCCGCAAAAAACTTCAATACGTTATTTGTGTTATTAATTATAGTTTTTTTGTTTCAATATATTATATTATTGGGTGTTTGCCGACCAAATCGGAGACATCCTCAAGAAAGCTAGGTTGCCTACAATTATAATATCAATCAATCAATTAAATTGCAAAGCCTTTATCCCACTGGGATAGGCAGAGACAATGGAGCGCCACTTGCCACGATCCTGACACAACTTTCTCGCTTCCTTCACATTCACAATTCTCTTCATACAAGCTCTATGGTTACCGCGAGGGTCCTCAGATCCACAATTCTTTTCATACAGGCTCTGCGGTTATAGGCACTAGGCAACCCAGCTTTCTTGAGGATGTCTCCGATTTGGTCGGCAAATACCCTCCTGGGTCTGCCTAGTTTAGTATAAATTCCTTTCGTCAATCTACTTTCACTTATCCTTTCCATGTGCTCAAACCATCGAAGCATATAAAACCCATAATATAAAGCATATACTCGTAACTTCCATATAAAATTTAAAAAAGTCTAAAAGATAATACCTAAGGTGTAGCTGAATTATTTACGCATTTGTCAACATTATTTATCATTTTTTTATTTACTTAAGATAATTTGTATGTAACCTTCAAAAACAAATTATTGAAAATAATACAAAGACTATACTTTGTGTAGGATTACGAAATAGATGCTACTTTTGTGTAAAATTATTTCCCAATAAATTACATTTGCGAATTTTACTTTAAGAATTAACAAGAATCAACATATTTAAGAGTAAGTAGGTAGACAGTTTTTTAATCTGCCAATCCGGGGTAGTATCACTCACCTTATTCAAGTGTACAGACCGTGAAGTGACTTAGTATTGTTTCAGGATCAGCTTATAATTTGCGGGTTCCAACTAGGCCGGCATAATAGTAACAATGGATTCATAACAGTTTTTTTTATTGTGACACGACATTTGACCTTGACCCGCCTGATGATAAACAAGAAGAGGTCCAAGAGTGACGACGAATGAAAAAAAACGAGTTAGTTCACGGCTGCCCCGGTCGCGGTCACTATGCCAGCCAAAGAAACAAATAAATGCTCATGGACCACACTTCAGCTAAACATCAGGCGAGATGCGTTCATATGTCGAGCTACAATAAAAAAAAAACATTGTGGTTTGTATGGGTTTGACATTAGCGGCTTGTTTCCAAGGGTTGATACCAAATATAGCAATCTATAACAATAGCACTTTTAGTTTTTATTAGTTGTTTTATCATCATCTTACGTATTTTAAATGTCATTGGCAGATTTCATTAGTACTTTTTGTCTTTTCTTGATAACAAAACAAATCGTCTTGACGTCCGCTTTAGAATTACAAATGAGAGGTCTAGCATGTCTTTTAGCGTTTAGCTATTTTCTAATAGCTTCGACGTGACTGCATATGTGCTGATCTTGGTCATTTATCTCACAGTACACCCCTTAAATACGGGTGTGGTTTAGCTTAATGTATCACTGATAGTATACTATTTAGTATTGCAGTTTCATTTCCTTCGATTATGGATAAGCAATTGAGTTTGGATAGAGTTATTTTCTATTTATTCTCGCTTTGAAGACTTGTTTGGTTTTATCTGCACGAATACGTTTACTTCGTTTATTGTCTTTGAACTTGCGATATTGAGGATATAAAGAACACTAGAAAGTTGTCGAAATCGTGGCAAGTGGATGTTTATCTCTGGCAATTGCTGTTAGATAGTATATATCGAACTAATTACTAAAAATTATTACTCTAGGCCTTTCTTTTGTTCAGCAGGGGAGGCCTAGGTTCAGCAGTGGATGTCTACTGATGACGATGATGACATTGTACAAGATATTCATAGTTGAGACACAATTTAAGTGTTTTACGCACATCGTACATTTAATAAAGTGTTAATAGTATAAAAATGTCTTCTCGGCATAGTGACGGCGATTTTCCCTTGTACCATTAGATAAGTTTAGAAGTCGAGTCTGACCGTTGGAATATGGAATCTTTATCACTCACAAAAGGGGAATCCTGAGCTACCACAGTACCAGGCCTAACACACTTAAGCTATTAAAAAAAGCTATGTCTAAAATTTCATTTCATTTTTTTATTATTATAATGTCCACTAAAAACTATATGAAGTTAGTACTATATGAAGATATATCCTAAATACACTCATACATACTAATATGCACTGAATTAAATACAGATATTATTCGTTTTGTTAGAATCCCTTGACGATAACGCATGCTAGAATAATGCATATCAAGTTCTATCAAGTTGCTTTGATAGAAGATATTGTTATTTTAGAAACAAACACTGATGATTCACAATAGCCGGATGTTTATTACGTTATGAGAAAGTATTGACCTATAATAATGATGTTTTAGCAATATTTTACCAAAATAATTGTTTTTTTATTGTGACTCGACCTGACCTTGTCCCGCCTGATGATAAGCAAGAGGAGGTCCAAGAGTGACGACGACTGAGAAAACCTCAGTTACCGTCACTATGCCGGCCAAAGGTGCTTCTTCACGCATCGATTGAAGGATCCAAGGTGACATGGGCAGGCAAAGCATTCCACTTGTCGATTGACCTACAAAGAAAAGACGCACCGAACTTTTTGCAAAGAAAAGACGTTTTGATTGTGTACTAAAAAAGGAAGTTTTCAATTATGTATAAAAAGTCATTCGCACTCATTCAATAAGTGCACATGAGCAATATCCGGCAAACAGACAGCTGTCTTCTCCGTTCCGTTTGTTTATTGTGGTCGGTTGATGTCATCCAATCGTCTCCGATGATAATGCTCTATTGTCAACAACTTCCTTCGTTAATTAACAATCATATTCTAAAATATGAGCATGTTATCATTTTTTATTTATTTATAACTTTATTAAACATTATTGTTATTGCGTTATGCAATTATAGTTACCGAAATGATTTAGAATGTTTATTTTGCCCCTCATTCCCATAGGCAGAGACAATAGAGCGCCATTTTTCACGATCTTGACACAACTTGACGACAGGCGTGGACGAACGGTTTAGCGGTTGGTTTGTTGCGCGTAAAGTCCCGGGTTCGATTCCCCGTCGATATTTGTTTCATAGCTTGTTCATTTGTTAATAAAAAAAAGAGATAGATATTTGCTTCAGGTCTTGTTATCAAAGAGTAGGCAGTGGTACCAAGTCTTCCGATCCGGGGTCGTACCACCACTTACAAGTATACAGACCGTGAAGTGATTTAGTCGCGTTTAGGGATCAGCTTGTAAGTTGCCGGTTCTAACTAGGCCGGCATAGTTGATGTGATTGCTACTTACATTTATTAAATTTTAGTGGCAGTGACATCCATTCATGGACCACACTACAGCTTAACATTAAGCAGGGTGCTGGCATGTGTCGAGTCATAATAAAAAATAAAAAAAAATAATCTTTATTATGCCTTGATTCCCTCGGGAAGAGGCAGAGACAATAGAGCGCCATTTTTCACGATTTTGACAACTCTTGCTTCCTTTACATCCACATTTCTCTGTATACATGCTTTCTTTGTTTTCTTTAATATCTCATAGGAATTTATTGTTAGAATAAGTAGTTATTAATAGCGATGTAGTTACTTATGCAGAATCCAGTGGAAAACATGGATGTAAGTTATGTGTGTATTGGACAAGTTGTCATTTGTTATTTTGTCTGTATTCGTCTTCGGATGACATATGCATTCGGTGTCTGAAAGGTAAGTCTCTCATTTGACAGGAGATGGATGTCGAGACGCAAGCAGTTCCTTATTGCTGTCGTTTGTTGTTAAATTTATTGGACACGAAGTAACGGTTGCGTTCGTTCGGCCCTCAGCATTGGTCGCATTCGCTGTATTCACGTGAAATATTGTTCGGGAAATGCCATCCGTAAAACCTGTTGACTTTCTTATAGGTAATAATTTATTGGCCAAATAATGATGTAGCTGCTTCAGTAGGTTTATTCAGAGGTGATAGTGTTGTAATTGAATTTACATTTACGACTGCTTGTGTGCACCAACATTTGCTATTAAACTGTCCGAGCGTCAGCTTAGTGAGGTAAATTATTGCCTACGTACTCGTTTTCATATCGGAGAAATTCTGGTAATTGCACTTTTTAATATTAATGTAATCACTACACTTTGATTTATATCACTGAATATAGAAAGCTCTTTGAAAGTTTAAAATAAATTTTATGTGGGCAAGATATCTAAAATACTTCCACAGGGCAAAGCATTCTACAGGGCAACAACAGACAAGGAAAACCACATAAACAAAAAGTTGATTGGACTGACATTGCAAACGAAATAAAAAAACATAAATACTTTAATGAATGTGTGCTAACTAGCGGTGGTATTATTTATGATGGCTGATACAGATAGAGTTGGACTTGTCAATCAGTCGGCGCTCGTCGTGCTTGCTGCGATCGGCCATGGTTATCCATCATCTGCGTATGCGCGTAACGAGCCTTTGTACGCCTAACGTGCACCCGTCCGTGATTCGAGATGCTCCTCACGACGCGTCTATAAACTTTACTTTCTACGTCTAAAAGTCTGTGATCCATCATTCAATTTTTTTTCTACTGTATAAATAAAAAGTTATTTATTATCGTTTAAATTTAATGTTTATAAATCTGTATTATATTATTAACAATAAGTTGTTTAGTAATGGAGTTTTGATGGGCCATTTATATACCAGTATTGTTGTATTTATTTAGTAATATATTTCTAGTTCTACTCTATATTAATATCTATTTATAAACTTTTATATTATTCAGTTATGTAAAACACTAGTTTGTTTATTCAAAGTTTCCCGTTTTACCCTATCTAACGACCCTGTAGATTTTATCACACGGTGACGTTTCAATACGCATCTGAGCATCAATCGTTGTGGAACGCTGGCATACACTTCTATCGTCCAATCAATCGGACAAACGCTACTTATTCTAGACAGACTTATCAGGTGATCGGTCGAACCACACTTGCGGATTAAGCACGTGCTGTGAAGTGATTTTTATCTACCTTTCCATTCCTAACGTTCATGTTTTGCTAGACTTTGCAGACGACGTTTATCTAGAACCTAAATTGGATGTATAGTAGTTCCGATATTTACATCGAATAAATAGCAAATTAAAAAAGCTGGTAGGGTTAATAAAATGTATGTTTGTCTTCGGATACACCTCTTATTTAAAAAATGCGTTATTTACCCAGTAAGGTGTATAATATTTCAACATTTCTCGTGACTACATTGGGTATGTATTGAAAAATTAGCTTTTGTTTATCCATATAGTATTATTGTCGGTTTCAATCATCTGCGTCATTGGTGAAGAAATGTATCTCTATGATTCTATAAGTGTTACTCATATCTTTCTCAAGTGCTTAGCTGTCATTAGTATTGGCACTTCATTAATGTCATGTCTAAGCCTTTTGAAAGCTTTCATTGTCACTCGAATTTCAACGCCATGCCGGTGACTGTGTATTGGTGCCAAATGACATGAGACGGAGTTTTTGGTACCTGCCTATGAAATAATAGGGCTTGTGAGAGGACATTTCTAATACATAACATGTCCTTAGCTAATTTAATACAAGCAAGGAATTGGTCACCTGCAGGTCTAATTAATCAACTATCATATCCTTAGGTTTTTTTTATTGTGGCTCGTTATTTAACAACACCTTGCCTGATGTTAAGAATGGTAATCCATGGTGAGAGGCCACTTTTATTACAGTATAATAAGTTTGAATAGTAGTTGCATCCACTATGCCGGCCGAGTAAAGAACTTTGAAAAATAGTTGCTTAATTTTTAATCCATACTTTTGTGTCTACATTTACTATAACAATTGAATGGTTTAATAATTTATTTTTATCTATATATGTTTGGAATGAAAGGTTTGTCTCTTTACGTGGCGGAATGCTTTTATTGTCTATCAGTTCGCGTCATACTGCCATACGAAAGTGGGCTATTGTCCGTCGTGTTTTCGATTTCTGATCATCATTCTCTCAATGTATGGTCTTCGTCTCTATGTATTAATGTGACGTAACGTTTATTGCCGTCGCCCGATGCTTGTATATAATCTCTGTGTTTTATGCCCGCTGCGACGATCACTCCGGAATGATTAATGACTTCCATATGATAGTGAAATTCTGGCACGAATGTTTTGCTTTTTTTTTACATTCCTAACAGTTAGGGATTCTACACTTAGAGATGTTTTTGATTTGATTAGATATTATTTTTTTGTTTGAAGTAAAGTAGGTAAGAATTTGTCGTGTTTGCATACTTTAAATTTTTAATAAAGAATAATGATTGATTAGTTTTAAGTATTCGTTTATAATTATAATATCTACAAAAAAAAACTAATGAACTTCCAATTACCAACAATCTTTGCTTTGATAATATATAGCTTTGTCAAGTCTAATTTAGTTAAATCTAATTACAGATAAGATAATTTTATAACATTATTTAAAAGTAATCATTAAGTTTCTGTGTGCTATGTTGTGCCGTTACTATAATAATAATATTTATATGTCTCAATGTTCCCAATTCCACAATGTTAGGTATACATATTATGTTTTCCTTAAACACATGCTTCGTATTTCTCAACATATAATTTACAAAAACATTGCAGTTATAAACATAGATCGGAATTGCTATCATTCGGATCTCAAACCAATGCCGTGTGATCGTTGGCAATTGCTCAATATTCTATGTCTATTCTGTAACTTAGAATTATTGTTCGACACTTATATTATTTTGTAATAGTTATGACCGCTATAAATCTCGACGTCTTTATATTGTTCTTCCTATTCCAATAGCGTGCACCGTATATAAGTATGAAGAAGTTATGATGGATATTCTACTCCAAAATCTCGTCGTCTGACAACAAAACAACAGCACGGTTCGTATTGCTGCTTCTTCATCATCATCATCATCAAATTCACACCGAGATAAGCAAAGATAACTAAGCGCCACATGACTATTGCTTCCTTTACATCCACAATTCTTTTTAAATAGACTATGGTAATGAGCACTGCAGACCCCTGATTAGAATGTTGATCAAGGAACAATATTTTGGGTCGTCCTTGATTTATCTTTCTACGATTTCATTCATTCATTCATTTTGTTCATTCTTTTAATGTGGCTAAACCTTTGCAATAAAACTTTCGTATGTTTTTATATCATTTATACTGCTATTTACCATAACTTTCGTTTTTTTACTAATGTGGTTTTTATCGATCTCCAGTTTTACAAAGAATTTAGGATATTTATTGGGCGACAAGTTACAAGTTCATCGTCCAATGACGTATTTATTTCTTGCAGTTTCATCATGTTTTCCTTGTTAGCAAATATTTTATCACTTTATGATCTGTTGCTATTAGTTCCTAGAATAGCACCTTCTCTATTACGTGCCTCTTTTTTATTACGACTATTTTTACTATTTCTCAAACTAAATTAAATATTCAAAGCTTTTTCAAGTTAGTTTTGAGTTTAATATTCCGTTATCGCTGTTCTTAGAATCGGGAAGACGGGATTTTTTCACCGTTATTTTTTTGTATGAGTTTATTTCTTTATCGTAGGTTATGAACTGTTTATAGTTTGAAAGCTACAGATAAGAGTTCGAATACTGATAAGAATATATATTAGCTGTTTAATTATTATGAACTAATGACAGGTTTAGTCATTCGGCCTATTTTTTGTTACAATAAATTAAAAGTAAACATATATTACAAATAAATTAAGGCGACCATTGTGTAGTGGTAGTGTAACGGTACTTTGCTCGTCCTGTTCCTACGATACAAACACGTTTAGTCATAGCTCAGTATCGAAATATCCCAAAAAAAACTTATGATGGCACCCCGAGCTGGAGCTCCGTTCATGGTGACACTGGAATGCGCACCACGAATGAAGGCAAGTCACAACAGTTCAATAACTGAAAGTTGCCGTCACATCCAATATGTCGGCCTAGCTGAAACCGGCTTTTAGGCTAGGACCACTAACTGTCTGCCTACCACTCTTTTTACTTCTATTGTTACATTGTAATTATCGTGGCCAATAGGCACATTATTTCTAACAAATTGATTCTAATAAGAACGAGTTTCATTACGTTATTTTTTAAAAGAAAATAATTTATTAGCATGGCTTTAGCATGCGCTTGATCATCGTCAGATTCTACCATGGCTTCAGAAAGGCATACGAGAAAAAGAAAGCCACAAAAAAATATAGCCTATACATAAAAATTATAAAAGATGACAAATATAATAATTATCTGAATTTCATGAACACTATTATTAGTGATACTGTCGCTGTTTTGGCGACAAGCGTGGACGAATGGTTTAGCGATTGGTTTGTTGCGCGTAAAGTCCCCGGTTCGATTCCCAGTCGGAGTAAATATTTGTTTCATAGCTTTTATTTGTAATATTTAATAATGGTAAATATTGCAAATATTTGTTAATAAAAAAAGAGATATTATAAAATAGTGGTACCCAGTCTGCCGAACCGGGGTAGTACCACCGCTTACAAATATACAGACCATGAAGTGATTTGGTCACGTTTCGGGATCAGCTTGTAAGTTGCCGGTTCCATCTAGGCCGGCATAATGGATGTGATTGCTACTCACAGTTATTGAATTGTAGGAGCAGTGATATTCATTCATGGATCACTCGTCGGCTTAACAGCGGGGTGTTGTCATATGTCGTGTCAGAGTAAAAAAAACTCATTTATTCATATTATTGTATTTATACTCGTACCTGTGGGAATTGAGGCATGTAAATTTGGTTGTGTGTATCATAAACGCCAGGCGAGCAATGTAAATTAGAGATTCTTTTTAGTTCAGTCAATCTTTCCTAGGATTAGCGTCGTTATAATTATATATTAGCCTTGCAAACAATTTCGTTTTAATTGCTAGGATATTCTACAACATCTATCCTCTAGGAACACCATTAGAATCATCAATTACACTTCATCCACGCTGTATAGCCTTGCGACGTCCTACGTGATCATATTAACGCGACAAAATTTAGTAAATGCAATAGAAATAAATTGTCGTTACATGATCTTCAAAATTATTCAAGATCAAATCAATTTTTCATGCCTTAACGCAGTCTTTCTTCCACCACAAAATATAAAGTATAAATTAATTTCGCATCGGATCAAAATACTCAAAATAAGCGCGTTAGTAAACCGTCATTTTTTTTTTGTTTCATTTACAATATTCGCACAAAACCTTAAAAATATTTAAATAATTTCTAATTGAATAATTACATTAGTAAGTCAGTAACTTAGACGTAAAATTTAAGTCTTAAATTATAAACCAAATAACGCAGATTTCTTAAGAATGTCTCTCATTAACACGATTCTAAATATTACGACATAACCTATGCCGTATTTATTATGGCACGTAGGATGATAGACTCTAAACTAAAATTGATTTTATCCTTCCTGCAGAGGATAGATGATGCAGGCGAGCCGTAATTATCGTGGTATCGATACTCACTCCTAATGAAGAGATCTTCATTCATATATTGCGTGCGTCTTGGATAGATAGAATTTACAACGAGCCGCCTAATTTATAACTACGATATATTCCTGCGTTTCTTTTTACATAGCAATTTTTATTTCTTGATTTAAGACATCACCTTTTTTAATGAGACGCAAATTCTGACCTCGAATTGCCTGAAAAAGGGTCTTAATTTGCGGTTGCCTACACAGAGCTTTTAATTAGTATTGTTGGTTGAAGTAGTCAAATAGTGCAAACGTGAAATTAGCAGCGCCTATAACCGAAGTTTGCATGAAGAGTTGTAGTTGTGAAGAAAGCGAGAGACTTATGTTAGCATCGTGGTAAGTGCGACAATCTGTTCTCTATAGGGAGTACAGATTATGCGCTTTTTAAAGAATGTCTTCAATTTGAACAACGAACAACCTTCTGGGTAAGACCCGCTTTATTTTAAACGGTTATATGTATCTTTATATAGTTGATTGACGAAAGAAATATAAATCTGGTGTGGATGGATGCGGAACCCAGGAGACATCTCATCAAGAAAGCTGGGTTGCCTACTGCTCATTATAAAAGAGCTTGTATGAAAATAATTGTGGATGTGAGGGAAGCGAGGATCGTGGCAAGTGGCGCTCCATTGTCTCTGTCTATTCCTGTGGAAAAAACGCGTGATAATTTGATTGATTGATTATATAATAGAAGTAGAATTTAAGTGTTATTAGTAGTATTAATTATTATTATAAGAGTGGTAGGCAGTGGTGCCTAGTCTGCCGATACGGGGTAGTACCACCACTTACAAGTATACAGACCGTGAAGTGATTTGGTCGCATTTCGGGATCACTTGTAAGTTGCCGGTTCCAACTAGGCCGGCAAAGTGGATGTGATTGCTACTCACAGTTATTGAATCGTAGCGTAGTAGCAGTGACATTCATTCATGGACCACACTTCGGCTTAACATCAAGCGGGGTCCTGTCATATGTTGAGTCACAATAAAAAAATATTAAAAAGAATTTATCTTCTCGTTAATATTTATTAGTTATGTTGTTGTGACGATAACTATGATAGGCAAAGTGCAAATAATTAATTAAATTCACCATTATTTCACAATTATGTTTTTGCCTGTTATCACTGTGAGTGAATATACAATAAATTAAGATATATTGCTTTATCACACTTTATTATCGTTCTCTTTTCCATATCAAAATGAGGTTTATGTAATATTTCATTCTCCTAAAATATTGTAGTTAATTTAGAGCAAAGTGCAACAAACAATATAATATCTTGAATAAGTACATTTGTAAAATTAACCCAAATTGATATGAAGAAACAAAATTACAAAATAATTTATCGCCTGATATACATAGGGTATTTTAAAACAGACATCCTAAAAAAAGCTAGGTTATCCAGTGCCAATAAAAGCTTGTATTAAAAGAATTGTGGACGTGAGGGAAGCGAGGGAGTTGTCCCAGGATCGTGGCAAGTGGCATTCCATTATTTCTGCCTATCCTATTGGGAAAAAGCCGTGACAATTTGATTGATTGATAATTCATACGTAATTTTATGATATACATGTTATGCATCGTGTTTCATGTTATTAAATAAATAATAAATAAATAAAGTGCTTGTAGTATATTATAGAACTTTTAATTTGTCTAATTTTATTAGAAGCTATAGAAATCTAAAAATGACGTTTCAAAAGTTGTTTTGGCTTGTTTGGCAACCTAACTCTAAAACACTAAAAAAATGGACATGCTACTTTTCTGTAGGATGAACACATAAACAAATATTACTGATATCAATTAATCAAATTGTCACGCCTTTTTCCACAGGGATAAGCAAAGACAATGGAGCGCCACTTGCCACGATCCTGACACAACTCCCTCGCTTCCTTCACATTCACAATTCTCTTCACACAAGCTCTATGGTTGTGGGCACTAGGCAACCAAGCTATTATTACTGATTGTATATACTTGTCTTAAAAATTAGCTATTCTCACTATTTTAGTGCTAATATGAAAGTTGAAAGCTCTCCCTCATCTTGTGATAAATCACTCGCGTCATCTTCATATAAATTTTTATTTTGACACTAATACTGAGTACTAAGCTATAAACAAAAACAAAAAAATAAATGCAAACGTATAACTTTATCTTTTTGTGAACCCTATGCGTTTCTACTTCATAATCAGTTCTATGGTCCAGGCCGTTCACCGGCTTAACTCTCGACGTGCATAAATAATCGTCCGTAATAAGTTTTTATCAGAATGACACACTATTTAAGCGATTGTTGATCTCTAGAATCTTTTAAGCTATAGAATTCATTACGATAGACACAGCTTTAATAGATTTTTTACTGAAACCCTAATTGGAAAGTAAATATTTAGGTCGTCGCGTCGAATGACAACGCCCTTCCTGGTGTTTTTTTATTGTGACACGACATCTGACCTCGACCCGCCCGATGATAAGCAAGAGGAGGGCCAAGAGTGACGACGACTGAGAAAACCGAGTTTGTTCACAGCTGCCTTAGTCGCCGTCACTTTGCCGGCCAAGGGTGCTTTTTCAAGCAATTCTCCATGGCATAGATTCTGTACATAGAGGTCTGATTCGGCAGCAGCTGAGTCTACTATGGTGAGATGTCTCTTTACAATGGCCTTAAAGGATCCAGCATTATAGAGCAAATAAATAACAATCTGAGGAAGGTTTTCAATGGAACAATAGAAAAAAGAAAACTAGAACTTTTTGGTTGCATGGTTTGGTGAATTGGTGCGCCTTAAGATCGTGCTAAATGCATGACCCCAAATGGTTTACCTATTTTTAATTTCTTTTACTCTTACAAGAGCGCCGAAAATAAACTGCCAACTCATAACTGCCGTTTCATCCAATCATTCGTTTGCAGACAGTTTTTTTGTGAGTTTGGCTGATTTTTCTGAAGGCGTCTAATGGGTTTGTTGTCTGTGTTTCTAGCCCTGTTTTGTAACGGTTTGTGTGAAACATCTCATATTTTTTTCTTCGTACTAGGAGCTGATTTTATTTTAATTGTGTATCTTATTTTTAGCATGTACTGTATGTTTTAGGACTCACAGTTATCGTGATGTCTTGTCATGTTCTAAATAAATCTTTTGGAATGATTTCTACTTCTGCATATGGTTTCTTAGTTGTCAATGCAAAACCTGCATAAATCGAAATATTTTATAATATATTCAGGCCGCCCCGCTTGATGTAGTGATAGAGTAAAAACTACTGCTACTACGGACAGAAGTCTACGCTAGTAGCAGCCGCCTCTACTATGCCGGCCTGTGAGGATGCCTCGTCCCCATGCGCTTGAAGGATCTAGGATTATAGGACAGAGGAAATACCTATTTGGGAAGGTTGTCCATATGGAATAGAATAGCAGAGAAAGAAACGGTCTGTCTCTTTTCATCTGTCGAAAGACGAAGTGCATCGGTTGTTTGGCATATTGGAAGATTAATTCAGATATTTATTTTACTTTTATTTTAATTTTATAGCACAAATTACAAATGGCTGATAGATATTGCCTTCCATTCAAACCTTAAGGACATTGAGCATATAAGAGAAAGGTTTAATTTTTTTCGATTTCAGGTCACATCTTAATTTTCACAGGAATAAGCAGAGACAACGAAGCACCACTTTTCACGATCCTAACACAAATATCTCGCTTCTTTCACATGTACAGCCGAAAACTGTAGTTTTAAAATGGTCTAGGTGGAATATATTTTTCCTTATAATAATGATATTATCCTTGTTATAGGTACTGGCAGAATTTCATGGACATACAATTTAAGAAATAAATGTAAGTAATTTATGCTTAACTATCGTTTAATATTATAAATAATACCACCACCTAAATAGGATTGAATCAATTTTGATTAAAATAAAATCTTTATTCGGTATTAGGGCCTGTTTCCGTGGTCTTGCGCGTTTTGAATCTTAGGCTTTTCTTCATTTACGAGTATAGCGCAGCACAATTGGTACCTGCAAGTCTTCGTACGAACTGCATTTCGGCCGTTTGTACGAAGATTTGCCGGTACCAATGTATCTTTGATATATGTACTACTTAGGTGGTCCTGTTTCACGTTCACATTCAAGCACGCTAGTATAAAACCGTAAAAGTATAAAAAATATTCAATTGTTGATATCGCGTTTTGGTTTTACTTTTATAACCTCTCGGGTGAACGAGGCGTTTATTAAATCATATTTTAATACTTTAAGGAAGACGATTTTATAAACTGGTTACCGGAACACAACCCGAGCATAAAGTTTTATTTTATAACCTATAAAATGACATAATTTGGTTATTTACTAACTAACGTCCGTTAGTTTATTGCGGTTATTGAATTTTATGGACACTTAATTAGTCCTTTCTAATGTTTGAGAAAGGACGAAATTTTCACCTCTAGTTATCATGTACTAAGAATACTAAAATTGTTACTAACAAAGTCTAATATCTCATTTAGTAATTTTGTATGAACTTTTTGTTTGAATTAAACGTTTTATTATTATTATTAAGACTTGCAGAACTAATGGAAACGGCGAAACGGCTACTGTCGTCACTTCTATGGTACGACTCGAGCGTAAAGAAATACATTCGCTGTATTAGTGGGTTTGACTCTAACGCTATATAGTTTTTACGCACGTCCAAACGAGCCTTAAATAATTAGTAGGTATTGTTGGTGAATCAATGGACATTTTATCACGATGGTAAGAAAAATACGTGCCTCTTAACGGACCGTTTCCTTATCTCGAATTATTAACAGTGCCCTGTTTAGTTACGTAAGTAAATCCTTCATTGCCTTTTATTCATTGTCTTCAAAGTCGGGCTTCCCTCGACTTTTGGTCAACTGAAATATCCCTAATGGAAGGCAATGCAATTTTCTCACAAAAATATCACTGTGCTTACTCGTCTACTGATGGAAAAAACTACTATTTCTATTACCATTGATTTTGGCAACTTCCAGTAAACAAATTCAAGGTTGAATTAATTAAATAAATTTTATGCGGCTTACTATAGCGTTTATTTTGATTTTTTATGTTTCAAGAGCTCTTGAAACGTCGGAATAATATTGTAAAATCAAATCCAAAATAAACGCGATAGTAAGCCGCATAAAATTTGTTTAATTGATTAATCTATGTTCACGCAAAATCTAAGAAAATTCAATGTTAGTCAACAAATATCGACGAAATATTGGATTTATCGCGAACGGGTTAAGAACTCGAGAACTTTACTTTACGAATTCATGTCGTACGATTTATTTCTGAATAAATATTGTTCCTACTAATTAGGTTTATTAATCAATCAAATTGTCACGCCCCGATTTTTATTAGGTTTACTGCTTTCTAATTAACATTGTTTGTTGATGAGATCGGGGACATTATTTAAAAATGTCCTCGACACGGTGCCCATAACTTGCATGCTGTATGAGTCGTCTATCGTGGTCTAGTGGTAGATAAATTGTCTCGCAAACCAATGGCTCCCGGTTCAAAACTTGCCGGTGATATCTGTGATATATGGTCGTCCTGTATCTATCATACAAACACATTTAGTATAGAAATTAAAAAAATATGTAACGTGAGTATCACGGAATTGTCTCTACCTATCTTGACAAGCGTAGCGCATTTGTTATCACACCAGACCGTTACGCCTAAAATCAGGGGTCAATAGGTATTCAGTGATGCCCAGTCTACCGAACTTCACTACTTACTACTGCCCCCCTGGCACGGCAGTCCAAGAAGCAAGATAAAGAACTGCAAGGAATAATATTTTAACTCATTTTAAATAACTTATTAGTCCGGCACATCAAAATGTTTAAAAAATATTTCTTAAAATTTTCAATGGGTGTGAAGTTTATTAGAAAGTTTAATATTTTTTTGGGCATTTTAATGCACTGTTTTGGAAATTATTTTAAATTAATTAAAATAAGTTGCATTTATATCCCTTGCAGGTATTTATTGAGGTGAAGCTACTTATTCGCGTTTCGGCATCAACTTGTAAGTTGCCGGTGCCAACTAGTCCGGCATAGTCGATACGACTGCAACTTGCAGTTATTTAACTGTGATAGCAGTCAACTCTATTAATGGACCGTACTCCAGTTTAACATCAGGCTGTTATATGTCGTCTACAATAAAACAAACATAACTTAATTACTAAAACATATATGACAACCTAATTACTCTGAATTATAAATAAATATAATTTAATTAGATACCAATGAGTTAATTTAATCTCAATCTTTGATGCATGTCTTGCTATCTACTTTTCTTGTTACTCCTATACAGATTTTACTTTGTTAGAGAGAGGAGTAAGCGTGTTTTTCTCAACAAAGTTGTTAATACGCAATTATTGTGAGATAATGAGCGACTCAGTGCCTTCTTGGAAGATATAATTTGCAATAGTAGTGTACAAAATTAGTGTGTTGATCAACATCCTTAATTAACTTGTATTATAAATAAATTTTCCTCTAGATTGCAATTAACGATTTATTTTATATTGTTTTCTTGTTGTGATTAAAAAGTAGGCTGTAAGGCACAGTATCTGTTCTCCACATCCTATAACCATGGAACCTTTGTCCGCCTTAGTGACGGCGGCTGAGGCATTTTTTCAGTCGTCGGCGCTCTTGGACTGTCCCCTCTTACCGTCATGTAAGTCGAGGATAGGGAGAACACATTTGCTGATTAAGCATTTCATTTGTTCGACAAGCCTTACAATAAGTTAGGCCGATTTAAATAATTCTATAATCGTTGTCAAAACAGTTCAGGTATTTGGTACAATTTAATAGTCAAACGTATAGGTATATGACCTCGATTCTTTTAAAACTTTATGCCGACGACAAAGCAGTGACCAGTCAACGTAGCTTACCTATTGATTTGTTATGCACTGATTAGTTACGAAGAAGTATTTTTTTTATTGTGACTCGACATATGACAGCACCCCGCTTGATGTTAAGCTGGAGTGTGGTCCATGAATGGATGTCACTGCTACTACAATTCAATAACTGTGAGTAGCAGTCGCATCCACTATGCGTTGGAACCTAGTTGGAACCGGCAACTTAGAAGCTGTTCCCGAAACGCGACTAAATCACGGTCTGTATACTTGTAAGTTTTTTTTTTTTTTTTTTTTTTGTGACTCGACATATGACAGCACCTCGCTTGATGTTAAGCCAAAGTGTGGTCCATGAATGAATGTCACTGCTACTACAATTCAATAACTGTGAGCAGCAATCACATCCACTATGCCGGCCTAGATGGAACCGGCAACTTACAAGCTGATCCCGAAACGTGACCAAATCACTTCACGGTCTGTATACTTGTAAGTGGTGGTACTACCCTGGATCGGCAGACTGGGTACCACTGCCTACCACTCTTTGATAACCAGACCCGAAGCAAATATCTATCTCTTTTTTTATTAACATATATTTGCAATACTTAACATAATGATTAAATATTACAAATAAAAGCTATGAAATATTTGCTCCGACCGGGAATCAAACCAGCTGTAGTGTATTAAGAGAATCGGCTCGGAGCCCAGTTCTCTATAGCTCTCTATAGTTCTCTAATTTGTCAATATTAACAATTTTATTAGCGTAACCTTCAATAGATCGAACTTAAATCTGTATTGCCATAAATTGCAGTATAATACACTACAATCTGATACTCGTATGTAATTTTCCCTCTATATTGATTATCTTGCGCGTTGATTTTATACGCTTTCAAGAAGACCAGAATGGTAGAGATACACTCAGATGCGTGTGCGCAATTTTAAAACGCAGAATGGCAGTGTATTATTGCTTAAAAGCCTCCAGTATGGCATTTTTAATAATTGATGACACGTGTGGTGTATTGGTAACATAAAGTCCCGGTTTCGATACCCGGTCGGACCAAAAAACCTAGAAATATTATTAAACCTTTTATATATTTATTTTTATTTTTTATTATACATTTCTATACCAAGCTACTAAAGTGCTTGTATCATAGAAACAGGACAACCAAAGTACATATATCAAAGATACATTGGTACCGGTGGGTCCGGTTTTCTATTATTAAAAAAAGGTAGATACTCGCTCCGGGTCTGGTTGTTAAAGAACGGTAGACAGTTGGTGTAAATTTGCCTAGTCTGTTGATCTAGGGTAGTGTCAACGCTTTTAAGTGCATGCAGTGACTCAGTCGCGTTTCGGGATCAGCCTTTAAGTTTAAACTAGGCCGGCATAGTGTATATGGATATTACTTACAAATATTTAAGTTTAGTAGCAGTCACCTCCATTTATGGACCGCACTTCAGCTTGACATTAGGCGGAGTGCTGTCATATAAACAAAAACTATCTGATTCGTATATAGTTTTGCCTGTGTTTTGGTTTTGGACAGCGAAGATGCGCCTGCGCAATTATCCACGCGTCATCAAGTTACACATTTCAACGAGTCATATCTCTGCTGCCATCTATTCCGTTTAAAATTCTTACTCGTTATTTATAATAATGAGTTGGTCATTTTTTGTATGTATTTAACGCTTTAAATAATAACCTATTCATGTTTTTTTTAGTTGACGATGTGTTAAACCAATAACATTTGTAGTCATTTGTGACGAACAATTTTTTTTATTGCACGAGACCGAATACATCAAAAAGCAATCTCTTCCAGACAAGCAACCTTAAGGCAAACAAAATATGGGTGAAATTAGATATAGGCATGGGGTGCAAAAAGTACTAAGATTTGTAAAAATTTTCAATTATACACAAATAAGATACATTATAAACATACAAAATATATACGTAAGTACAATATACAATTAAAACGAAATATACGAACGCGGTGCAGTTACGTTGGCAGTTCTGTTTTTTAGAATAGGTTCAATCTTATCAATTAACAATCTCATATAACTGCAAATATATTCCGTTGTAATTATCAGAGGCCTTGGTCTTGCTGAATTGTTGTAGCATTTATAATATTGTGGTATTAAACTATCGTATTGTGCATCTCAGCCCCCCCTAGCACGACAATCCAAGAAGCAAGATAAAGACTTGCAAGGAATATCATTCCAACTCATTTTAAATAACCTATTAGAACAGTGTATCAAAAAAGATATTTAAACGTTCTGTAAAACTTCACACAAAACAACGTTGCATACTTTAATAAATACTTTTTTTTACATTTTGATGTGCCTGCCTAATACGTTATTTAAAATGAGTTACAATAATATTCCTTGCAGTTCATTATCTTGCTTCTTAGATTGCCGTGCTAGGGGGGCTGATGTTTTTTAGTTACTACTACCGCTACATAATATTCAGAAACTTTTGTAAAATTACCCATTTTTATTTAATAAAGCAACATAGCATTCACGTATTACAACTACTTAGATTAATAATTTCAAATGAATTGTTGGTGGTCACCAGGGCTCTAGTATCGGTCCACTACATCTTAGAGTAGGTAGTGGGCGGTCTTTCCCACGCATGTAAAGGACATGTAGATCGCTGTGTAAATAGATGAATGGGGTTGTGTACCGGTAGTGTTTAAGAATTATGTGAGCTTTCCTCCTTACTAAGCTGTTTTATCTAACAAAGTTTTAATTACGTAAAATAGTTTATTTTTAATTAGAAGATTAGGATTTATGGTATTATTAACGATATTACAAGTGTATTTAGTATACCAACTTTAACATACACGATATACGTGTAACAGCTATAGAACGATATAATACAATAAATAAGAAGAAAAACTTCTATTTAAACCATATGTGCTATAGATTAACATCAAATCAAGGCAAGAAACAATATCTCATATAATTCTATTCTAAGAATTATATGAGATAGTATAATTCTTAAGTAATCTTAAACCTAATAAGCACCTAGTTTAGTATACATAATTATAATCAGCGATGAATAGAATCGATGTGATAGAATAAATCAATTCGTAAAGCAGTACCGGTCATGTATTTAACGGATTTTTTTATGTCGATCCCTCACCGTTTTACGGTAGCCGAAACGAATGATAAAAATGTAATTTTCATGCTTTATTATTATGGAGTGAGATAATCTTTGTAGATATTTCTTATTATGTTATTACCTCATTTTGTATGTTGAATATTTTGTAAGAGGCTTTAGTTTATTTTGGAGTAGTTTGTATACTTTTTTCTTTACTTACTTACAATAAATAATGATACACGATGAAGCAGGTACGAGTGATAACTACTATTATTTATTTGATAGATAAAATATGTTTTTGACGATATTATAATTAGAAATATGTTATAATCTTATTATATGGAGCTTTGCTTTGCGTGGAGACGAGATCGTGGAATACGAACGTAAGGCATTAAATTAATATTACTACGTTAGTAATATTAATTCAATGATGTAAGGTTAATAAAAATGTATGTCTTGTCATTAAATACTTTTTAGGAGTGGTAAGCAGACATATTGACATATTGCCCAGTTTGCTAATCCGTTGTAGTACCACCACTTACAAGTCTACAGACCGTGAAGTGAGTCAATCTAGTTCAAACTAGGCCGACATAGTGTTTTTAACTTGCAGTTAATTAACTGCAGCCTCAATAATAAAAAAGACTATCACGTCAGCTATTGGTCTTTTACTTTTGGTCTTAGGTCTCACCTAGCGATGTTCACGGTGCTGGAAGCGACTTGCATCCAGTGGTTTCCTGCTGACGCTGGCGTGCTGCTGGCAGTTCGTTAGTTCATCTTGTGAGTGAACGTCCCACTCTTCGTTTTCCCGAACTTTGTCTCCATTTGAGAACTTTTCGGTCCCAACGGTCATCTGTTCCAATATAATATACCTAGTCATGCCAAATACTTATATTATTGTAAGCACTATTATTATTGTGAATTTTCTACATGATCATTTTTGTCACCTATCAATATTTTTTGGCACTGTGTTAGACAGCTAAATACATTTGGCATCAAAATAAATTGTTAGGTATGTCAACGTAATCAAAAATGTGCACGAAGTCATACTATACAAATATAAATTTACCTATTATTTGTGGTCTGGATGTTGAAGAGGATCTGTCTGTCTAACCTCTTAACACACCACTGGAAGGGACTCAATCATGTTTCAGGATCAACTTTGAATTTGTCAGAGTTCAGTAAGGTCGACAGTTGTTGAACGGATATTATATTTGTTTAAATGTATTTAATTTTAAAAAGTAGAGGTCAGCAGTGCCCCTAACCATAGAGCTATTGAGATTTCACAGAGAATTGTGGACGTGAAAAAGTGAGGGAAAGTTGTCAGTAGTGGTATTGTCTCTGCCTATCATCTATTGAATTTGATTTTGATATGTATCTGCAGTAGTTGCAGATACTTAGTTGTGGCGGCAGTCGCCTTCGCTTATTGATTGCACTCAGTTAATCGTCTACCGAATATAAAAATATCTTATATATACTGGATGAGGATCAGGATGAGACGAAGGCAACAGTACTTGTTCTCATTAACTGTACGAGCGTCTTTAACTTGGTTGATCCTGACCTATTAATTGCTATGTTGGCTTGTTACAATGTTTCATCATTGGCTTTGGAGCTATTCTTACAGTATCTTCATAGTCGCTGGCAGAGCTTTTTTGTCGATCTGAAGTAGTTTTCATCGTGTGGTCCAAGCGTTGGAGTTCTACAAGGATGCATTCTAGCACCTTAATTATTCTCCCTCTTTATTAATGTCACCTTTAAAAAAAATGATCAGCATTAAACCCATTAATATTTATTTGTATTATTTGCTAGCAACCAAACAACACTGAATATTTTTATTAAGCTGAAATTTATTAGTATAGATTTGTATCGGATACGCAGCTTCCGTTTAGTAGCTATTTAGTGTTAAGTATACCCATTTATATGGTATATTTCACTAATAAAACATGATCGCTTGTGAGATATAGTGTAATATGTATAAAGTTATGTTTCCGCCTGACATTTTTTATGATAATGTGCCGATGGAGCTTCTCAGGTCGTCGCCATTTCTTGTTAACATTGGTAAAATATATGTTAATAGTGTTTTTAATAACGTGTTCGATTTTATTGCTTTATTCTGATTTAAGTATATATTAATCTGATTTAGTACACAAATATATGCATGTTAATTGATTTATCGAATTTGTATAAATATTTTGTCTCCTATTTAAATTGGGTTCAGATTTATAAATTCCTTTCGTCAATCTGCTTTCCATGTGCCCAAACCATAGAAGCATTCCTTAGTTAATCCTTGTCAATACTATATATAATTATTTACTAGTCTTCTTTTAATCTTGTTTTAACCTTATATGTATATAATTGGATGTCATTAATTCGTCACCATATTCATCAGAAAAATATTTGACCGACTTCCTGTGTTTACCAAAAAATAAATACATATTATCATACATTATATCAGAAAATGGAAAGAATCGAAAAACAAGTAATTTTCTTAGTATAAAGAATATAAATTTCTTCTCTAACGAATCCTACGTTCAAAAGCTCCGACGACTGAAAAAAACGTTTGTGAAACAGTTTATGGTGGCCTTAGTAGCAGTAATTTGTGCAATAGAGTTTCTTAAATAAATAAAATAAAGCTTATAAATATTTCAATAATTAATTTTCTGAGTTAGCTACTATTAATATTTTTTTCTTATGTAATTTATTTTTGTTAATACACTTATAAAACAGTTTTAATAGATAATTTCACAAGCAAATCTACATTTATTGACGCATAATATCCTATAAACCTACCCATAATTGACCTTAAATTGTTTTGTAGTAAAGATTAGACTGTTAAAAATATAAAGTTGAATCCAAAGTCTAAAAGCCATTAGAACTTTAAGTACGGCATCAATCTAGAATTTTATCTATCCCTATAAGGAAGCTTATTAACTTTTATGGCTTTGCAGACTTTTCACAACAAAACACGCAATTAGAAAGCGAAATTGTCTACATAAAATGCAATTTAACGACAACTTTTATTTAATTAGACAGCAAAATAATTAGTATTCTCTAGTAAAGATGGCACCAAGTCATGCATTAGCGTTAACAGATAAAGTAGCTGATGGGATCAGCATATTGTCGCAGACGTGGGTCCGTGTGACCGGTTCACATCCCACTACTATTTATACATAATATATTTGTTGTTCTAATCAAATTTAAACTCTATTACTTTTACTTATAATCTTAATTATATTGGCTCTGTTTAGTTTAATTTATTGTTTGGCGTCAGTACTAAAGCTTACATCGCTACACTGTTAGCCGCCGTCTCCACTACTTTCTATTTATTATCTAGATCGAAGAAACATAGTCTTGTGACAACCTTTAGCATTATATTTGCAATACAAGAGGCTTCAAGTTCATTCATTCAATTTATAATCGTTATTAACTAATGTATTATAAGTACTTTTAAAAATATTACCTTTTTATTAAAATTTCAATTGCGTAATAAATGTGGTCCTAAGTGCTACAATATGAATTTAAGCAATGATTTTATAATAAGTACCCACAAATAATATAATGTGTCTACGTATTATTTATAGTTATTAGACAAACCTGTCACAACGAAAGCTAAATAATGTCTGCAACCTGCCGTGATATAGGTAATAATAAATTAGTTTTATACCACAAGTGCGGCCAAGAGGTAAACAAACTATTAATGTTACCTCTGTACAACATTCTAGACCTAAATTCCATTCGATTCACGACGCTATATGACATGCAAATGCCGCACAAGTGATGTGCACACTTTATTAGACTTCGCTATCTCGAACACCGTGTCTAATTAAAATTTATTCTCTCAAGTTATTCTAGCTTTATATTATTTACGAGGTTATTAATTTATTTGTGTAGCTATCTGTCCTGTAAGTTGTGTTTTTAATTCCACTACCATTTCTGTTTGTAAACAAAAATCTTCCTCTCTTAAGCAAATATTTACACTTTTCATTTCTCGTACTGATAAATCTTTTATCGATTCCGAATCTGCTGTCGTAAATTCGATATTGCGTCCATTGTTGCCGTAGACAGCGCTTATATGGAAGCGACCAAAATAAATCACGAACAAACCCATATCAGAACAATCGTAGAATATCTCGAGGATCGACTGCGGGCAACTATATCCGAGATATGGAGATATTACGCTCTTGAATTAGCATTACCGGTGTACTCGATATTGTGGTTCGGGAGCGCTGCATGACTCATAATTTATCTTTTATTTTAATTTTTGTCGTGTGTCGCGAAACTATCGCGTCGGAATGCAGTGGGCTTTCGAATCGTGCGAGATGTTGCCTCCGATAGGACTAGATTGTGGTATTCACATCTCTGTTCACTTTCCTCGTGCACATTGGCCCGCCAAGAACCCGGGACCTGCATTCTGATCCATGTGATTTTCTATATTCTGCATTGTTACAGGTAGCACGGACGGCGACGTGAATGCTACTCGGACGAACAAGCTTTGCCACCTAATATAAGTAAGTATACATATGTGTACCTAATTGAAATTGCTTCCATTACATTTGTAATAATACGACGTGACATCTCAATGCGTGGGGCGATGTCGTCCATGTCATTTAATGAGAGTATATTGAATAATACGCCGCAGTGAGCCTGCAAATCAAATCAGACGTTAACCTCAATAATTGTATCTGAATCGGAATCTATTGCCGCGGGTGATTCATGTCGATATTGAATAATAATTGGTCCACATCGGGCTCATGGTGCGGGTGGACTGGGCGTCACGAGAGCGATGCTATCGGTAGAGCGTGCCGCATCCATCAGCTCTATGGAGCGGCTATCTGTGGCGGTATCGCTGCACCAACGATAACCATTGTCTTACTAGCGATTATATCGGCAAAATTTGTGCTCGCCTTCGATAGCCCGTTTGTCTTTACCGCAAATGAGCCAGCTAATGGAGAAGGCGCATAAAAGGAGAGCGTTTGTGTTAAACTTTTGTCTAGTCATAAATTTATCGTGGGAATGTTTTAAAGTCATTCTCAGCATACTTATCTCTCGGTGCTTGTGATTTTTGGCACGATATAAGAGATTGAAAATTTACGATAGGCAGGTCAATTATAAAACGTTAACTGCAATATGAACAGTAGTTAATAGAGCAAGAGCGGTTCGTGCCTTTAATCGCACACATGCTGCCGAATGCGCCCACGAGCACTTACTACCATTAGCATCATTGTCCAGAGGCCATTAATAAGTCGTACAGGACAGTTCTATTGGTTTCATTCCATAATGGGAGGGTCCATGTTCTGAACTTGGTGTCACGAATTTGTATCGTAATGGCCTTTGGCGAAATTATAGCCACGTTCTGCCGTGTCGCCTGCATCTCTACGGGATAGTTGTAGAAGTCTGTGGGGTAGCCAGTTACCGGACAATTTTATGTCCCTTCGTAGACAATAGCGCATGTAACCTAATATTGCATGCATTTTGCCTTAATGTAATTACGAATGAACAATATAGACATACTTAATGGCTGTGTGTAAAGTTGGAATAATTAAAAAATCGGTGTAACCATTTGCTAGATATCCGGCCGGGTGTAAATCCATTTAATGTTGAACTCGCTCGCACGCGCCTGTCAACCAATTATCTTCAATTAGCTGACAGAATGTCTTAAGTTGTTTGATCTACCGCGGATAACCTAAATATTTTTTTATACACTTTGAAAAGTTAATATGGTTTTATATGTGTAAATAGGCATTTATTACTTGCTTTATAATAAAATACATCAATATTTTGTACTAATCTGTCTCTTTTTGTCAATTTACAAATTAGGTAATTAAAATAACGTTGTTATAAAAATTAAATTTGTAAGCCACGTAATGAAGTCTTGAAGAACTTAGAAAAATTTAAATCGATGCAAAGAAATGAATCGAAACCAAAATTAACGTGATAGTAAGCCGCATAAAATTTGTTTATTTCATTAATCAATGTTCGCGCAAAATCTAAGAAAATATGATGTATAGAAATAAACTCGTAATTACTAAAATATAACTGGCATACACGAGTATTTATATAATAATACCTACGTTACTGTTTGTTATGATAAAACTCAAAGATAATGAAGCTGATGGTTTATTTCTTAATTACTGCGAGATATATAACATTATCGGAACACTATTTCCAACATAATAATTATTTATCATAACAATAACAAGCTAGTAACTCGCAGCATTCAATGTGGCCATGTCCGGGGAAGAGATAACCCGGCCTTAAGTGTCAGTCGCTTTGTGCTTCTAAGAGAATATACAATACACACGGTTCCTCATTGGAATCTTTAAGATATAATTAAATTTTTGCTTTATTGGTTTTTGTTCAAGTTAGTGTTTTAATTTCGTCTATTGATTTTTAGTGTTTATGTTTAAGTGAATGTGATATTGAGTTTTCAATTTGTGATTGATTTAAAGGTCTGTTTCCTATATATTATAGGCGCCATTATCAATTTATAAATTAGGTTGAAGTGTTTTCGATGATATTTCGCGAAAAAAAATCTCTATTATATACATGCTTTGATTTATTCCTGACTGTTTTTTTGTTTGGATTATAGATTATGTTTCAATTAGGTTTTGCGTGTTGTAATAGTTTGAAAGACTATGAACTCATATCAAACGTTGATAATAATTTATTATTTACTAAATTTTATGCCTTACGACCGTGATTAATGATATTGTAACCTGTTCATGAGCCGTTTAATTGACCCATTGTTGTCAATGAAGGGTGAATGGAGATAATATGAAGATATTTTAAATTTAAGCTTTTGAATTCATGAATAACATTTTTAGGAGTCCGTATTCAAACAACATAAATCTCATTCTCTTTAACAGCTTTGTTAAACGAATAATCTTCATCTATTTTTAGTTTTTGAATAATTTGAAAATCGAACAAGATAATATATATATATTGTAGCTCGACATATGACAACACTCTGCCTGATGTTAAGGCGACTGCTACTTAATTTTGTTAAATAACTACAATTGGAGTCGCGTCATTTGGCCTACGTGGAACTAACAAATTTCAATCTGATCCAGAAACGCGACTCACAGACAAAGATCAGCAGACAGGGAAAATTACTACCAATAAGTCTTAAAAAAATGTTTTGTTTAAAAAAATCCGTTTAAGAAATTAACGGAATACGGAACCATTGCATTCCTTAGTAATACTACTACTAGCATTTTTTCTTCATTATACACATAGTTTAAGGCGTCTCAATTTTTACTCGAAGTAATTTATCATTTCTCGTTTGTAGAATAGTCCTATGGTATTTCACTGTTATTGTAAAGTTTTAAAGCCTTGGGTTTGTTTTCGTTTTTTTAAGTAACTATTGTACCGTTCTTGTATGATCATTAGTTTTTGTTTTAAAATGTCATTGTATTTGGTAACTTGGAATCCTTGTCTCCGGTTTACATTTAAAATGATTTTTTAAGTTCAATATGGGAATAGTTTTAGTGACAAAGCAATGGATCTGCAGTGCCTATAACCATAGAGAATGTATGATGACTGATGATGGAATAGTGTCGTAACTCTGGCTAGTAGTACAGTCTGCCCATAGCTATAGAGCTATTATAGCTTGTCTAAGTATAAATGACGCGCCCCTCCACTTTATTAGTTTATTTAAATGTGTGAATGCAAATATTACTAACTATACTTCATCGGCGTGCTTCTCCTTTTGTGTCCAACCAGCAACTGAATGACCAATTTCCGGTGTGTTGCATCCATACTTTATATTTGCTCGTGTACGTAAATGCAGTAGAGGGGCCGGCGCGTCATTTCGGCTTCGACAGACTCTACCTACCCATATATTGCATCTTCCTAGTTGTCGTAATAAATCGTCTCATGTTTTTCTTATTGTAGAAGGTGTAAAATTGATTCAAAATAATAAATTTTTTTAAATTTACCTCCAATTTTCTGATGGATCGCTCGCCTCACGGTGGATCCACCTCTTACTCAGCATAGAACTCTAATTTTCTGATGGATCACTCGCCTTACGGGGGATCCACTTCTTACTCCGTATACAATTTAGCAATTCTCTCACAAAAAATAACAACAAAATAATCACTAGACATTCTTAGTCACGTTTATTGTTGCCAATATTGTGAATGCATTCCGAATTTTTATTTTTATCCGTCTTATTTTCTTTAAATAATATTAATTCGTCTGATTGTTACTTTTATTTATTCATTTTTTATTGTGATCTCGACCTGCTTCATGGTAAGCATGATGGAGGTTCTGGATTAAAAAAAACCGAGTCGGTTCACGGTTGCATCAGTCACCGTCGCTATGCAGGCCATTTTATGTTTATTTTCTTTGTTTCATATATTTTAAACAGCGCGCTTACTTTTTATAAATAGTTAAAGTAACGCAGCTGTCCACAGTGCCCATAACTTTGGATTATTTTGACCGGCATAGTAGATGCGACTGCTACTTGCAGTTCTCTTACAGTTGTCTTCATACAATGGAGCACTCTCCAGCCTAACATCGAGTAGGGTCATAATATGTCAAGCCGCAATATAAAAAAAACCCTTATATTATCTTGAGGGAAGTTGAGAAGAGAGAGTTGCGTCGCTATCTTGGTTCGCCTAATTGTTTCTGCTTATCCATTTTGGGATTAAGCCTAACTATTTAATTGTATTGATTGATGTTTGCTAAGTTTTTGTAGGACGACGCACGGCCCGCCTTTGCCTGTCGTCCTACAAAATCTTAGAATTTTTGATTAAATAAAGGGTAGGCGATGTTTCGAATACAAATTCGAACACTTGTTCAAACTGACACATTCACTAACGATTCGGACACGATAAGGGATTATTTAATTCTTGTTTTTTTTTTGTATTACGAGTAATAATATATAGTATGTGTGTACGTGTTTTATTTATATCATCATCATCATTAAATTGTAACGCCTTTTTCCCACAGGGATAGGCAGAGACAATGGAGCGCCACTTGTCACGATCCTGACACAACTCGCTCGCTTCCTTAACATTTACAATTCTCTTTATACAAGCTTTACGGTTATAGTCACTAGGCAACCTAGCTTTCTTGATTTTATTAATATGCACTTGTATATACCTGTACATATATAATACATAAATCTCCAATAACAGTTAAGTTATATAGTGAACAGTGTTGTGATGTATTGCCAATTAGAAGGCAAAACGAAACTTTATGCTTCCAGTTGATGGTGACGTATGGACGTCACTAATTCACGACAGCTCGTTACAACCAGCTTCTACGTATGAGAATATTTCGTTTATAAATTTAATTACTTTTATTTTTACTTAATTTTTTTTTATACTATTAGACATACAGTTTGCCGCGGAAGTGACGTTTTGCCGAGAGAGATCCAATAGTCTAGTCAACATAAACATGTGCTTTTTAGGTCAAAACATTTTCGTATTCTCCGAAAATTATGATTGAGGTGTCATTCGATTCGGAATAGCATGTAGATAGTTTTTAAGAATTTAAGGACCGCTCGCGAAAATTGCAATAGTTATAAACAATTAAGTAAAAAAATAAAAGGGAGTTTGGTTATTCGCAAATATCTCAAAAACTATTTGAGATAATTTAAATTTGAATTATCTCATATAGTTGATTCGAAAAGAGGAGAAAATTTCCCAAAGCAAAGTCTAAATCCTGAAACTGTAGGACCAATATTTATAATTTTCTCAGAGGTTTAAAATAACGCTCTAAAACGGGTACGTTTGTTAAACTATTAATCTAAGAATCGGATTAAATGAATCAAAATTAGGGAGATAGTAAGCTGCATAAATCTTTCATGAGACTCTGTACGGTGCAAGCGCACCAAACATTACGTGACGTCTTGACACAGATTTGATATGACGCCACGTAAAGCATAAAAACATCTAGTTATGGCTCGAGGGAGCCAGTGCGATCTTAGACAAACAGATGTCCGGGTGCATTGAAAACGTTCGATCCTAGACTAACAAGTGTCCGGATCCATTCAAAACGTAAGATCCTAGACTAACAAGTGTCCGGATCCATAATATAAGAACCTCCATCCCTAACAGTAACATTTAGCATAGTGTATTAAATCAGTGTAATAAACTATAATACAATTAAAGTGGTATTTATACTTTCTCAACCCACGCACCTGAGCACTCTTAGCCCCAACAGACTCTATTTTCTCTGCCTGTCACTGTAGGAATTGAGTCGTGAAGAAATGATTGATTGTGTCAATGAGGACACTTTATAATTATTATTACTTTTAAACAAATAATAATTACACGTCGTTCTACACTTGTCCTTATCAAATTTCGCTAATTACGAATGAGAAATGTGTATGAAGATAGTATTCTTGCATATTATCATTTAATTTCGATTGTATTATTTCCAAACAAGACAATATCATAATTATATTTATATTATTTTATTTACGTTTTATATTCTTATTCCGCAGTTGAACGTTTATCAGATCCGCCTTTATAATAATAAAAGTTTATTTTGATAATGCATTTTTTGCCTTTTTGCCTATAATGTGCTAATTGATATTTTTATCAATTAAAAAACAGTTTATTAATATGTATTTCACTGGAAGAAATACTCTCTTTGCATTTCTATATTAAGTTACTAAAGTGATTATATCATAGAAACAGGACGACCAAAGTGCATTTATCAAAGATACATTGGTACTTCTCGGTTTGCGTGTCTTTTGCACTACCACGGACCCTTTTTAAGGCGTGAAGTTGATGATGATGTTTAATAAAACTTTGTTGAACTAAAAGTAATATTTGAACATCTAGACAATTGTAGGGTACCTTATTCTGTAAGCGTATAAAAATAATAATAGAATTTCCTTAGGTGTTCAGCGAACATTGATTAATGAATTAAACAAATTTTATGCGGCTTACTATCGCGTTTATTTTGGTTATTGATTTTACAAATTTTTATTATGACGGTTCGAGAGCTTTGCAGCCATCGTATATATAAAATAATTATGATTTAAAAACAAATTGAAAAGTCAAGTTTTTTTAGGGTAGGTAAAAGGAATATGTTATTCCTATTTATATTTATTTTATATAACTCCACGCCGGTATAGTGAAGGCGACTGAGGCAAATCGTGGTCAGAATACAAGTCACAATAGAAAAAGAAAACTAATAAACAATGACAAAGTTTATTGAAACTAATTTTAATAGTTATTTCGTTTTAACACAAGCGAGCATGCCAAGAATTTGTATAAGAATTTCGCAACATACGAACGAACAAATATAGATTTTCTTAGAAATATTTTTAATTCACACGACATTAAATACTTTTTATTCCTTGTATTTTAGAGTTTGTGGTACGAACAGTGTAACCTAAACAAGCAATCTATTACGCTTTATATTCACAGGGATATGTAGAAAAATAACTATACGATATGATGTTAATGAATTTTAGAATTCGTAATTCAGCCCAGGAGGGAGACAAATTGGAGACATCCTCAAGAAAGCTAGGTTGCCTAGTGCCCATAACCATAGAGTTTGTATGAAGAGAATTGTGAATGTGAAGGAAGCGAGGGAGTTGTGTCAGGATCATGGCAAGTGGCGCTCCACTGTCTCTGCCTATTCCTGTGAGAAAAAGGCGTGACAGTTTGATTGATTGAGTGATTGATAATTCGCCTTCCAGCTGATGTTGAGTCTGTGTGCGGTCCATGAATGAAGCCGACTGCTAGTAAAGTTAAATACAAGTAGCAGTCACAGCCTTTATGATGGCCTAGTTGAAAACGGCAACTTTCGATCTGAATTCAAAATGTCACTTCATGGTAAAAAAAAGTGGCCTTCAAAGGAGTACTACCCCTGATCGGCAGACTTGGTAAATAAGCTCCTACTCTTAAATCTTTGCGTGATTTCAGTTAGTTTAAAATCATATCCACAATCCTTTTCATACAAACTCAACGATTATGGGCACTTGGCAACCCAGCTAAGAATTTGTTTAAACACGCATAAAATAGTACGACCAATTACAAGTATACTTACCGTGAAGTGATTTGATCGCGTTTCGGGATCAGCTTGTAAGTTTGCGGTTCCAACTAGGCCGGCATAGTGGATGTGATTGCTACTTACAGTTATTAAATTGTAGTAGCAGTGGCATCTATTCATGGACCACACTCCAGCTTAACATTAAGCGGGGTGC
Organism: Tinea trinotella; assembly: GCA_905220615.1. NCBI lineage: Eukaryota > Metazoa > Arthropoda > Insecta > Lepidoptera > Tineidae > Tinea > Tinea trinotella. The sequence goes on along the minus strand of HG992317.1, from coordinate 10,276,088 downwards.
TGTCATATGTCGAGTCGCTATAACAAAACAATGCTATTTTCAGTAGATATTATCCTTTATGAATGTACTAGCTATATTATATAAGGTTTATTTTTGGCCACAATTCTATATTTAACATAACAATATGTTTTAAAAGGCGAGTATTGTTAGTTGTTTTGTAGCCGTCAATGCAAATAGGTAGCTCTTGTAAATAGGGGAATCTTGACATCGACGTGACCCCACGCCGGCTATGAATACATTTAAACAACTAACAATCGTAGCGCACGTCACATTCTCCATAGCAATGACAAATGGTTCAACGAAATACCATTTGCCATTAAGTATAATGTAAGAGTGGTAGGTAATCTGCCGATCCGGGGTAGTTTGTTTTTATTGTGACATCACATCTGATCTCATTCCGCCTGATGATAAGCAAGAGTGACGACGGCTAAGAAAACCGAGTTTGTTCACGGCTGCCTCACTATGCCGGCCAAAGGTGCTTCTTCACGCATCGCTTCAAGGATCCAAGGTCATAGGTTACAAATAAACAGACCGTAAAGTAACCTAGGCGTTTCGGGAGTAGCTTGTAAGTAGCCGCTTTGGCCGGCATAGTTACGGCGACTGAGGCAGCCGGGAACCGACTCGGCTTTTTCAGTCGTCGTCACTCTTGGACCCCCTCTTGCTTATCATCAGGCGGGTCGAGGTCAGATGTCGTGTCACAATGAAATAAAAAACTAGGACATCATAGTGGCTGTGGCTGTTACTTGCAATTATTTAACTGTAGTAGCAGTCGCCTCCATTTATGGATCGCACTCCAGATTATTATCAGGCGGAGTGCTGTCCTATTTCGAATCCGCTATGCTGGCCAATAAACATAATTTTTAATACACTTCTCGCATAAATTAAAGGAACAAGAAAATTTTCTAATTTTTTTGGCAATTTTCAACCGGCTGTATTTCAGTGAAAAATGGTCGTACAAGAAATGAAAAAACATAGCTTTTGAAGCTTAAAGACTCTAGTTTTCGAATTTTCAGGTTAAAAATTTTTTGGAGCACCGGTAGCCCTGAAATTCTTGGATAAAGCACGAATAATTTTTTTTACAATTTTTTTATAATTTTCTTTTCGCTCTACGGACATGGAAAATTTTTTTCAAGCTAGACCAATGCATAAGTCCTATATCCTGTTTATTCAGCTTTAATTTGTTTTTTGCGGAATTCAGATACGATCATTTGTCTTCGAGATATCGAATTTTGAATGCAAAAGGATCCTTTTTCACTCAACTGCCAATATCTCTGAAATTACTGGTCACCCAGCGAGCAGACAGAAAGTTTCGTTATTTGCAGAAAATTTCCTACAAAAATTAGTCATGGTCGATTGGAAAAATTTTTTTTTCCGCCTGTAACGTTAACGTGAAAAAAGAGCAACAAAATGCCATTTTCCCTTTTTTTGGTTAATCGACTGTATCTTCGGCAATATTGGGGGAAAAGCTTAGGTTAGAAGAAATTTTTTCAGTCTTATGTACCCCAAAGGCCCTCCTAAATTTTTAGATCGCTCGGCCCAGCGGTTTTCCTGGACTGATTGATAATTGATAACTGATTCACCGCTGGCATTAGCGTTATCCAAAGCATACCACGTGGAGGTTGCACGGTCGGATTTACGCTTCTTTTGTGCTTACGCACGTGTGTTATGATTCTTCGGAAAAAATAGGACCCTCAGGTCGTTCAGCTCCACAGTATTTAACGACTCCAAACTCAATTTCTAAAGTGTAAAATGTGTGTATGTGTGTGTATCGTGTGTGTGTATCGTGTTCAGTATCGAGTGTTCCCGCCTCTACTCCTAATTACAGCAATCGTTGTCGCATATTCGAAATGCAATTTCAGATCATTCGTTGAGGGATCTGACGCCAAACTCTTATCAAAGCGTTCTCTAATGCTGCTAAATTATTCAGATTGGGATAATTTTGACGCAATCGGCGGCTCAATATGTCCCAGACGTGCTCTATGGGATTCAGATCAGGACTCATTGCAGGATGCCTCAACAATCTAATGTTGTTAGTCTGAAAGAATTGACGGGTGATAGTTGCTGTGTGAGGCCTAGCATTATCCTGCATAAAAATAAATCCTCTCCTGTTTCTTGCTAAAGGTAACACCTGAAATCGCAAGATTCGGTCGATGTAACGCCTAGCATTGAGAGTGTCTCGAACAATCACTAAAGGAGTTCGATAATCCTGTGAAATTGCAGCCCAAACCATCACCGATCCCCACCGTGAGCAGCTATGGGACGAATAAAACACTGTTTATAACGTTGACCTGAACGACGCCAAACTCAAGGTCTTCGGTCGTTACCATACAGGCAAAACCGAATTCGTCGTTTTTAATCGTAAAAAAAATTTTTCAATTTTTTTTTGTTAATCAATCTTCAGAAAACTCAAAATTGAGTAAAAAGCCGAAAAAAATTAAATTATTGATTTTTAAAAAGATTAAGTCCAGTTTAAGGAACAAAAATCTTGTTCCCTTAATTTTTTCAAAATTTCAACCACTCGGTCCAGAAAAACCGCTGAACCGATCGATCTAAAAATTTAGGAGGGCCTTTGGGGTACATTAGACTGAAAAAAATTCTTCTAACCTAAGCTTTTCCCCCAATATTGCCGAAGATACAGTCGAATAACCAAAAAAAGGGAAAATGGCATTTTTTTGCTCTTTTTTCACGTTAACGTTACAGGTGGAAAAATTTTTTTTTCCAATCGACCATGACAAATTTTTGTAGGAAATTTTCTGCAAATAACGAGACTTTCTAGTCGCTCGCTGGGTGACCAGTAATTTCAGAGATATTGGCAGTTGAGTGAAAAAGGATCCTTTTGCATTCAAAATTCGATATCTCGAAGACAAATGATCGTATCTGAATTCCGCAAAAAAGAAATTGAAGCTAAATAAACAGGATATGGGACTTATGCATTGGTCTAGCTTAAAAAAATTTTTCCATGCCCGTAGAGCAAAAAGAAAATAATAAAATATTTGGAATGTTTTTTATTCGTGCTTTATCCAAGAATTTCAGGGCTACCGGTGTTCCAAAAAGTTTTTAACCAAAAAATTCGAAAACTAGAGTCTTTAAGCTTCAAAAGCTATGTTTTTTCATTTCTTGTACGACCATTTTTCACTGAAATACAGCCTGTTGAAAATTACCAAAAAATTTAGAAAATTTTTTTGTTCCTTTAATTTTTGCGAGAAGTATATATACCGCAACAACACAATAAAAAAATTTGACGTATTATACTCTACGGTTATACTCGGTCTAATCTCATAGATCAACATGACTTTAACTTACGTGAAGGGAAGGTCCAAAGAGTACCAACGACTGAAAAAATCAAACTGAGTTAAATATTGCCTCAGTCGCCGTTAATAGGTCGTACTTAGTAGAGATGTCTTTTCAATCAATCAATTAAATCGTCACGCCTTTTTTACACGGGGATGGGCAGAGACAATGGACCGCCACTTGCCTCGATCCCAACACAACTCCCTTGTCACCCTCACACCCACAATTCTCTTCGTACGAGCTCTACGGTTATGGGCACTAGGCAACCCAGCGTTCTTAAGGATGTCTACGATTTGGAGACAAACAAGAGTTGGAAAACATCCTCCTGGGTCTGCCTCGTTTACCGCATCTACTTTTTCTCATTTCAGTTTTATATTCCAAGGTTAATCCTTAGAGTTTGTATGAAGAGAATTGTGGATGTGAAGGAAGCGAGGGAGTTGTGTCAGGATCGTGGCAGGTGGCGCTCCATTGTCTCTGCCAATCCTCATGGGAAAAGGCGTGACAATTTGATTGATTGATTGATTCCAAGGTGATAGTATAGCGAGAACATATGGGCAGGTAAAATTAATGTAAACATTACTTCTTTTCCAGAATGGTGGTGGTTCTGAACGGCGTTTTAGCTGATGAGTGTCCAACGTCAGTGAGGGCGCTGTTGGCTGCTCATCCAGGCTATCAGGATGCTGCCGCTCAACTGCTAGGAGCGGCTGCCAGGGTCGTCGGACCTCAAGGACTATTATATGTCGGACAAAGGGAATTTGCTGCTGTAGTTCCTCATGATAGTAAGTTATTCAATTATACGTTTTTATACTGAACTTCTAAAGGTATCATAGAAACAATACATCTAAAGTACATATATCAAAAATACATCAATACTGGCAAGCGGCAAAAGACAATTTATTTACCACTAGACAACGGAAGTTGTGTTAGGATCGTTGCAAGTGGCGCTCTATTGTCTCTGCCTATCCCTATGGGGAAAAGGCGTGACAATTTAATTGATTAATTAAATACCGACATTACCATAAGCAAATTAGGCAATCACGTTTTTTTTTATTGTAACTCGACATATGACAGCACCCCGCTTGATGTTAAGCCAAAGTGTGGTCCATGAATGAATATCATTGCTACTACAATTCTATAACTGTGAGTAGCAATCACATCCACTATGCCGGCCTAGATGTAACCGGCAACTTACAAGCTGATCCCGAAACGTGACCAAATCACTTTACGGTCTATATACTTGTAAGTGGTGGTACTACCCCGGATCGGCTGGCTGGGTACCACTTCGACGTCTTGGGGACACCTAAAACAGAACCTAACAAAAAATATTTTTATTGTATTGAATACGTAATTTATTTTTAAAGGCTGATACTTATTTTAGTGGATTAGGATTATTTTATATGGATAGAGGGGGGCACATGCGTGGATTGTCTAGGCCCTAGACTCTAGGGCATCATCAGGTAGTCCTAATCCGGCCCTGACTACGGACGCCTTTTTCTTTAGGAAATTCTGGCTTTTTTTTCTCGCTTCCAAGCATATAGGGTGTGGAGATCACAAGGGCTAGTAAAGCATTCCACTTGTCGATTGTTCTATAAAGATGAGACTGCTAGTTTGGTTGCCTTCTTATAGGATCTGTCATGTTTTATGTTTATTTACAGCTAGTATAATAATATAAAACAGAATAACTTATAAACTAATATAAGGCCATTTACCAGTAAACACAACTTGCAGGCAAAAAAATAAAAACATAATATAAAGTAGTTAAGTACATTTAAACAAAAAATAGTCAATTCCATATAAAAAAAAGTGTTATTTCATTGTGAAGTTTCATATTATTCTTGTATTTTTTTTGGTGGTTAATCACAATCACAATGGCTTTCGAAACGTCGTATTAAAATATAGCAATTGTGAGCCAATTGTGATTATCAAAAATCGGTGCGTCGATTCTTTGTAGAACAATCGACAAGTGGAATGTTTTACTACCCCATGTGTTCTCTCCCTCCTATAACCTCGAATCCTTCAAGCGATGCGTGAAGAAGTACCTTGGGCCGACATATTGACGGGGACTGGGGCAACCGTGAAGACTCGGTTTTTACAGTCGTGGGCACTCGTGGACCTCCTCTTGCTTATCATCAGGCTGGTCGAGGTCAGATGTCAACTCACAATAAAAAAATAGCAATCATAAACAATAATATTTTCTTAGATTTTGCGCGAACATTGATTAATGAATTAAACAAATTTTATGCGGTTTACTATCGCGTTTATTTTATAAAATAAAATTGTAAAATTAAAACCAAAATAATCGCGATAGTAAACCGCATAAAATTTGTTTAATTTAATCATAAACAATGTTAGAGCAAAACCTTCGAAGTAATAAACTCGTAGTATTACCTAAAGTTAATGTTTTTTTTTTGTTTCAGAGAATGTAACTATAATAGGCTCAGATGACGCTACAACTTGCATTATTGCAGTTGTTAGACATTCGGGTAAATATTTATTAATTTATTTTTAAATAAATAATAAATCGAAAGGCTCATTTTTTTTTTTATTGTGACAGCACATATGACAGCACCCTGCTTGATGTTGTGTGGGGCTGGCTGGAGGCTGGAGTGTGGTCTATCAATGGATGTCACTGCTACTACAATTCAATAACTGTGAGTAGCAGTCACATCCACTATGCCGGCCTAGTTGGAACTTACAAGCTGATCCCGAAACGCGACCAAATCACTTCACGGTGTGTATACTTGTAAGTAGTGGTACTACCCCGGATCGGCAGACTGGGTACCACTGCCTGCCACACGGCAGGCTGAAAATACAATAGATGTGCGCGATAGATGTGGTTTGAAGGAATATGAAGGGAAGGATTAACAAAGGAATGCTTTGATGGTTTGGGCACATGGAAAGAATGAGTTAAAGTAGATTGACGAATAGAATTTATAAATCCGATGTGGATGGATGCGTTAAACAAGGCAAGCCCTGGAGGGTGTTTTCTGACCAAATCGGAGACAGCTGGGTTGCCTAGTGACCATTATTCTAGAGCTTAATGCAAATAATTGTGTATGTGAGGGAACTGAAGTTGTGGTAGGATCGTGGCAAGTGGCACTCCATCCCTATCCCTGTGAAATAAAGGCGTGTAAATTTTAATATATCTCAATTTAATGTGTTTAATTTATAGTTTACATAGTTTGTAAGCTATAAATTAAACACATAAATGGTGGTTTCCCTACTTGTATTGGAAAAACTAGTATTAATTTTGCTTTTAATTACTGTGCGATTGAATTATTTGAAAAAAAGTTATGGATTTTGTGTCGTTTTTCAATCACGAACACACGCCATATTAACACTTCTGCTTTGAACTGTCATAATTATAGTTTGAATATTTTTCAGTTCTAAACTATGCAAAATAAAGGATGTTTTCCAATTACACTGTAATCTTCGTACATTAAACTATTTAAACATATTGTATATGCAACTGTTAATACAATTAAGCCCAAGTCTCCATACGAAATGAATGATGTTCCTTACTTTTTCTGTTTCAGGTTCTGGAGCTATATCACTGGCCCATCTCGATGGTAATGGAATTGCTGAGGCAGCCAGCACCATGGTGATGCGTGTCCAGCAATTGGCAATGGGCTATCCAGAAGGCAGACTGGAGTTACAATTAGTCGGCGGCTTCACAGACTCGCGCAGAATCTCTGAAGATCTGTTCGCTAATATTATGTGTAAGTATTTTTTCGGCACTCGGAGACTTCTCCTTACTTACCATTAGACAAGTCCTTTGGCCGGCATAGTGACGGCGACTGGGGCAGCCGTGAACTGGGTCGTTTTTTTCAGTCGTCGTCACTCTTGGACCTCCTCTTGCTTATCAACAGGCGGGTCGTGACCAAATCCTTAGGCCGGCATAGTGGCGGCGGCTGGGACAGCCGGGAACTGACTCGGTTGTCCCAGTCGTCGTCACTCTTGGACCTCCTCTTGCTTATCATCAGGCGGGTCGAGGTCAGATGGCGTGTCACAAAAAAAAATAATTAGGTAACATTAAAAAAAATTAAAAAGTCGAAGGCAGAAGAGTTAATTAATTTATATTAATGAATTAAACAAATTTTATGCGGCTTACTATCGCGTTTATTTTGGTTTTGATAATACATAATACACATACTCAAGTCCCAAGTCTCAGCAAACTGCCAAACCAGATGACACCGTCAGTTATTTTTGAAGTAAACCGGGAACAGAAAAACAAAATCAAAACATTAAGCGGCGTAGTTTTGGAAACAATAACAGCATCAACCAATAGGACGAGCAACACCTCAGTCTCTCCGTGACCAGGATGGCTTCAAAGCTCTTGAAACGTCGGAATAATAAAATAAAATAAAATTGTAAAATCAAAACTAAAAATAAACGCGATAGTAAGCCGCATAAAATTTGTTTAATTCATTAATGTTCGTTCAATGTTCGCGCAAAATCTAATAAAATATTAATTAATATTTCTCTCAATTCCAGTATCATTTCACCGTCTTGAAGTGGAGATTGACCTTACTCTAGCGTGCTGTTGTGAGCTGAATACAGCTCTTGGCGGTGGATCACCAGCTCCTCTGGTTATGGGAGTTGGTGTCGACATACGCGCCGGGGATCTCTTCCCAGCCACATTCCCGGACAAAGGACCAGGATTACCGTTACGTGGTGCCAGGACTATTGCTGGCGGTGTCCATTGTTCGCAGGTTATTATTAGTATTCTGTTTCTTTGTTTTTAAATAGACTCGACAGACGTGGACGAACGGTTTAGCGATTGGTTTGTTGCGTGTAAAGTCCCGGATTCGATTCCCGGTCGAAGCAAATATTTGTTTTATAGCTTTTATTTGTAATATTTAATAATTATATTAAATATTACAAATGAAATACAAATAATTATATTAAATATTGCAAATATTTGTTAATAAAAAAAGAGATGGATGTTTGGTTATCAAAGAGTGGTAGACAGTGGTACCCAGTCTGCCGATTTTTAATTTTTAATTTTGACTCGACATATGACAATACCCCGCTTGATGTTAAGCCAAAGTGTGGTCCATGATTGAATGTCACTGCTACTACAATCCAATAACTGTGAGTAGCAGCCACATCCACTGTGCCGGCCTAGTTGGGACCGGCAACTTACCTAGCTGATCCCGAAACGTGACCAAATCACTTCACGGTCTGTATATTTGTAAGTGGTGGTACTACCCCGGATCGTTAGGCTGAGTACTACTGCCTACCAATCTTTTTTATTGTTGTTAATTGCAGGTGATCGACATATACGACAACACAGTTGGTATGCTACGTATTGGGCCATTCAATTATGACCCGTTGCGCGGCGTCGACCTCTGGTTAGAGCAATCCGATGAATTCATATTACGACATCTCAGCACTTCACCAGCGGCGGAACCACCACACTTCGTTATGCACGTCAGTATTACAATCTATGGCGTCCTTCACATACGGTCGCGCCATCTAGTGGCAAAGATACAAAGATCGTCGCCACATACAACCACTAGATGGCGCTACACGCATAGGCATGTCTCCACACACGCCAAGGCAATACAAAAACCAATGGCGTTGAGCCTGCAATATCTCGCAAACAATATTTCGACAGAGTATTGGTATATACTAAGAATATGGAAAGAATAGAGTATGTGCTAAAATAAAAACTAATTCAGTGTTATTTATCTCATTTATACTATGTTTATACCACGTATGACTGACAGAGACAACTACTTGTACTTCAATTCTTTTCTTTCAAAGGTTGTCACTACTTTTTGCAATTACAACCACTTGGTTGACTTTTAATACTGCCTAATTAAAAGTCACGTGATACCAAGAGTAGCGGCATAATCGTACCGTCATCTTTTTTGCCAAGTATTTTATTGTCATTTGTTATTCTGTCAAATTAGGTTATCAAATGACCATCAAAACTAGTGACAACCTTCTAAATTACGAATGTAAAAATGTATATTCATCCCCTTCTGAATTCTTTATAATGTCATAAGTGAAAATAGTATAAACGGTGTATTTTGTAGCTATTTTAGGGCTCCTTCTATTTCTTAAGTCCAAATTCTTTGCCTTACCTAAAAATAACAGTTTACATTGTAATTAACTAGGATTTGTTTTGTAATTTCCAGATTCGTGCCACATTGAAGTTTATCCAGGAGCATCCTTTCCCGGCTGTGACCGTGTTCCCGGACAACAGACCACATTATTATCGACGTGACGAGCATACTGGCTTATGGGTCGTTATGCGATATTAAAATTATTGTCAATTACAGAACAACATTAAAAATGGCGACTAATAGGCTCTTTTTTTTAAAGAATTCGCGCCAAAGGCAAAGGGATCGTTGATTTTTAATACAATGTCGGATGTTAGACACGACCAAATTTTTTTGAGAAACCGACTAATTTGATTTCCCATTTGTGGTCGAGATGCGGAGAGAAAACGAACAGTTGGTTAGTAAACGATCGTTTGAATGAATTTATTTAAAATCAAAGTGATTTATACCTTCAAAATTTGTTAGCGGGAATTTATTTGACATGCAGGGATTTATTTGACCTGTATTTTTATTGATACCTATATCTAATTTTAGTTTTCTTAATCTTAGACATTTACAAAATTATTTTTGTGATATAACTTCTTTCAATTATTTAAATTACTTTACACTTTGACATGTTATTTTAAATAGACACATATATTACGCAAATACCTAACGAAATTCAGTTTCAAAATTAATGTGATAATTTGCAAACTCTTTGAAATTTGTAAATAACATAAATAGCTTTTATTGTTTTAATTTACATTGTTTCAGTTGTATATTTTGAAATTGTTTTATTTTATATTGTAGTGTAGTCATATTATATGTTCCATATTCGTCGTGTTCCTAACTCGTCGTATTCCAGATTCGTCGTAATCCAGATTCGTCATAATACGTATCGTACATGTAATTTAAATACATTAATACGTACAATCTTATAACTCTTTATTAATGATTAAACCTCTCAAGAAAAGAATATCACTGATGATTTCATTTTAAAAAATCCACAACTGCTAAGTGCCTTTCTAGACTGTGAATTGTAAGGTTTTTGTTTTATTTTTTTAATTTTATGCATTTAGTTACAAATAACTGTTTTTGGTTTTAAAGATTTTTTATTTATTTTTTATTTGTATAATAAAGTAAGTTACAATTCATATTTGGTGTTTCGATTCTATTGTCGACTGTATCATGACAAACCTGGAATACGATGATAGGGTTCTTAACTACGAATAAGGAACAAATCATATTTTTAATATTCGGGTGAACTATTATGGAATAAACCTAAAATGAACAGTGAACAAATTGAATAATGCACTTCTAAATATTATTTTTTTAAATTACCAGCATAGAAAAATGTAATGTTATTTAAAGTTATATTAATAAAATAATGATTAGTAAATAATTAGTTAGTGATGTTATAGTTATTGTTTTGTGAAATATATTTTAAAGTTCACATAATTTGTTTTAATTCAAAATCCTTTGTATCCTTTTCTCAAGATTAAACATGAGCCTTAAGTAATGACTTGTGATTGGCGATCAATCAATCAAATTGTCACGCCTTTTTCCCACAGGGATAGGCAAAGACAATGGAGCGCCACTTACCACGATCCTTACATAACTCCCTTGCTTCCTTCACATCCAAAATTCTCTTCATACAGGCTCTGTGGTTATGGGCACTAGGCAACCTAGCTTTCTTGAGGATGTCTCCGATTTGGTCGGAAAACACCCTCCTAGGTAATCATCATGTTATCCCCAAAAGTAGATTGCCATTCTAAAAGAAAACTGTAAAATAATATGGACTTATATTATAACTTGGCCATTAAGGTAATGGTAGCATGTATGATGAGAATTGTAGATGTAAGCGGGGGAGTTGTTTCAGGATCGTGGCAAGTGGCTCTCCATTTTCTCTACCTATTCATGTAGGGAAAAGGCGTGACTTTTGAATTATATATTGAATTTGAATAAACCACTGTTTTAACAGGCATGTTTGAATATATCACAAATTTATTTCTGCATTCCCTCGAATGTTTATTTTCTATTACTTTGTATTGATTTGGATAGTCTTTTACGAACATGCTTGCCTCATATACTAGCTGAACTGGCGAATTTCATTCCACCTAACAGTTAATGAATGTCGTGTTACAGATTAGCCGAACTTAAGTTCTTGTGAATGGAGAAAATTAATATTATCGTTTCTCTTTGTAAATAATAAAACATAGGTTTTTCAACATAAAATTGATAATTTGTATTTAATTCTGAACATACTCCCAGCAAAGAAAATAAATAAATATAGTTGTCCATTTTTAAAGGTGCCCTGATAATTATTATTATTTACATTTATACTAAGCTTCTAAAGTGCTTGTATAATGGAAACAGGACAACCAAAGTACATATATCAAAGATACATTGGTACGGGCAATATAAAACAAGTGTCAACTTTTTAAATAACATTTTATAATTTATAAAGAATTGGTTAGTAGGTTTATCAACTTGAGATTCCCCGCAGTTTGGGCAATTCCCCACACTGCGCTGGCAACGCTGGTGACTCATAAGCTTGCCCGGACTTACGGCACCTTCAATGGGCGTCAAATCTCTCATCAAGTGAAACAGTCAATCACGTGAGACTTGTCAAGTCGACTTGATTGCCTCGCTTACCAGGCCAGTCAATAATAGACTTCCGCGTACACTTGGGTGCACTGAAATTTGACCACTTGTTTTTGTATCTTATTTAATGTGGCTGCTTTTCCGGACAACGTCTGCCGGGTCGGCTAGTAAACGCTAAGGTAACTCTGCTTATAGATTTCAATGAAATTTGGTATATGGTCTAGAAAAGACTTAGTCTAATTTTTATTCCGATAGTAAGTTCCTGTGAGGTAATGTAATAAAGGCGATGTAGCTGAATTCTACGCTGGCGAAGTCACCGGCGAAAGGCAAGTTTTTTAATAATAATTTTTATCTTCCTAACTCTTATTTAAAACCATATACAAAATATGTTTGAAAAATATTATAAATCTAATGTGCCCTGTTTTTTAGTGTACGTTTTAACTGGCGTACAATAAAAACAAACTTTCTCTTACTACGATAAAATCTTACCAAGTTAGGTGTCAGAGGTTGTATACCTTGCGAAACAACTGCAAAATCGTTTGCGATTTAAACCGTCTTTCCATCGATGTAACATCGATAAACATCGATGCGTCTTTCTCATTCTTGTATCGCCGGGTACTGTAACACGGCGTTCTCACGAGGCGATTTGAGTTGATCAACTGCGAAATTAACCAAGTTAAAGCTATAAAAATTGTTTCAACAAAAGACCTTTCTACTTTTATTGATTCAACTAATAACTGACAGCGAATCGACTCGTCTGAACCTATTCGTTCAATTTGCAATTTGCATTGAATAATCAGTCCAATCAGTCAATCAGCGCGATTGAGTACCTAAGAATTGTATATTGCATTCCTCTGTCACCAGTTTTTTTGTTTGTTTGTAAGGTAAAATGTAAATTATGGCGTCCGCATCCACGAGAAAAATGCTAAAATGAACAGATAGTGTAATAACACGTGTAATATTGAGTCGATTATTATTGAATCGTGAGAACGCTACCGTCAATATTTGCATTCGAACTTTTGTTTAACGATAAATATAGATCAACTATAATCGCCCCGTGAGAACGCCCCATAACAATTTACCCATTAATTCGATTGAACAGACTTTCAATTAAGTTGAAGCAATAAATATCGGTTCAACAAAAGTTGACCTTTCAACTTTTATTCAACAGTTGAAAGCTAATCGACTCGTCTGAACGAACTTGTTGCGTTCAACCAACTCGCATTCAATCAATTCAGTCCTTTGAACCAGTCAGTCAATCAGCGCGTTTGAATGTGTATTGTTTAATGTTGTTTTTCGTTTATGTAAATTATGGCATCTACTAGAAAAACGCTAAAATGGAAAGATAGTGTAATGACACATTTCTTAGAATTATACCAGGAACATGAGTGCTTGTGGAACAATCATTGTGAACAATATAAAAATAGGGATGCCAGAGAGACGGCAATTAGAGCCATCATCAATAGTTTGAATGCTAATTTGACGGAATTCGATCTTAAAAATAAAATCAAAAGTATCCGTACAATGTACAGAAAAGAATTAATGCTAATAATTAAATCTAAAAAGAACGGAGCTGAATCCGACGATGTGTATGAACCAAGGCTTACTTGGTTTAGGCACGCCGACTCTTTCTTAAGGGCAGTAACATTATCGAGAGAGAGTAATTCAAATTTGGTGAGTAGGTGTTTATTAGCATTTTAAAAGTATTACAACAATTTATCATTTTAGTTGCCATGGTACCGCTCCTGGGCCGATAAAGTATTCTGCATATCTGTATCTCTGATTTGTGAAATATTTCCAACGCCCATTTCAAAGTCTGCCTATTTGAAATTTACCTAATCCTCATTATCAACAGTGCCGAGTAAAACATAATTTCCATTGTGCAAAGCACATGTTGCTTTTATCATTGATTTTCACTATAACAACAGCTAATGGTCTTTCAAATATTCAATAGCAAAAGCATTTTCAACAATATATTGATACCTTGCGAGTCTGTAATTAAACACTTTGCCATTGCTGTAAGAGTTAAGGTGGATATTCATGTCATATAATGCTGAACTTAGTGATGATTTAGCAAAAATTGATGCATTGTTTGCTCTGCAACGAAAACAATAATTGGCATCTATGCAAGCCAATAAAAAGCTGAAAGAGCCTTATTAATTAAAAAAACTTAAGAGCCTTCCTTATTAATTATATTAATGTGTTTTCCATCTAATGCCCCACAACAATAAGAAAATGCCATCATGTTGTATTTGAGTCCATTGAATCCATTCAAGTGTTTGTGGTGTCTAATAGTATATGTATATTATATTTTCAGAATACAATCAATCAATCAAACATTGACGCTGATGAAGGGGAACCTGAATTTAAAATCGAGGTGACACCTTTTTCAGAAGAATCTGACACAGTAAGACCCACTACTTCTACATCATCACAAACTTTCCAAACTACTAGTCGCAAACGGAAAGTTGATACCACCAATGATGGCATTAATAAATTAGCTAAGAATGATAATTGTGAAAATCAAAGAGATGAATTTTATTATTTTGGAAATTTTATAGCAATACAATTACGGAACATGCCTGAATATGATGCAATATTATGTCAGGAAGAATTGCACAGTGTTTTAAGACAGTATAGATTACGTTTAGTCCAGAACCCTTCTACATCACCCACCTATTCTATAATATGACATTGTGTTGTCCTAAAGTAAGTGGGCTTTAAAATATGCTCAGTACCTAATTAATAGGTAGTTTGGAGTGACATCAATTTCTTAGACTGTGGGTCTTATTCGCTTTGCCGCCCTGGACCTTTGATGGTCTTAGTACGCCTCTGTTCAGTGCCCAAAAGTGTTGATTAAGACAAATTAAAAATACTATCAATCAATGTCATCCTTTTAACCACAGGGTTAGGCAAAGACAACAGAGCGCTACTTGCCACGGTCCTGACACAACTCCCTAGCTTCCTTCACAATTCTCTTTATACAAGCTCTTGTATAAAAAATACTTTATAGATTTAAGTAAAACGATTCCGGTGGTTTAGTGCACAAACTACTAAATAGAATACTAAGCACATAGTACCCGCCATTTCGTAGGCGGAAAGAAACAAAAATATGGTTAAAATCTCTTTTGTGGGGCTGAGAGTTTCCCCATTTCTAGGAATGTTGCCATATTAGGATGGTGGCCAAAGTTGTTATGTTTTTAATATTGTAGAACATGCTTTTGTTCTATCATCAATAATTTCCGCAGCGCATGCGACGAAAGACGTTTTAGAGCACCTTTTACACATTGGGTTACTTTACTTAAGTAAGGATCCCTAATCTTTTCTAGCAATAAATATAGCCTATGTTATTTAGGGTGAATGTAGCTTTCCAATAGTAAAGGAATTTTGAAATCGGCACAGTAGTTTTTGAGTTTATTCATTACAAGCATACACACACACAAAAATACAAATCTTTTCTCTTTATAATAGTATACATAGATACTACAGTTGGGTGAGTGATGTGGACCATAGGGTATGTATTAGTGATGTAACTAATATTGGATTTTTCACATTCCCGCAAAATGTTTATTTGGGGGGCAACTGCAAGTGACAGGTCGTGCAATTTGAAATAATTTGTTGTTTCTTGTATTTTATGGTTTAATGGATCAATCAATTAAATTATCACGCCTTTTCCTACAGAGATAGGCAGAGACAATGATGCACCACTTGCCACGATCCTTACGCAACTTCATCACATTTACAATTCTCTTCATACAATTGTTATGGGCACTAGGCACCTAGCTTTCTTGAGGATGTGTACGATATCTCCAATGCCTCCTGGGCCTGCCTGGAGGGTGTAATATTGGTGGAAAATATACATTTTTCAGCCACTATAAATAATTATACCGAACAATACATAATAGTAACATGACTCATTAGACTTAGATTTTATTAGAAGAGTTATTTTATTCCAAAAGCTATTTATAATGTTTTAGGATAAACCTTTTTAAATAAAAGGAAAGACATTCATTATAAGATTTTAAATATTAGTTGTAATTTTGTTATATTTTAAATTAAACTTACAAGGGCAAAAGAGAAGAAAAGTATTCCTAATTTAGTTATCAATTTTTTTAACCAAATGGAAGTAAATAAAAAAGTATACATTTCTATTAATTATTACCTTAATAATAAAATCATTTTTTAAAAATAAGGAAGGACATACATTATTTGATTTTAAATATTAGTTGTAATTAAAAGAAAGGGGTAACAATTTGATTTCACTGATTGTAATTTAGTATTTTCTTAAATTTTGCGCAAATATTGTTTACTGAATTAAACAAATTTTATGCGGCTTACTATCGCGTTAGGTACTTATCTAACACCTGGGACCCCATAATACACATACTAAAGTCCAGCAAACTGCCAAACCAGATGACACCGTCAGTTATTTTTGAAAAAAATTGATATAAACCGGGAACAGAAAAAAGAAAAAATAAATCAAAACATCAAGCAGGGTAGTTTTGGAAACAATAACAGCATCAACCAATAGAACGACCAACACCTCAGTCTCTCCGTGACCACGATGGCTGCAAAGCTCTCGAAAGGTCGGAATAATAAAAAATTGTGAAATCAAAACCAAGATAAACACGATAGTAAGCTGCATAAAATTTGTTTAATTCAATGATTGTAATTTAGTTATATTATTAATTGGAAAGATAAAGTATTCCCAATTTGGGGATCTACCTTAAGACTGTTCCATAATATATTTTTTTTAATCAAATAAAAAATATAAATCTTATCAGTTGTATTATTATTCTTTATCCTTCCCTATTTCTTTTTTATTTTTCATAGTATAATGAACAGCTAAATAATGTCCCAAAAGTCACGGATGGCTGTTTATTATACTTGTCCCTACATTCATGTAAGAAAGCATGAGAGTAGAAATGCTGTTATAAGGAGTGAATGTAGAGTGACGACATCGGTTAGAATAAGAAATAGCAAAGTGCGTGATAGATGTGGTTTGAAAGAAGATGTAGTAACAAGGATTAACAAAGGTATGCTTAAAAAGCATCGATGTTAAATGGTGTAAGCACATGAAAAATATGAGTGAAAGTAGATTGAGGAATTCATGTGGATGGAAGCGTTAAACAAGGCAGGGTGTTTTCCGACCAAATCGGAGACGTCCTTAAGAAAGCTAGTTGCCTATAACCTTAGAGCTTGTTTGAAGAGAATTGCGGATGTGAAGGAAGCGAGGGTGTTGTGTTAGGATCGTGGTAGGTGGCGCTCCTTTGTCTCTGCCTATCCCTGTGCAAAAAAGGTTACGCCTTTGATTAATACATTGATTTCCTTTTTGTATGTTCCTTGGTCAAATATATTTGCAAACATTCGCATTGTTGCATCACAAGTATATATGATTCATGAGATATAAATTGGTAGTGTATGGATTTGTTCATAAATTATTCTATATCAATGCCAGGTAAAAATCTTTTTAATTATGATTTGACAATCATTTGACAGTTGTTTGCTGTTGTGGGACGAGTGTTTTCTTATTTTATATCTATTCCATTTAATTGTTATAATAATTAAACAAAGAAAAAATTTAAAGAAAATGGACAAGCCTACTGTAACTGACCAACCACCACCATATTCTGCTGTCGGTAAGTAGTCAAACTATTTTTTCCCTAATTAAATACCAGTGTTTAGTGTCTGATTCATTTATTGTAAGATAAGAGACGTAATGCGCAATCTTTTTTATTTCTTTCTGGTTAACGCTAATTAACTATATTTCAACACTTGATTAACTCTATTTAATTCAACTACATATTGTGTGTATGATATTGTGTTGTGTTAAGTAATTGGGTTATTCATGTAATAATAATTGCACTTTGGTAAAAAACCAATGGTGTCAGTAGATAATTGAGACATTTTGCATGCCATTATTTCTATATACTTAACAATAAAGCAACCAGAAATAAATGTGATATCTTTTAACCAGTAAGAATAATAAACATCTTATAAATGTCAATATTTAAATTATTACCAAGAACTTTGTTAAGCATTTATTGTAATAAATGTATAATATTTTCAATTTACTCTCATTCATGTTGATAAACTAAAAAAGAGGGATAACAAATAGTTAAAAGTTACACTTAGGGCAAAAAAGTAGAAAATTGCTTATCAAATCATTAATTTGCACATAGATTAAATAAATAAGATATGTAGGTACTTTTCTGATACAAGATAAATATTTTTTATGATTGTTTTGACTAAATACTATTGTTCAATCAATCAATCAAAATATTCTGCTTTCATTTCCACAGGGAAAGGCAGAGACAACAGAGCTCTATTACAACTCTCTAGCTTCTTTCATATACAAAATTCTTTTCATACAAACTATGTATTAAGATGAATTACCTAACTATTATTTGTAGCAGCATTTAGTACATTCTAAATTAATATTAGGTAAAATGTGGCATATTTAAAAAAT
Organism: Tinea trinotella; assembly: GCA_905220615.1. Lineage (NCBI taxonomy): Eukaryota > Metazoa > Arthropoda > Insecta > Lepidoptera > Tineidae > Tinea > Tinea trinotella. Next base: position 10,257,674 of record HG992317.1, on the reverse strand, counting down.
ATATCTCTCAACTTAAGGTTATTTTTAAATGTTCATATTAAAATACTAGTATTGTTGTATTAAAAGGTAATGATAATTAGATAGAAAAAAATTGTTCACAATAATAAAGTACAATTGATATACATTCCGACCAAATCAGAGGCATCTACAAAAAAGCTGGGTTGCCTAGTGCCACTAACCGTAGAGCTTGTATGAAGAGTGGTAGGCAGTGGTACCCAGTCTGCCGAACTGAGGTAGTACCACTAGTCTGTATACACAAGTATACAGACCGTGAAGTGATTTGGTCGCATTTTGGAATTCGCTTGTAAGTTGCCGATTCCAAATAGGCCGGCATAGTGGATGTGACTACTACTGAATTGTAGTAGCAGTGACCATCATTCATGGACCACATTTCAGCTTAATATCAAGCTGGGTGCTGTCATATGTCGAGTCACAATAATAAAAAAAGAATTGTGAATGTAAGGGAAATGAGGGAGTTGTGTCAGGATCGTGGCAAGTGGCGCTCCGTTGTCTCTGCCTATCATTGGTGTAGCAATTTAATTGATTGTTTGATTGGTGTCTCTTTGCACTTAAGCAGCAGGTTAGACCAGTAAATGGGACTGATACTTGTTTTAGTTTGTCTCATTTTGTTAACCGTTACTTGGCTAATACAGGAGTTAATGCTTGTGCGCTACATTATATTTATTTAATTTGGTTTATTAAGAGTAATATAGTTCTTCAATCAGTTCTTAAAAAGGCAAGGATTTGTATGCCTATAACCACAATCTGTAAAAAGAGAATTGTGGATATAAAGATAGCAAAAGAATTGTGATAGGATTGTTGAAAGGGCCTCTTTGTTATCTCTGCCAATTGAGGCATAACATTTGATAATAATAAAAATTAAAATCAAAACATCAAATATGGTAGTTTTGGAAACAATAACAGCATCAACCAATAAGACGACCAACACCTCAGTCTCTACATGATCACGATGGCTGCAAAGCTCTTGAAACTTCGGAATAATAAAATAAAATTAAAACCAAATAAACGCGATAGTAAGCTGCATAAATTATTATTACTAAACAGGCGAGTAGTTGATAGACAACTGATCTGTATCTGTATCTGGTTTTAATTAAATACTTTATTGATCTTGTTTTGTGTTGGTATTGTCCAAATACTTGTCCAGTCTATTTTAAAATTAATTAAAAGTCTCAGCTGACACGGCTTGTTCTGGTAGGTTATTCCACCAATCTACCACTCTGTTACAGAGAAAGTGCTTATGAGGGTTGTTGTTAGACCATGTTTTCTGACGCTTTAAGAAATGACCTCTTAAGTTTTCTTTAGCAGACCGTCTGAAAAACTAATCAAAATTTTCAAACATTTCAGGTTCGGCTCCACCAGGCTCTTACCCAGCACCACCAGGGTCATACCCATCTCCTCCTCCAGGGTTATACCCTCCTCCGCCACCAGGGTCATACCCACAACCTCCCCCAGGCCAAGGGTATGTCCCCAATTATGGAGCAACAAATATCATTATTCCTCCGCCAATAATTGCTGTCGGCGGATGTCCAGCTTGCAGAGTTGGTGTACTCGAAGATGATTTCACTTGCTTGGGAATAGCTTGTGCTATTATATTCTTCCCGATTGGTATTTTATGCTGTCTTGCATTTAAAAATAAACGCTGTACTAATTGCAATGCATATTTTGCTTAATGGCAAGTCAGGTCTAATTGCAATTACATTGTAACCTTGTAAAGCTATTCATTAAAATTTTAATATAAATAAAATAACAAAGAATTCTATAACATTGTTCAAATTGTAATATTTGTGGGTATAAAAGTTGGGTGTTTTTGAGGGACTTCTTTACATGTGCTGCTTTTTGTCTGTCATTCATCAGTCTGGATCAGATGTCAAATCTAAATAAAAACTATATTGAATCTTATCTTACTATTAGTATTAACTGATAATTAAGATTTTAGTGAATAGCTAACCACCAGTTTTTTTGCAATGATTGAATTAAGTGTCTGTAATATTTAATAATCTGGCAGGTGATTGGAGAGTTTTAATGTACTAAAGTATCAATTCATTACTTTTGCATATTCTCAATCGTCTTTTGTTACATTAATTTTTTTCAGTCGTCGTTACTCTTGGACCTTTTCTTGCTTATCATCAGGCGAGTCAAGGTCAGATGTGTCACAATAAAATTTAATTAGATTGTTTCTTGATCTAATCAGGGACATTAATAAAAAGGCAAGGGTCCACAGTGCCTATAACCAAATAGTCTGAAGGGAATTGTGGATGTGAAGGAAGCGAGAAGGTTAGTGCAAGTTGCACCATGGCAAGTTGCGCTCCATTGTCTCTGCCTATAACAGTGGGAAAAAGGCTTGACAATTTGATTGATTGATTGATACTATTAAGAATAACATTTTGCTGCAAGGTGGACAAGTTAAATCCAAAATATACTATAGTCATTTATAATAAAATTTAAAATATGTAGATTATATTTTATATTTATACATAATTAAAAAATATAATCTTATCTTATATATTAAGTCAGCCACCAGTGTCTAAGATAACAAGCATATATTATATTTAAAATAATAATTTATATTTAGAATTCCATAATTCACATGGTCAGAGTTTCTTGAGTGAATATAGGAGGTGATTGGTGGAAAGTTAAATGCTTCTTGCGTCTGTTTCTCTGGTCACGTTAGCATTTAATGCTAATATGCGACAGCTATTTAGACATAACAAATATAATAAACAAAACAAAAGAAACATTTGACTAGCCAAACTGTACAACTGCCTCTTTGAATAGATTAGCCAATCGACCTAATTGTACCATGTGCTTGTAGTCGATTATAATCGATCGCTGATTTGACTATCGCTCAAGAAAAAGAATAGTGCATGTAAATTAATTAGGTTAATTAATCAAATTGTCATATTTGAATTTAAAAAATATAAGTCTGATTGAATTTTGTTCCTTTTACAAAGATTGTTATGATTGAAAGTTGCTAAAATTTGTGACGGATAGTATTTTTAAGCTGAAATAATATTTACACCAAAAACATCTAAATATTTCTATCTATTGGGTTAAATTTTATTTACCTCGACGCTTGGGTCCTGTTACCTTTCGCCTGACAAAATGTCATGGTAAATAAGTTTATTAACGCTCAAAGACCCGTTTTAGCCTATTCTAATAGTTATTATTTATTATTTGATTGATTGATTATTTGTTGATGACGTCAACGATTGCGAAGAATCATGAATAATGAATTTAAATGATTAACAAATTGAAATTGTTAATTGGCAATCAATAAAAATGAGTCATTTGGTGCTAAAAATATATCATTGTATAATTTGTTATTGTTGTGAAATGATAAGTACAATCATCATCATTATCAGCCAGAAGGCTTCAACTGCTGAAAATAGGCCTTTCCCTTAGAACGCCACTCCGAACGACAAGTACAATGGTGGCTACAAAAACAGCTTAATGATAGAGGGCGCTGCTCTGACAGTTCTTAATTGACGCAATTAATGCAGAGGCTACGCACGACACTGAGAAGTAGACATTTCAATAAGACTAACACCCTCTTTCCACCATATTTGCTTAAAGGAATTCTTTTTGTCTCAGTTTTCAGCCAATAGCAGTCCATTGCTAGACTTAGGCCTCTCTTAGGCTTTATTGCAGAAAGGTATTGTGCAGCCTTTAAGGCTGAAATTTTGCCGATACTGTTGATCGAAAATAAAAGACATTCTATTATGTATTTTTAACAATTTTTTTTGGTTTTAAACTATTATTAGTGGGTGAACAATTTGAATTGGCTCTTTTTTGTCTCTTACGTAATTTTAAAATTAAATTTGTATAAAAAGTTATCTGTTAATTTAAGTTTGTAATAAGAATTTAAAATCGTACATTGCTGGTTTTGTTTTGTTTCTTGATGAAATTGCTAAAAAACAAATCTATGTATGTTACTACTTTATTTTTAGTTATTTTTACGTATTTTTTAATTAATATAATACTATGTATCTATTATTATTTTATCGTAGTTTTAGTTTTAAGTTACGAGTATTTTGTATGAGACATAAGTTCAAATATTCAGACTTTGTACTACCTTCTTAAGGCCCAAGTTTAAATTGTGTAAATAGGGGAGACATGGGTAGCCCCGGACACTAACATCGTGTATGCTAGCAAAAATATTTAGTCTGACACTTAAAGCACGGCATGCAAGTCATAAAAACAATAAGGTATATTATAGCTATTGGATATCAACAATTTCTAATGCTGTCTTTATCATTTATAGTAGTAACGTCAGTGCACAATTTTGTTTAGAGATGTAGTGCGTTGTTAGGCGAATCAAAATGTCAGTGCCAACTATAGCTTATTTTGTTAGGAAAATCTTTCTATATCGTCTAACCTTTTTTTCCGCGGTTGTTGAATATTTAAATCAAACGTAAAGAGTATTAAAAACATGTTTAAACTAAGATATATAATTGATTGTAAAATGACTATAATTATTTTAAATATGGTGTGTTCCATTTTTGTATCTCCTTAACCCTGTGGGGAAAACGTGTGACAATTTGATTGATTTTTTAGATTTTACCAAATTTAGGTCGTTATTACTTTGTAATTGGTTTATGTCCGGCGCAACCCGACTCTCCCTTACACTCTTCTATCCAAATAAAATATAATGATAGGCATCTTCCATAATATTACTTTTTTATAGATTATATTTTATTGAATGATTCAGATTTTGTTATCGAAAGTTATTGATATGAATAACACGTCATATGTTGATTAATGATGGCACTGTTATTTTATTATGTGTAATATTAGAGTATTATGTTTTGCTTGAACAATGACTAAAGCCTTCCGTACAATAAGTATTTAAGACTATGCTCAAGTCAAGGGGTTCTATTGTTGAAAAGTGATAGAATATAATGGTAGAGTTCCAAACGCAAAGCTTTTTATAGATGGCGCCACCGGCGACACGACGTTTCTCAAATCTCTATCATTGTCTTGTTAACTGGTTTTATAGAAATGAACGTTAGTTTTTATAAACACGTATTCGACATGAAATCTTATTGAGTTAATAACAGTAAAACAAAGATTTTTCAACGTACTGCCTTGTACCATTTTTTACCACAATAATTTTATGTATGAAAATGACGTGTTTAGTCGTGTCAACGATGCGCCCTCTATCGCGAACAATTGGCAGTGTATATCTCCATTCCATTGCATAAATAGTGAACTATCTCACGGGGAACATAATTGAGTCATTTGCCATATTGATTATCAAAATTCTAATGAAAAGCTGTTAACCTAAATGCTACTTGGAAGATATGCTGTTTTTTTTATTGTGGTCTAACATAATTATGACAATATCCTGATGAAGCTGTAGTGCGGTTCATGAATAGAGAAGACTGCTACTACAGTTTAATAAATTTAAATAGCAGTCGCATCTGCCATGGCAGTTATAAAAAAAATGTGGTAGGCGTAAACTGTGAACTTCTAATACTTTTTAGCCCTATTGCCCCCCAGACGAGCTTGGGTTATTAAGAAAAGATCGCCTTATGCCTTAATGTAATTAAGTTTGAACTGTTTTATTAATGTTTTTGTAATCCTGAGGCCATATTGAATTTCTTTAGTATTTTTGTAACCTTTCGAAAATTCTCTATCGGTTTTTCTTAATCAGATTATGCATCGCTTTAAACTTACGCAAATCAAATGATTATAATAGATTATAAAGAAATATTAAGACCAAGTGCGGGTAGTTAGATAAACGCGTTCAATTGTAGCAACTACCCGCAGTTTTATTTTCCTACCTGTGCAACAGCCATTGCAAAGTTAAGATAATTAAAATTGGCGTTAAAAACGCATTAGGACCTGTTTTAAGCCATTCAAATTAAGTGATTCCATTGTTAAGATTATAAATTGTAACAGGGTAGATGTTGCAAAAAATAGCCAAAAAAGAAAGAGCCATTTAAAATTAATATAATTTATTTTATAAGTTTGAATTATGTACGTATTTAAATTCTATATTTGTTATAGTTTTTAAATCTTTAAGAAAATATATTAATCATGTATTTATTGTTTGTTTCATTTTTACCGTTACGTCCTACATGAAAGCTGTCGGAAATACGTGGTCCTTTTTGCGAAGGACACTACACTCTTTAACTAGTGACGTAGTATGTCCGTGGCTCGTAATTTTCACACGTAATTTGACTACTAAGATCACTTGGTAGTCAAATTTAACTGCCGTTCCACTACTTTCAAGTGTATTGAACGTACGTGACTCAGTTGCGTTTTGGGATCAGCTTAAAAGTTGCCGGTTCCAACTAGGCAGACATAGTGGATCGACTATATTGATGGACATCACTATAAGGCACAATACTAACGGTATTAAGTCCGCCTTTGTACATGGTGCAATTAAGTTTGAAATAAATAAATGTAAACGTACGCATAAAAAACTGAGTTGCCTAGTGCCCATAATTCATAAAGCTTGTATGAAGAGAAATAAGGGTGTGAGGGGGAAAGCAAGGGAGTTGTGGCAGGTGGCGCTCCATTGTCTCTGCCTATCCCTGTGGGGAAAATGCGTGAAAGTTGGATTGACGTCAACGTATATAGGCGTCTGGAAACTACGATGTGTCTTCTCGTCAAAAATACTTCGGCACCCAAAAACAAAAACCTAACGAGTGTGTCTTGCATATTGCTAAAACCGGATCTCTACGTGTCTCAAGAATTACCTAAGTCACTCAGCTAGGAGCTGTAGACAGGGCTATGAAACGGGGAGACCACACTAGGGAAAACGCAGCGTAAAACGTCCACTTACAAGATGGACTGACAACCTGTTACCGCTGTATGCTGACAGCTACTAGAAGGCTACTGTGAAGAACCGTTGGAGGAAGCAACTAATGGCAATATGTAGTAGCATCCGTGCGGCCTACTAGCACTTCTACTAGTAGTCTAGTCAACAAGTGCATTTTAGGTCAAAAATTTCACATATTCTCCGAAAATTATGATTGAAAATTATAAATATTGGTCCTACAGTTTCGAGAGTTGGGACTTTTTTTTAGGAATTATTTTCGAATTTGAATTATCTCTTTTTTCACTTAATTGTTTATAACTATTGCAATTTTTGCGAGCGGAATTGAATTTTCTCAAAAATTACGAGTATCTACATGCCATTCCGAATTGAATGACACCTCAATCAAAACTTTCGGAGAATACGAAAACGTTTTGACCTCAAAAGCACTTGCTGACTAGACCATAGACCGATTTCATAAGACTTCGAGTGATTATCTAAAAATGACGTCAATTTAGTTCAAATGTGAATTAGACAAATTTTTTACCATTTATTTTTCCGACGTTTCGAGAGCTTTGCAGCCATAAAATTTGTTTAATTCATTAATCAATGTTCACATAAAATCTAAAAAAATCTAGTCCACATCTACTCGTAATTCCGATCAATGTGTGATCAATTTATTATTTGCTGTATTCTGATAGTCAGATGTGAACGCGTAATAAAATATAGAGCAGCTGCTCTCTACTGATAACCATTGCAGCGGTTAATGTATTGAAAATCTAATATATATGACATTTATCAAAAACTTAGGTATTAAAAATATAGAGCCTAATTTTTTAAAACGTATTTTGATAAAATCTGATGAGCGAGACATTCTATGATAATGGGCATTGATTTGTTTTATGGTTATGGGCACTAGGCTACTCAGCTTTCTTAAGGATGTCTCCGGATGTGGTCGGAGCACACCCTCCTGGGTCTGCCTCGATTTACGCATCCATCTACATTAGATTTATAAATTTCTTTAGTCAATCTACTTTCACTTATCCTTTGCACTTATCCTGCGCAGTAGTTTTTTTGTCACCTACTTACTTTTCGTTTTACGTATGTGTATACATTTTCAAATAGTAATAATTATGTGTACGACTGTATAGATAAGAACTTGCTCCGACCGCAGTTGTCCAGAGCTCTGCCGATCCTTATACTGCACAGCTCAAAAGTCAGTCTTTTTTTTCCGCCGGGTCTATACTAATGAATGTACATAAGCAGAGAAAATAGAGCACCACTATTTACGATCCTGACGATTTATACGCTCTATTGGCACTGTATACCCGGATTTTTCAAAAACATGATTCGACTAAAAAAAAACCTTTAGGCTCGTTCCGTTTTTATCGTAAGATTTTGAAAGACGAGTCGACCGCGTGTTGTCTTACAACATCACAGGTTTTATCACTCATCTCTTTCGTCCTTTCATCCATCCTTTCAATCTGGCTATACCAGAATTAGAAAATAATACTATATTAAAAACTTAACTTAAATAAAGTTTTTATATATATTTGTTTATATTAGGGCGACCGTGGTGTAGTGGCACTGCAATGGTTACGAAAACCGATAGCACGATTTCTAAACCACTTGCTGGTACCAATGTAGTTCTGATACAATTTTAGTAGCTTAGTATAGAAATGTAAAAAATTAGAAAAATCAATCAATCAATCAAATTGTCACGCCTCTTTCCCACAGGGATAGGCAGAGACAATGGAGCGCCACTTACCACGATCCTTACACAGCTCCCTTGCTTCCTTCACATCCACAATTCTCTTCATACAGGCTCTGTGGTTATGGGCACTAGGCAACCTAGCTTTTTTGAGGATGTCTCCGATTTGGTCGGAAAACACTCTCCTGGGCCTGCCTTGTTTAACGCATCCATAGAAAAATAACTAATTATAATAATAAAACAAGTCTATGAAAGCATATAAATCCACTTAGGATTATTACACCAATTGGTTAATTGTTGCGGACAAATCCCCGCGGTTTATTACACTGCAGACTTGTGACATTCCCGTTGTGGACATTTCAACGGCTTGTAATTATATTGTCCTCGTAGAGGATTAAAAGCTTCTGCGTGTGTTTGACACTTGGAATGAAAACGAAAATAAACAAAACCTGATAGAATTTTTAAAATTGCAATGCTTTGAAACAAACAATTTTTAACCATAAAGCCAGTATGAAAAGAATTGTGTATGTGAGGAAAGCGAGGGAGTTGTGTCAGGATCGTGGCAAGTGGCGCTTCATTGTATCTGCCTATCTCTGTGGGCAAAAGGCGTGACAATTTGATTGATTGATTGAAATCTTAATTTATATGATACAATTTTAAGACTAAATAGCTTGGTATTAAAAAAAATGAATTTTGCAAGTCAATTGTCGAGCAAATACACAAATCTAAACATAATTATTAGTAAGAAGAAGGAAATTGGAATTGTTTAGTATAAATAAATTTTTGGGTGGATGAAATTGTGAATATCTATTTACTAGTATTAGGGTTTCAATAAGATGAAAAATTCAATATTAGAATGAAAGGGATTCTGCCTGTGGATGTCGCTTAGGTTTGGCAATATGCGGCGTGACGCGAAGACATGCATAAAGCCATACGTGCCACGCTTCACAAATAAAGTGGATGAAACGCACAATAGCTTCAATATTAAATGGAATTTGTGAACGAATCACATTATTCACGACAATTATTATTCTGCATTTGCTATTCGACACGTTTCGGGATCAGCCCGTTCCAACTAGGCCGAAATTTTGGCTGGGACTGCTACTTCGTGTCCTGGAAAGTCGGGGGAACCACGACTTTCCAGGGTACAGGCGGACTGGACAAATAACTACAAAATCTAGATGATCTCATGCAATTACATAAGGATGTAGAGCAAAGGGATATGAAGGATATGGAATGAGGGATATGGAAGAATTATCTAGAATCTGTAGATTGGAATGGCTTTGCAAACAATATGGCATCGTTATGTTTTTTTTTCATTGTCTTTCTATGTATTCCGTTTTGAGCAAGAAAGAATTTTGTCTGTCCGTTATAACTTATTATTTATTGTTCTTTGGTCGTCCTGTTCGTCAGTCCTCGACTTGACCGAGTGCCGACGACTGAAAAAGCCGAGGCTACGTGACTAAAAAGCTAGAAGTATAGAAATATCTTAAAAAACTAAGTAAGTATACTTGAATAGAGAAAAAAATCCTTTGGCCGGCATAGTGACGGTGACTGAGGCAGCCGTGAACTAACTCGTTTTTTTCAGTCGTCGTCACTCTTGGACCTCCTCTTGCTTATTATCAGGCGGGTCGAGGTCAGATGTGTCACAATAAAAAAAAAAGAAAAAAGAAACTCGTACGCTGTGAAAGACTGTACTAGATCTGTAAAAGTACTAAATACTTTCTCTCAGATACGGCCACTGAAGTGATCTTTTAACTTAAGACAAACATTAGATTGCCTCCGGTATCCACAGAGAATACTCTCCTCCGATCGTTTTTGAACAAACCATTATTAGAGGAAAGAAAAAACAAACAACGTCAACTTACTGTCAGTAAAAAGTGATGCAGAGTTTATTAACTTTGTTCTTAACGCAAAATATAATATTTCTCACCTTTTATAAGTCACTGAGACGTCTGATAGACGTTCGATCATTATTAATAAAAAGGATAGGCAGAGAAAACAAAGCGCCACTTCATAGATCCTGACACAACTCTCGTTTTCCTCAAATCTGCATTACTCTTCGTACATTTATAACTTGCCGTACTATGGTGCACGCAGGCGGACTTAATGCTAGTTAGCATTCTCTACCAGCTAACCTTTGGAACAATAGAAGCAAGTGCAAAATATGAGCAGAAAAAATAATCATTTAGCGAAAAGAAGCAAATAAATAAACACATATACATAAATTCATACACATGCATAAATACATAAATATCTACCCCTAAGAAGTTGAGTTTTTAGTAGCAATATGAAAAGTAGTTTTAAAGATAATTCTGTTATAGGAGCTGTATAGACTTATGGTTATGGGCATTGCAGACCCTGCTTTTTAAAGAATTTAAGAATGTTTCCGATCTTCTAGTTTTAATTGTTATCTAATGAAACAATTTCCTTGCATCCATGGATTCTCCGTGCGGGTGCCGGGTCCATCGCGTGGCAGTGAAGGTAGCATTCTTGTGATTCAGACTTGTGACCAAAATGTAGATTTAAATTATTTATTTATTTAAAAACTTAATGCACAATAGTGCAAAGGCGGACTTAATGCCAAAGGCATTCCCTAACAGTCAAACCTTTAGGATGTTGATCCGACAATATACATAAGAGGCAAAATAAAAATAGGTAACCAAAAAGGTACATTATGAAAAATATATTAATTCATATATACATAAAATTTATTTTAAACAGGATTATCACCAAGCATCAAAATAAATTAAATTAATGTAATTCTAAATTTAAATAGGTATAGAACCTTTAAAACAATAAAGTTCTAAGTACTTAAAAGCCCAACAAAGTTGTATAATCAATACTGCAATTAGTAAAGTTTAATTTAGCTGTTCAGCACAGAAGTTTCAGCAACTATTCATTTTACAAGTGATAATTAACTGCAGGACAAATTACATAGTTGTGCATTGAATTTTGAACTCGTACTGCTGTAACATATATTATCATTTATCAATTGAAATTTATTTTTGTTTGTACTTATAATTATTAATAAACAAATAAAATTAAAAGTATATTAACTCTAATGAAATTACAAATAAAAAATATCATCTAATGACGTCGCAGTGACCCCTTTGAAAAGCAAGGCTAATACGTTGGCAGAAATAATTGCCAGCCTTCCTTTCTCCAGACTTCTCTGTCGGCCGCTTGGACAACTCCTTGGCCAGGCGCTTAGCTGAAGGTAAATATTAATGGAAAGGATTAGTGAAAGTAGAAGTAACGAAAGGAATTTATAAATCTAATGTGGATGGATGCATTAAACGAGGCAGACCAAGGAGGGTGTTTTTCGACTAAATCGGAGTCATCCTCAAGAAAGCTGGGTAGCCTAGTGCCCATAACCGTAGAGCTTGTATGAAGAGAATTGTGGATGTGATAGAAGCGAGGAAGTTGTGTCAGGATCGTGGCAAGTGGTACTCCATTGTTTCTGCCTATTCCTGTTAGAAAACCTGAATACAACGTGACAATTTGATTTGACGATTTATGCATGTATGTACACGTATATTTATTTGTGTATATATTTTATATATATCTATTTGTCTCATTTCTCTATTAAAACGTCTTCCTCTTTTCCTCTTTCTATCTCTTTTGACTGCTTTTATTGTTACAAAGGTTGTCTGGTGAAGAATGCTAACTAACTTAAGTCCGCCTATGATTAAAACTTATTTTAATCACAGAATTTATTAGAAGAATTAAGATGGTGCAGAAATACATTTGCCAACACTTCCTTATAATGTTACCGTTACTCGGTTTGGTTGATATTTATTTTATTATCAAGGCTCAGCATATAACAGAACCCGCTGTTAAGCTGGAGTGTGGTCCATGAATGGAGACGACTGCTAGTACAGTGGAAAAACCCACAATGTCACTAGTTCAAACTGTCAATTAAACACCAACTGTATGTCTACTTTTCTTAGTAATCAAGAGGATGTTCTAACGATTGAAAAATCTTACTTAGTTTACGACTGCCTCAGTCGTTGTCACTATGCCGGTTTAATTTTTTTATTTTGACACGACTATTGACTTCGACCCGCCTGTTGATAAGCAAGAGGAGGTCCAAGAGTAACGGCGACTGAAATAACCGAGTCAGTTCCCGGCTGTCTTAGTCGCCGTCATTATGCCGGACAAACGGGCTTCTTCACGCATCGCTTGAAGGATCCAAGATCATAGGATGGAGAGAACACATGGGCTGGGAAAGCATTTCACTTGTCAATTGTTCTACAAAGAAAAGACGCACCGAACTTTTTAGTTAGATCTGTTTTCTTATATCGAGGTTAATACGGGGTAACTACCAACAAAATAAGTATTCATATTTATTAAAACTATTTTAATGTTCGTTTTGAAGTAGTTAAACTTAGTTACTTTATATATTTGAGTTAGCATAAAATGTTGGTGCAGCGGTTAAGTTTCCACTTAGTTGTTAGGTAGGCAACTTTTCAAGACGTTCAAGTACTTCCTTAGGTGTTGTAAATGAACACCAGTTTGACTACTTAGTTGTTCTTCAACGAATTAAACTTTCACTAAATAAATACACACATATAAGCTTCATAATGAGCTTCAAGGTTAGCTGGTAGTGAATGCTTTTTAGGCATTATGTATCTCTGTGACGCACACGATCGCCAACTTCACTCTGGCCGTAGTAAACAGTTCAAAATTCCTCCCCATACTTTTAGCCTCTACTTAGGCTCCTTTACTGTGACAGCTGCTCGCCAGCGGAACAGATTGCGTTTAGTCATCAAACAAAGTCCTTCAAAGAATATATTTAAACTAAGAATACACATGCTGAAGAATCTGAATAATTTATATATTTGACAATGCTTTATGTGTATTTAAATTTTGTGTATTTATGTATATGTAATTTATATAGTATATATAAATTATATATATATATATATATATATATATATATATATATATATATATATATATATAAATTATATATTTATATCTATTTATTTTTTATATTTAAACCTTTTTTTTTCTTTAACTTCCTGTACTGAAGAAATCACCGGATACATCTCCCAAAATCGTCTCTTGTTAATTTTTGTTGTTATTTATGTGCAATAAAGAATTCTATTATTATTACGATTACTACAGAAACAAGAATAGTTAGTTTAAAAGGCAAAAAAAGTTATTAGATAAATTAAACGGAACGTGTCGTAACAGAACTATTTATATTAGGTATTGTCACGCCTCAAATCTCACAGAGATACTTAGGCAGACTTTTTAACGATCCTGCCACAACTCTCTCGCTTCCTTCATGACCACAATTTTTGTAATATACCTTAAAACAATCAACAAGTATAAGTTCAGATGTCATTGGTTATGTAAAAATAAGAATTTGTAAAGCTCCAAATAAAGTTTATATTGATTATAATAATTATTATAACTCGCTTGTCATTGTTTTTGTTTACAATCAATTCTATTCATTTTTTAATTTGAAGAAGTTTATTTCATAAGTATGCCGTATTTTTAGAATAATACATTTGAATTTTTAATTCTTTTTACTTTTTTTTATTGTGACACGACATCTGACCTCGTCCCGCCTGATGATAAGCAAAAGGAGGTCCAGGAGTGACGACGACTGAGAAACCGAGTTTATTCACGGCTGCCTCAGTCGCCGTCACTATGCCGGCCTAATGTGCTTCAAAAATTGAAAAAAGTACAGTGTTTTGTACAGTGCCTATCCATTAGGAAAAAGGCGCGAGAAATAAAAAAATAAATCAAAAATTAATATTTATTTATAACTCCTCTAAATATTTTGTTACGAAAACCAAGCCAAGGTCAATATTAAAACTCTTTTACGGGAATCATTGATAAAAAAATCATAACCTGAGTATAATATTTCAAGCGTTGAGGTGTAAAGCTAGATTACGTGGGGGGCAGATTTGGAGTCCCTCAGGGAATGAAAAGAGGGTTTATCTACTTGAAAAAATATGAGGTTATCTTTGCATTTTTTCCGCCAGCTTTTGCATATTATCTTCGATAAATATCTCTGAAGTTTGAATAGATTTTTTTGTTAGGATATGAAGGTTTTTAGTCAAATGCTTATTTATATCTAGGCATACTTGGATATAAATAAGTATATGTAGTTTTTATAGTACTTTGTTTACTAGAAATAACATGTTTCAAATGTATTTTAAAAATAATTATATTATTCTTATTTGACCTCGACATGGTAAGCAAAAGGAGGTCCAAGAGTGCTGACGACTGTAAAAACCGAGTCCTTACGATAAAAACCGTATTAAGGCTACAATATTTTAAAACAAATTCATAAGTTAGTGTAGACAGTTAAGTGACTCAGTCGCGTTTCGGGTTGTAACTGTTATTTGCTGATATTCAAAGACCACACTCCAACCTAACATGTCGAGGCAGGGCCGTCTTAAGCATATTCAGCGCCGGGGTGCAAAAGTCAAGGCTCTGCTCGCGTGGTCTCAGTGTAGTAGGTACCTATCGAAATTTATGGCGGTCGGCATGCGCCCTCTAGGACTCTGCGCCCGGGTGCACAGCACCCCTTGAACCCCCGGGTAAAGACGGCCTTGTGTCGAGGCACAATAATGATTTCTTTACTAACGTAGCCTACTATGAGCGAGATGTAAATATTGATATTAAGTGGGTAATCGGTTTCATTGATTGATTGATCAAAATATGTTTTAAAAACATTTACAGTTTTAACTCTAATGACTTATTCTACAAAATGCATAAAAACAAACAAATTGAACGAAGAATTTCTATTTTTTTTTATAGCTTTAGCCTTTAATTTGTTAACGCATGCTCCTTTTTATGTACAATTTTATGGCACAACCACCATAAAATTTTGGTCTATAGTAATTTTATAAAAAATGTACCAGCAACTATGGTGTGGATAGACAATCCTAACTTAATAATCTAACCTAACCTAACTGAAATACCCACTACCGCTACCACCTAACAGAACCCTATTGTGGAAAATCAATCAATCAAATTGTCATGCCTTTTTAACAAAAAAAAAAATATCTACGTAGTTAAAATTTAATAAAAAAGGCGATAAACTTTTTTTATTTTATCTAAATTCTTATGTTACTAAAAATACGACAGCTTCTCGTAACTCTCCAACCATCAGCTATATGTGTAGTATAAATATAGTATGTATAGCTATATGGTACGTTTAAAAAAGTAACGAAAATAATATAAAAATCACGTGATATTGTAGAAACTTGTGCATAGTTACTATCTATTATACAATAGTCTAGAAGTTTCTCGGAAGCGTCTAGATGGAGGCAACAGATAACAGCTTTGCAGGCCTGACACAGAATGCGATAATAATAGTGAGGTAAAACCAAGGCTATCTCAAGTCATTGTATATAAGATATTGTTTCAGTTTTGCAAGAACATTACACGTAAGATTCACTATCGCAAAATCAAGTTAAAATGTCGCTGCCTAACTCTGTAGAATGAAAAAGAAATGAAGATTTTAAAAACTATTTTTTCTATGGCTCGACATATCACACCGTTTTTTTATTAACAAATATTTGCATTATTTAATATAATTATTAAATATTACACATAAAAGCTATGAAACAAGTATTTGCTCCGACCGGGAATCGAACCCGGGTCTTTACGTGCAACAAACCAATCTCTGACCGTTTGTCCACGCCTGTCGTCAAAATATATTTATGTAGTATTACAAACACAGTAATAAGATTTATAAATCTGATGTGAATGGATGCGTTAAACGAGACAGGCCCAGGAGGGTGTTTGCCGACCAAATCAGAGACATCCTCAAGAAAGCTGGGTTGCCTAGTGCTCATAACCATAGAGCATAAGAGCATGAAGAGAATTGTGTATATGAAGGAAGCGAGGGAGTTGTGTCAGGATCGTGGCAAGTGGCGCTCCATTGTCTCTGCCTATCCCTGTGGGAAAAAGGCGCGACAAAAATAATAAGATTTCTTTGTCAGTACACTTTATTATTAAAACATTAATAAAATCACCTATTTTTTAAATTTATTTACTTAGTTATATTTTTAATTATTAAGATTCGACATTTAACCTCAACTTGCCTGATGGTAACCAAGAATGCTGACGACTGAAAAAAAAAAACGATTTTGTTTACGGTTGCCCCAGTCGCCGTCACTATGCCGGCCAAACACCACAAATCCTCCCTATAATAATAAAAAAAAACACATAATTGATTATTTGCAGACGGGCTTCTTCGGACGTAACACCATCAATCTTGCGTAATGGACAATATTTTGATTGTCCTCGTTATCCTTTCTTCACCCATTCCTTTGTTTGCAGGATCGTGCACAATTTTCTGGACCGCTTCACGTTTACATGAGTCTGTTATTTTCATGTTAAAGGTTTTATTACACTAAAAATAGAGAAGTCTGGAGACAGGAAGGCTGGCAATTATTTCTTCTAACGAATTAGACTCGCTATACAAAGGGGAAATGTTGCCAGTCTTTTCCGTTAGGACATCTCTAGAGAATATTTTTTATTTGTAGTTTATACTCGTATATTATATTTTCGTAAATAACCTATTAAATTGTGAATAATATTTATTGACATTTATAATTTATCCAGTTACAAAAAACGTTTATTCATAAAACTTTAAGTTTTGGTTTGTTTTACGTATTATTATGGCTCAACATATGACAACACCCTGTCTGATGTTAAGCTGGAGTGCGATATGAAAGCAACCGACTTCTACTACAGTTAGTTAACTGCAAGTAGTAGACGGATCCACTATAATCGCCTAGATGAAACTCCAATCCCGAAACACGACTACACTTATCACGTCGCGGTCTGTGCACTTATAATAACTCATAAATAACCTAAATAAGTATGTCCTATGTATAAACAACCTGAATGAGTATGTCCTATGTATAAACAACCTGAATGAGTATGTCCTATGTATAAACAACCTGAATGAGTATGTCCTATGTATAAACAACCTGAATGAGTATGTCCTATGTATAAACAACCTGAATGTGTATGTCCTATGTATAAACAACCTGAATAAGTATGTCCTATGTATAATAACCTGAATAAATATGTGCTATGTATAAATAACCTGAATGAGTATGTCTTATGTATTAACAACCTGAATAAGTATGTCCTATGTATAAACAACCTGAATGTGTATGTCCTATGTATAAACAACCTGAATAAGTATGTCCTATGTATAAACAACCTGAATAAGTATGTCCTATGTATAAATAACCTGAATAAGTATGTCCTATGTAAAAATAACCTGAATGAGTATGTCCTATGTATAAACAACCTGAATGAGTATGTCCTATGTATAAACAACCTGAATAAGTATGTCCTATGTAAAAATAACCTGAATGAGTATGTCCTATGTATAAACAACCTGAATAAGTATGTCCTATGTATAAATAACCTGAATGAGTATGTCCTATGTATTAACAACCTGAATGAGTATGTCCTATGTATAAACAACCTGAATGAGTATGTCCTATGTATAAACAAACTGAATAAGTATGTCCTATGTATAAACAACCTAAATAAGTATGTCCTATGTATAAACAACCTGAATAAGTATGTCCTATGTAAAAATAACCTGAATGAGTATGTCCTATGTATAAACAACCTGAATAAGTATGTCCTATGTATAAATAACCTGAATGAGTATGTCCTATGTATTAACAACCTGAATGAGTATGTCCTATGTATAAACAACCTGAATGAGTATGTCCTATGTATAAACAAACTGAATAAGTATGTCCTATGTATAAACAACCTAAATAAGTATGTCCTATGTATAAACATCCTCATGTAATCCATTTTATTTTTAGTTTTCCTTGTTATTTTAAATATAATTCGGGTCTATGAATCCTAAGATATAGAAAGTCTTTGCTGTTTTTAAATAATTTTGTAACTTTTCTTCATCATTACAATGTTACATTTAAATTATTGCTTTCACAATAATGTGCAAGGTAGTGCCATAGCATAGTGACGACGACTGAATCGCTGTTGTCAGTCGTCGACGCTCTTTGCTATGCTTACCGCCAGGAAAGTTGAGGTCACATATCGCGTCACAAAAATGAAAGTGAAAAAATTAATAAAGAGAAAACTTTCTTGAAATTATGCTTATATTAAATTGTGTAAAGCATCAAGAGAGAATAAATCAATCAAATTGTCACGCCTTTTTCCCACAGGGATAGGCAGAGACAATGAAGCGCCACTTGCCATGATCCTGACGATCCATGAATGAAAATGACTACTGCTTAACATCAGGCGGAGGGCTGATTTGGACTCACAATAAAAAAAAAGATAGCATGAAGAGTTGAGGATAAGAAGAAAGCAAGAAAGTTGTGTCAGGACCGTGAAAAGTGGCGCTTTATTGTCTCTGTCTATGCCTGTGGGAATTGAGACTTTCTTATTTTTTTACATTTCTATACTAAGCTACTAAAGTGCTTGTATCATAGAAACAGTACAACCAAAGTACAAATATCAAAGATACATTGGTATCGGTGGGTGGTTTCGAGCTCGTGCTCTCGGTTTGTGTAACCATTGCACTGCCACTAGACCACGGTCGCCTTCGCATTTGATTGCTTGGTTGATTTCTAACAAAAGTATCAATCCTATCAGAATGAGTATTTATATTATTAAATATTTAAAAGCAATTTGGTTGTAGAACAATAACAGTGGTCGTATTATACGTCCTTAATGCAAGTTGCGTGATAAACATTATTTGAAGCAATTTTAGTTTTGATCACTTACGAGCTAATTTCAACCTTTTTTGTTTTTCACTAAAGCTTATAATTAATTAAACATATTTTTTATTTAAGCCTATTTTTATCTGAAGTGTTTTGTTGCATGTTCAATTGCTTGATGAGTGAGATATGACCAAAGCCTTTATATTATTAAAATAAACGTTTTAAAAAATATATAATGCTAGATAAATGTTTGTTAAAAACTACTAGATATTTATCTAAGCAATTATCTATTTAAGTTATGATAGTTGACGTAGAAATTATTAGTTAAATAAACGTTTTTAAAGCTATGCTTTAAGTAGGGTAAAATCGCTATTTTTCCTTGAATTTCTTATGATTGTGGGAAAATTTTCAGGGCTTTTATTCGTTTTTACTTATAAACTTTATAAACCTACGATAAGTTTTGTTTAATAAATATTTTATAATAAAATTTTCTTTTTGTTTTTTGTTTACATATTCGTAAATGCTATTCGTGTATGCTAGAGTAAATACGCAAACAGCATATTGTTCAGAGTTGCCTACATATATGCAAATATCACAGATTTGCGGTATCAACGTAAAAGCGTCAGAAAAACCGGCTGTTCACTATGGATATTCACTTATGTCTTTTAGTTATCGCGTCAAGAAATTTGGCAAAGTAATACATATTTAAAAACTAAGCTCTATACTTACGATTAGTATAATCGGCAGTCGAACTAAAAAGTTAGGTGCGTCTTTTCTTTGTAGAACAATTGACAAGTGGAATGCTTTGCCAGCCCATGTGTTCTCTCCCTCCTATAACCTTGGATCCTTCAAGCGTGGTGGCTGTGGTGGCCGGGAACTAACTCGGTTTTTTTCAATCGTCGTCACCCTTGGACCTCCTCTTGATTATCATCAGGCGGGTCGAGGTCAAATGTCGTGTCACAAAAAAATCTTTGTATTATAGAGACTAGAGACCAAAGATACATTAAAACCGGCAGTTGATTTTGTACCGGGGTCTTGGAAAGTGGGGGCTCTACCCCGGGTCAGCAAACTGGGCAAACGACCAACAGCTGTCTGCTAACTATTCTATAACGCCCAGACTCAGAGCAAATAATAATATAACAAAAAAAGTTTGCATAGAAATAAAAAAAACATGTAAAATAAAACACGGAAATGCATTTTTATGTAAATTTTCCCCTTTGAAATGGATTCTGCAGATGAGTTTTTGCTCGAAAGAGCTCTCGTTCATTAGAGGCGACCCTCTTGAAATATCTCGTGTATCAAGAAGGGACAAGAGTCAAGCTGTGGTTAATTAAAAACCAGATAATATGAATACTAATTAACCTATACAACACTTTTACAAGTAGATGGTGTATTTGTTTAGGACAATTTGCCTTGCAATTTTTTTTTAAATTTTTTATAATACATTTCTATACTAAGCTACTAAAGTGTTTGTATCATAGAAACTGGACAACCAAAGTACATATATCAAATACACATTGGTACAGGTGAGTGGTTTCGAACCCGTGCCACTCGGCTTACGAAGCCATTGCACTGCCACTACACCACGGTCGCCTTAAAAAAATTAACAGAACAAGGGTGATCTGGTCTTATTGCGCAAGATCATTGTGATAGAAAAAGATTCGTAGGCAGAGAGTTCTTCTTACAAAGACCAACTGCCTGCCTATAAATCTTTGCCGGAAAGCGAGGGAGCTGTGTCATGTGTCAGGATTGTGGCAAATGGAGCTCCATCGTCTTTGCCTATCTCTGTGGGAAACAGGCGTGACAATTTGATTGGTTGATAAAAAAATCTACGCTTGAAAATCTGTCAATAGCGACTGTGAGGTCGAATCAGGTGTCTATCGTTTAACGCGCAACCGCTCTGACTACCAAGCCACACAGTCAATTCTTTCAACTTTTTTTTAAATTGTGACTCGACATATGACAGCACCCCGCTTGATGTTAAGCCGAAGTGTGGTCCATGAAATAATGTCACTGCTACTACAATCCAATAACTGTGAGTAGCAATCACATCCACTATGCCGGCCTAGATGAAACCGGCAACTTAAAAGCTGATCCCGAAACGTGACCAAATCACTTCACGGTCTGTATACTTGTAAGTGGTGTTACTACCCCGGATCGGCAGACTGGGTACCACTGCCCACCACTCTTTAATAACCAGACCCGAAGCAAATATTCATCTCTTTTTTTTATTAACAAATATTTGCAATATTTAATATAATTATTAAATATTACAAATAAAAGCTATGAAACAAATGTTTGCTCCGCGCAACAAACCAATCGCTAAACCGTTTGTCCACGCCCGTCGTCAAACTGCTGGGTTACAACCACATATATCCCATATATCCCAATATAAATATATTCCAAGATTCCCAAG
Source organism: Tinea trinotella (assembly GCA_905220615.1). NCBI lineage: Eukaryota > Metazoa > Arthropoda > Insecta > Lepidoptera > Tineidae > Tinea > Tinea trinotella. Next base: position 10,236,066 of record HG992317.1, on the reverse strand, counting down.
CCCTACTTGGAGTTAAGATCGTTGCTATGAATCATTCAATTAAATCAAATCAAATTGTCACGCCTTTTTTCCACAGGGATAGTTGGATAGGATAGTTATATAGGATTGCATAGTTCGTTGATAATTAACTAATTAATGAGATCGTTGCCTCATGATTACGTCGAAGTTGACCAATGTGAACGCGGGACATACTCTTTCTTGTGTTTTGCTTTTTTAATATTCTATAATATATACATTCTTATTTATCATACAAGTGGAAATACTAATTCATACTAATTGATATTGTGTAGTTTTTTCTTTTTTTCTTCCATTCTTATACTAAGCTACCATAGTGCTTGTATCATAGTAACAAGACGACTAAAGTACATATATCAAAGATACATTGGTACCGGTGAGGTGGTTTTCGGTACCGGACGATCTATATGTAACTAGGTATATACACAAAATACTTTTTCTATGTAGGTAACAAAATAAAAAAGAGTTATTTAATCGAAAATCGGCGAAAAATATTTTTAGTCCAATAAAAAATGATATTTTTATCGAGGGAACCACTAACAATGAAAGGCTGGTTCGTTTCGGTATTTTTACACGATTCTTTCATTGCCGATTTTCACAGATTACATACTAGTGTACAGCTTGTTCTAAACTACGCCACCAGAGGCGTAGCTACCGCCGTATCTTCCATATCAATTATACGGGGCCCTCAACGTGCGTGAGCAAAATTTAACAAAAAACATTTTTTTTTTCTAAGAAATTTACCTTTCTTAAGGGCCCCCAAACAATTTTTTAAACGGGGCCCCGCCAAGGCACGCTACGATTTTGGACGCCACCGAAGTTAGCTTCGCGCAACTATAGTCTTAATAAAGCTCTCTCACCGCTATTCGCAGGCGCTATTAAGTTGAATTATACCGATTATACGTTATATCAATCAATCAATCAAATTGTTACGCCTCTTTCCCACGGGGATAAACAGAGACAAAGGAGCGCCACTTGCCACGATCCTGACACAACTCTCTCGCTTCCTTCACATCCATAACTCTCCTCATACAAGTTCTACGGTTATGGGCACTAGGCCACCCAGCTTTCTTGAGGATGTTACGTTATAACATACGATAAAAATGAGAGTAATACTTTTATTATGCATTTCTTTATAGAAGAAATGCATTTAAATATTTGTTTTAAAAAAAAATTATAACGTTCAGTTTAGAGGTTTATACGTATGTGGTCTATGCCGTTGTTTCATGGCAAAAATATGAATTTTATTTCACACAATACCTGCCAAAGAGCCGTTGTATTTTTGATTATATCATTACTTTGTTACTAGTTATCTCTACGAATTCGAATATTAAAATTATTACTAACTACAATTTATTTTCAATACATATACATATTTTAATAAATTTAAACTATGTAAACTATAATTAAACTATAAATAAAGAGATAGTCCCAAAGAGACTGGCAACATTTCCCCTTTGTATAGCAAGGCGAATACGTTGGCAAAAATAATTGCCAGCCTCCCTGTCTCCAGACTTCTCCGTCAGCCGCTTGGACAACTCCTTAACCAGGCGCTTAGCTGAAGGTCCCCAAGGGCCCGTCGTCCCGACCCCAAACGGCGCAAATTCGTAACCAGTACCGAGGTTAGCGTATTTGCGCAACTTGAGGTTCTCAGCAGAAATCGTTGCACGCCCCGCGCTTAACGAGGTACTTGGATATGAAATAGATCAATGTGTCTACACAAGTCGCATCCCACACCAAAGACCTGCCAAGTTTTCCACGGCCCAACAGTCATGCCGTCGGGTCTCTTGCCATCGCTCCGCGCAATACCACAGGGTTCTAAAATTGCGGGCACTCTAACGAAGAGCCCTTCGGATTTTATATAAAATATATTTATATTTCATATAAATATGGGGGTTAGCATATTGTTTGTAAAATCACACCCGTGAACATTCTGTGTAAGAAGGATGAATAGACAACTCTGCTAACATAATATTGTGAATATTGCGAATTCTATCGCATTTCCATGTTATATCGCAAATAGCAGTTTAAACGGAATTGACGTAAATTGCAGGCTTCAACGCGCTTTGTAATACAGTTCAGTTAGTATCTAGACTGCGTAACAATATTGGATACTGTTTACAATAGTGGATGTAACATCAAAGGTTATTATTGGGATCTCTAAAACTATTAAAGATACAAAAATATACCCTATGTATTATAATAAATACCTCGTAAAATTTTATTTGAAATAAAAAGCTGGGTTACCTATTGTCCGTAATCGTACTTGTATGATAGCGGATAGAATAAGTATTGTCTCTGCCTATGCCTGTGGCAAAATGACGTGAAAATTCGATTGATTGATAGATTGGTTAATAAAATAAGGCGGATATTTTCTCCGGATCTGGTTGTCTAATAGTGGTAGGCCGTGGTGCCCATTCTGCCCATCCCGGCAGAATTTGAGCTGCGTCGTATAAGGATCGGTAAGTCTATGCATCTGTACGACTGTACTTTGCATATAATTAATAATATATTAATTTAAAATTTATACACATTTAATAAGCAAAAACTAAGTAGGTAACAAAACTAGTTACTTATTTATTTATTTAGTTACTACGCTACTTGAATTCCAGCGTTCTTTTTATTTGCGAGGACCTTTACCATCACATTGAAGATAGCTTACAAATATGACCAGTAAGCAAAGAACTATGATGAATAATATAATCTAGTACAAATAGGTAGCATGTGTGCCAAGCACGTATTATGAACGTTTCTTTATGACCTACTTCACAACCATATTGCTTATCCTTTATTGGGCGCCGCAATAACATTCATAAATATTGTAACGCGTCATAAATAAGGGTTTTATGAACAATCTTTCACAGAGAGGAAATGTTCACGCGGATAGGCCAACTACGACCGGGAATCAAACCCGGTTTCCAAATCGCACATTATTGGGTTAATACCACATTTAATACAGGATTCAGCTTGTAAGTTGCCGGTTCCAACTAGGCCGGCATAGTGGATGTGATTGATTGCTACTCACAGTTATTGAATTGTATTAGCAGTGACATTCATTCATGGACCACACTTCGGCTTAACATCATATATCGTGTCACAATAAAAAGTAAAATAAAAATAATGTTAAACTTTAACTCTTCATTAGTTAACGAAGAAAATGATCTACATAATTTAATAAAGTAGTAGGTTCTAGTTTATGCAAGTTTTCAACTTCCTTTCCTTGAGAGCTTGTAAAAGTCTCTTGACCTAAATAATATAAACACTCTTGAAAAACCAAATTAGCTTCTCATAGTAATAAAAATGCGAGCGTTGAAAGCCTTTTAATCTTGAGTGTATATGTCATTTAATAGACGTATCTCATTCGCGTAACGAATAAAATATTATTTTTCTTTTTTAATCATTAAGTCACGACATGTGACCCCAATTTGTCTGACAGTAGCCAAGGAGAAAATTGAAAATACCGATTCAATTTCAGGTTGCCTCGTTAGTCGTCGCTATGTGGCCAGAAATGCTTCGTCAAGCTTTGCTAATTCTTTATTAAGGAAACATACAATTTTTCAATGTAAAAATTAATATTACACCTCTATTCTTAAAAACTTTAAAAATTATAAAAAAATATACTAAAATACATTATTAAAAGGAGTTCCTTTAGGCAAGGTTCCGAACCACTGGCAGCCTTCCCCCTTTGAATAGCTAGACTAATTCTTTGTCCGAGGTAGCTGCCAACTCTTCGGTCTCCTGTGATGTCGACTAACCTTTTTGCTATTTTCTTAAAAAGCCTTATAGGACCAAGGGTCTCGACACCGAATGGGACAAAATCATATTAGGTGCCTAGATTAGTATTTGCACGCTTTAGCTTTTTCAGCCGCTTCATAAGCCGCACCAGCTCTGTTGTTGGGCCAGCTTTGCTTAAGAGACTCACTGTTATAGGATTTATCACATTTGTTTTTATATTGTGACTCACCCTGATGCCAAGCTGGATGCTACCTGAGCACGATCCGTGGATGAAGATGACTTCTACTACGGTTAAATAACTAAAAGTAGCATCCTCATCTTTAGTGCCGGCCTCTTTGAAACCGGAAACTTTTAAGCTGATCCCGAAACGCGAGTGATTTTCAGTTTGTACTTCGGTTCGTATCTTGAAAGTGGTGGTACTACCCTGGATCTACAGACTGCGCAAATAACTACTAACTAATCTGCCTACTACTCTTAAAACTCTTGAAATTACAAGGAAATAACTGGTTAGTAGCTAGAATAGTTAAGTAAGGAGGTAACTAAATTGGATGTATTTACCTTGCGTAACTAAGTTTGAAGCTTTCGAGTTTAGGATCTTCAGTTTACTTTCTGGCGCACAAACTAATCCGATTGTTATTAATTTCATAGATAAATTCTGAAATTAAATTAAATTGGAAATGTGAAGGTATTTGAGAGTACGAACTTATTTTTTTTTTACTTTTATTGTGACACGACATAGATCGCCTTGCTTACCAAGTTCTATTAAAGTATTTTCATGTAAAGGTTGTGTCCTATCGTGTACACCTTTTGATAAACTAAAAAGTTCGGTGCGTCTTTTCTTTGTAGAACAATCGACAAGTGGAATGCTTTGCCAGCCCATGTGGTCTCTTCATCCTATGACCTTGGATCCTTCAAGCGATGCGTGAAGAAGCACCTTTGGCCGGCATAGTGACGGCGATTGAAGCAGACGTGAATAAACTCGGTTTTTTCAGTTGTCGTTACTTTTGGACCTCCTCTTGCGGGTCCAGGTCAGATGTCGTGTTACAATAAAAATAAAAAATAAAGGATAATTTAGTTCAAATTTTATTTTATTAACAATGATTAAATACGAAATTTTTTTGCAAAAGGGCTTAATGGTTTAAAAAAGATTTTAAAACGCTGTTAATGGAAAGGTCGGGGGTTTTGTCTGTATTTGTCTCAAATATTTGTCAATGTTCACGAACGTGAAGTACTAACAAGTCGTTAGACAATATGAATTTATTATTAATATTTTTATACGAGTACTAGTGTTTTTTTACATTTATATACTAAGCTACTAAAGTGCTTTTATCATCAAAACAGGACAACCAAAGTACATATATCAAAGATACATTGGTACCGGTGGGTGGTTTCGAACTCGGGCTCTCGGTTTGTGTAACCACTGCACTACCACTACACCACGATCGCCTTATACACCACGTATTGTTTGTATTTGTACGAGATATTGTTATTCTATGTGCTGTCATACAATTGTATTTATCTAAGGTTGAGAAATGGGTATAACTGTAGTATGTTAAAAAAATTGTCAGGTTCGTAGCAAAAAGTGGCTGTATATCGCGTTTGTTTTCACTGCACTGCACAGCTATTCTTGTGAAAATGAAGGCGTTAGTGTTTAAGTTAAAGTAAAAACGCTTTGATTAAAATTTATAATAAGGTTTTAGCTTAATAAAAATGCAAGCTTATAATGTACAGATCTGATCCAAAAGACGTTAATTATTTAAACTAATTTTTGAATATTCTTTTAGGTATTATACAATTTAATTTATCATGTTTTATATCATGAAGAGTAGCTTAATTGCGAAACGATATTTGAGCTACTGCTTATTATGAATGTGAAAGAAGCGAGGGCGTTGTTTTAGGATCGTGGCAAGTGGCGCTTTATTGTCTCTGTCGATTCCTGTGGGAAAAAGGCGTGGCAATTTAATTGATTGATTGATTATGAACAATTATTAACTTCTGAGACAGACGATAATAAGTGAAAATTCAAAGTAGAATTTTCAGGTTTTGAGGGAAAACCTTAAAAATAACCGTTCTGTATTCAGTGCGCTATAAAACGCTCTAAATTGGTTTGAACTGTTTGAGTAGATAAAGTGTTTGCAGTCGTTCCTTGCTTTCCTTGCTTACTTACCATCAGGCATGTAGATGCCAGATATTGCAATCAAAATCATGTAATACATTGCTGGATACAGGCTTCCCCCAGGGATCTTGCCTGCTGGAAGCGGCCTCCATCCATCGCTTTCCTGCTGCTACCTCTAGCAGTCTGTCATAACATGAAAATGCTATGTGGTTTGTTTTGGTTTCCAATAAATAGTTGATGTAAATTTCTAAATATATTTTCACATGTATTCATACAAATTTAAAATTATCAAAACTTGTACAGGTTTTAGAATTATTAGTTTGTTATTTGTTAATATTCCATAGGAAAATATAGGTTGCGATAACTAATTTGATAATTTTAATAAATCTAAGCGGATGAAAATATATTTTTTATATACGTTAAATAATGTTAGGGATTTTTTAAATTGTGTACTTAGGAGTATAACAAAGAGTAGAAAGGGTTTGCATATCCGAGTGTGATAAGTCCCGGTCCAGTTTCGCTACAAGTTCTTTCATCGTCTATTTTCAACTTAGCGGTAGTTCCTTAGGAATGTATACTGTTAGATAATATTTCGTCCGTATACAATATTGAAGACAATTAAAAAAAAAGGAAAGCTGGGTTGCCTAGTACAGACAATTTGATTTCTTTTTTTTATACCAAGTTATAGAAACTACCTAGGCACAGAAATTAACAGAAGCCTTTTCATTCCCTTATGGATAGACAGATAAAATTGGGCTCCATTATTTACGATCTTAACAAAACTCTTTTGTTTCTTTCACATTAAATATTTTCTTCACACGCTTATGGGCACACTGAACCACTGTTTTTTTTTAATTATTGCCTATTTGATCGTGTAACGATGATCGATCGATTATTTTTGTAACTCGACATATGACAGTAACTCACCTAATGTTACCTAATGTCGCATCCACTACATGCCAGCACTGTATGCCGCAAGTTACAAGCTGATCCCGAACTGCGATTGAGTTATTTCATGGTCTGTACATGTTCAATGTTCATGGTCTGCCAGTTCTTGGCAACTGACGACCAACTGTCTCCTTGCCACACATAATTTGTCTTATAAGCATATAGCTTGTATGAAGAGAATTGTGAATGTGAAGAAAGCGAGGAAGTTGTGTCAGGATCGTGGCAAGTAGCGCTGCATTGTCTCTGCCTATTCCTGTGGGAAAAAGGCGTGACAGTTTGATTGATTGATAACATAAATCTGTATATATATATGTGTAACGTATATCTCTAAGCTTATAAGTAAATAGTTTGGTCTAAACATTCTGTTTTATATAATAAATATGTTTTTAAATTAGTATAAACTAAGATTTAACAAAACACAATAACATTTAATTACTATTCAGACCCTTATTAAGGTCGGAATAATATTTAACGATAATGAATATGAGCAATAAATTATCATTAATTTTATTATTATACGTGGGTGTAATAATTTATAAAGGGTTATTATGTTTTTGTGATCCATGAACCACGTCCACATACATCCTTTTTCAGACAGGATTGACCTTTAGTCATAGACAATACACCCACTAGATTACTGTATAGCGTGCTAAAATCCGAACTATAAATTGTTTCCTATTTTATAGAGTATTTAACCGTCAGACACCCGTGCCCTAGGTATCATGGAAAAATCATTATCTTAGTAGTATGTAAAACCTCTTTCTGTTGATAGATCGTTGAAAGTGTGTGTGAAAGGATGCCCAAGAATTCTATAGCACTGGAACTCGTAGGATATCGTAAAAGGCAACAGTATCATTAAATAAGTATCATTCAAACCGGACATCGAGATCGCTTTAAAAACCGCTTTTAAATATATGTTACTACCAATGATGGCGGAATTACGGTGAGTAAGTTAATTTCTGGTTAATAACGCTGCTGTCACAGGACTGGATGATGAAGTAATATTTATTTGTTCATTTTAAAAGAAAGCCTTTGGTAATTGGATTCGCATAAGCAATAAGAGTGACTGAAGGAACGAATTTTTTCAGTCGTCGGCGCTATTACTATTAAGGTCACGTCTCATGTTCCTAAAAACATCGAGAATGTTTATATAGCTCAAAAATATTTATTGACAAAAAAATTGTTGTCTTTATCTTTTGTTTTAAAAATGGAAGCGTGAGAATATAATTTTTAAATCTGGATCGATGCGTTAAACAAGGCAGACCTAGAAGGATTTTTTTACGACTAAATCGGAGACTTCCTCAAACGGGGTTACCTAGCATGGGCAACCGTAGAGCTTGTATGAAGGGAATTGTAGATGTGAGAGAAGCGAGGGAGTTGTATCAGGATCGTGGCAAGTGGCGCTTCATTGTTTCTGCCTATCTCTGCAGGTAAAAATTGTGGCAATTTGATTGATTGATTGATAGAGAATATAATTTTCTGTAACAAAGCGGAGTCTAGTTATACGTGATCTATGTTATTATTTCAAAAGGAATACCAACGATCAACGAAATACCCTTTTTTACCTCTTACTTATAAATCTGCTCTTTAAAATTCTTGTTAAAGGTCTTGTGGTAAGAATTTAAACAAAATATTTGACTTATACATGATTACATATGAATTTTTCATTATAAAAACTTTTCAATACTGAATTAAACAAATTTTATGCGCCTTACTATCGCGTTTATTTTGGTTTTACATTTTTTTATTATTTCGACGTTTCGAGAGCTTTGCAGCCATCGTAGTCACGGAGAGACTGAGGTGTTGGTCGTCCTATTGGTTGATGCTGTTATTGTTTCCAAAAACTGAAATTGCTATAAAGTTATTTTCCTAAAAAAGTATGTAACCTGCGATTGACAAAATAGCATTATGTGTATACATTGGGCCGGCATAGTGACGCCGACTGGTGCAGTTAATTATTTGTCATTAATTAATCGTTTACTTAATTATTGACAATAAATTATACGATTGATTGATTAATCGGACGATTGCCATCTTAATACCCGTAATCTGTATTTAAAATCATACTACCATTTATAATGAGAAATTGACCAAACTGTTCCTTTAATATCTTATAACAATTTATTATTATCTGAGATTAGAATTTGACAGAAACTTAAGGTTGAATCCCGCTTAGTTACCAACTGTCTAAATTTAATGATTGAGTAGTGTTACTAAAGCAAGATGATATAGACACCGGCAGAAAAAAAGAGTGCTGGTATTCAAGCTGTGCGTGCAATTACTTATTTTGTTGTTTGTACTTTTCATTTTACAAATGTGTAAAAAACAAATTCAATTATCTGCACGACTGCACGTACTTGCTCTCACCGCAGTCGTCCAGAGATCTTGTTATTATATTTCTATACTAAGCTACTAAAGTGCTTGTATCATAGAAACAGGACAACCAAAGTACATATATTAAAGATACATTGGTACCGGTGGGTGGTCTCGAACTCGTGCTCTCGGTTTGTGTAACCATTGCACTGCCACTACACCACGGTCGCCTTCTAATCTGCCGACAGGTATACTGCGCAGCTCAAAAGTAGGCTATTTTTATCTGCCGGGATATGTATTAACGTCATAATAGTAATGTGTAATACATGTGTCCTTCTCATAACCTTAGTTCCTACAAGCGAAGTGAGAAAAATAACCTTATACGTTGATCCCGAAAAGTCTTAGTCGCGCTTGGGGATCAGCTTACAAGTTTCCGGTTTTAATTAGGCCAGCATAGTGGATGTGACTGCTACTTAAAGTCAATTGACTATAGTAGCAGTTACCACCATTCATGGACCAGCTAAACACCAGCAAAATCGGCTTCATAATAAACTTCATTTGAGGCTTTTTAATTAAATTTATGAATAAGACTTCCTAATCACTCGCCTTTTTTATTTTTACACGAACTAGATTTAAGTATTAATAAAGTAAATATAATTTGGCCTAGTTTTATCCACACAAAAGTGTTTATAGCCTCGGCTACATCAGCGCGTTGTCGCGAATAATACACATTTTTTAAATATTTTCTTAGATTTTGCGTGAACATTGATTAATGTGTCTCTCCGTGACCACGATGGCTGCAAAGCTCTCGAAACGTCGGAATAGTAAAATAAAATAAAACAAAAAATAATTTTACAAAATAATTGTAAAATCAAATCCAAAATAAACGCGATAGTAAGCCGCGTAAAATTTGTTTTATTCAGTAATTGTTATTACTGAGGCCCGGCTGATGTTAGGCTGTGGACTGCAGGCCATGAATGGACGCGACTGCAGTTAAATCACACACAGCAGTCGCATTTACCATGTCCTTTACGGTCTATGCACTTGAAAGTGGTACAGTAGCACCGTAACGTGGTGCTAGTTATTTATTATCAGCAGCTAGGTGATAACTTTCGTATACTCCTCAGAGGTTAGGTTGGGCAAGTTAAAACGATAATCGTTTCTCGCCGACGATTGGCAACATAATAAAAGTTAGGCTAAATCCACCAAAATGAGACTATTTATGATAATGATCAAACGTATCGTCGCATAGACGATATTCGTTTCAACGATTAATAGTCTCGTTTTATTGGATTTAGCCTATCTTTTATTATTTTGCCAATCGCCGACGGGAGACGATAATCGTTTTAACTTGCCAACCTAACCTAATAGTGTATCTAAATATATGTATTTATCGATTTATGTATTAATGTGATGCTATGACACCCCGCTATTTCTGGTTTATGTAGCCGAGGCATTATAAAGACCAATAGCACGAACTTGCCACTACACTGTAACACTCTTAAATAAATTATTAGTTTATAACTGTTCATACGAGTATACCAGTGTAACATCCAAGTTATGTTTGCAATAATAGACATCGCGTGACATGAAAAAGCGCTTCAAACTTTTTTTTATTATTAAGGCGAAAATATTTTATTTATTTCTTTAAGGATTACTTACAGCTTATAGTAGGGGAGCCCAAGAGGCTAATCGGGGATTTACTCGAGCGTCGTAGGGACCTATTAAATATTAAAGTTTAGGTGATAAAAAAAATTAAATGTTATGTGGGTTTTTGGTTTAAGCGGTGGGGGAAGGGTGTACGGATTTTCAAAAATGTAAAAAAAAACAATTAAAAAAATATACTCGAGCGCGTCAGATTTTGATATTGTATATACTCCACGTGTCCATAATACTGTAGGTATGTTAATCTGACGGTTTGCATGGTGGGGGTGGCAGTACGGAAAGGTAGAAAAACAAAAAAAACTAAATTTGCTCGAGCGCGTCTGACATTCAGAGGGGATGTTAAATAAGCCCCACAGAAGCTCCCATTCAAAAGACTGACCATTCCGACATGACGCAAGTTCGTGGCGGAGTTTTGAAAATGTAAAAAAAAATCGTTAATTTGAAATACTCGAGCGCGTCAGTCTTTTATACAGAAGGTTCAGTAAGATGACCCAATTGTACTGACCCTTAATCTGACAATTATCTGAAGGGATTTCATTAATCTGACAATTTGAAAAAAAACGAAAATTTTTTTTAAGGTAATTGTTACACACTCACTATAGCACACTAATCGCGGTATAGTTTAGACTATTTCTCTCTCTTTCACTCACAATCACTGCCCACTTTTACTAATAAGTAATAATATCTCAGAAACTGTGTGGAATATGAGCTATATTATTGTAAAGTTTCAATAAAATCCATTTAGTAGTTTTGCGTGAAAGAGTATCAAACATCCATCCATCCATCCATACAATACATACTATAAACTTTACTTTACTTACGAAAAAGTATATATAATTTATGGTTATTAAGATCTTATTAAGATAAGATCTTAAAATCTTCTTTCTTGTACAGTTTATACTTTTTTACATTGTACATTAGGTCAAAATGTTCATAGGCGTTCCATAAAATATATGTTCTATGTAATTTACTGTTTAATTTCACTGAAACAGGGTTGGCACATTATTGAAATAAATATTTTATAGGAGACCATTTAACACCTTTAAGGGGGTTCGGCTTTAGGAGGTGTTTTGTAACACCCTGTATATTAAGACTGTGCGAGAGAGTAATAGATAAAGAAGAAGTGAAAGGGAACGAGAGACGCGAAGTGGGGAATACATGCTCTACTGCAACTGCTCGCACAAAACTTTATCAACGATTTTTGCTACTTCGGCTTGTTGAAATTGACAGATTATAGTTTTTTAGTAATTCTTAGTCATTTTTCTTCAAAATAAAATTAAAGTCGACCGCGCTCGAGAATGTCCAGGTGACGATTTTTTTTTACAAGTTTGTGACCTTCCCATTCTCTTCCGTCATACTCAATCCGTCAGATTAAGAAAATGTGCACTTATTAGTATGTAATTAACTCACCTTAGCTTAATCTGACGCGCTCGAGTATATTCAAAGATCGATTTTTTTTACAATTCTGACCAGCTGCCATACACGTACCCCCCTGTATTAAGGGCTAATACTTGGTAGATATACTCTACAGGGTACAAGGTATCTCCCATAATTTAATCTGTCACGCTGGAGTAAATCCAGAAATCCCCGCTTGGGCTCCCCTACTATTACTAGATATATATATAAATAGATAAGTTTTAGACAGGAAAAAAGGCCAATAACATATTACCACTGATAATTAGGTTTAAAAATAACTTAATAAACTAACTAAGATAAATAAATCTAAAAACAACTAACGACTAAGAGTGGGAACCCATAGCATATCAACGAAGGGATCAATGTCAGCAAAAAAATCATTATAGTAATTGCAAGTTCTTATAAAAATGCATTTTGCATGTATGACAGCAGTTTTAAGAGTAGTAGGCAGTGGTACCCAGTCTGCCGATTCGGGTTAGTACCACCACTTACAAGTATAATGACCGTGAAGTGATTTAGTCGCAGGATCAGCTTGTAAGTTGCCGATTCCAACTAGGCCGGCATAGCGAGTATGACTGCTACTTATAGTTATTGAATTGTAGTAGCAGTGGTATACAGTTATGAACCGTACTTCAGCTTAATATCAAGTGGGGTGCATCATATGTCGACTCACAATAAAAAAGTCAATATTTTCATTTTATTTAAATATAATTATTTGCTCCCAGCCAATTAACGTACAAAACAACAAAAGTTGGCTGGTGGATGGTGCCTAAAGCATTAATATAGCGTTTGTCAATATAATGTAAATATTAAGCCCTGGTGATAATAATATTTAGTGTTTATTATTTTGTAATTTGGATGGTTTATACTTCGTTTTATAAGTTATGTTGTGGTTTAGTATGTACAGGTAAATGAAGACAGGCGTGGCGTATTGGTTAGCATACCACTTCGTTACACGTGAAATCCCGGGTTCAATTCCCGGTTGGAGTAATAATAATAAAATAACAAATAATTCTTAATAATAAAGAGACTGATAATTGCTCCGGGTCTGATTGTCAAAAAGTAGTCGGCTCGGCAGTAGTGCCCAATCTGCCGATCCGGGGTAGTACCATTACACTACTTACAAGCATACATACAGTAAACCTTCATTTATGGACCGCATTCCACCGTAACATCAGGTGGGGTGCTGTCATATGTTGAGCCACATTTAAAAATCCGGGGCACCGCTGGTACTTTATTAAGGTAACTAAACGTGACGTTGACCTATGACGTCATTGGAGCGAGGTCCATAGTTAACTTCTCTGTATTAGTACAATAAATATAGGCAATAATTTAAGAATATTACCAAAATAATTCTACAATGCTTACAGACAGCGCTACATCACTATGAAGTCACCCTGTCGTGTGACGTCACGATCCAAGCGCCGCGCTGTGTAACATATACATAGTTGCACAAAGACCTTTTAAAACTTTGAAGAGAGTTAAAGTTTTAATACGTATATACATATTAGATAGGATTTTACGATTACTAAACTGAGTGGCATATAGGACAAATTCCGTTATCAAATTGTCATTAGATTCAATGACAATTTGTTAAATGAATAAATAAAAATTGTTGAACTGTTTTTTAAATTACTAGTTCCTTAGTTTTAAAGGATGTTAAATTTAGTTAATAAGAATAACCAGCCTAACTTTTTATTTATATTTAATTTTTATTGACACGACCTCAGAGTAAAATTAGCTATATACCTTTAATATATCCTCTAAGGACACGACATTTGACCACGACCCGCCTGATGATAAGCAAGAGGAGGTCAAAAGATTGACGACGACTGAAAAAACCGAGTTATGCAGGCCATAGATGCTTCTTCACGCATCGCTTGGAGGATCCAAGGTTATAGGATGGAGAGAACACATGGGCTGGCAAAGCATTCCACTTGTCGATGGTTCTACAAAGAAAAGACGCATCGAACTAGCTAAAAAGCCGTCAAACTGAAACAGTTTTTCATTTTAAAGCTTAATGGAGTTCATTTGTCAAAACGAAGCCCATTGTCATTGAGTTACGCGGTCGGCCTGCAGACCCAGATCTGAAGGACATCATTCATTTTGTATGGGGTCATAATTGTATTAACAGTTGCATATACATTTTAAAATAGTTTGATTACAATGTAATTGGAATTTATCCTTTAATTTATACAGTTTAAGTGTGCAAAATGATCAAACTATAATTATGACATTTCAAATCAGAACTGTTAATATGGCGTGTCTTCGAGATTGACAGACGAAACAAAGTTCATATCTTATTTTCCAAATATCTCAATTGCACCGCAATTAATTCATAATTATTGTTAGTTTTATCAAGTATCGAAACTACCATTTATATATATTTCATCATAGAACATTACAAAAGTAGTACATAAAAGCCCAAAATGAATAATGTCCTTTCAATATGACACTCTCACAAGCATCCGCTCGCAAGGACTGTCATTCAAGAGTTAATGTAGTTATGAATAGATGATGGCTCGAGAGGCGAAACCTACCCAAGAGCTATCCAACAGTTTTTAATTACTATATCCATATTTTATACGTGTTAACCTCGTTCAGTAACCACAGGTCTGCACTTCGGCTTGGGATTTTAATTATTAGTATTTTGTTGCATGGAAATGGACTGGTCACTTTAGTGTTAATTGACTTTTTTCTTTTTCCTTCTGACGACGGCGTGGACGAACGGTTAGCGATTGGTTTGATGCGCGTAAAGTCCCGGGTTCGATTCCCGGTCGGAGCAAATATTTGTTTTATAGCTTTTATTTGTAATATTTAATAATTATATTGAATATTGCAAATATTTGTTAATAAAAAAAGAGGTGGATATTTGCTTTGGGTCTGATTATCAAAGAGTGGTAGGTTGCAGTACCCAGTCTGCCGATCCGGGGTAGTACCACTACAGACCGTGAAGTAATTTGGTCACGTTTCGGGATCAGCTTGTAGGTTGCCGGTTCCAATTAGGCCGGCATAGTGGATGTGATTGCTACTCAAAGTTATTAAATTGTAGTAGCAGTGACATCCATTCATGGACCACACTCCAGCTTAACATCAAGCATTTATTGTGACTCGACATCATATGATATGTCGAGTCACAATAAAAAAAGTATTTAAGATTGGTAGGCAGACAGTCTGTTATTCTAAAGCAGTACAACCACTTTTACTTCTACAAACCTTGAAGTGACTTGGTCACGTTGAAATCTGTCAGTCTCAACTATTTCAGCATTATGGCCTGGTATTCAACTGTAGTGTAGTCGCCTCTATTTTTAGACAGCATTATATTTTATCGCGGAATGCTGTCATATAATCTAACATTAAAAACTCTTTATAGAATTTGTAGTCACAAGTCGTATCACAAAATGTCCTGGGGAAAACACACACAAACATTTAATACCTAATTGATTTCGTATATCGCATTACACAAGTTCTTTTATAAACAAATTAAAGAGTTATCTTTTCTTATTTGAACATATCACATGTCAAAGTAATTAAAACAAATATAAACTTTTAACTAACTTAATTTAATCCTATTAATTTTTTATTTATTAATTATTCAGCGCATATACACCTACATGATTTTAAAATAGAGTATAATGAAAAAGCTCTCATTATGGTTCTGTCACGGCAGTCGTACTAGTACATTCAATTAATAAATCAAATTGTCACGCCTTTTTTCAACAGGGATAGGCAGAGACAATGGAGCGCTACTTGCCACGATCCTGACACAACCCCCTCGCTTTCTTCACATTTAGAATTCTTTTCATACAAGCTCTACGGTTATGGGCACTAGGCAACCTAGCTTTCTTACGGATGTCTCCGATTTAGTCGGAAAACACCCTCCTGAGTCTGCCTTGTTTTGAAGTATCCATTCACATGATATTTATAAATTCTTTTCGTCAATCTACTTTCACTTTATATTCACTTAATACTTGCAAATGACTTATGCAAAATGTCAATTGCAAAATGACTTCTACGATGTTTTCCACGAATGTTTTCCACGAACTTCTACTGTTTTATCAACCTTTCATTCAAATTTATATCAATCAATCTGAGGTAAAACACACATAAAAAACATACGGCCGAATTGTATACCTCCTCCTTTTGTGGAAGTCGGTTAAAAATGTCTAAGTTCATAGTTAAACTGTTGGGTGTTCACGCAGCCATTTCGCGATAAACTTATAATGGAGTTGTGAAGTTGCAATGAAGTGGTTTTCATACCTACGAGTATTCAACTTTCATCATGATAGTGTCACAAGTTCTAGAATTACTTCAACGAAGGGCTTCAACAATGTAACTTGTATAAAAGTAGTTTTAGTGATAGTAACGTATTCCTATACGTTATAGGTACTATCGCGTTTATCTTGATTAATTTATTCTGATTGCTGACTGCTTAATATGAAGAAAGCTGGGTTGTTTAGTGCCCATAACCGCAGAGCTTGTTTGTATGAAGAGAATTGTGGATGTGAGAGAAGTGAGGCAGTTGTTTCAGAATCGTGGCAAGTTGCGCTCCATTGTCTCTGCCTATCCCTGTGGGAAAAGGCGTGACAATTTGATTGTATGAATGTTAGCACAATCCATTTTTTAAAAATTTGTAATAATAATTAAATAGAAAATATTTTGAGTGCACATGTTTTTACTAATTTATACAGTAATAAAATTAAATCAAAAAAGTACTAAATAATTAGACAGGTCAGTTTGCAACGGTCTCAACTACAAAATCAAAGTATAGTCTATTTAAGCCGAAATGACGCGCCCCTCCACCGCATTTAAGCACACGTGCGAATATAAAATATGAATGCAACACACCGAAAATGCAATTGTAATTGGTCATTCAGTTGCTGGTTAGACACAAAAGGAGGAGCACGCTGATGAAGTATAGTTAGTAATACTTGCATTCACACATTTAAATAAACTAATAAACTGGAGGGGCGCGTCATTTATAGTTAGACGTCCGCGTCTATCTATTGATTGGTCGTATTTATTATCGCAACAATGTTCACGCAGAACATAGTAAAATTTACATAAGCTTAACGTATTATAATATTCATAACCTTGTTTATAATGTTATAAAGCGAGGTAAACGGGTTTAATAAAATATAATAAAATTATATTTTATTCAACTAAACTAAGCTAAAAGTTGTGCTAACTTCAGTTTGAGTTGCAGACTAGTACAGAGTTGAGTTGTACATATTTTGCGACATAAGTTTGAATGGAAGCAACAAGATGAGAGCAACAGATATTATCTTTTGCCTTCGTACCACCCTCTTAAGTATAGTTCAAACAAAATGAATTTACTACAAATGTAAACAAACTTAAACAGAAATTGTGATTAGTCATTGAAACTAGAGGTCGACTTACGCTTATAGTAAAAATCAAATCAAATTGTTACGCCTTATTCCCACAGGGATAGGCGGAGACAATGGAGCACCACTTACCACGATCCTTACACAACTCCTTACTTATAGTACTGTACGTATATTAAAGATACGTACAGATTAAAGGCTTTTTTTTATTGTGGCACGACCTAATACTCTGCATCGCTTGATGTTAGGCTAAACAGCATATCCTGGTGACCGTGGTGTAGTGGCAGTGCAAGGGTCACGCAAACCGAAAGCACGGGTTCGAAACCACCTACCGGTACCAATGTATCTTTGATATATGTACTTTGGTTGTCCTGTTTTTATTATACAAGCACTTTAGTAGCTATGTATAGAAATGTAAATAAAAAAATATTAAAAATGAATATTTACACCGAGATCACGGGTTGTAAACCACTTCGATCTAATTGTATCTTTGATATATACGGCTTTCGTTGTCCTCTTTCCATGATACGAGCACTTTAGTAGCTTAATATACATAGAAATGTAAATATAAATAAAAAATTAATAGAAGCGACTACTGCCGTGGGCTGAATTCCGTCAACTTTACATTTTGTCCTGAAAGGCGATTGAGGTAATTTATGGTCTTTATACATGAAAGTGGAGGTAAGTACTAAAAGTAAACACACATTTAACAGGAAAAGGTGACAGTATTTGCTGTATAAAGTTTCTAATTGCTTTTTTAGTTAACATAGTACTATGACAATTACATATTCTACTTAAGGGATGTTATTATTAACGATACGATGGACTGCAAAATATCAAATCAATCAAATTGTCACGCCTTTTTCCCAGAGGAATAGGAAGAGACAATGGAGCGCCACTCATACGGGTTTATGAAATTATTTTAGTTATAGGGTTATTAAAATAAATACGAAACTTAGCCGTAAAAATAAGTCCAATAACACTAACAAAAAGACTGGCCAACTGTTTTTTTTTAATTAACTTGGCATCCTGAACAAGTTGCGGCGGTTCTTCGCGCCAGAGCTTCGCCTGCTTTTATACAAGGCTCAAGTTCCCTCTAGCGCGGAGTACTGTTCGCATCTCTGGGACGGCTCTGCCAAGTATCTTCTCAATGCTCTGGATTCATCGGCAGTTGAACTAAAAATGGAATGGAATGGAATGGTTTGCCAGCCCATGTGTTCTCTCACTCTTATAACCTTGGATCCTTCAAGCGATGCGTGAAGAAGCACCTTTGGCCGGCATAGTGACAGCGACTGAGGCAGCCGTGAACTAACTCGGTTGTTTCAGTCGTCGTCACTCTTGGATCTCCTCTTGCTTATCATAAGGCGGGTCGAGGTCAAATGACGACACAATAAATTTAAAAAAACTTCTTTGTAAGTCAGTTGACGAATAAAAAGTTTTGTTTACATATATTGCAGTATTATTTGGTTTCTATTGTATAATATGATATAGTTTGTGGTCGTATGTACATGAGCGCGCTAACAATGAAGCTTTGCATGCAGATGCTTTGGCAAGTGCTGCATGGCCTATTTAGTTCTACAATCAGCTAAATGGTCAATTTGTACTCTATTTGTTTTTACACATTATACTCTTTGAGGTTGGTTATTTGTAATAATAGGGGATTTGTTATCCACTACTGAAAATTTATCGAATTTATGTGCTTCTTCGTGTCCCTTTTAGGACTCCATAGAAAGTTTTTCCAACGTACTAAAACCACCACCAACTTCACCCTTATGTAGTGGACGAACTAGGGTGTTTCATCTTTATCATTTATCCACTGAAGGCATAGGAAAAAATTTAGACTATGCTTTAAGGACTAAGTTTCTTTTGCCTACCCAGAAAGGGTAACTAACCTAAAAAAAATATTAAAGCGTGACATCTGACCTCGACTTACCTGATGTAACCAAGGGTCTAAAAGTATCGATCACTATAAAATAAAAACATTTCATGGATTTCTCAGTCAATATTTGGTTTGATAGAGGGGAAAGTGAGGGCAGTAAAGGTGAATGTTGACATGTCGCAAAAGCTTTTAAACCTACATTTCGGTCACAAGTCCCGAACGCTGCCTTCACTCTCCCACCTGCAAAAGAATCCATGGATACTAAGAAATTGTTTCATTTCATAAAAAAGGAAAAAAGGTGCGGTTCCGCCGGCGACTGCAGACTGCACTACTGGTTTGTATAAGATTGATTTAGTAAGACGACAATCAGCATTTGCTAAGTCATAAATTATAAATATGATGTTCGGATTAACAATATTAATGCGGCGGCTGCAGACTAGTGTCGACTTCCACGGAATGAATATCTGTCTGAGGTCTGCAGTCGCCGGCGGAATCACACCTTAAGGAGTTAATTGCTCACTTTAGAATTTTAATAGGCCATTGTACAAAAGACGTATAAACTATAACGGGTCCTCTGATAATACACTTAACTTGTATACAGCCGGTTGTACCAAAAAATACAATTTACGAATTTGTATAAAGTATCGTATAAGTAAAAGTAAATAAGACAAATGGATTGCACCACTCTTTAACTTCACATTTTACATTTGCGTTTAACGGATATTTTATACAGAGCTAAAGGACATCATTGGGTTTGGATTTCCACTCGTATGTACTACTTTTGTTATTTCTAATGATAAAAAAATATTTATAAATGGTAGTTTCGATTTAAAATTATTAACAAACCAATTCACGATTCCGTAATAGTAAACGTAATAGAATAAGTATAAAGTAAAACTAAATTGAAACTTTTTTAGTACAACCGGCTGTAAATGTAAAATGTGAAGTTAAAAAGTGGTGCAACCCATTATTCTATTTTTCTTTTACTTATACGATACTATTTACAAATTCGTAACTTATAATTTTTGGTATAACCGGCTGTTAACTTGTATGTTGTTATTGTGAACTCATCAATACATTACAATAGGCAACTCCCTAATCTATTGTTTGAGAGTAACGTGTATGAAGATATTGTGTATTCATGAAATGGGCAGGTGTTAAGCTGAAATTGGGTCCCTCATCAGCACAATCACGTGCACCTTATTACGTATGCATTAGGGGTTCATTTGCAAAGTTTGGAAGTGATAAATTTGTTAATTTTGTCGCTTCTATAATGTATCCAGGTGTAGGTATACACGAGACTGATGAAATATGTATTTTGATGTCTTTTTAGAAACGCTGAAAGACTAGTGTTAAAATGAAGACCTTGGCGCATTGGACTTGTATGGTCCAATGCGCCAAGGAAGTAATGGAGGTGTTCGTAGGATGGCTGTGTTTGTATGCCACCTACCCCAAACATTCTTCTGGTATTTTTTGCATTTCTATTCTAATCAACGCTTCACGTCGCTCGAAGAACCGACAACTGAGACCAGAAGACGCAGCTACCCACTAGGTGGACTGACAACATAGTGAAAGTCACGAATAACTGGTGGATGCAACTGGCATCTTGTAGTTCGAAATGGCGTTCTAAGGGGGAGACCTATGTTCAGCAGTGGACGCCTTCTGGCTGATGGTGATGATGATACTAAGGAACTAAATGCGCTTGTATCATAACAACAGGACGATGTTAAAGTACATACATACATGGTACTTTGTAAATGGTTTTGAACCGGAGGCATTTAGTTTGCGTGCTTATTTCAATACCACTAGACCGGGGTCGCTTTATATTCATAAATTTATCACGTAATAAAATCCATCAAACACCCACAAGCAAGTGAGAACATATAAATTATGTTGGATTGTTATTATCCTATAAAATAATTCCTCTTCACATTCTTGAATTAAATCCAATGAATAAATTTTCCAAGCCACTAGTACATCCACTCAGACATTGTCATGCAGATGCCTAACAAAGCCTTCTGATCGAAACCTCTTAATATACTCGTATATCCCTGCAGATAAAAAGAGCGCTGCAATTCAAACTGCGAAGTAACTTATATTGTTAAAATGTAGTAGTTAATTTTCATTTTTGAAATGTGTATAATTTTTTTAATTATTAATTATTATTGTATAGTTTTTTTTTTATTGTGACACGACATCTGACCACAATCCGCCAGATGGTAAGCAAGAGGTGACGACGACTGATAAAACCGAGTTATTTCACGGCTGCCTTAGTAGCCGTCACTATGCCGGCCAAAGGTGCTTCTTCACGCATCGCTTAAAGGATCCAAGGTAATAGGATGGAGAGAATACATGGGCTGGCAAAGCATTCCACTTGTCGATTATTCCACAAAGAAAAGACGCACCGAACTTTATAGTTCGACTGCCGATTCGGTCGATAGAATGCGGATGTATTCCCTGACCTGTGTGGGTATTACGAGTGTGAAAGGACAAGGTAGGAACAAGGTTTAAGAGCTCTCGACACTTCACGGTTTGTATACTTGTAAGTGGTAGTACTACCCCGGATCGGCAGACTGGGCATCTCCAATAACAAAAGTAGAACAAAACGTATTTTATATTTTACCTTAAGATGCGATTCCGATAGGGACTGCAGACCGCACTACTGATTTGTGTGAATGAATCTATATTGCTTCTGTGCAAGGCGACACTGCAGTCTGCGGTCGCCATCGGTATCACACTTTGAATCTGTATGAGATTGATTCCGAAAAAGGCGACGCTGCGGCGCTATACAGATACAAACCAGTAGTGCGGTCTGCAGTCGCAGTCTTTAGTCTGCGGTCGCCATCGGAATCACACCTTTATACATATTATATTACCGTATGAACGAGCGGATGAGCAAGCCACATTGTGTTTGGTCGGAAACGTGTGGAAAATTAAACTCGGATGCTTTTAACCTACGATCCCATCTCGCCGCAATGATACGCGAAATTTAATTTCCCGGAACAAATTTCTCTCGCGACAGTGTTGAATGGAACGATTTAAAGGAAAAGTAGGCACGTTTCCGATGTCAGTGACAACTTTAATAATAGGTTTGTTTAACCTGATGTTGATGGATGCGTTAAACGATGCAGATCCAGGAGGGTGTTTTCCGACCAAATCGGAGATATCCTCAAGAAAGCTGGGTTACCTAGTGCCCATAATCGTAGAGGTTGTATAAAGAGAATTGTGGATGTGAGGAAAGCGAGGGAGTTGTATCAGGATCGTGGCAAGTGACGCTCTATTGTCTCTGCCTATTCCTGTGAGAAAAAGGCGTGACAATTTGTTTGATTGATAAAATAAATAATATTTTTAACTCATATCCCGCTAGCATTGTAAGTTTGCCCAAAAAAGGTGTAGGTATCCCAGATTGCAAAGTTTTATCCCAGTTTCGGCTTAAAATCGTAAAGCAAACAATGTATCTTTATGAATACAAGGAAATATGAGTAGAGAGGTACTCCTGTGAAATAAGATAGCGATTCTGTTTTCTTTCTGTATTATATTTTATTTTGAAAATGAACGTTTTTTTTGTAATACATATTTGCGTCCTCTTTGATTGTAGAATAATAGAAGTGGTTTTTGAAGTTTGGCAATTTTATTTAGATTAAATGATTAATGTTTTATGTATGTAGTAGCAGTTTGTACCTAGATTTGTAGGCGGGAAAGAACAAAAAAAAATAGACACACAAATAAATATATAATTTCTACCCTGTGTGAAAATGAAGGCGTCACAGGATCGTAGCATATCGATCAAGACAACAGCGCCACCTATCCTTAGGTCACAATGATATGAGAAGAAACAAAGGATATCATTCATTTTCTATGGAGACTTTGACTTAATTTTATTAACAGTTTATACATTATACATTTTAAAATAGTTTGATGTACGAAGATTACAATGCAATTGGATTAGATCCTTTGATGAAATGTTCAATGATGAAAAAATATATAAATGGTAGTTTCGATACTTAAGTTAATAAAACTAACAACAATTTTGCTTTTAATTGCTGTGCAATTGAGTTATTTGCAAAATAAAATATGGATTTTGTATCGTCTTTCAATCACAATTCAATGTATCGTCTTTGTTCTGCTTTGAACTATCATGACTACAGTTTGATCATTTTGCACACTTTAACTATACAAAAGACTAGAATAAATTTATGTATACCTGATAAAATCTGTTGGCCTATCACCGACTTCAAAAAAGTAATATTATTTAATATAAGCTTACTTTTGTACGAAAAGTGGTACATAATGTTGCTCTAAGAAATGGTGGTACGCCCTCTGGAGTCCAAAGCAGTAAAATAATCCAATAATAAAATTTTAGCACATGGTAGCATTTTAGCAATAGTTTAAATTAAATTTATGTTGGACCCTTTGTGGTTTCCTGTTTTAAACAATACGAGAACAACCCTTATTTTAAATTCCTCATTAAACACCAATTTTCTAAATTATAAATAATCCTTTATAAAAGTTGTTTAAAACTTTTTTGAGGAGAAATTGATTAATTATATTTAATAATTTAATCCACGATTCTATTTGCGTAGATACTTCGAGTATTTCACCAATATAGCTAGAATAATTAAACCCTGTCAATGTATATATATTTCTATCAATGTATACATTTTCTTTGACTCGTAAAATTTATTTATTTATTTATTTATTCGTAAATTCTAAAGCTTTTTTTAACAATTTTTATAGAATTTTATAATCCAAGAATATAGCCATTAACAGAATTTATCAACTAATTCCACATATAAATAACATTAACTTGTGATGTCTCTGGGTGTGTGTGTTTGTGTGTATGTGTGGGTGTGTGTATATTAGTGGGTGTGTGTATATGTGTGTGTATGTGTGTTTGTGTGTATGTGTGTGTGTGTGTGTATGTGTGTGTATGTGTGTGTGTGTGTGACTGTGTTTTAAATCAAACTGTAGTAACTGACTGTAGAACTGACTAGAAAAATAACTGTAGAACAATATTTAAATCCATCTTGTTTCATAACCGTAATACAAAGCCACAGTTTCGGTTTTACAAATAGTTTTTATTTTTTAAAGTGTTTTCTGCTAAGTAGAAATGGGGTCAAGAGTTTTCGTACAAGCGGGAGGCTTTCACTCGCTGTATCTGAATTAATGACGATGTCACTACTTAGTGCTGCGATGCTTCATACTCTGTGTTGCATGGTGAGTTTTAACTTTATAAGGTATGTCACTTGTAATGTTCAGCAGCTTGGAAGAGAAAACAGAAGAGCCTTAAAGCCGTGTAACTTATTATGTACTTACTTTTCATTTTACGCATGTGTATAAAATTTATAAGCGACGGAACCCATCAAGGCACGTTGTTTCACTAAGAGTTCTCGACGCGCTTCAGCCGCCGTTTTCTTCGAATGAAAGAAGAAAAGCAAATGACGATTATTTGGCACAAAATCAGACATTTTCGCACAACCAAAAATATACGACGCAAAACCAAACCCACTAATGTGTCAAAGCGGTTTATTATATGTTTAAGCTTGGTTTATGACGATTTGGTTATGTCTTAATCGTCCAGCACTAATAGAGCCATCCTTTGAAAAACAGCGAGAACTTAGTTGCGCACTGCACTAATAATAGTATGCACGACTGATAGATATAGATAGGCGGACTTGCTTCAACCGTAGTTTAACCAGAGCTCAAAAGTCAGCGCTCTTTTTATCTGCCGGAAATTATAGTAAAATGATCTCGCAAACCAAGAGTCTCCGGTTCAAAACTGGCACCTTGATGTAATGTATTTTGGTCGCCCAGTTTTTACCGTACTAGCATGTTTAGTATAGACATAAAGTTTAGTAACGAAATGAAAAAGAAATTAAAGTTCATACTTGAAGCTAATGATTCAATTTCACTTTACTCTTAGTATTTTGATATTTTAATGTAAATATAATTTGTAATTGAGTAAGATGTTGTGTTTAATGTGATAATTAAATGTTGTGTATATTTTGTGGAATTCTTTTTATTTTAATTTAGTGTGGCTCGACATATTACAGCTCCCAGACAGAAGCGAGGGCACCGCCCAACATAAGCTGGAGATCTGCCCTGTCTGGGCTCTAGAAAGAAAGGCCTTACGCGCCTCAATTGGGAGAGACCTCTCGCTTTCATGGAGAGTTCATGGAGAGCAGTCTGAATTGCGTAAAGAGATAGCGGAGAGAGAGAGAGAAGCAACCTCTACTATCTCCATTCGGCGTCCTGAAATAGTAAGAAGAAGGCTCGATTATATCCGCCTCCTTTCTCTTTAAATACCTGGGACATCAGGCTCGGAGTTAGCCTGTCGCTTCATGTAGTGAGAAGTAGCCACAACAGCCGGCACCACTGGAGATGTCGGACGAATGTACCCCAGCTCCCAGTCTCCAGCGTTTGTGATGAAGGAAGCCACCGTGGGGTTTTAGCCGGTACGAGTCTTGGTTACTACCTCGAGAAACAAGGAGTATCCATTAGGATTTCCCCATGATAACAAAAAAAGGCTGGAATGCGGTCCGTAAATAGAGGTGACTACAGTTAAATAACATCCACTATTCCAGCCTAAATGAAACCGGCAACTCACGAGCTGATCCCGAAACGCGACAAAATCACTACACGGTGTGTATACTTGTGAGTGGCGGTACTACCCCGGATCGGCAGATTGGATACCTCTGCCTACTAATATTCCTAATTCTCTATAGTTTTTTTTACATTTCTATACTAAGCTACTAAAATGCTTGTATCATAGAAACAGGACGACCAGAGTATATATATCAAAGATACATTGGTACTGTCGCCTTAAATTGTATAGTTTATAATATTGTCTAGCATAGTTCGCATGACTTACTCAAACTTTTCATCTTGGTGCTATTTTAATTGCAAAACTCCACGAATTGGGATTTCAATAGCGCTCGACGATCATAAGAATCCGCATTAATCCCAGCGAAGACATTTACAGAATTCGAGGTGGGAAAAATACCGAGTATTTTATTTTACACTATACTTTTTTTATGCGAAAAAAATACATCTTACTAATGTGATGGATTTTTAATAATTTTAACCTCTGTCGTGTATTTTTTTATTTACATTTTTATACTAAGCTACTAAAGTGCTTGTATCAAAAAAACAAGACAACCAAAGTACATATATCATAGATACATTAGAACCAGCAAGTGATTTTGAACTCGAATTGCGTAACTATTGTACTGCCACTACACCACGGTCAACTATATTTCTAACTTATTGTTTTAGGGGTTCATCATCCTCTTTAAGGCGGTTAAGGCGACCGTGGTGTAGTGGCAGTTACGTGATCCGAGAGCAATGTATCTTTGATATATGTACTTTAGTTGTTCTGTTTCTATTATATGATACAAGCACTTAAGTAACTTAGTATGGAAATGTACACTTTCAAGTGTACAGACCGTGAAGTGACTTAGTCGTGTTTTTTTTTTATTATTATTTATTTAGGTATATACAACAGGTAACAATTATATTTAACAACAATTAATAAATATACAGTGTTTTATGACTAAATTAGTTTTGGGATAAGCCGGTTACAGCTTGGCCGGCATATTGGATAAGACTGCTACTAGGAATTATTTAAATGTCGACACCATTCATGGACTGCCTTTTAGCTTAACATTAGGCGGGGTACGATCATAATATCGAGCCACAATAAAACTTCAAGAACTTATACCGTCTATACATGTCAATCGAATCGTCACGCTTTTTTCCACAGGGACAGGCAGAGACAAAGGAGCGCCACCCTCGCTTCCCTCACATTCACAATTCTACAAGGTCTACGGTTATGGACACTTGGCAACTTAGCTACCTTTCTTACTATACACTGTACATTATACATATACATTATACCCATCTTATTATGCATCTAACTTTGATCACATCGTTGACACAACACAATTTCATGAATGGAAATTGATACCTATACTTTTACGTGCATTTCAGACACAGACTATAATATACTAGACTCCATCATTCATTTAATTCGCTTTCGTAAATAAACCATTAAGTAATTGACGCAGGACCAATCAATCGATTTTCCTATCAAATCGCAGACTTAATCATGAAAGCTAGGTAGCCTAGTGTCCATAACAGTAGAGCTTGTATAAAAAGAATTGTGAATGTGAGGGAAGCGTGGGAATTGTGTTAGGATCGTGGCAAGTGGCGCTCCATTGTCTTTGCCCTGTGGGAAAAAGGCGTGAAAATTTAATTGATTGATTGAGACAAGGAAGGCATTATGTCATTTTCATTGACTTGCAAATGATGGTAAGCAATGGGGAGGTTCAAGAGTACCGAAGACTGAAAAAACCGTTTAAGTTTACGGTTACATTAATCCTTGATACTATGCCGGCCAAAGGTCTTATGCGTTCGCTAGACTACAAATAGAGAATGTGAACTGTAAGGTTGTAACTATGGTTGTATTTACAACAGAACCTTTTATCTGTTATCAACTTTTTTTATACTGGCATGATGTTTGGCTGGAGTACGATCCATAAATAGAAGCACTATACCATCCACTATACCAGCTCCATATACTTAAATGTAGTAGAACTACCCTACGACAGACTGGACAAGTCACAATCAAAACCACCTATTTATTTTTATTTTTTATATTGTTTCGACACATAATAACCTCACACCACATAATGACTTTGGCCGGCATAGTGACAGCGACTAAGGCAGCCGTGAACTAACTCAATTTTTTCAGTCGTTGTCACTCTTGCTTATCATCAGGCGGGTCGAGGTCAGATGTCGTGTCACAATATGTTAAGATGAATGAAGGAGATAAATGACTCTAGTAGTTGCATCGCATTAACCGACCTGGCTGAACTGAATAAGGTTGAAATCCATGTTCTTATTGCAAAAGAAATTTATAACAAGAATGCCAGACGTTCATGCTCTAGAGTCCCTCTATGCGTCGTCTATCGGCATATGGGCTTTGCTTTCAGCTCTATTGCTCGCATCTATACGGGATTTTGTAAAAGGCTACATTTTCCTACTTGAATATCAACAACCCAATTTACAATTTCTAACGTTTTTTTTTACTTTTAACAAGGTTTGAATTTAAGTCGTAAATATTGTTTAGAAAATTATAATAATGCGAGTAACAAACGATACAAAGGCGACTGTGTTGATACCAGGGGCGTAGCAACCGCCGTATCTGCCGGCCACGGGGGCCCCCAACGTGCGTAAGTAAAAATTATTAAAAAACCATATTTTATTATTTTGTGAGAAATCTACCCTTCCTAAGGGCCCCCAAACAAATTTTATACGGGGCCCCGCCAAGGCACGCTACGATTCTGGTTGATACAGAGGCGATTTCATGGGTATTCCATTGTCTATGTCCATCCCTCTAGTAAAATTGTGTGACAGTGAAGGCGACAGTGGCAACTGTAACTTGAATCGCCTTTTCTCATTCTATGGAGCTCCTGGTATTTCTGTTGTTTATCTTAAGCGAGTCGAGGTCAATAAAAAAAGTACAATTTTAAGTAATATTTTCCTAGATTTTGCGCGAGCATTGATTAATGAATTAAACAAATTTTATGCGGCTTACTATCGCGTTTATTTTGGTTTTGATTCTACAATTTTATTTTATTATTCCGACGTTTCGAGAGCTTTGCAGCTATTGTGGTCACGTAAAATCAAAGTAACGTCAACTAAATATTTTAAATCAATTCCGAAATATCGTCTCGAATTGGGACAATATAGGAATTCTATAGTATGTGATCAGATCACAAAGTAGAATGCGCTGTGATCAATTTCAATCTCCAACATTGAAGAACGACAGCGGAAAAGCTTCTTTAATACGATCCAATATAGATTACCTTTTATAGTGTTTAAATATTGCGACGGCTTTATTCAAACGCTGTATTCAAGGTGTGCCATTAATGATTATTAGGATAGATTGCTCTATACAGTTTTTAATACTAAATGGATACTTACTTTTTATTTTTCTTGTTTCATCATCATCATCATCAGCCAGAAGGCTGAACATAGGCCTCTCCTTAGAACGCCCTTCCAAACGACAAGATGCCAGTTGCATCCACCGGTTACCCGTGACTTTCACTATGCCGTCAGTCCACCTAGTGGGAGGCCTACCTACGCTACGTCTTCCAGTTCGTGATCTCCACTCTAGAACCTTTCTTCCCCATCGGTTGTCGGTTCTTCGAGCGATGTGGCCAGCCCATTGCCACTTCAGCTTGAGAATCCTACGGGCTATGTCAGTAACTTTTGTTCTTTGGCGAATATTCTCGTTCCGGATTCTATCTACATATTTTCTTGTTTATGGCTCAGTATTTTACTAGCCAAAATCAAAGTAAAATGTATATTCAATGTTAAAACATTGTCAAGTAAAAATGAATAGTAATATAAAACAAGCGAGTTATCCCAAGATGAGGATGATAGTGAGGTTAATGATGATCGTCTTAGTAAAGTGGCGGAAAGCCTTTACTAAAACTTCGGAAGGAGTCTTGGACAAAACACGTTTCACAGCTTTAAATCACTTGTCTATACTCGATTAACTTTAAAATGAAAACTGGACAACAATTTCAGCATTATCACACATTAATATTAAGTTAACACAAGCTTTTTAAATAGCTTTTTATTTTCGTGTCCTGTCACTTGCCCGCCAAAACTCTTCTAGGACTAATAGGACGAAAAGTCAAACAACAGTAGTAAAACTTCAAATATTATGTTTTATTTGCTTTGCACAAAGATTAAGGATAGAATATAAAGATACAATATATTTTAGTAAATACCAAAAATATCATAGATATATTATTTTCATAACAAAGCAAATTAATGGGGTTTTCTTTTCTTTTCTTAATAGGTAAGTAAATTTTAATAACTTTTCAAGTAAACATCATTTCTTTTTGTATAGCTCGACATTCTTTTTAAGTGTTCTCGTGAGAACGGCCCTTGCAAAAGTGCTGAACCGTAAATAAAATACGAGTATGTTTAATATTTTTCTAATATGAATTAAAATCGCGTTTAATTTTATAAAAATATGTAATTAGTTTTTCATATTAAAAATATGAAAATAGTTATAAAATTAATTTATATTTTAATTATATCTCAATGGAGGGTTTTATTTAGCAAAATAAAATTAAACATCGTAACAAAATTTTGAATTATTTTAAAAAGGTAAATATTAAGTCGGTAAAAGAGTTATGAAGATATAATTTTATAATAACATTTATTTCTTTTAGAGAATATAGACATTTAAATTCATTTATTATAATGTTTACAATTTGGATATGGATCAAATTCCATTTTTTCTATTTACCCCTGTGCGTAATAAACTTGTAAATATGTACAATTTATTATATTAACTTGAAAGATTATTATGAAAAATGTGAAATAAGCCAACATAGACACTCCATAGGCCTCCATTAAACAAAGTTTAAATTAAATTAAGCAATACAAATGTCATAAGAATTAACATAATAAACTGACTTTAATGATGATTAAGCGGAGTTTAAATTTTGATTTATACTTGTTGTAATTATAAATACAGGTCACTCATAGACCTCTATTAACAAAAGTTTAAACGACACTAATCATTGGCAATGTCATAATGCACATAAAAAATTGATTATTGTGGAGTTTGAAATTTTATTAATAACTTATCCAACAGTGGCGTAGCGTGGCAGTCAGCCGCCCGGGGCGGAAAAAAAATTGCCGCCCCCTTATTTAGGAGTTTCAATCATAGGTACAACAAAAATATGAATTTCAGGTTCAAATTTTAACGATTTATTTCAGTTTCTATAAATTTTGCCGCCCCCTCCGCCCCCGCCACGCTACGCCACTGTTATCCAAACTTAAAAGATAGCGCAATGCGTAATAGTGTTTTTTTAAATGGAACACATTAGTTTTACTTGCAGGTAAAGGTACTTGCATACGACAGATTTACTAAAAACAGGTTATGTTTTAATATGTATTTATTTAACCTGTTTAAAAAGTATTTGGGTATTTATGAAAATACCTAATTCTGTAGAACTAGTGACTAGAGTGACTTCGACAAGAAAAAAATAATATTAATTTTTTTATAATTTCTTCTCGCTCTACTTAAGAGCAAAGAATTTGAATAAGTAAAAGTAGAGTAAAATGACACTAAAATAAAACCTTGAGTCTCTTCTTGGTAACATCTCTTATTTAAATATGTCATAAAAATAATGACAAGAAACGTCGGTCTACATTTCTAGAAAGGCCTAACAATTGATATAGGTTTTCAATCGAAAATATTTCCTTACCTTTTTCAAGCTAATTTAGAAGTTTCATACTTACTTTTTGGTCCCATATCATGCCTTCGAAAATTTATAATACAATTTACGATGGAATATCATTGTAAATAAGTTATAAATGTTTTAGTTTTACCTAATTTGAGGAAGTATTTACACGCTTTAAGTTAGTCATATTTTATCAGTTTGCTCAATCTTTTTTATCATTCAATATTATAGCAAATATAATCAACTGAAATTAGTGTAAAAATTTTGAGTTATCTGAATACAATTAATTTAGAATTGAAATCATGTCTGTAATTATCGTATATCTAAAAAAAATATTATTGATATTACAGGTTGATATTAAATTGATATTGATATTACATTGATATTAAAATATTATTGATATTAAATATTACAGGTACTCTCAGAGTGAGAAACACTGTCTCAAATGTACTAGTAGTTCAATCAAATAGTTCACCTAGTAAATCAAATGGAATTTTAAGAACGTAAAATTAGAACATAGTAATCAAAAAAGTGTTAGAAATTTAAAATATGATTGTATTAATGTTATTATTATTTTTAGTTTGTAAAATTACTATTTGTGTATCTTATTTTTGTATTATAGTAACCTAAATTAATGTGCTGAAGAATATTAGTCGTATTTATGATGATTGTGGTTTGAGTTTGAATAAAACAATATAGTATATGAATTGCATACTTGCTAATATAATTGAAGACACATTTATAAAGATTGTCTACTTTTAATTAACGTAGGTATTAGAGTATTTTATTTATTGGTAATTTTATAAAGTAAATAAATTATTCTATTGTCATTCGCCAATTTCCTTTAACAGTAAATGTAATATAAGCTTGTTAACGCACATTTATAATATTATTTTCGTTTCACAATACTTAGCACACACGAAGCTCGTCAACAGTATTTCATCATCAAAGCATTACTTAACAATGTACTGAGCAACAAGGCAAACATTAGTCTTTATTATTTAAACATTAGCAGCTCAGATTAGTTCTTTCTACACTGGACATTTTACATTTAATATTACACAATTAATTAGGTCAGTATTTTATACTTTATTACAACGAGACATTTATCTCTTTCAACGCAAAATTAGAAATTGATAGCCAAATGGAACTCCCTGCTGGATTTACTAATTATACTGAACTAAGTTTTGCTGCTTTAATTCACTTTCATTAATATTAGAGCTTAAAATACATTGTTATAAACTTTCCTCTAAGAAAATATCACTGGATGACGCAAGTGCGTTTATCACTTTGTCCGCTGGGTCTCACCAGACGGTTCAGATTCAATTTGGGGCTTCCACTAGCGCTATCACTATCTCCTTTGGCACAAGTCTTGGTCCTCATTATCATCAGATCTGTTCTTATACTAGGCCGACGGACATTAGGCGCGACCACGCCACACGCATCAGATAACCGCCTCTTTATTGATAGCGTACACTTTTTACTACGACTACCTTGACTACTCGTAGGTGGTAGAGTGCAGGGGCTGCCGAATGTTGTATTTACGCGCTTGTGATGGTTAGGCGCCATTTCCAATGGCAAGTTGGCTACAACGAAAAGCTCGTAGAAAAGATCGTCGACTTTGAAATTCTTTTTTGCTGAGGTTTCTACGAACACGCAGGTTGGGTCTTGTGTGGCGCAGTAAGCTGTCGCTTCTTCTGGTTGTACCGTCCTGTAAGAGAAATACATGATTCTGTGGGTTAGCTGATTTTCATTTGTACTACACGGCGACCGCTCGAACCACGACGAAGTGAAAAAGAGATAAATATAAATGTTTCTTTGCACTTTCGGGGCGCGTATAACAATCTACGTCTTTTCTTATTATAATATCATTGGTTAGCATCAGTTTGTTACGCGTAAAATCCTGGGTTCAAATCCGGTCGGAGCAAATATTTGTTTTATGGCTTTTATTTGAAATATTCAATAAGTAGATTCATAATTACAAATAAGTATTTATTAATAAGAAAAAAGGGGGCAAATATTTGCTATGGGTCTTATTATTAAAGATTAGCAGTACTTACAAGTATACAGACCGTGAATGACTTAGTCGCGTTTCGGGTTCAACTTGTAAGTTGCCAGTTCCAGCTAGGTCGGCATAGTGAACGTGACTGCTACTTACAGTTATTGAACTCCAGCTTAACATCAGGCGGGGCGTTGTCATATGTCGAATCACAATAAAAAGATAAAACGATATATATTTACGGATGTGTATTTTTTACGTATTAACTAAGCGGTTTAATGTTACAACTGTCATAAACACACGTTATTTTATGTTCTTTTATAGTTTCAGTTTATAGTGACCTCGTTTCATGAGCTTTATTTACTTACTTCCAACCTATCTACTAGCAGTTTATACCTATAACCTTACGGCAAGCGTCTTAACTAAAACCAATTTACTTTTCTTAATAACTTTCGGTGTGGGTAAAATAACCCAAGCTATTTGTCACTAATTATTTTACAATAATATTATTGTAATAATTGCCCTATGATATCGATGGCTTATCATAATGCACTACTAGTTCTTACCTTAATGTATGGAAGTGAAGGGGCGTGGCAGATGATGCATGAGAGTAGAATTAGCGGGTGTATATGGAGTGACGATAGTGAATAGAATCAGGAATAGCACAATGCGCGATAGATGTGGTTTGAAAAAGATGCGCAGTGACAAGGATTGACAAAGGAACGTTTCAATGGTTTGGGCACACAGTACGATAAATCTGATGTGGATCTATCAAAGCAGACCTAGGAGAGGGTTTTCCGACCAAATCAAAGACATCCTTAAAAAAACTGGGTTGCTTAGTGCCCATAACCGTAGAGCTTGTATGAGGAGAATTGTGGATGTGAGGGAAACGAGTAAGTAGTGTCAGGATCGAGGCAAGTGGCACTCTATTGTCTCTGCCTATCCCCATGGGAAAAAGGCGTGACATATTGATTGATATTAATTAGGATCGTAGCAAGTGGAGCTCCTTCGTCTCTGCCTATCCCTGTGGAAAATATGCCACGCAATCCTTCACATCCATCATCTATACTCTACGGTTATGGATACCCTGGTTTTTTATTACCTCACGTCCTTATCACATTTATTTCCAGCTATGGCCATGGGGACTCTTGGTGCTTGGCGTTTGCCGCGACTACTTCCGCTCGTAGCATTGGCTTTGGTCTCCAGGATCTGCTCCCGAAGTCTAATCACCTCTTCGAATGACTCTCGGCAGTCCATCGCGAATACGAGCACAAAGAGATCACCTGTTAAAAAATATTTCTAGATTAGTTTCATTAATTCAGTAAATAATTAGTAC
Source organism: Tinea trinotella (assembly GCA_905220615.1). Taxonomy (NCBI): domain Eukaryota; kingdom Metazoa; phylum Arthropoda; class Insecta; order Lepidoptera; family Tineidae; genus Tinea; species Tinea trinotella. The sequence goes on along the minus strand of HG992317.1, from coordinate 10,201,027 downwards.
TTATAGAATTATATACTAAAAGGCGGGCTTAATGTCGCTTCACATTCTCTTCTAGCCTAAATATTTTATTGTGACCTGACATCTTACCTTGACTTGCCTGGTGGCAAGCAAGGGCAAGTCAAATAGGAAGCTTAAGATGATGAGGGATGTTTTACGACATGTTCACGAACCTATATGTATGTTTAGAATAATGGGTTAGACTGGTATCGCGCGGAACTTAACCAGGGCTACATAAACTTATTACAATCGATGAGTCAAATTGTTACGTTTTTTTCCTACTGAGATAGGCAGAAAGAATGGAGTGCCACTGGCCACGATCCTGAAACAAATCCCTCGTTTCCCTTACATCCACAACTCTTTTCATACAAGCTCTACGGTTATGGGCACTAGGCAACCCAGTTTTTTTGAGGATGTCTGATTTGGTCGGAAAACCCTCTCCTAGGTCTGCTTTGATAGATCCACATCAGATTTATCGTACTGTGTGCCCAAACCATTGAAACGTTCCTTTGTCAATCCTTGTCACTGCATCTTTTTCAAACCACATCTATCGCGCATTGTGCTATTCCTGATTCTATTCACTATCGTCACTCCATATACACCCGCTAATTCTACTCTCATGCATCTTCTACCACGCCCATTCACTTCCATACATTAAGGTAAGAACTAGTAGTGCATTATGAAAAGCCATCCGTGTCTTGTAGGACTAGACTTTAGACATTATTTGCCTGTTCATTATACTATGGATGGCACCCTTTACTCCGCTACCCTTTTGCACACTTCCCTCAATATCCCGTTCCTTGTAAACTTAATACGACTAACATTAGTCAATGAATAAAATTGAGTTAATACCTGTCTTCAATAATAATAATAATTCCGAAATGAACAGCTAAAACCCACTAGAATAGGCAAGCTAAATTCCGAAAAGGATTCTCATCCTTTCAATAAAATATAATTATAGTTAAATAACAGGGATAAAACAATAGCCCTCAATATTCTGAAGTCATTTCTAAAAGTCTTGTAAATATATAGGTATTATTTAAATATCAGGCCTTTTGTATTAAGAATAATAAAGATTTATACAAATAAATTAAAATTAAATAATAGAGAAAATACAGACAAAATCCATGAAATAATATCGAAACCCCACACAATAACTATTCATTATGATAAACCTAGCAAATATTAAATTGATGTTAATTAAATTAAAGTACACATTTTGAGGACAAAAGATCCTATCAAGCGGCTATAACGAGAATGAACAAAGGCCTTTATTTTGTAACCCCTTATTTGTAATAATTTGACAAATATTATAGTTGATCCAAAGAGTAAAATTAATAATCAAAAATTATATACCACGGAGAATGTCAAGGCCAAGGAACACAGGTCAATGGATGCATTTGAAAGCTGTTAACTATCGACAGTCGAACTATCTTTGTGATTTTTTTAATAAGGCTCGACATATGACAGCATCCCGTCTGATGTTAATCTGGAGTACGGACCATGATTGGAGGTGACTGCTACTACAGTTCAATAACTGCAAGTGTCAGTCACATTCACTATGTCGGCAGCTTTTACACGAAAAGTTGATCCCGACTAAGTCACTTCACGGTTGGACACCACCGTCGTATAGTTTAAAGTAAAACAAGACAAACCCAGGAGGGCGTTCTCCGGCCAAATCAGAGACATCCTCAAGAAAGCTGGGTTGCCTAGTACCTATAACCGTAAAGCTTGTATAAGGAGAATTGTAGATGTGAGGAAAGCGAGGGAGTTATGTCATGATCGTGGCAAGTGGCGCTCCATTGTCTCTGCCTATCCCTGTGGGAAAAAGGCGTGACATTTTATACTTTATTTTTTATTCTGACTCTACATACAGCACCCCGCTTGATGTTAAGCCGAAGTGTGGTCCATGAATGAATGTCACTGCTACTACAATTCAATAACTGTGAGTAGCAATCACATCCACCATGCCGGCCTAGATGGAACCGGCAACTTACAAGCTGATCCCGAAACGTGATCAAATCACTTCACGGTCTGTAAACTTGAAAGTGGTGGTACTACCCCGGATCGGTAGACTGGGTACCACTGCCTACCACTCTTTGATAACCAGACCCGAAGCAAATATCCATCTCTTTTTTTTATTGACAAATATTTGAATATTTAATGTTATTAAATATTACAAATAAAAGCTATGAAACAAATATTTGCTCCGACCGGGAATCAAACTCGGGACTTTACGCACAACAAACCAATCCCTAAACCGTTCATTCACGCCTGTCGTCAAAAGTTGGATTTAATTTGATAGTTTACAGTGGAATCTTGTCTACAATTTAAACCGCAAATTAACATGGCCAGTAGCTTGAACATGAGGTAGGCGTTTAATACAGCTTGGTTGCCTTCCTTGTTAGAGTTCCTAATTTGAATGCAGATTAGTTCTCCGTTAGAAAATGTCTACTTTCAAGTTTAATTACTCGTGTACTATTTTTTAAATTGTGACTGGACATGTTCACATGTGGACATGATGTTAAGCTGGAGTTCGGTCCATAAATGGAGGTGACTGCTTCTGCTTACCACTATTTGACAACCAGACCTGGAGCAAATATCTGCCTCTTTTTTTTATTAATAAATATTTGTAAATCTAATCCTTATATTAAATGTTACAAATAAAAGCTATAAAACAAATATTAAGGCGACCGTGGTGTAGTGGCAGTGCAATGGTTACGCAAACCGAGAGCACAAGTTCGAGACCACCTACCGGTACCATGTATCTTTGATATATGTATTTTGGTTGTCCTGTTTCTATGATACAAGCACTTTAGTAGCTTAGTATAGAAATGTAACTAATAATTTAAAATATATATATTTGCTCCAACCGGGAATCGAACCCGAAACTCTCAGGTAATGGGGCGTTCTCACGGGGCGATTTTAGTTGATCAACTGCGAAATCGTTCGTGATTTGAACCGTCTGAACAGACTTTCAATCAAGTTAAAGCAATAAATATCTATTCAACAAAAGTTAAAGACCTTTCGACTTTTGTTGATTCATTTGACAGCTGACAGCGAATCGACTCGTCTGAACTTGTTCGTTCAACTTGCATTGAATAATCAGTCCAATCAGTCAGTCAATCAGCGCGATTGGGTACATATGTACTGTATATTGCATTCCTCTATCACCAGTATTTTGTTTGTTTGTAAAATAAAATGTGAATTGTGGCGTCCACATCCACGAGAATGTTGTAATAACACGTGTAATGTTGAGTCGATTATTATTGAATCGTGAGAATGCTACCGTCAATATTTGCTTCCGAATTTTTGTTTAACAATAAATATTGATCAACTAAAATCGCCCCGTGAGAACGCCCCATAACGAACTGGGGAGGTAAGGTAACCACTACGCCTCGCCTTTCGTCATATTCGACTGATTTTTTTATTAGATGTGGTATTTTAAAGTAGACAAGGTTTTATTTCATTTTATTGCCAATAGATTGTTATATTCATTTGCATTTAATCAATCAATCAATCAATCAAATTGTTTCGCCTTAGTTCCCATAAAAATTAGCAGAGAGAATGGAGTACTATTCTCCACGATGTTAATATAACTCTCCTGCTTCCTTCACATGCAATAGTCTTCTTACAGACTTCTTTTGTGACTCGATATTATTCTGACAGCACTCCACCTTATGTTAAGCTGGAGTGTAGTCCATGAATGGAGTTAAATGCTACTAGAGGTTAATAAATGTAAGTAGTAGTCATTCATATTCACGTTGCCGGCCTAATTAAAACGCGAAACGCGACTAAGGCACTTCACAGTCAGTATATTTCTAAGTGGTGGTACTACCACTCTTTATTCTACTACTTTTATAATAGTACAATCTTTTCAGTTGTCACTGTTTTCTCAAAAGAGCCAAAAGATAGTTCATTAATAATATCCTGGACATTACAAAAAAGGAGTCGGCAGTGCCCTTGAGCAGTGCCATAGAGCTTGATTTTTTTTATTGTGACACGACATCTGACCTCGACTCGCCTAATGATAAGCAAGAGAAGATCCAAGAGTGAGCCGCCGCCATTATGCCGGCCTAAGGTGCTTCTTCACGCATCGCTTGAAGGATCCAAGGTCATAGGATTGAGAGAACACCCCATGTGTTTGGCAAAGCATTCCACTTGTCAATTGTTCTACAAAAAAAGGAATGTGAGGATAGGTTTAAGGAGAATGTGAGGGTAGAGAGAGTGTTGTGAAGTAGCGCTATAAAACTAAAACTCTCTGCCTAATTTGATAAATACTAAGTGTAAAACACGCAAAATAATTTGCTAAAACCCCAATACACAGTGATTTCAAACACAATAAAATAGAGAGTTCTACAAACAGACGTGAGCAATCCTTAGACAAATAAAATCCGCTTGAAATACTCAAGTTAATTAAAATCAATTCCTTTGTTATATCGACAAAAGAGAATTTTTGTTTGTTTCGCATTCAATAAAGGCTAGAAGCAGAGTTCAAAGAACTAGTGTTACTTATAGTGTATAACCCATTTTACTGATGATTTAAGGCTTATGTAAAACTGGAGTGGAGTCCATTAATATAAGCGACTGCCACTACAGTTAAATAACCGCAAATAGCAGACGTATCCACTATGCCGGTCTAGTTGAAACCGCTAACTTTAATATTGAATCCCGAAACGCGACGTTAGTTGAAAAAAACTTACGTATTCTATAATATAAAAGGTTGTATAGAGCATGCATTCATCTACAGGCACGTGTAACCACATTTTAAATGCATAACCTTCTTTGTACAGTCGAGGATATACTATTTTACTCGGTTAAAGATTTTCTAAGGGTACCCTAAAAATATAAAACATTTTTTATATACAAACAATTTTTAAAGCCTTCTACAAAAACATTTTCAAGAATGCACAGTGAACAAAGTTATTTATTGCATAAATAACTTTGTTAACTAATGTCGTGTTTCGGGATCAGCTAATAAAGTTAAAATCAAAAATTTAAAGAATATTGATTTATGTATTTAAAAGAATATTGACAAATATATACATATTTCAAATTTATATCAAATCAAATTGTCACGCCTTCTTCCCACAGAGATAGGTAGAGACAAAGGAGCGCCACCCGCCACGATCCCGACACAACTCCCTCGCCTCCCTTACATCCTCAATTCTCTTTATACAAGCTCTTCATATAATTTATGATATATGTATATTGTATTTTCTTAGATTTTGCGCGAACATTGATTAATGAATTAAACAAATTCCGTGCGGCTTACTATCGCGTTTATTTTGGTTTTGATTTTACATTTTTTTTATTATTCCGACGTTTCGAGAGCTCGTTGGTCACGGAGAGACCACGATGGCTGCAAAACTCAACGAAAAAAATAAAATAAAACAACAAAAATAAACGCGATAGTAAGCCGCATAAAATTTGTTTAATTCATATGTATATTGCTTAAACGTAAGTGCTTCATTACAATATTCAGCTACAAGTGGTACACAAGGAATTTCCTTGACTGTACATTATGTATGACATTTTATGCAATGGTTTCGTTCATAAATGTTATCTTAAGGTTGCATTAATATTTATAAAGGAAATGAATGCCTTTATAATATCTCTTTAGGTTTTACAGTTTCCTAAGTTGACTTTAAACTTGCTTTTAAGTTTTACAGTGATCTTTTGTAAAAATCTTTTGTAATGCATTTCTTTATAGAGAACTGACAGATATTTAATTTCGCTTTTGTGCTTTGCAATAAATAAAGTTCACCAAGGAAACTTTGCTGAATAATGGTCGGATCTTTTAGACCACTGCAATTCGCTACAATGCTTGTCGGGTTCTCAATGCTAAAAAAGCATTAAATAGGCTGAAATATTGAATAGGATTAAGGCGATGGGTACCAAATTGTGCAAAATATTTAAAAATATATCAAAAATACCTATTGATTACCTAAAATCCATAGTCACGCCTTAATTCTTTAAAGGAATTTATCATTCCACAGACTGCTGACAACCAAGAGAGGCTGTCCCAGCGACTCACAAGCGATCATCTTTTTTTTTATTGTGAGTCCACCTCTGACCCCGACCTACCGAAGAAGGTACCTTGATGGATTGAGGTCTGCAGGCTAGATGTATTAGAATGTCGTGCAGTATGCCCTGAATAATGTAAGTTTGACTTGCGCCGTGCACTGTCTAAACCTGTGGGCAATCATATTTGCTCTCACCGCTAACGCTCTGCGCTCCCTATCAATGTCAACATCGTCCCTCAGATTAGCTGATAACATATGCCCCAAATACTTAAAAGAATCCACTCTATTTAGTGGGACATTACTAATATTCAATGCAGGTACATTTGTGGAACACTTATTGCCTGCCTTAAACACCATGAATACACTCTTATTGGTGTTGTACCTCAACCCATGCTCTTCTGCATAGGACTCACAGATTTGTAATAATCTTCTAAGACCCCCAACTGATGGGCTCATCAGCACCATGTCGTCTGCATAGCTGAGATTATTCACACATGTACCATCAATGTGACATCCGACATGCGTGCTGCTGAGCTCAACAATCAGGTCGTTAACATACAGATTGAATAGTGTAGGAGAGGTCAGTCCTCCCTGCCTAACCCCACACTCCAGACCAACTGGTTTTCGAGGCTATTCCTCAATTGTTACGCAACTACATTACAGACCAATGTTATGAAACAAATCTTTACTCCGACACGGAATCGAACGCGGGATACGCGTAGCTGACTGGTGTATTGAACAATGCGCCACGCAGGTCGTGAATGCGTACTAAATAATAAGAAAAACCTTGTACATTAAAATTCTGTTAGCGTTTATAATAAATTCAAAAACTTTCCTTTCATCAGAAAAACACCAAGTAAATATTGGTAAATGAATAAAGAAAAATATGAATAAATAAATTGAAGTAGTGAAACATAGGTTTATTTACATTATAATAGTATAATAGACAGCATAATGTAGAAGTTCAGTGAGCCGTGATTGTCAGACGAATTAGATCGATCATGGGTACAGTCGAATGGAAAATATAAAAGGCAATAATAAAAAGTTCAACTATATTTAACATCAAAACATTAAATAAAATCTACAATTTCTCAAATCAAATAAACTTTTACAATTTGAATCCTTGCATGTTTAGTACGCATTCTTTATCCTATTCCATCCTACGAATATATACTCATATATGTTGCTCCAACAGGAGTGTGAAAAAGCACCTCGGATGCTCATGTACCTTCCGTCGAAGTCAGGTTTTACGTCACAATAAATGAAATTGACGCCTAAATCTCTCTATCGTATTAAAATATTTACGTTTTTAATTTTGATTTTTGGAGTATGAAAATATTCTAACTATATGTTTTATTAATTGTTATATAAACAATTAAGTACTAATAAAATGTACACTTGAAATGAGTACTTTGGCCATATTTTGGAAATATCTTCCATATTCCGTATTTATTTATTAATCTTTCTCCATCTACCCACTTTTGCTCTTTGTACAACCCAAAGTTAACTAGCAGGAAAAGCTGCACGGCTGTAAAACTGTCTTTTGTATATTTTTTTATAATAAATTTTGCGCGACGATTGATTAATGAATTCAACAAATTTTATGCGGCTTAATATCGCGTCTATTTTGGTTTTGATTTTAGAATTTTATTTTATTATTCCGACGTTTCGAGAGCTTTGCAGCCATGCCCTCCATGGCCACGATGGCTGCAAAGCTCTCGAAATGCGGAATAATAAAATAAAATGCGATAGAGGCCGAAGGCCCCATAAAATTTGTATTCATAAAGGAATAAATAAAATAGTTTCATTACTAATAAATAAATAGTAGACATTTTAATTCTACAGCTTTTACAGCGGACTATACATTGAGTAGGTCAAATTTTCTTCCAAACGACTGATCGAGTTACGTCACTACCACTTTACTATCCACAATATAAAGCAATATAAGATAATCAAATCAACTTTAATTACATTACGTTAAAGTCCACACATTATTTTATCTTATAGTTCTCTTATTTTGTTTCCTTTGACAATGCCTTTTTACAGCAGCTAATGAACCACTGATATTTACTAACAGTGATACTTATTGTTCAATAAGTTTTTTTTCTATTTCAACATAACTTGCTGAAATATTTTTTCTTTTTTTTATTATATGTTTATAAAATTGACGTGTAAAAGTGCAGCCTATTTGAATTTGAATTTAAAAAAAATTTGGAATTAATATAAAAATAAATATAGATATAATATTTATCTGCATAGATTTATGATTGGTCTCGCTGACGCTTCAACGTAGCGTAGCGCGACCAATTTATCTGGTTATTGCACCGTTTTTTTTCTTAGCATTACCATCGAGCAATATCTAATAACATAAGGGTGAAAAAAAATTAGTTTTTTAAAAGAAAATTACATATTTGTTAACTCAGAATTGGAATTTCAGATCTATTATTGATATAATATTTATAATTATTATTTATATAATAGCATAGAACATAGTATATTTTCTATGCTATATATTTCTATGCAGAATAATAAAAAAATGTAAAATTAAAACCTAAATAAACGCGATAGTAAGCCGCATAAAATTTGTTTAATTCAATAAGCATAGAACATGTTAACGCATTGGATTGTATAGCGTATACTGTTAAGTTGACTTAAATTATTAATTGGCCTCGGCGCGCCCGGTTGTAGCGCGGAGAAGACCAATCATAAATCTAAGTACATAAATATATATAAACGTCTGAGTAAGTTTGCGACACAAAATGTTATTTTACTGTATTAGCAGAGACAGTTGTTACAAGATGTTAAAAGTCGATTTTTATAGTACGCCCTTAGAACGCCATTCCGAACGACAAGATGCCAGCTGCATCTACTGGTTACCCGTGACTTTCACTATGTCGTCAGTCCACCTGGTGGAAGGCCTACCTACGCTGCGTCTTCCGGTTCGTGATCTTCACTCTAGAACCTTTCTTCCCCATCGGTTGTCAGTTCTTCGAGCGATGTGGCCAACCCATTGCCACTTCAGCTTGAGAATCCTACGGGCTATGTCGGTAACTTTGGTTCTTTGGCGAATATCCTCGTTCCAGATTCTATCACCCAACATAGAAAGAAACACCAGCAAAGAAACACCAAACATAGCCCTCTCCACTGTCCGCTGAGCGACTCTGAGCTTTTCCAACAGGCCAAACAGGTTTTATTGATCACCTAAATTCTATCAAAAGAGTAAACGTCAATAACAAAGACTACTAATTTTTTTTATAATGAGACGCGACATCTAACCCTTGCCTAATGGTAAGCACAGAAAGGAGGTCCAAAAGCTCTGGCAACTAAAAAAACTGTGTCATTTTACGATTGCATCAGTCGCTGTCACTATGCCGGCCAAAGTTTAAATCAACTGAAAATAAAATTGTTTTTTATTTATATACAAACGCTAAGTAAATAACTAAAAAAAAACAATTTTTCCATCTGCTTCCACTAGCACAAAGACTTTACCTTGAATTATTGACAGGTTGGAACAGCTTCTCACAAAAAAGGAATATTTTCCAAGTTAAACCCCAAAACCGTACATTTGTTCCACTTTGTCTTTTTTGTATATTTCTCAAATATTTCCAGTATACGGATGAGTATGACCCTTTTGAGTTCCAAATACTGCTTGTATTCTGCGCACAATATTTTATGTGACACTGCTATATAGACTATATACATTTAGAATCCGCTTCAATAGGTAAATATATGAACAATAACGGAAGACAATATCCTCATTTTTCTTTGAACGTTATAATAATTATATTAAAATTATTTATTATGAATAATAAATATTAAGAAGTTGTCTAGACCCCTTCGAGCTTGTATAAAGAGAATTGTGAATGTGAAGGAAGCGAGGGAGTTGTGTAAGGATTATGGCAAGTGGCGCTCCATTGTCCCTGCCTGTGTAAAAAGGCGTAACAAATTTGTTGACTGATAAATATCAATATCTGGGAAAGGGATTTCTTTTATTTTAATTTTATTTTGGCTCGACATATGACAGTACCCGCTGTTATGTTAAGCTGGAGTGCGGTCCATGAATGGAGGTGACTGCTACTACAGTTCAATAAGTAGTAGTAGCAGTTATTGAACTGTATACTAGATAGCCGGCATACCTAGTTGAAAACTACAACTTACAAGCTGATTCCGAAACGAGACTAAGTTACTTCGTGATCTGTATACTTGTAAGTGGTGGTACTACCACAGATCGACAGGCTGGGCACCGCTGCCTACCACTCTTTGACAACCAGACCCGGAGAAATAACTGCCTCTTTTTAAATTAACAAATATTTGTAAACTTAATCTGACTATTTAACCGACCGGGAATAGAACCTGGGACACCCGCGTTACGATACCATGAGGTGTCTAGGGGTTATGATACCTGTGACCGCCGCTGCGTAGACTTCTCGCCGTGATGGAATGACGTTTGTAAAGCGTAGGGTAGGTTGGCGATTTATATATTTCATAAAAACTAGGTCAGAGTTAATAATGCTATTCAAATTAAATTACAAATGTAGGATTGACAAAGAAATGCTTTGATAGTTTGGGCTCATGGAAAGAATGAGTGAAAGTACATTGACGAAAGGAATTTATAAATCTGATGTGGATGGATGCATTAAATGTTTTCCGACCAAATCGAATACATCCTTAAGAAAGCTAGGTTGCCTAGTGCCTATAACCTGTGAGATTGTATGAAGAGAATTGTGAATGTGAAGGAAGCGAGGGAGTTGTGTCAGGATCATGGCAAAAGTGAACTCTTCCAGGCAAGCAACTTTTAAGGGTAGTGAAACAGGTACGAGTAAGTGAAAACACTTGCCGGTATGACATGAAGTAAAAAACGTATAATATATAATGTTATACATTAACATTACTAAATACATTATACATAAATAAGATATATTAAATGCTCACAACTAAAAAATAATAAATTGTTACGCCTAAATTCTCACAGGGATAGGCAGAGACTACGGAGTGCTAATTTCCACAGTCCTTACACAGCTCCCTTGCTTCCTTCACATCCACAATTCTCTTCATACAGGCTCTGTGGTTATAGGCACTGGGCAATGGCTCTGGGTTTTTATAATAGTAGTTTTTACAATTGAAAAAACTACTATTACATGAATGTAACCACAGCCTTATTTTCAGCAAAACAGATGTAATACAAGTTGATACAGATTTCTTCGGGCCCCTTAGATAAGAGGGTACATTTCCGTATCACGAAATTGCTTGGATTTATTCCGGTACGTGCTTCAAAATACTGGTTAAACTCTATGAAGTTAGCTAGTTAAAATAATTTGTATAAATGCTTTTTTTAAATTCTTTTTGAATATCAATATTATTGGTAATTATATTATTAAGTTTATTCAAAATAATAAAAAAACACTTTATCCTGTACTTATTTGCAATACCTAAGAACTGTTAAGTGCAATATATTATATCTGTCTATATTTATTGTATAAAAAATAAAAATATAGAAAAGCTTATAAGAAAAGAAAATATTAATGTAATCCGACGGAAAGTAAGTCGATCCAGGCGAGTGTTTCTCGAATAAGTTAAAGACTAAATGATCCTATATTACATTTGAAAAGAATTATGCATGTGAAGGAAGAAAGAAACAAGATCACAATAAACTATACTTTATTATCACTGAATTTAATACCAAAGGCTAAACGTTTTAGAAGTTAGTATGCGTAGTTTTAAATTAAAAACGGTTGCTTTGCATGTATAAAATAATATACTAGAAAAACATAATTTTTCTAGCAATAAAGTTTGTAAAATATCAACTCTAGTGTAAAATTATACTCGGAGGTATCTTTACTGAAAATTTATACCTCTTATAAATTTATCTTACAAAACTTTAATCTAGGAATTATTTAAACATTTCGTTATAATGAAAAACTTTGTAGCTTTGTCCCTGTAGGCTAATTTTGTCTGAGAAATAAAATAACCTAATTTTAAACAATGGTCTTTAGTGCCCATAACCATACATCTTGTATGGAGAGAAATTGTGGATGTGAAGGAAGCGAGAGGGTTAATGGTTAGGTGACGCTTTGTCCTGTGGAAATGGACTTCATTCCTATGTAATTCGATTTTTAAAAAAATATAATAAATTTCGTTAAATTTGAAATGCTTTTATTACTACAGCTTTACACTATAGTGAATACCAATAATGTTTTTTACAATATATTCTTATTTATTTATATATATTTCTATACTAAGCCACTAAAGTGCTTGTATCATAGAAACAGGACTACCAAACTACATATATCAAAGATACATTGGTACTGGTGGGTGGCCTCGAACGCGTGCTCTTCGGTTTGCGTAACCATTGCACTGCCACTACACCACGGTCGCCTATACTAAACGTTAAATACAAATAACCCTTGAAAGACATTTCGAGTCCTCTTCCGAACTGAACGTTTTGACTGATATAGGTCAAGTCAGCAACTTAATTAGCAGAGTTATTCCAATAACACGTACCTGCAACTAAACTACGTGTCTACAACATATTGTAATTTGTTACGCCTTAAGCAAAGGGTCGCAATCCTTGTTAATTGATTGCTAACAATTCGATATTGATTCTGAAATGTTATTGTAGACTTCAGTAATTGTATATTTATTTTTAAACAATAATACTTATATTTCCACCTTATGCCTGTTTTATTCCTACAGGTCGGGAAAGCATCCACATACTATGGACCGAATCGGCAGTCGAACAAAAAGATTCGGCGCGTCGCGTCGTCAACGATCGAATCACTACAAATTTTCCCATAGAAATAGGTCGATACAATGGACCGCCACTTGCCACTATACTGACATAACTATCACTAGGGCCATTTAGACTTCAGCGGCTCATAGGCAAAGCATGTGGTGGATGGATCCGAATCGTTTGAGGTTAACTGTTGATGTTTAAATGTTAACTTTTCCCGCTCAAATAACAAAATAAGTTTTCCGTCTAACTATTTGTAACAAATTTAGTTTTTTTTTTGTTTCTACTGAGCCTTTATCGATTTAATTATTTTTTTATTTGTGCCTATGTTGCCTATGCTGAAATCCGGCACTGACTCTCTCGCTTCTCTTACATCCACAATTTATACAAGCTCTACGGTTATGAGCACTAGGCAACCCAGCTTTCTTGGGGATGTCACCGATGTGTGCGGAAACCCCCCCCCCCCCCCCCCCTCCTGGTTCTGCCTCGTTAAACTCCCGTAATTTTTATGCTAATCCCGGAGCTCATACCACCATTTGAAAGTGGTAGTACCTCGGTTCAGTAGACTGGGAAAATGATTACCAACTGTCTGTTATAGATTATACCCACCTATTGTTAGCTACCTATACCTACTTTATGTAGGTAATACCTATCCTACTGACATAGGAGATGGATTGTCTACAATATTAATCAACGCTTGCCTCAATGGTTAATCGTTTAATCATTAGTCGCTGAGCACCAACATGTTACACGTTATAATGTGCCTATGAGATTTCACCAAAGTAAACATACTCGTTGGGCAGAATTTTTAATATCTATATGTTGAGTCTTTACATTTGACTTCGACTTACTTGATGGTAAGTAAGAAAGGGGAAATCCAAGAGCGACGAAGATAGAAGAAACTCATGCAACTTACGAAGTTGCCTCGGTCGCCGTCACTATGCTGGCTAAGTAAATTATATCATGATATATGATATAACAGTGGCGTAGCGTGGCGGGGGCGGAGGTGGCGGCACATTTAGGGGGCAAAGTAAATAAAAAACTAAAATAAATCGTTATTTGAACCCGAAATTCATATTTTTGTTGTACCTATGATTGAAATTCCTAAATAAGGGGGCGGCAATTTTTTTTCCGCCCCGGGCGGCTGACTCCCACTCTACGCCACTGTGATATAATATATATAATTTTCTGTTTTTTACAGTTTAAAATAAGGTAAATAAGTAAGTGGTTCCTACCAGTTAAAAAGGACAGCCTCCTCATAGCTGGAAATGGATGGTTTCCAGATGTATCCAACAAATCTAATTGGTATACTTCCCCTCGTATTCTGTACAGTTTGCGATGGAAATCTTCAATTGTCGGAGTGTAGCTGTCATCGAACTTTGAACCGAGGAACCTTGCTACTAAAGATGTCTTTCCCACTCTTGCTGACCTGCAGAAATTGACCTACATTAGTTTTAAATACAAACTTTATGATTTTCTAAATCAATAATATTATTGTGACTCGACATCTGACCTTGCTTCGCCTGATGATAAGAAAGAGGAGGTCCAAGAGTGCCGACGACTACTGAAAAAGCCAGGTCAGATCTCAGATTATGCCGGCGACCTGTTAAAATGCAGGGGAGCCTTAAACCATAGAGTCTGTATGAAGAGAATTGTGGATGTGAAGGAAGCAAAAAATATGAGAATCGAGGAAAGAGGCGTTTCATTCTATATATGGAATTGAGGCGTGACAATTGATGATGATGAATATAGAATTTAATTATTTATGATTTTAAAACTTTAACGAAGTCAAAAATGCGAATGTACAAAAGAAATATACAGGAATCTCAAAATAAAATTTATATTCACAACGAAACAAATCAATTCCGCTTGTATGCGTCAGAAGAATCTTGCTGTGCAACAATGATGAACATTTAAAAAATATTTCACTATTTCGAGTAATGTAGCATGAAGGTGCGATTCCGCCGGCGACTGCAGACTGCACTACTTGTTTTTTTACTGTGACTCGACATATGACAGCACCCAGCTTGATGTTAAGCTGGAGTGTGGTCCATGAATGGATGTCACTGCTTCTACAATCCAATAACTGTGAGTAGCAGTCGCATCCACTATGCCGGCCTAGTTGGAACCGGCGACTTACAAGCTGATCCAGAAACGCGACCAAATCACTTCACGGTTTGTATACTTGTAAATGGTGGTACTACCCCGGATCGGCAGACTGGGTACCACTGCCTGTTTGGCACTGTTTGTATTAGTTTGATTGATTCAGTGCAAGGCGATAATAGTCTGAAGCTACCGCGTTAATATCGTTTTTAAACATCATATTTATAATCTATGACTTAGCAAATGCTGATTGTCGCAATAGTGTCGCCTTGCACGAAATCAATCTCAGACAAACAACTAGTGCAGTCTGCGGTCTGCAGTCGCCGGCGGAATCGCACCTTTAGTTGGAATATTACAACATATCTCTGTACAAGTTATGCGAGTGTCATTTTACTTTGGAAGAATATTACAATGAAAATAGAAAAGAAGAAAGATATATTTACTTGACACCATGTGACATGACTATGACATATAAATACATACTATTTATACTTAATATAATATGTGAGATATATGGCAATCTATTTTTATTGTACACAGTTAAGGCGTGGTGTAGTAATAGAAAAATGGGCACGCAAACTAAGAGCAACAGGTTCAAGACCTCATGACGGTAACAATGTTTTTGATATATAATATACTAGCTGTTCCTCGCGGTTTCACCCGCGTTTATAAACTGTAATCGCAATGTGAGTATTTGACAGAAAAGTGGTCCTTATGGTCATCAGGTACTCCTGGTTTTTAATATCATATCAACCCAGATGGTTGAACGGTTAGCGATTGGTTTGTTGCGCGTAAAGTCCCGAGTTCTATTCTCGGTAGGAGCAAATATTTGTTTCATAGCTTTAACTTGTAATGAAAGTATTTTTTCTAAAATAAACGTAGCCTAACTTACTCCTTATTTCATCAGCTACCTGCCAATAAAAGTCCCGTCAAAATCGGTCCAGGCATTTCAGAGATTAGCCGGAACAAACAGACAGACAGACAGACAAAAATTGTAAAAAATGTTATTTTGGTGTATGTACCGTATATATTCATATACATGTAGTAAAAATCGGTTATTTAAATATTACAAACAGACCCTCCAATTTTATTTATATGTATAGGTATTGTACTATTATGCACTTTGGTTGTCTTGTTTCTATCATACAAGCATTTTAGTAGCTTAATGTAAAAATGTAAATAATAATAAAAACAGAGGCGTTTTTACCGATGGTGCAGGGTGTGCGCGGGTATAAGGGGCCGCCGAGCGCCCTCTAATGCGACACCTGCAAAGTTAGTATTCCATTTTGACCCCGCTCCTACTAGACCAGAGGGCGCCAGGGTACTGGTTGCACACGGGCTAGAAACGCCTCTGAATATAAATATATGATTGATTTATTTTACAATTGTGTATTTCAGATAATATAAAAAAAACTATAGATCACCTAGGGCAATATCCTACCTACCCAAAGGTTCCAAAGGTTAGCTGGTAGTCACTAGACATATGTACATGTTTAATGTGTTTATTTACTGCGCAATAAAGAATTTATCTATTTATCTATCTGTCTAATGTTAACTCCGGCAATCTTTTATCTCCATCCTCTTTACGATAGAAATTTCGTGACTTTTCTATAAATTGGGTTAGGTGTGCTATATTAAAGAGTCCAGAGAGAGATGCCTGTCATTGATAACAAAAATAGTATATCATAGATTTGAACAAATCACTTATTTCTTTAACTGAAATGACCTTATATCCATCCCTGCGACGCATTGAATGACTACATTTTTCTATTCTATTTATTTTTTCTGTTCAGAGTCAAACAAGGAAAAACGCTATTAAAACTTTATGCCATTTAAAGCATTCTCAAGTTTTCTTCTCTTGATACATAATAAAAAAATAAGTTTTATAATATTCATATTAACTTGTTAGTATTTATTTTAATCTCTTTCTGACTGTGTTTTTAGACACGTGCTTATATGTATTATAAATTTTATATTTCTCCCCTATAAAGGCGATCGTGGTGTAGTGGCAGTACAATGGTTACGCAAACCGAAAGCACGGGTTCGAAACCACTCACCGGTACCAATGTAACTTTGATATAGGTAGAGTCTGTCTACGGCGAAATGACCCTCCCCTCCACTGCATTTATGCACACGAGCATAGATAAAATATAGATGCAACACAATAAAAATGCAAAAATGCGATTCGCATTGTTTGATACTTGCTATTTGCTAAAAGGGGCGGTCTCGGATTTGTTGTCTAACAAACCATAATTTTTCAAGTCGCGCGTAAGTTCGGACGTCCTGTTCCATACGATGCGCTAGCGTCGCTACATACAAAATGCGTTATCGGATTTTTCACGCGACTAGTCGACCATGATGTAAGACCATGATCTTCGTTGACGGAACGATCGATGCACGCACACAGAAGTAGTATAGTTATAAATATGTGCATCCACACATTTAAATAAACGCCCCAAAATAGAGAGGCGCGTCATTTATCGTTACAAAAGCTATGCTTTGGTTGTCCTGTTTCTATGATACAAGCACTTTAGTAGCTTGGTATAGAAATTTATAATAAAAAAAAATAAAAAAAATGTTTATGGACCCAATCGAGCAACAATGCATGGTGAAGGTGCATGCTATGACACACACTAAAAAGTTTAACTCTTGATATTGGCGTGCCCCGGGTTCGTATCCCGGTCGAGCAAAAAATTGTTTCATAGCATTTATTTGTCAAACAATCAATCAAATTGTCACGCCTTTATCCCACGGCCATTTGTAATAGTTAATTATTAGATTGTATAATACAAAAAATTGTTATTAAGAGTTTAACTGTGGTAGGCAGTTGTACCCAGTCTGCCAATACGGGGTAGTAAACATACCGTGAAGTGGTTTAGTCGCGTTTCGGGATCAGCTTCTAAGTTGCCGGTTTCAACTAGGCTGGCATAATTGATGTGACTGCTACTTCATAGACATCCAGTGCTACTTCATACATCCATTCATAGACCACACTCCAGCTTAATATCAAGCGAGGTGCTGTCAATTAAAAAAAAAGAAGCGGATATTTGCTCAGGGTCTGGTCTTGGTTGTAAGAGGTTGTAAAGGTTGTAAGTACCACCACTTACAAGTAGACAGGCTTTTTGTTATTTTTATTTGATGCGCTGTGATGTCAACTTTTTTTAAATGAGTTACAATGATATTCCTTGCATGGGTTGATCCTGTATCTTAGATTGCCGTGCTCGGATAGACTAACACATACAATGCACTATGGTGTCTATTGGTGTCTATAGTCTGTGGCATATAGTAATAACCATTAAGAGCTAAATGCATGTGTAAAGGATTATTTATGGAAGTACATTTGCAAATAGCATTTGAAATTCTAGGCTTCGGGGATTACTGGGGGATGATTTTACAAATTCATGTAAAAGGAAATAATAGTACAGAATTTATAATCCGATTAAAAGCCGATTTTACAAATTAAATGACAAAAAATGTTGGTTTAGATTTCAGTGAAAATTTGCATACAACTGTATTTTTTTAAAGTAAAGATGTAGCAAGTGGTGATCAGTTTGCCGATCCAAGATATCAGTTGCCTTCATTTATAGACCGCACTCCGGCCACATCACATCAGGCGGGGTTCCGTCATATTTATGTCGAGCCCCAATGAGAAATAAAGTTCGGATGAATTTCCTATGCGCCTTAACAGTCAAACCAAAATGGTTCTACAAAAAAATCTATTATTCAGAATCTTTCTCGAATTTAAATTGTCAATTTCCAACTACTTATCCTGTCCTATTTTACTTTTTACTTTAAGTTTACCTCGTCGAGATCTAACTTAGAAATTTGTTAAGGTCATTTATTGCGTCCGGTTTATTGATGCACATTGTTTTTTAAATAAGTACTTGACATCTAATTAGGTATAATTAGGTATTAATCACTGTAATGTAATCACTGTTTCATATTAAAACTTCATTCGCAATGAAAAAGACGAACCTTATGCCGCTAAATATTCTCTGCCAACAGAAATATTAAAATAAAGTGCAATATAAATGAATTAATCAAATTGTTACGCCTTTTACTCACAGGGATAGGCAGAGACAATAGAGCGCAACTTGCCACGGTCCTGACACAACTCCCTCGCTTCCTTCACATCCAAAATTCTCTTCATATGATAATTATGATATATAATTATGATAAATACATTTTAAGAAAAGTAAAATAGATATAGATATTAAAAATACATACATAAATAAATTAACTACATCTACAAAAAAAATAATACTAAATAATAATATTTATTAATTTAATTTAGTAACGAAAAACATGAATTAATCTTATTTTTTAAGATTAGAAAGATTAATCTTGAAAGGGTAAATTTTGAGTAAACAGCCTCGTCTATAAGTCCCTAGAGAAGGGCAAGGTCGGCCTAAACAAACACATTATAGAGTGAAATAGGCATTTAATTGTTTACGTTCAACCTTCATTACAACTTAACACTCTTTTCTTTTAGTCAACTTACAAGGTGATCCCGAAACGCGACGTAGACACCACCAACTGTCTGCCTACTACATTTAATTAACCAGACCCGGAGCAATATATATATCAATCAATCAATCAAATTGTCACGCCTCTTTCCCATGGGCATAGACAGAGACAACAGGGCGCCACTTGCCACGATCCTGACACAACTCCCTCGCTTCCTTCACATCCACAATTCTCCTCATACTAGCTCTACGGTTATGGGCACTAGGCAACCCAGCTTTCTTGAGGATGTCTTCGATTTGATCGGAAAACACCCTCCTGGGTCTGCCTTGTTTAACGCATCCATCCACATCAGATTTATAAATTGCTTTCGTCAATCTACTTTCACTCATTCTTCCTATGTGCCCAAACCATCGCAGCATCCCTTTGTCAATCCTTGTCACTACATCTTCTTTCAAAGCACATCTATTACGCACTGTGCTATTCCTTATTAATGGCCGCATTTCTTCAGCGTTAATTCTACTCTCATGCTTCTTCTGCTACACCCAACATTCACTTCCATACATTAATGTAGGAACGAGTACCGCATTATGAACAGCAAGTAGTACCGCAAGGAACGAGTACCCTTGACTTTTGGGGCATTATTTGGCTGTTCATTATACTCTGAACTCTGAATGGCACCTTTCACTATGTTACCTTTTTGCACTCTTCTCTCAATATCTTCATCACACTTCTCATCCCTTGTAAATATATATATTCGTTTAATAAAAGCTATAAAATGGTTTAAACTTGTTACATTTCGGCAATTTGTTGAGCAAATAGATTTGTGGCACAGACGGCTCAGTTCGTAGACCGCACTCCAACTTAACATCAAGTAAATATAGACATCAAATAACTTACAAAGTAAATATATTTTTATGTTTACACGTGTTTATGGGAATTTAAACTGAATGTAGTTAATGTTGGTATAGCGCAGAGTATTTTATCTGAACCGGCATCAGAGATATGTTATAAATGCATTATTATTTCTTCCCTTTAGCGGCGACTTCCTCCCAAATAGACTTAAGATGAATTTGATGTTATGTTTTAGGCTCTATGGAGCTGACATGTCTTAATAGATAAAAACTCCCAATAAATATAGATTTAAAAAAAACACGTGTTTAGACCTATATAATATATCAAGTTATTTTCATCATAATAGGCAACCGTGGTGTAGTGGCAGTGCAATGGTTACGCAAGGCGAGAGCACGGGTTCGTAACCAATGTCCGGTACCCATGTATCTTTGGTATACTTTGGTTATCCTGTTTCCATGATACAAGCACTTTAGTTGTTTAGTATAGAAATGTATAATAATAAAAAATATTAAAAATAATAAAACAAAGTTGCGAAACTGTAAAGTTATGTTAACTTATAAAATAGTTTTATGGATAAATTGAATTCGCCATTTCCTGGGAAATATAGATCAAACCACTTTGTAAAATCGACATACATCCATTAGCTGTATAACTTTTTGAAAGTCTCATCGCAAACTATGGCAACTTGCCTTGCTCTAGAAATAAAACTATAGTTTTAAAAAAACCTTAAAAACACACTTATATGAATAATGTAGACTAAATACTGAATAATTTTTATTGTTACTCGACATTTGACCTCAACCCGCCTGATGTCAAGCAAGCGAAGGTCCAAGAACGGCGACGACTGTTTTCTGTTCCCGGTTTAATTCAATTTTTTGCAAAAATAACTGACGGTGTCATCTGGGTTGGCAGTTTGCTGAACTTGGGACTTGAGTTTGTTATGGGATTCCAGGTGTTAAATAATCGATAGTGAACCGCATAAAATTTGTTTAATTCATTAATCAATGTTCGCGCAAAACCTAAGAAAATATTAATCAAACCTTGTTAAAAATAATAAAATCGCTTCTGAAAATGAATATCTCTTATGTCTTTTTCTACACAAGTAGCCTTTCTAGATATAGCATATTCCTTCTTAAGGTGCGGCCGAAGTATCGAAGGACACGCTGCAAACGTACAGTGGACAGGCGTGGACATTTCCCAATCTGGTATTTCAGAATTAAGACGTTTGTCCGTTTTGAAATGCGTCAATTCTTCGTCAATTATACTTAATATTTATTATTCATAAGCGTGCTTGTATTATTGGGCGACTAAATATATATTTATATACGGCAACCGTGGTGTAGTGGTAGTGCAATGGTTACGCAAACCACACTTGCCGTATCCAATCTATCTTGTGTTGTTGTGATACAAATTTTAAATCGCCACAAAAGAAAAATATCTAATAGAGTAGTTCTCCACCCCTGATCGATAATGTCCGAACGTTAGAACCCGTGTCAGTCAAGACGTCAGCGCCGAAGCAATAAACAGGATATAGGTATTTACATTGCCGGAGATTCCCCTAATTGCCGGAAACATGAAACACTTGAGGCTAGTCCATTTGCGGATGCACACAGAGATTCAATTGCAAGTGGAATATTTATGCTATCACAAAGTCTGAATTCAATTTACTTTATTTTTAATTTATACTTTTAACCATAGAACTGGTATAAAGATGATTATGGATGTGAGAGAAGCGAGGGAGTTATATCAGGATCGTGGCAAGTGGCGCTTTATTGTCTATGTCTTTTCCTGTGGACATAGACTAACTTTTATGCATTTTATCGCACTTACATATTCGGAAAGAAAAACTGTTGCACCCATACAATTTTTTTCAGTCGTCAGCACTACCATCAGGCAAGCCGAGGTAAAAAGTCGAGCCTTAATATAATAAATAACTAGTAACCTCGAATAAGAACCACGAAAGGTAGACCTCTCTTCCTGCAAGTCTTTCTATGGGAGATATCTTGTGTGAGTGGTGCGGTTCAGAATGCCCTTCGGTACTCTTTCCTTTCTCTTACCAAAACAATTGAAGACAATGACAACTCTGTCCGCCACTCTAAAGTATTCTTAATCTGTGTCCGGCTTTATAATAATGTTAAAACAGGAAATACGAATTAATACCTACACCAGTTTGTTCGGTAACTTTGCAAAAGTTACAATAAAGTTTTAGAACAATACGGATGCTTAAAACCAAAGTCCAGTAACTAAATCCGTTTTGGCCGGTTAAGTGACGGCGGGAAACGCAATAACAAAAAACAGACACTCACAATCTGCTAAAGGTTACAGGTTAGCGCTTGATGCAGGCTACCACAATTTTGGGTGCGATATCAGACTACCTCCTCGTGTGTCTCTCTGCTTCGGTGATTCGGCAAGCAGATGGGCCGGTGCATAACTTCCCTTAAGGGGGTTCTAGTTGGCTGATGTCTAAACGTCTGACGTCTGGTCCAAGTGTACCTCTAAGAGCAGAGGGCACTGTGGAAAAGCGAGTACCTTGGGGTCGTAGGTGTGTACACGTACGAGCGCTACGTACCGAGATGTACGTGCCGAGATGGCCGCAGGAGTTAAGTACGCACCTCATAACCCCGTCATTCTCTTAAGTGACGGGGTATCCGAAGGGATTCTTCTGCGTTAAAAAAAAGGCTACCATAATCATCGCTGCGGGATGCCAATGACCAGCAGTGGACGAGAGAGAGAGACTTTTGCTTGCTTTGCAATGTTTGTTTAAAAAAAATGTTTTAATTTTTCATAAAATTCCGAAGATGCTTTTGCATTTACTGGTAATCTTACTGTACTTTGATTTGAGACAGCTCATCCTTAAGGTGTAGGTTTGGGCTCTGCAGTTGTTTTAGAACTGCAGAAAGACGTTAAGCCAATTAAAATTGTTAGCTTGTTAGGAAATCTAGACACTTTGAAAGAAAATCTTTGAGTATGTTGGGAACTTGTGTTTCTTAGTATTTATTTTTATATCATTAGCACGACATAATCGCACACAATCTGATTTTAAGTCAGAATGTCGTCCTTTAAGTTGGATCGGCATAGTCGATGCGTTTGCTGGTTGCAGACATTACCTAGTCATAGTAGTCGCCTTTACACACTACGGTTTACCATCAGGCAGGGAGCCGTCTTATGTCATAAAAGGCATACATAATACTTTTTAATGGCATTGATCCCGGGTTCCATTTCTGGTCGGAACAAAGATTTCTTTTATACATTTTTATTATTTAAACATTTATATATTAGAATCATTATTACTCCTGCAATTAAAGGCGACCGTGGTGTAGTGGCAGTGCAATGGTTACACAAACCGAGAGCACCGGTATTAATGTATCTTTTAATATATGTACTTAGGTTGTCCCATTTTATGATACAAGCTCTTTAGTAGCTTAGTATAGAAATGTAAATAATAATTTAAAAAATACGAGTAGTAGCAATCGTCTCTCTCAAACAGGAGCTGTTACATATTGAAAAACTTCTATAAAATATATTAAAAATTGTATAGAAGTTTCTAGAAATAGACAAGTATAATATAAGTGTTTTATTTATCCATGCATAATTGCAGCAACTATGCTCTGAGTTTCATTCAACTGGCAACTAATTAGCTCTACATTCGATCCGAAACAACCACATCATCCAGTGATACTACAGACTATTTGACACTAGACACCGCGTCATACAAAATTATTATATTGTATTTTTTTTTATTATACTAAAGTGCTTGTATCATAGAAACAGGACAACCAAAGAAAATATATCAAAGATACATTGGTACCGGTGAGTGGTTTCGAACCCGTGCCACTCGGCTTACGAAGCCATTGCACTGCCACTACACCACGGTGGCCTTTTTTTATTATATATATTATATTATTACAAAATTTATTATATATTATATAATAAATATATTATAAAAAAGTTTAAGTTATATTGAGGAAAGAATTTATTTTAAAAAACCTACGTTTTTTATATGATCTACTTACAAATAGGTATAGTTCCCGACGATTCGTAATGCATATCGGCACAGAAAAGTATCTTAAGTCCAAATTCTTTGTACAAACCCTAAACTAGCCGGTTAGCGCTTTTAAAGCCCGAATTGAATTGCTTACTGCCAAAAACTATTAAAAACACTTGTATATTGACGCGACATTTGGCAGATGTTAGGCATGAGAGAAGGCGTCATTCATAGAATATAGGCAGGTGCATTAGCTCAGAAGCGTAGCGTGCCTTGGTAGGGCCCCGTATAAAAAATTGTTTGGGGACCCTTAGGAAGAGTAGATTTCTCACAAAAGAAATAAAAATGTTTGCATAAAATTCAAAGAAATATTAAATATTCATCATAATTATCTCACTTTTTACTAAAAAAAATACAAATTTATTTTAATTTCCACGTAGCCCGGGGACCCCTTATAATTCATACGGCACATATGGCAGTAGCTACGCCCCTGCATCAGCTACGCCTTACCTAAATTTGATGAACTTTTTAAGCTAATAGCGGTAAAGTGAGTCACCTCGCGGGGCCCCTTCTTTATTAAGGCTGGAGTACGGTATATGAATGGAGGCGACTGCGACTACAAATAATTGCAAGTAGCAGTCGCATCCACTGTGTCAGCCTAGTTGCAACTGGCAATACACACACGCGACTTAGTTAGTTCACGGTCTGTACATTTGTAAGTCTTGGTACTACCCCGGATCGGCGGACTGGGCACAACAGCCTACCACTCTTGTGCGCCGTCTATTAGTAAGTAATCTATGATTGATACAAACTTATTGACCCCATTCTTAATTACCTTGCAGTATCCAATACGCACGTACTAATTGCCTTTGGATTTCTACTAAGTTTGTTACTTGGCGAGGATTTTACTCATGAAAATTATACTCAAATACATATCTATATATACAGTGGCGTAGCGTGGAAGTCAGCGGCCCGGGGCGGAAGTCGGCCGCCCGGGGCGGAAAAAATATTTGCCGCCTCCTTATTTAGGAGTCAATCATAGGTACAACAAAAATATGAATTTCAGGTACAAATTTTAACGATTTATTTCAGTTATTATAAATTTTGCCGCCTCATAATGATGTTTTTTTTTACTATTTTTATCCTCTGATATTCATGTTTTTCAGAGTCTTTTTTTATTACTTATTTTATTTCAATTATCTACTTTTAATTTTGTACTTTCATTTATGTTCTTTTTCATTTATGTACTACATTATTTCAATATACTTTATAACATACATCTATATTTCTATTTAGTCTATCTTAATTACTATATGCTTATTTCATTTCATTCCATTTTCCGTTGGCAGCTGAAGCATGAACTTATGTCTAAGTATTTAATATTTTTATTATTTATTGTGTATAGTTTAACTTATTTATATTTTCTTATATCTATATTTATACATATGCCTTGATATATATTTGTCTCAAATATATATCTATCATAACTTATTTATCTAGTCTTATTTCTATCTATTACTATTTTTACAACTTTTTCACAATATTTTATTATTTCTAGTCTATGTTATTTATTTCTAAATATTTTATATACATTGATGGCCCCTAATGATGTTAAGCTGGAGTGTGGTTAATGAATGGATGTCAATACTAGTACAATTCAATAACTGTAAGCAGCAATCACATCCACTATGCCGGCCTAGTTGGAACCGGCAACTTACAAGCTGATCCCGAAACGAGACTAAATCACTTCACGGTCTGTATACTTGTAAGTGGTGGTACTACACCAGATCGGCAGACTGGGTACCACTGCTTACCACTCTTTGATAACCAGACCCGAAGCAAATATCCACCTCTTTTTCCGCTCAACAACTTGCTCCGACCGGGAATCGAACCCGGGACGTTACTCGCAACATACCAATCGCTAACCGTTTGTCCACGCCTGTCGTAAAAAACGAGGGATTTGCTTTAACTTAGAATTATTTTGATTGTTTCTAAAATTGGCGAAATAAATAACTTTAAGTTTAAGTGTTTACTAAATATGTATGTATAGATTTTAAAGGTTTATGTACTAAAAGGACCTTCTTAACAAAGGCATTTTGTCGAGCTCACATCTTCTAACAAAGGTACGTACGCCACGGTTATTTCCACGTAATACCCAGGAGTTCGTCCTCAAACTTAATTATATTTGATTTTTGTCCCCTATGTTGATCCCCTCATCATATTTTTCGTTGCTGTAGATTACTGTTACTGATATCTGACGGATTTTTTTTTAGCATTAGAAATTTTTATTGCGTTTCGTCTCTCTTATTCGCAGTGACATCTCAATAAACTCTGTTTTTACTACAAGTACTGCAAGTATTTTTATTTTCATACAACACACTACACATAATAAAAACGAATGAACCAAATTTATCACTAACACAAAAGATTAAGAATAACTGTGCTGTGAGCTCCTTGCCTTCTCCCGCACCTCTTGCGATTACGAGGAGCATCAAACATGATGCCCCTCGTAATCGCAACAAACTCATAGAAAACAAAATCAGTGACGGAGATCTCAAAGGTGCCGCTCGCCTTTTGTTCTCCAACGATGTGCTATCACCAGATACCCCTGACACTCTTCAGGCCTTACGGACAAAACATCCTCCAGCTCCATTAAACCCATATTTTCTCGACCCACCAACAGCAGGGCAAGCATGCCTTCAAATTCAAAACAAAGATGTTACGGATGCTATTTTATCTTTTAAACCAGGTTCGGCTGCAGGTTTGGATGGAATCTCACCCCAACATTTGAAAGACTTAACGTCGCATTCTGTGGGTGATTGCTGTTCGACATATTTTACCAAAATTAAATTCGGAATTTGAACCCGTACAGTTAGGCTTCGGTGTAAAAGGAGGGTGTGAGGCAGCCGTCCATGCCCTACGCTCTTTCCTAACTTACGGACAGCCTGACGTGTTGCTCAAAATTGATGTCAAAAATGCTTTCAATTCGGTAAATAGGGATACCCTGCTGACGGAAATAAAACAACATATACCGGAAATATACAATTATCTTCTTCTCAGTTACGCTGACCCAACAAAATTGTTATATCGTTCTAATGAACTGTCCTCGGAAGTAGGTTGTCAACAGGGTGATCCCCTTGGGCCTGCAATTTTTAGTTTGGCTATAAATCCTATAATCAAAAATTTAAATTCTAATTTCAACGTTTGGTATTTGGACGACGGGACCCTAGGAGGTGATGTGAATACTGTGTTTTCGGACCTTTTTTTAATCAAAAGTAAATTTGAAGCCATTGGTTTGGAGCTTAATTTTAGCAAATGCGAACTTTTTATAAATAACTGCGCCTTAAATTTAAACGACGTAAAACAAAAATTTAATATTTTGGCTCCAAATATTAAAATAGTTAACAGTAATTCACTTTACCTTTTAGGTTCTCCAATTTTTGATGAATCTATTTCTGAATATATTAAAAATTCGATTACTAAATTTCAAAATTCTGCTGATCGTCTCCTTGAAATTAGTCCACATTATGCACTTTGCATCTTAAAATTCTGTCTTTTCGTCCCAAAATTCACGTATGTGCTCCGTTGCTGCTCTTTTTGGAATTACCCAGATCTTTTAAAACATGTAGACAACTTAATAAAAAATAGTTTAGAATCAATTCTTAATATGCAGCTGAACGAGCAATCTTGGACCCAAGCATCCCTACCCATCCGTTATGGTGGTTTAGGGATTCGCAAAATTTCCAGTGTAGCTTTACCTGCCTTTCTATCTTCTATCCATAGTTCAGTAAATCTCATAGGTAAAATTTTAAGGGCAACCCCTTCAAACTTTGAGATTGCTGCCTTGGAAGAAGCTAGAAACGCTTTCTTAATTGCATGCCCAGGTCAAAATTTTTCAATTTCTCCAAATTCACAGAGGAGCTGGGACGACATAAACTGTAAATTGACTTATGACAATCTATTGAGCAGTAGTACAGGTTCGGCGCGTGCTAGGCTTTTGGCCGTGGGTACGCATGAGGCCGGCTACTGGCTTCACGCGTACCCTTCGTCAAATACAGGAACATTTCTTGAGCCTGACACGCTCCGAATCGCAACCTGTCTACGGCTTGGGGTTCCGGTCTGCGCTCCTCATAAATGTCCCTGTGGCAGTGATGTCGACAAGCTAGGACATCACGGACTGTCATGCCAAAAAAGTGCAGGCCGGTTCTCGAGACATGCCGCACTTAACGATATCATACGCCGGTCTCTTGCCTCCGTCAACGTGCCAAGTCTACTTGAGCCGACTGGTATTGCAAGAGATGATGGTAAGAGACCGGATGGTATGAGTTTGATTCCATGAAAGATGGGCCGGGTGCTGGTATGGGATGCAACCTGTTCAGACACGCTGGCACCTTCCCATCTACATGGAACCAACAGCAGAGCTGGTGCGGCTTGTGAAGCGGCTGAAAAAGCTAAAGCTTGCAAATACAGGGGTCTAGGCTCCGAGTATGATTTTGTCCCATTCGGTGTCGAGACCCTTGGTCCGTGGGGTCCTAGCGCTTTAAGGCTTTTTAAGGAAATATCAAAAAGGTTAGTCGACATCACAGGAGACCGAAGAGTTGGCAGCTACCTCGGACAAAGAATTAGTCTAGCTATTCAAAGGGGGAACGCTGCCAGTATCTTCGGAACCTTGCCTAAAGGGACTCCTTTTAATAATGTATTTTAGTTATTTTTTTTTTTATCAATATGTTATATTTCTGTTTTATTTATTTAATATACGTTTAGTTATAATTGAAATGTTTATCGAAAACACATATAACTGCGCGTGATCCTTCACTTATTATTTTTTTACCATAAATGAGATTAAATATATATTAAAATTGTTAATAATCTAGGATTTATTATTGTTATTAAGTACTGCAATGTATTTGTAGTATTTTTCTAAATTTTGCGCGAACATTAACAAATGAATTAAACAAATTTGGTTTAAATCATTAATGCCGGCATAGTGGCGGCGGCTGGGGCAGCCGGGAACTGACTCGGTTATTCCAGTCGCCGTCACTCTTGGACTTCCTCTTGCTTATCATCAGGCGAGTCGAAGTCAGATGTCGTGTCACAATAAAAAAAAAAAAAAAAAAAATGTATTTGTACTTAATGCACTCAGTCAATAGTTTTTAGGCAGCTAGCTTCCAGTTAATCTATGTGAGAACTTAAAATTCCTCTTCTTCTTCGTCGATATGCTCTAAAGTGCTTGAGTGCTTGCTAAAGTGACTATTATCATGTTGTACTGGCACTATCATATTTAATTCTTTCCTTCCAGAAGATTTAATATGGTCGGCCAATTATATGTGATATTCCTCACGGTCTTGTGTCCTCTACTCTACTCTGCGCAACGAGGTGCTTAATGGAGCAATTATAGCCAAAGTTCTGGCCAGTATGTTTTTTTACCATCAGACAAGTCGAGGACGGATGTCACGATGAGGAAGCATCGTCGAAGAACTCTATAACAAGATTCACTTCTAGCTTTAGCATACACGAACGTAAGAATAGCGTATTTAGTTAGTCCTTTCTAAAATTCACATGGGGACCAACTCGCAGTACCAGTTGACATAATCTGTCGCTCCGCTCATTTTCTCATACAACAATATTGTGTACCTCTCACATTGTGCGACACCAAGATAAAATTAATATTGTTAGGTTTAGCTTATAAAGGCGTTAATTAAGATATTTTTATTACAAAGTCTATTTAGAATTTCCTTAGTAACCTTATTCTTGGGATGTCATTGTTGAGTTTCTTGAGAATTTCACATTATTTATTATCAAAGAGGAGACAATTATAAAATATTTGTAATATAAAAATAGGTGGATATTTAATCCGTGTCTGGTTGTAGGCAGTGGTGCCAACGAGTTAATAGATTCGGGGTAGAACCACCACTTACATGTACAGAGACGCGACGGTGAAGTGATGACGTGACTTGGTCGCCTTTGGGAACAGCTTATAAATTGTCGGTTCTAACTAGACCAGCATAGTGGATGTCACTGCTACCTATAGTTACAGTTAGGTATTTATAAAGGATTTCATTATATTGACCATATGAACGGTACCTTTAAAAAAAAGGACATGACCACTAATCGCTACTTACCACGATGCCGACTGATAATGCTCGACATCTGAACTCGACTTGACAAATATATGGTAAGGAAGAGGAAGTCCAAGAGTGCAAATGACTGAAAAACCCGACACAGTGAACGCTTGCCTCAGTCTAACACTACGATAGCTTTAATTGTAATTAATATATGTAAAATTAATTAGGTTTTAATTAAAACCTATTAAATGTTAATTAATATCCAACATATGAAACAATGTCACAGCAAACTAACATGACTCAACACACAATATAATCAAATTGACTTACAATCACCATGTCAATTCTGTTTTGATACCAATCTGTTATCTGAACAGAGCCTTTACCATGTAGGACAAAGCACATTTGATGTTCAATCTTATACATAATAAACCAAAGAGTCAAAGAACCGACAACCGATGGGGAAGAAAGGTTCTTGAGTGGAGACCACGAACCGGAAGACCCAACGTAGGTAGACCTCCCACTAGGTGGACTAACGACAAACTAAAAGTCACGAATAACCGGTGGATGCAACTGGCATCTTGTCATTCAGAATGGCGTTCTAAAAAGGAGGCGAAATGGCGTTCTAAGGGTGGACGTCTTCCGGCTGATGATGAAACCAAAGAGTAGAACCATCTGATGTTAGGCTAGAGTACGGCCCATGACTGTTATGTAGGCAACTAATACTAAGTTACAATACACTGCAACTAATACACTGCAAGTCGCATCCCCTATGCCGGTTTAGTTGAAAATAGCTAACTTACAGGCCCGAAACGCGAACTACCAGGTAAGTACCAGTAACTACCAGGTAACTACTAGGTAAGTCTGTTTCAAGTTTTGTAAAACTTGAAACTTAAAGCAAATAAAAGACCGCTGTCTTTTGAGCTGCGTAGTATAAGGATCGGCACAACTTTTATTCATTCGGAGAATGAGTTTCATTGAGCTTCAACTGTCAATGAAATTTAACATCGAATCTCATTGTCATTGAGTTACGCGGTCGGCCTACATGTGCGCACAACTGTACAGTCGTGTACAAACTTAATCATTTAAAATCTATACACATTCGAAAAACGAAGAGTAACCAAACAAGCTTAATGCCGGCGCTCTGTTTTCTGTCGGGACCTATACCATATATTTGTAAGTCGGTTCGCTAGACTAGCCTAATTATCACCTACCATTCTTTGTTTAAGAATAGTAGGCATATTCGGAGCAAATATGTATCTGTCGAGTGTCGTCAAAACATTACACGTTTAAACATTACATTGTTAACTCATAATAGAGTTGGTTTGACTCCCCGCACTAGTGTGTCGAATGCAGACGCCTGTGCTGTGACATAACTCAATGAACAAAGCCTTTGTCTGATTGATTCACTATAACAAAAGTTTCGCTAACACCAATTGAATAGACGTAGGTTCTATAATAAGGCATGTTCTACAGTCGAAATAAAAACAAATTAAAAGTTGTTGTCGGAAAAAATGTAGAGCTTAGTGTAATATGTCTTTTTAATTATTTTTTGCAATATTTCTAAATCTGTGAACGAAATGAATGTGTTAATATATTAGGATTGTTGTAAAATATGACCTCGAATGGGACCTCTGGGCAAGGGGAAGTCCAAGAGTGGGGACGACTGGAAAAACCGACTCAGTTTACCATTGCTTCAGTCGTCGTCTGCATACCGGCAAGCATTAATCTTTCGGACTTAATAATCGTTTAGTTTATTATTTTAGAAAAATCATATCGATGT
This sequence comes from Tinea trinotella, assembly GCA_905220615.1. Classification (NCBI taxonomy): domain Eukaryota; kingdom Metazoa; phylum Arthropoda; class Insecta; order Lepidoptera; family Tineidae; genus Tinea; species Tinea trinotella. Next base: position 10,169,019 of record HG992317.1, on the reverse strand, counting down.
ATCTTGAAGTTCCTAATTAATTGTTAGTAATGCTATTTTAAACAATTTACCTACTTCTATATGTACTAAATTGATTTTACATGACTATAATGTACTTTCTATGCGGCCTGAATTTAAGCATTAGCATGTAAAACTAAACGTTGAAAAATTCTATAATGGGTCTAGCAATTGCAAAGTTCTGTTTAAATTACAAGTTTTAAAAATTAGGTTAAAGTAAAAAAACTGCACAATTAACATTATTATGCAAATTGTTAAAAGTTTAGTGCATTTAGTTCACTAGATTTTCTATTCCATTCTAGTTTTTTACATTGCAACTTTCTTACATTTGATACTTTTTGTTAATATTTGGCACGACATAATGACCGCATCGTGTAATGTTAAGTTACGAGTAGAGTGCATTTAATGATTTATTTTATAGCCTTTATTTGTTATATTTATTTATTACGATAAATATTTAAAAAAAAATGGTCCGTGTCTGATTTTTTAAAGAGTGTTACTGTTACAGTCAAAAATGAGCAAAAGCAACCGTTGCTGCAGTTAAAAATGCTTGCAAGCTGCACTCGTATCCGCTCGCTGGGTAAATAACATCATCATGATCAATTTCACGCCTAAATTCTCACAGCGATAGGCAAAAAGAACGGTGCGCATGTTTCCACGGTACATCTTGACACAACAGTGTCGCTTCCTTCACATCTACAACTCTTTTTATTCAGACTCTATGGTTATGGGCACTGCGGACTTCTGCTCTTTTATGGACGAATTTGATCAAGAAACAAATCCCGGCGTCGTCCTTGTTTTATAATAAAGTAAATAACTTACCCGAGCATAACAAGCCTGTAGCAATTCTTCGGCGGTGGAGCAGCATCCTCGCATGACTGAATAGGAGCTGATGGACCTGGTGACCGATCGCTGTCAGACGAATCATCCGGAGCCGCTGCACTTCGACGACATAACCAGGACGTCCCACATTTATCCTTCGATTCATCCACAGTCGAAGCAAACTGGCATTTTCTCGGAGTTTTTTGCCCAGAAGTGGAAAGAGATGATTTTAAAGGTGATGGGGGTACTCTAATAGGTGATGGTGAAGCCCGAACTGGTGATGTCTTCACAGGGGATGATTGTAATGATAACGTCCCTTTATCACCAGTCCCGTTTAACATTGTTAGGTTTTTTTAAATGTAAACCAATTTATTTTAAAGCATCCTCCATAGTCATCGCTCTTTCAGATGGACTCGAAAGTTTGTTAAATATCGCTCTGGCATGCTATGTAATTGTTTTTAACTGCTTATAACTGGTGTGCTTTGTTCGGTTTTTTTGTTGTATTTATTAGGTAGTAACACAGAGCTAGAAAAAAAATCTTTTATGTCGTCAAAGGGTCAATGAAAGGATATTGAATTTTAGTCCAAAAGGTAGAATTTAGTCCAAAATTTTTATGTTCTAGTAAATCTATTTTCTTACTAAATATGCACCAAATAATGTCCGCCCATATGCCATGGTTAAATGTAAGAAATGTCTAATGGCATTAAGATTTTATTGTAATAAAGATTTTTGATCTACAACATCTATTGGCATTCAGTAAAATGAAATGCAGAGACGCTGGCATACCGTAAAACCCCCACTACGCCGCCACATGCATTTTTATGGTGGTAAGCTACATTTCAAGTAAAGGTCAAGGTTTATTTCCTTTAGTAAATCATCCTTTCTTGCATATTCTCTATACTAAATAGTTTTGATTTTTTTATGTTTTACATCTGCCAGGCGTGCTACAACAGCTTACTCTTTTTTAATATTTATTATTATTAATAATACTTCTAAGGCTTGCGAGATTTTCACAAAGGCTTAACAAATGATATTATTATCTAAAAGACAATTTTGTAACTATAAATATTATACGAATAGAGATGAGTAATTAATTTCTGAAATTACTATCACCTGAAATTAAATCACCTGAGTTATTTGAGCATGTAACCTTTAGTAGACAAAATAGGCAAACCAAAGCATTATTTGAGCAAAATTAATAATCTGTGTGCGTGGGTGGGAATTAGGGTTGGCATTTTTTGTATAAGAAATATAGAGATTGTATACAAATATCATTTTGTTTTTGAATATAAAAATGATTATAAACATTGTGTGTCTGTGCAACCAGGTCGAAGTCAAAGTCCGAGAGTGCCGATGACTGAAAAAACAGACTAAGTTTATGGTTTCCTCATTTGCTGTCACACCCCGCGTGATGTTAGGATGGATTGCAGGCTATAAATGAAGGCGACTGCTATTAGCAGTTAACAACTGCTACTATATCCACTATGCCGACCGTTTAAAACGCCGTGCCATCTACCTATTATGAACATACTTTATTTAATCTACATCTAAAGACCCGTTTTAGTACCAGCTAAGGTGATTTAAATATGAATTTAGATCACCTTAGCGTAAATAATCTATTTTTTTTATTGTAACTCGACATATGACAGCACCCCGCTAGATGTTAAGTGTGGTCCATGAATTACAATGGTCACCGTTATTACAATTTAATAACTACAAGTAGCAGTCACAACCACTATGCCAGCCTAGTTAAAATCGGCAACAATCTGATCCCGAAAGGCGACTTAATCACTTGACGGTCTGTATACTTGCAAATAGTGGTACTACCCCGGATCGGCAGACTGGGTACCACTGCCTACCACTATTTAAGGCTGCTGTCACACGAGCATCTAAGCGCCGTTTAAGTAACGCAAGCGCAACGTAGACGCAACGTACACGGTACGTTTCTATTATGAATCAATAAACGCTGCAAAAACGTAGCGTCGACTAAACGTCAGGTGTGCTCAGTACGTAACTGTTCGTCGTGAAATAAAATGTCTTTATTTTAAATGTTTTCCTAAAAGTGGTTGTTTCCAAACATCCCGGTATCTGCACCGTTGTTTTCGCTTATATAATCTCAACAAGAACGTCCGAACTCTACATTTCACGTTACGGTTACCATAAATAGGTACAGACTAGCTCATTTGTTGCGCGTTTTAAATCATTGTAGGAATGTAATGTGTGTACTTTCCGTCTACGTTGGCGTATGCGATGCGTCAATTTAACGCAAACGAAGCGCAGATGCTCGTGTGAACTCAGCCTAAAAGAAAATTACTTATATTTGAAGGATATTTTTAAACTACTTCAGCGACCTTTTGTTTATTGTGTCTCGTCATATTACAACACCACGCCTTAACAGCTAGAATGCGGTCTATGAATTAGGGCTACTAAAGTTAAACAACTGCAAGTAGCAGTGGCATCCACTATGCCGGCCTAGTGAATGCCGGGAATATTAAATGTAAATAATATTGTACATTAGGTAGCACATACGATTTTAACTGCGACAACTCATTTATCAACGTCTGATGACGTCAACAAGATCTATTTAAGATTAAACTATTTTAATTACATCGGTATACGAGTATGTGTTAAAGAGAATGTCACGTGTCACGTAAGATAGTTAGGACAGCTAAGTAAATAAAAGAAAAAGACGTGTACAAAAACGTTTAGGGAAATTCTTCAACTAATTGAATACAACGTGGTAAATAGACGTGGCGCATTGTTTAGTACACAAGTCCGGTACAAGTCTCGGGTTCGATTTCCGGTCGGAGCAAAATTTTGTTTCACAGCTTATAAACGTAGAGCTTGTATGAAGAGAATTGTGAATGTGAGTGAAACGAAGGAGTTATGTCCGAAAGGTGGTAAGTGGTCCTTTGTCTCTGCCTATCCCTGTGGGAAAAAAGCGTGACAATTTGATTTGATTTATAAATTAATATTTTTTTTACAAATATGATGATAAGCAAGGGAAAGTCCAAGAATGCTAACGACTGAAAAATCGATTTAGTTTAAGGTTGGCTTAGTCAACGTCACTATTACGGCCCAACTATACATGCTTTTGTATTAATAAAACCATTGATTATGCCATTATAAGATAATGCGGTTTTAATACGAAATAACAAACGTGTATCAAATCAATTGTATTTATTAAATTCATTTACGCACGAATCATCAGCTATTGTTATCAATGCTGTTGTACATTTTATAAGTTATACATATACATTTAAGGCAACCGCAGTCTAGTGGTAGTGAATAAACTACGAAAACCGAGATTTCCCAGTTCAAAAAACGATCTAACAATATTCGAAATTAAAAAATAGATTTTTATGACATTTGTCTAATTCCCGCGACCCAACCCAATGCCGTCCGCGACCAAAATTTGGATCGCGACCCAAGGTTAGGAATAGCTGCCTTAGATCCTTCAAGCGAATGCATGTCTGATCGGCATATTGGCGAAATATTTAAATATTATCCACCTCCTACCCTCCATTGGGCCATTGTCGTATTACATAGAAAACCTATTTAAAATAATTTGATCCTTTCAAGAGATCTTTAATTTTTTTTTTAAATATTGTTTCCAAATATATTTAAATCAAACTGCAAATAGTTTACATACCAATATTTGAAATGTAAACACATATGTTTGAAGCGGATTCTATTTGTGATTGGATTAACAAGGAATTTCCAATGTTAGTAAATAAAATATTCTACAAATGCATTTTTTATAAAATAAAAGAATTTAAAAAAATGTTGCTACCGAATCCTTTGGAATCCTTTTTCCAAATATCTGCTGTAAAGCGAAATATTTATTCGATGATTTTTAGATTAAACATGGCCAAAAAAATATATATCTACTAATGCAGAAAATCTCGTATTTTAAATATGTATATTTAGTATAGTTTTTTAGATTGGCAAGATTATATTAGACCCTTCTTGATGATAAGCTGGAGGGAAAGTGTATCACTGTGATTCTCTGGTACGATTATGATTCTCTGCAAAAGTTGCACAGTCGTATATCGACTGTGCATATCGACTGAAAGGTTTCATCGTAGATTACTTCTTTACATAGGTACATGGTAGACGTAGGTATACTACGTACGTTCGTATACGACAAATAATACAGATATATACAAGAATCGATTCCTAATATAGAAACGTATTCCTAAAAAAAACTTGTGGACACGAAAAATAGTTCCTATTTAATATTATTCAAGTTTTATATTATTAACACGCGTGGCGCTTTGGTTACGCGTAAGTCTCGGGTTCGATTCTCCGTCAGAAAAAAGATTTGTTTCATAGCTTTTATTTGTATAAATAATATATTATATGTTCAGGCATATATTTGCACCAGTTGTTATTTAAAGTAGTAGGCAGACAGATGGTCGTCGTATGCCACTTTCAGTCGCGTTTCGGAATTTGCTTGAAAGTTGCAGTTTCCAACTAGGCCGGCATAGAGGATTCTACTGCTACCTGCAGTTATTTAGCTTTAGATCAAGAATATTGAAAAAAATATCTTCAAGGATATAAAATTAACTCTTCGATTCATCTTAAAGTTAATCGGTTAAATTAAGCGAGACTTCATCCCACTGACATTTCCCTAAGGACACATAGATAATCCAGTAGTATGAGGGAATATGTAAAATGAGTCCTGGATAACCAAAATTATATTAGGTAGAATTAGGCATATACCTACGTACGTATATAAGAGTATGTGTCTATAATTGTATATAATGGGTACTGTAGTGTATGTGCAGCAAAGCCATACACCCACTGTCTCGTACACGTGTGCGTGAGAGTTGAAACGTCAGTGTTACCTTGCCTACGGGCGGGGGCGGACGTGTGCAAAGTCACATGCGCGTGCGGCCGAGCCAGTGATTCTCGTAGGGAAAGGCAGACACTACAAATGGCGACGAGGATGGGATATAATCATATCAATATAATAATATCAATTTTCTAAAAAAAACTATTTTAACAAATATTTTTACAAAGAATTATTACTACTAAAGAAAATTATAATTATCTAAGCACTTATTTTTTAGACGTCCTCAAGTCGACTTCAAACAGCTAATAAAATTCTTAGTAATTTATTTATCATTTTATTAGCTTCAATTATACGTATATTTATTACCTTCAAATCGATTTTAATATTTATTTCTCAGTATTTATTACTTTGACTTATAATAAAAGTTAAACAATTATTAGTTAAATAAAGATAATTTGAAAAACAGTGCCGAGACTTCTAGGAACACATGTAGTATAAACAAATTACATGTTAGTAATTTTCGCTTGCCAAAAACAAATCGCTCTTTTGTAGGAATTTGTATACAAGCATATAATAAGCTGCCCAAAGAAATAAATAGCTTTCTCTTGCACAAGTTTAAAAAAAATATTAAACTTACTTATACAAAAAGCTTACTACACATTGCATGGGTTTATGTGTGGTTCTTGTGAGGTTATGTGACAATGGTTGACAATGAGGTTAGTTGACAATGGCGACCGTGGTGTAGTGGCAGTGCAATGGTTACATAAACCGCAAAGCACGAGTTCGAGACCACCCACCGGTACCAATGTATCTTTGATGTATGTACTTTGGTTGTCCTGTTTCTATGATACAAGCACTTTAGTAGCTTAGTATAGAAATAAATAATAAAAAATAAATAAATGCACAGCTGCTTATATACATTACTTTTATTTAGTTAATATGATTACAATATTTATTTAGATTGTAATCATATTATCTACTGTTAGTAAATAGAATTATATTGACATTTATGAAATCTATTCACCACTTAAAAGTATACAGACCGTAAAGTGACTTATTCGCGTTTCGGGATCAGCTTGTGTGTTGGCGGTTTTAACTAGGCCGGCATAGTGGATGTGACTGCTACTTACGATTATTTAACTGCTATATCAATCACCTCCATTTATGGACCACACTCTGCATTAACATCAGGCGGGGTGCTTACATATTTCGAGAGTCAATAAAAAAAAATCGTTTAGTGTCTTATTCAGAGGGCCTTTTAAAAACAAGCATGTTTTAAGACTCTTTAACCTATAAAATAATCTTACTCAATTTCATACCGCCATCTCTTATTTGCAATTATGTTTCATTCCTTTAAATTTATTCCTACATACGCATAGATTTTAGGTTCAGAAACGTATTGCTGCTGCAATCGAATACTAAAACCTAATATTATTTTGTAATTACCGCGGTGATACGCTTTGGAATGAATATTGATGTGACATCACAAAACTGCCAATAGTGATTTTATTCAAATAAGCATATTTGACTTACGAATTGACATTTGATAATTAAAACAATAATGCTAAGAAATGGTAGTACATTGCGATTAAAATAAGAATAGGACGGAATCGGCGCCATTTTGTGACGTATAACTCTTTAACCAACTTATGGTGACATTTTCTTTGCGGAACGTCAGTCCGTCAACAGCCTGTCCTATTCTTATTCTAATAGCATAGTACGCCCCCAGAGTACCCGTGTCTCACGCATCACCTTGCGCATTATATAAACTCATCGGGATTTTCATTAAACAAATATTTAAGGATCTCAGGGGATATCCCCCTGAGATCTCTTATACGTTTATATGAAAATTAATTTGTGTGTACTAATCAAAGTCGTAGAATCACATCTGAATATATATCGAACAGGCGCAACTTTTAATTGCCCCCGTTCGTAGAGTTTGTGTGGGACATAGGTTACATACAATTAGAGACCGCTTCATTAGAAAAGTTACTAGACCTGTTGGTAGGTTTTATGATAATGATCAAAGCTTAAAACTAGACTTTACTAAACTACAAAAATAATAAATTGGTAATAAATAATTACATGAAATAAATTATAATCTCCTAAGTAAGAATCAATGAATTAAATAATATATTTATACGAAGTTTCGCGTATCACTGATCGCCATTTTTGTTCTGTTTATTCGGTTTTAAATGTTCATGTATGAAAATGTTGACAACCCCTGAAATCTTTTTGATCTCCATTTTGATTTACTTTTAGACTTTAGCTAAACCACTCTATATACTTGGAAGGAGATGGTTTGCTCGACGCGGTCGTTGTCGTCGTACACTTGGCTAAAAGTACATTTGAATTTGCTAAAACGAAAGTGTCGTACGTATTTATCTATTCTGTATTTTAGGCTTTACTTAGAATCGTAGCGTGCCTTGGCGGGCCCCGTATAAAAATTTGTTCGGGGACCCTTAGGTTTCTCACAAAAGAAAAAATGTATCTTATTATTGTTTACTTAAGCACGTTGGGGGCCCCCGTGGCCCGCGGTCCCCGTTTAATTGATACGGCGGTAGCTACGCCCCTGGCTTTACTTAACGTTGGCAGAATAGTATTGTAGTGTGTCATATAAATATATCAAATAACAAGTGCGTCATTAATTTGAGGAAGAGGAAGAATTTTTACATTATTGCTTTCCAATTCTACCGTGACTACTATTATGCAGTGTACTTATTTGTGGTCTTGGAAAAAATCTTTGAAATAGCTTTAATAGTATCATAAACGTAACTCCATAATTTTCTGTTATCCTACTAACTACCGTTCTTACTTTATACGAATGAAGAAACTTTTATAATTATTTTCTCTTGTTAACGAATATATTGGTAACGTATTATATTAGTTAACATCTAATTGCCATAAGTTCTTTCGTCGGGATGTTTATACTTATGATTCTGACGACAGGGGTGACGTATTTGTCATCATATCAGTTAGGTAAAGTCCCGGGTTCGAATTCTATGATTACAAATATTTGTCAATAAAAAAAGAGTTTGTTCCAGTCGGCAGTCGAACTAAAAAGTTCGGTGCGTCTTTTCTTTATAGAACAATGGACAAGTGGAATGCTTTGCCAGCCCATGTGTTCTCTTCATCCTATGACCTTGGATCCTTCAAGCGATGCGTGAAGAAGCACATTTGGCCGGCATAGTGACGGCGACTAAGGCAGCCGTATACTAATTCTTTTTTTTTCATTCGTCGTCACTCTTGGACCTCCTCTTGCTTATCATTAGGCGGGTCGAGGTCAGATGTCGCGTCAATAAAAAAAGGTCTGGTAGTCAGAATCCAGGGCAGTACTACCACCACTTACAAGTATACATACCGTGAAGTGACTTAGTCGCAATTCGGGATCTGCTTGTAAGCTGGTGCTATTTACCTACGATCCGGGGTAATAGCACCATTTTCAACTGAGAAATGCGCATAAAAGTTACCAATTTCCGTAATAATATTCTCACGTGTGGTTTTAGGTTAAACATTAAGAGACATTTTAAATTCAATAAAGTCCCATTAGTTGAGTTAACTTTTGTTCACCCTCAACTTATATCGCTGGGGTATACGCGAGTGCTTTCCAGAGGGAAAAATAAAATTAGATTGGCGCAAAGATCCACCAGTACTTAACACTGCAAATATAGGTAAGTACAAAATTTTACTATCACATAACTTGCCTGATGGTAAAGTTTAAGGAGTGCAGACGACTGAAAACATCAAATTACCATCAGGCCAGTCGACGACGATAAAAAAAACATTTTAAGATGCGGTTGCCAAGCTATATCACGCGGCGCTTTAAGGATTAATGATAAATTATTCTACCTGTCGATTGTCTACAAAAAAACGACGCCTAGTTTAGTTTGACTGCAGATTCGGTTGTCAGAATGCGGATGCATCCCCTGACCTGTAAAAATGTGGGCTTATAAAGCTCCTCGGTTTAAGCAATAAAGGACGCATAGAGCTGTCCAGTTATCTAGAAAGCTCGACGCTGTAATGAATCCAGGGCATTGAAAATCCTGCAAAGATTGGTACGCCACATATTGGTACCTTTGTCCGTCTTCGAAGTGTTAAGTTGGAGCCTCTATCTCAATTCAATAGTCGTTTCGATATCGTAAATGATTACGAGCAAATATTAAAGGCATTTAATGTTTTAGGGTGTGCGTTTGAAATGTAAAAGCAGGGATAGTAGCCTCATTGATTGCCACACTGGAATGCGGTATATATAGAAAATTTAATTTAACCTATGTGAGTATTTATTTTTAGCATTTCTTTATTAAGAAATAGCTAAAATTAAAAGTATTTTTACTATAATTAAACTATAAATAAAAATTATTATCTAATGACTTCGCATCAGAGATAGTCCCTAAGAATATGGAAAAAATAGAATCAGTGCTAAAATATGAGTAAGAACTAATTCAGTGTTATTTATTTCATTTATACTATGTTTATACAACGTGTTATATTTACGTGTCATTTGTTATTTTGTCAAATTAGGTTGTCATCAAAACTAGTGACAACCGTCAAAATTACGAATGTAAAAATGTATATTCGCCCTTCTGACTTCTTTTTTAATGCCATGAGTGAAAATAGTATAAACAGTTGTATTTTGTAGCTATTTAATGGCTCCTTCTATTTCTTAGTTCTTTGGACAGTCCCAAGGAGACTAGCAACATTTCCCCTTTGTATAGCAAGGCTAATACGTTGGCAGAAATAATTGCCAGCCTTCCTATCTCCAGACTTCTCCGTTAGCCGCTTGGACAACTCCTTGGCCAGGTGCTTAGCTGAAGGGCCCATCGTCTCGACCCCAAACGGCGCAAATTCGTAACCAGTACCGAGGTTAGCGTATTTGCGGAGCTTGAGGTTCTCGGCGGAAATCGTTTTTAGCATGCATTTAGAATATTCTTAGATTTTGTACGAACATTAATTAATTAATTAAACTTTATGCGGCTTCCAATCGCGATTTTTTAAAGTTAATGATTGTACAGTTTATTTCGACGTTCCGAGAGCTTTGCAGCCATCGGACTGTACGGACGGAATTTATATTTTATTTTTCTGTGTATTCTGGTGTGGCAGTTATTGTCGCTGTTAGACTTTTTTCCTACCTGGTCTTCTTTCTACTGTACTAGTCAGGGCAAGTAACTGAATCGACAGACCAAACGGTTCGGCATGTCGTATCTTTGCCGAACAACTGACAAGTGATACTTTACTTACCTTTAACTTAAATCGCGTAAAAAACGCATCTGGCTGGCATAGTTATGGCGACTAGGCAACCTTTAACCGAGTCGGTTCTTTCATTTATCAGCGTTATTTTTTTATTGTGACTCACATCCACTATGTCGGCATAGTTGAACGCGGCAACTTACGAGCTGATCCCGAAACGCGAATGGCTTGTAAATGGCAGTACTACCCCGGATCGGCAGACTGGGCAACATTCCCTACCACTCTTTGATAAGGGGCCGACCGCGCAACTTCAGTGATAATGACAATGAAATTCATTCCTATTTGTCAAAAAGTTACGCGGTCGCTGTTAGTGTTTAATACAAGTTTTAATGAACTTGAACTGTTAATAAAAATGAACATCGATTCTTAGTGTGTTACGCGGTCGCAATTTTGAATTTAAAGCTCAATAATGGATTTGAACTGTCAAAATGAAGCCCATTGTTATTAATTACGCGGTCGGCCCGCAAACCGGACCAAATATCTTTTTTTTTCTTTTAGACCTCCCCTAGTTTACCATCAAGTAAATCAAGGTCAGATATCGCATCACAAAAAAACCTCCACCTATTTACTGTGTAATTTAGGAGGCCTCCTGTAGGCATATCGTATTAGATTTTTATATTAACACATAAAAAGTAATAAAAAGAGCTTTTATTAATATAGGAAAATGCTTTTTTTCTAACTAAATATTTATTAAAATGCCATTATTGTGCCATAATAGACTGTTATAACATGATATTGCTATCAAAGAATACTGTTCAACTCTGTGGGAGCCAAGCAAATGTACAATAAAGAATAAGGAAGTACTATATTAGATTATGACCACTCCCATGAAGAATATGTAGGTGCAAAAAAACATCTTTCCTTTTTTAATCCAATAATCATATTGTCACGCCTTTTTTCCCACAGGGATAGGCAGAAACAATGAAGCGACACTTGCCACGTTCCTGACATAACTCCCTCGCTTTTTTTAATTTTTTTATTATGACACGACATTTGACCTCGACCTGCCTGATGATAAGCAAGAGGAGATCCAAAAGTCCTGATGACTGAAAAAGCCGAGTAAGTTCACAGCTGCCTCAGTGGCCGTCACTATGCCGGCCAAAGGTGCTTCTTCACGCATCGCTTGAAGGATCCAAGGCTATTGGAGCGAGAGAACACATGAGCTGGCAAAGCATTCCATTTGCCGATTGTTTTACAAAGAAAAGACGCATTGAACTTTTTAGTTCGACTACCGATTCGTCGACAAAATGCGGATGCTTCCGTCACGTTTACAATCCTCTTCATATACTTTGCTTTTTGTTTTCATAGATTGCATAATTACGATTTGTTAATTTATAAGAAATTGCGTTTTATATCTTGGTTATCTTCTAATTGGTAGTGGTGGCCCTGTCTGCCGATCGGCGGCAGTACAACTTAATATTAATTTAACTTAATAATAATTAAAAAACGAAAAAATAATAAAAAAAAATATTTTCACTAAAACAAAACCTGCATATGAGGGAATCGAGGGAGTTGTGTCACGATTGTGGCAAATGGCGCTCCTTTGTCTCTGCCTATCCTTGTGGGAAAAAGGCATGACAACTTTATTGATTTATTGATAAAAAAACAATTACGCAATCATCGCTCCATAGTAAAGTTGGATCTTTGCACTTGCAACGTTATTCGTGGAGGGGTATTTGTAGGAGGAAACAAGTTATTATAGAAAAGAGTATGATTTGACATAATTATACAATTGTATATTTAAATATTAAGTTATGGGAAGCAACAGATTTATCAAATTATTATTTTTTATAATATTATTTTCACGCATATGTTATATACCTATAAACTTAATTTTTTTAAGTAATTTATTTAATCTAAACCGTTGTTTCCACACCGATTACAATATCGTAAGAAAATCCTGTCATGTCCGAAATTCGTGTATTTTTATATGAATGATATTCCTGTCTATGATTCATCGAAAGTCCGGTTTAAAACCACTTGCAGTTACCTATGTATCTTTGGTATATGTACTTTGGTCGTCATGTTCCTTTGATGCAAGCACGTTTTGTAGCTTGGTATAAAAATGTACATGAACATTGTAACTATTACCATCAGTCAAAGCCAAAATCAGTCGTTGATGCCAATAATAATAAAAAGACTCTATCTAGTTTAAATAACGAGTTTGTATGATTTTATTTGTAGGAATTAATTATTTTCAATACTTTTTTCCTTTTTTATTAAGACTCGACGTCTGACCTCGACTTGCCTGATGGTAAGCAAGGTTGGGGTCCAAGAGTGCTTATGACTGAAATAACCAACTCAGTTTCCGGTTGCCTCAGTCTCCGTCACTATGTCGGCCAAAGGTACTTCTTCAGATTAAAGGGTAGGGAGAACACATGTACTATTGTGTACTAAGCATTCCACTTGTCATTCGTTGTACAAGGAATAGATTTAATAATATTGTATTTATAATTCAAGTATGACCTAGATACTCGTTAGTTTTCCGGGAACTGATAAAAACAACAGAGGGAAAATTAAGTCTATTTTATCATGAAAATAAAATGACGTCATCGACGTAACAGTAATTACCTTATACTCATACACGAGTATACAACAGAAAATAATGAATATTACCTACATTATTTTTAATAAAATTGTTTTTTTTATGTTTTTATTGTGACGTGTCATATGACACAATAAAAAATAAATAGGCAAAGTCAATGAAGCGCCACTTTCCACGATCCTGCCACGATTCCCTCTCTTGCAGTACATCCACAGCTTTCTTCATCAGGTATAGAAAGGATGAGTGAAAGTAGGTTGACGAAAGAAATTCATAAATCTGATCTTCTCCGACCTCCGATACATCCTCAAGAAGGCGGGGGTAAGAAGGGGGTAGGGGGTAACCTACCACTTTTATTAATTTGATAATAGGAATTCTTTTTTATATTACTTCCCTTCTTTTTAAGTTGATATACAAAGGAATTTTAATGCATTTAAAACTCTCTATAAAAGCTTCATTATTTTAAAATTAAAATGAACTTTTAGTACATAAATTAACTTAGATACGGAATCGAGACGTGACAATTTGATTTCCACAGGAACAGGCAAAGACAACGGAGCACCAAATTCCACTGATACGAAAGCCTTATTTACTTCTTACAAAACCGAAATTTCATAGGTGAAGATTTATTAATACTTTTAGAGCATAACCGTAATTTGTATCAGTAGAATTGTATCACTGTTTGAACCCTACTATGCTGGCCTAGGATCGTGAACATCCACATTCTTTAATTCTGGTTGTAATGGGTATAATAGTCTCCTGTTCCTTTGGGTATTTACGATTAGGAATAAACTTCTAGGTCGTCTTCTTTTTGTCTCTTTACTTATATCTGACATATTAATGTCTTTCGTCATTCTTCTTTACTTTTTATTATTAAAACGCGACATCTGACCCTCCAAGAGCACTGACGACTGTAAAAACGACTTCATTGACGGTTGCCTCAGTCATTATCACTATGCTGCCCGACCAGAGTACTTTTTCACTTTCACTAAAAGGATTTAAGATTATAGGATAGGCAGAATACATATGTGCTGGTAAAGCATTCCATTTGACAAAATAAACAAAAAACGACGCGCCGATTCTTTTAGTTCTACTGCCGTTTCAGTCGATTGAATGTGGATGCTTCTCCTAACCTTTGCGGGTATCACGTGAATAAAAAGAAAAGGCAGGAAAAAGATTAAAGAGCTCCTCAGAACATACTCCGTGTTATAGCCGATATAGGTTTTTGCGAAATTACATGGGTTTCGGGTATCCTTGTAAACTTGTACAGCTCAGCGCTGCAATAAATCTAGGATATAATCTGATTTTATCATATCTTTTCAATCAACCATCTTCCCAATCCATCCCATTTATCACGCACAAGCAATGATATTAAATGAGGTAGAAACGTCACCTATACTAATTTTAGTGTTCGCAAATGGCACAAGTTTAAACGATCCACCACGATTAAGCATACAAACAAATGAAAGTAGGACGGAATGATAGTTATTGAGAGTAAAAAAAGAGGCAAATATATGTTGCTTTGTATCGCGACACTGAGTTCTGGTTAGCTTATTAACATAGTTTCAACGTGACTCGTTCGGAGCTCATATAACATATCCACGTCTTTTCTTAAACAATCATTGCGCATTTTCATTGCTGTATTTTTCATTTTACCCGCAAACATTACGCCTTATACAATTCATATGCAATACAAAGACATATTATATTGTATTTTTTCACGATCTTAAAAGGTTTTCCAAGGCTTAATAATTGAAATCAAACAGAATTTTAAAAGTAAACTAGATTTGCCAATGTCCTTGGGAATGAGTGAGGCTTTTATCCCGCCGCAGTTTTTCTCCCAACGGATATCAGCCGCCAGCAAATGCAGGCAACTTTTCCAAATGTCAATACTAAACATGTATTTTAGTTTTGTATTCACGAAATTGAAATTGGAAATAGCTTGAATAGAAAGTTCTACGAGTACGTGTTGGCTTGAAGTGGATTAATTTCTTTATATTAATCAATCAATTAAATTGTGTCGCCTTTTTCCACAAGGATAGGCAGAGAAAATGGAGCGCCACTTGCCATGATCCTGACACAATTCCCTCGCTTCCCTCACATCCACAATTCTTTTGATACAAGCTCTACGATTATAGGGTACCCAAGCTTATTTTATATAGAATTTAAAAGTTTATATCATAGATTTTATGGGTGCAATTGAATTAATACACTTATGTTTATTTTATTGATGTAGTACTACTTAGACAACGTAGCGTCAATTTTCCAGATCCTACCGTATAGTGACATAACAATTCGTAATTAGATTGAGAGTCGATTATAAACACGCGGAATCCATATAAACTTCACTTAGACATCAATTCGATTGAACTCTCAACGTATTATAAAATCGACTTTATAACATCAATAAAAAAGGCGACCGTGGGGTAGTGGCAGTGCAGTGCTTACGCGAACCGGAGAGCACGGCTTCAAACTACTTTCCGGTACCAATGTATCTTTGATATAATATGTACTTTGTTTGTCTTATTTCTATGATACTTTAGTAGCTTAGTATAGAAATGTAAAAGAAGGAAAAAATAACTAAACATTGAATAGGTTTCTTAATATTTCTTAATTCTCTAAATTTAAAGTTAATTTTATTTGATTGTTTAAATAATATATCTACATTAATTAACAATTAATTAAATGCTCACAAATATTTCAACATACATTTATATTTAGCCTTGCCGTACATTTAAGATAGGTATATTGTATATTATCTGACTGCCAGTACGAATAATAGCGTAAGTTCAAATAGGACGATTTTAGGCCAAATTCTTGTTAAAAAAATTAATAGCTTTTATCCTTTGTTTGAAATCTATATTTTTAATTCGTAAAATATATAAATTGCCAAACAAAAATATCAAAATACTAATACCGAAAATAAAAATATATAGTAATCGTCATTGTAACGGCGATGGAGGTAACTGTAAACTGCATCGGTTGTTTCAGTCGTCAACGCTCCTGAACCTTCCCCTGCTTACTGTCAGGTAAGTCGAAGTGAGATGTCGTAATGATATATTTTAAAACATTTATTTTTATTTTTTTATTATTAAGACGCGATATCAGTCAGTAAACCCTGACGACTGAAAAAACCCTTTTATTATACGGTTGCCTCAGCCGCTGTCACTATGCAAGCCTTTCGACGCTATGCCTAAACGATCCAAGATAATAGGATGAGGACAACACATGGGCTGGTAAATCAGTTCTCTTGTCGATTATTATACAGAAATCCGACGAGCTGAATTGAGTTCGACTGAATCGATTGACAAAATGCAGATTTATTTACGCAGGTTTACAGTATTATTCTTTAAATGAGTACATTTTTAAAACTATTATTTGAACTTGGAAAACTATTCAATAAAAATAATGTTTTTATTGCCTAGTGTCCAACGGTAGAGCTTGTATGAAGAGAATTGTGGATGTTAGGGAAGCGATGGAGTTGTGTCGGAATCGTGGCAAGTGGCGCTCTATTGTCTCTACTTATCTCTGTGGGAAAGAGGCGTAACAATTTGATTTATTGATTAATAATTAATTTTAATTAGAATTAGTCTAGCTATTCAAAGTGGGAACGCTGCCAGTATCTTCGGAACCTTGCTTAAAAGGAGTCCTTTTATTTTAGTTATTATATTATATTTTTTAAGGTTTTTATTTTAATTAATATTAATTTAGTTACTAATAAACATTAAGATCTATTTATTTATTTTTTGCACGTACGTTCTCATTCGTGTGAGCCGTCGTATTATACAATTTAATTACAATGTTATTTACGCAACAATAATCAATTACTGATCATGTGAAATGATTTTACATCAAGAGATTTTAATTAATATTTCATTTAACCACAATTCGTTCTGAAATACATGTTGAAAACGTAGCCCCCGGCAATATGAAATAATTTATAAACATTTAACAATTCATATACGTACAAAAAGTTTATAACAACAATTTAATAAGTTTTACAAATAACTACAAGGTTAACTAACTACATAGCTAACTACACGTTACGCAGAAAGTCTCAGGTTCGCTTCCCTATGTCAAAACTAAGATTTGTTTATTGGCTTTTTTGTAATATTAACAAATTAGATTAAATTTATTAATATTACAGATACAAATACAAAATTAGTACAAATATTTGATAGAAAAAAATAAAAAATGCGGCTATTTGCTCCGAGAAAGCCGGCATAGTGGATGCGACTGCTACTTGAAGCTATTTAACTTAGTAACAAGCGGGGTGCAGTCAAGTGTCGAGTCACAATAAAAATACATTTTTTTTTAAACTAAGGACAAAATTATGTCCACATTGCCTGATAATAAGCTAAAGAGCGATTCAAGAACGAATGCGTCTGCTGCAACAGATAGATATCTATGTTAGTATATTTTTAATTAAGACGCGACATTTAAGTTCGCCTGATGGTATTAACTGTTGCATTATACGGTTGCCTTATTCGCCGTCACTATGCCGAGCTCAATTTAACGGTCTCTAAACAGTATATTAATACTTCAAAGCAATCAGAATTGCGAATCCATAAAGTTCCTTAAAGACGAACAAAGCCCTTATCAGTTCTTTGAACTTCTTTAGTATCTACCTACACATTTTTAATACCCTCTAATCTTCAAAGTAAAATGGAATCAATTCCTTTAAATATTCCAAGTAGTATGAAATGTTTCTGATAAACGTTTTCACTTAATATATTCGTAAGCCGCCCACGGCCACTTGGCAAAGTTCACTTGATGAAAGCTTCAATTGATTTAATACCTCTACAATCAGGGTATCTTAGAGATATCTTGAAATCACAAGGGCTTAGAAACAAGGGTCAAACAACGTACCTTTAGAAACCTTCTACGCCTACCACCATGAGTTTATGTAGTATATGTAATTGTACTTTGTAGTATATTTGCTCCCTGCCCATAATTTCTCATCATCCCAAAGGTCAGTTGTTAGAAAATTCCTAATATTAAACTCATAGTCATTAAACTCGCCTATGTACCTATTTTTATGTTTATTTTGGTGCAATAAAGGATGATCTATCTCCTCTTACTTATCATCAGGCGGGTCGAGGTCAAATGTCGTGTCACAATAAAAAAAATAACCACGTATTTACGTATCGTAAACCTGAATAGTAACACCTATACCAATGCATACACCGTGTCTAATTAATCAACGTCAAGCCTGGTGATAATCTAGGTAGTGACAGTTATCAAAAAATAACAAAGAAATGCAATCATTTATTTTTAAAATCACAGGTAGAAAGACATATTTCAAGAAATCCTGTGATTATTTGTCAAGTATTTTCACTATGAAAGTTTAATTTTACTATATAATTTTTATATATTTTTTTATTGGACCAATTTTTTTGTTCCTTTTTTATAACTGTCACTGCTTGGCCTACACCAGTTTCCGGATTGACGTTGACGTCGATTATAATTTATTATTGTATCTCGACCTATGACAGTACTCCACCTGATGTTACGCTGAAGTGCGGTACACAAATGAAGACGCCTGCTACTACAGTTAAATAACTGTAGTAGCAATCGCGTCAACAATGGCGGCCTAATTCAAACTCTTGCCCACAGCTCTCATGTTCTGAGTCATGCGCCCGAGACTGTGTTATGCACGACTAGTAAATGTGTGTATATCCGCATACACCACAATTAGGCTTGTTTAAAGAGAGTTAGAGTAAGTAATAAAGAGAATTGTGTCAAGATAGTGGTCTGCCTATCCCACTAGGTTGGTGAATTTGATTGATTAAAGACATGACCTGACTCCAATAACAGAAGAGAACCCGCTACGTCTTCTATCGTTGCTTCATAGTAGGGTATCCTCAAAAGCAGGTAAACTCATTGCTATTGAACTTTACTATCGCGTGGACCTTCGATAAAAATAAATTTCGAAAATTACTTTATCCCTATGTTACAACTTCGTAGGAGGGAAACGATTTTTAATATAAAAAAGGTTAGATTTGTTTTCTTTACCAAATATGAAATAAGGTTTTGTTAATTTATTAGAAAAATGTATTATTTTTATTTTTTGCTGCCTATATATTTTCTTAAATGGTTTAACTGACGATCAGTTACATCGATATCTGATTAATTTTAACATTCATTATTAGCGAGCCACGAAACATATTTATAATAATTAAATAAATGTAAAAAAAAGAATAAGCGAGAGAGTTGTATCGGGATCGTAAAAAGTTGCGCTTTTATCAAGCGTATTTAATCAATATATATTTAATAATATATATATATATATATATATATACTAACTAATAGAGTTTATAGGAAATCTCGTGAATATAACAATATTAAATTATATTTCAATTTAGTATTGAATTCACATTTACCACAACGTCAGGAAGAGACTATATATAGCTTTTATGAGTACCCAAGTGGTGCAGTGGTAACTCATCTATGTGCAGACGGAGAAATATCTGTTATAGCATGAATTAAAATAATAAAAAATCACGATAATGCGAGAGAGTTGTGTCAGAATCGTGAAAAGTGGCGCTTCGTTGTCTCTGCGTATTTGATTGATTTAACCTTTATAATATTGGAATATAATAATGATTTCCAATACAAGTTTATTAATAAGTTGCCTTGGAACGAAATAGCATTAGCTTTTCACCTTTAAAAGACCTTTAAGATGGGTTCCTGTTCAAGATACTTATAATTTAATAATTATAAAATGGCTTTTAGAGCTTTTATGATCGATTTGGCTCCAATACGCAACAATGTACATTGTACATTAATCTATGATTTACTATGATAATCTATGATACAATGTGTGCCGACCTCTTTCAAGTTCGCACTAAAATTATAACAATTATTTTTTATTAAAAAAGCATTGTCATTTACAAACACATTCATTCTTTTGTTTTTACATTCTATTTACGTCAAATAAAACATTAATTAATGTATTAGATTATTATTACATTAATCTATGCTTTTATGTATCCTTCATGATTTTCAAATTGAGGCTCAATATTTGACTACACCTCATTATGCTGATGTTAGGCTAAAGTGCGGTCCAATGGAGGTGACTGCTACTACGGGCAACTGAATCCAAGCAGATTCCGAAACGTGACTAAGTCATTTTACGGTCTGTTCACTTGTAATTAGTGGTACTACCCTTATCGGTACACTGGGCACCACTGCTTATCACTCCTAAAAAACGATAATAAAAATAAGTACCTAATAAATGTAAAATCTATTTAGGTACAATGCTATTAGAATAATAATAGGACGGGCTGTTGACAAGGTTCACTTGACTGATTCAAATGTGTCTTTTTCTTAAAGAGACCTTACTAAAGTGAAGTTGGTTGAAAAGTTAGACGTCACAAAATGGCGCCGATTCCGTCCTATTATTATTTTAATCGAATTATAAGAGAAATATTTGTTAACAAAATAATGAGAGAATTGTAAATAGATCAGTTTTACAGAACTATTGCTAAAAGTCGGTCTTTGCGACACAAGTGGTACAAACACGATAAACAACGTTCCCTATTTATATGTCACAAATCTGTACTCCTTTCCTATATGTACAAATAGCTAAACGTCCACAAAACGGTAAAACGAAGCTTAACTTAAATCCGAAAGCTAAATAAGGAAAAAAAGAACTTTTACAATATAAACCGCAACCCTTGTTAATTCGATTCGCCAATAAGTTCAAACAAAGACCTTATACTTATAGATATTACTCGTACACAAGAGACAACTTATATTAATAAGTAATAATAAATCTTGATTTCAGACCGTGGCGTATTTGATGGACATAGACAAAGGTTAGTTACAAAAAAATTAAACTGTCTTAAATCAAAATAAAAATTAAATTAAATTGTCACGTCTTTTTCTCACAGGGATAAGTAAAGACACTTGCCACAACTCTCCGCTTCCCTTACATGGCACTAGGCAACGCAGCTTTCGTAAGAATGTCTCCGATTAATTAATAAATTAAAATAAAGAAAAAATAAAATAATTCATATTTTACATCATAAAGAGTTCATCGTCCATCGTCTCATTATGTAGATTTTATCTGACTAGGCTTTAGATTCTATCGTGGGGAACCCAAGATCGTATCAATTGATAATTTTGTATTTTTTTTATTATGACACGACATCTGACCTCGACCTGCCTGATTATAACAAAGTCAGTATGAATTTAGATTCTATCGTGGGGAACCCAAGATCGTATCAATTGATAATTTTGTATTTTTTTTTTATTATGACACGACATCTGACCTCGACCTGCCTGATTATAACAAAGTCAGTATGAATAGATTTGTGCACATAATGTAAAAATTGGCGCTCCATTGTCTCTGCTTATTCCTGGGGTAATTAAGGAGTGAAATTGATAATGATGATGATTGCAAGTATACCACCAATGTATTTAACTCTTATATGATTGTTTAATCATATTTTTGCAAAAGAAACTAATTGTGTCTAACTGTGTGTAAAAGCCCCAAAAACATTTCTGTTTACGGTGTTTCTGTTTTCTGTGTTGGTAAACAATTGTGACTATTTTGTATCAGTTTTTGATTTATAAGATAACATAAGAGTGATTAAAAGAAATAAGTTTGTTCGTTAAACACTAGTTTTAGAAAACGTGTGATTACATACCCGACTTCTTTAGTTGGTTACGGTATTTTAATAATAAAACGGAGTCTGGTTATAGTTAGTCTGTGAATCGAACTAACCAAAAATAAATTGGATATAAACACTCAATGTCCATGTCTTATTGTCCAATTTTTAAAATTTATTCAGACTTTCCTTTCCTTTTCTTTTCTGATGTGGATGGATGCGTTAAACAAGGCAGGCCCAGGAGAGTGTTTTCCGACCAAATCGGAGACATCCTCAAAAAAGCTAGGTTGCCTAGTGCCCATAACCACAGAGCCTGTATGAAGAGAATTGTGGATGTGAAGGAAGCAAGGGAGCTGTGTAAGGATCGTGGTAAGTGGCGCTCCATTGTCTCTGCCTATCCCTGTGGGAAAAAGGCGTGACAATTTGATTGATTTGATATTCAGACTCTACCTTAGCACTCCGCCTGATGTTTATCTGGAGAGCAGTTCATGAATAGATGCAACTGCTACTACAGTTAAATCGACTGAATCATTTCACGGTCTATACACTTGTAAGTGGTGGTATTACCCCGGATGCCCACCACTCTTATAAGATATTTGTTTTTAATTATAATCTTTGTTTTAAATTAAACTTAAGATATATGTACATAGGCGGACATAATAACCACGGTCGCCCTTTGTTAGATAGTCAAAATAAAACTACAAGATATGCAAGGCGACCGTGGTGTAGTGGCAATGGAATGGTTACGCAAGCCGAGTGTATGGGTTCGAAACCACTCACCGGTTCCAATGTATGTTTGATATATGTACATTGGTTGTCCTGTTTCTATAATACTAGTATAAGCACTTTAGTGGTTTAGTATAGAAATGTAATAAAATAAAAATAGTATAATAAATAATAATAGATCGATATACCTAATAATAATGCAAGCAAGTTCATTTTGTGAATGTCACTACGATCGTGAATAACGAACAGTCTGCGTTACGAGTTCCCTTAAAATATAACGAGTTATTTTTACGTAAATTTCATACACCTGCTGTTTGTTTAAAGTGTTTCAGTAAAATTTATTACCTCTTACTGTGAAATGTGCTTTTATATTTTACTATTTATTATTTTCCTTGAATATACGAGTATACCTGCCGACATAGGGAAGACGATTGAGGTAACCGTAAACTGAATTAGTTTTTTTCAGTTGTCGACGCTGTTTGACAGGCTAGGTGAGGTCACATGTCGCATACTAATTGTTCTTCTTTTAATTATTGGCGCCTGTGTTGTTTGTATTGTACATTATTACTTTACCAATGTCATCATCAGCCAGAAAGCGTCCACAGCTGTACATAGACCTCCCTATTTAGAACGCTATTATGAACGACAAGATGCCAGTTGCATCCACCAGTTATTCATGATCTTTATTTTGTCGTCAGTCCACCTAGTGGGAGGCCTACGGAGGCGTCTTCCGGTTCATGATCTCCACGTTCGTCTGCCAACGTCAAGTATGGGCTAAATACCGAAAAAAATCGTATGACTTTATCAACTCGCTGCTTTTTTCTTTTAGAAATGAAATGTCTTTATTTGCCAGAATACATGGTGTGGAAATATATATATTTTTTTCTCCACGTATTCCTCTGAAAGCTGAGCCACACGTCAAACTTTTAGCCTTAATTTCCTTGACTTGCCTGGGGAGGTCTAAGTCTCAATATACAGTTGCCTCATTCGCTGTCATTGGCCAAATCGATTTTTATTCAAACTTTTAGTATAAATTAATAACATAGCTATTCAGAACAATACGTATGTATTACATAGAAGGTAATTATTAACATTTATATTAGCAATTTTAACCTAAATTTGTTATAATTACTCATTGAAATAATATAACTGGCGTATAATAATTAATATATATTAAGCGTAATATAATATATTATACGCTAGTAATAATAGTTCTAGCTTAATTATTACAATTTGTGTTCTAGTCCGCGATTCCAGAGAACGTGTAAGCAAGAAAGTAATGGAACCACCGTTGTAACTGCCTATCCTTATAAGAATATCTACATCATCAATTGTCACGCCTCCATTCTGACAGAAATAGGCAGAGCGCCACTTTTCACGATCCTAACACAACTTTCTCGTCTTTAATAAAATAAATAATAATTTCCTCAATAAATTAACACTATTATTATCATTATTTAATATAACTTTATAATGTAACTTAAAGAAGGAAAGCCTAAGTAAATACAAAACGTTTAAAAGTTCTCCCCCTTTGCAAGACTTCAGTAACATAAGCTCCTCTGAGTTATTCAGGTGAGAAAAGGTTTAGTCACAAATTTTAAACGTTTTGTGAATTGATATTGTTATGCTTTTAGGGTATCTCTAATAACAGGAAAACGACTTTGTGGCCGTGAAAGATATGAAATAATAGAAATAAGTAAAGGTGTTCGCACACGATTATATGAAAGACTATCCGGCAATTGTGATGTTGTAGTTGTAGAATGGCCTCGCAAACCAAGAGCCTATAGCTCTTGTATAGCTTGTCTAACTATAAATGATGCGCCCCTCCACTTTATTAGTTTATTCAAATGTGTGAATACAAATATTACTAACTATACTTTTTTTTTATTATTTTGACTCGACATATGACAGCACCCCGCTTGATGTTAAGCCAAAGTATGGTCCATGAATAAATTTCACTGCTAATACAATTCAATAACTATGAGTAGCAATCACATCCACTATGCCGGCTTAGATGGAACCGGCAACTTACAAGCTGATCCCGAAACGTGACCAAATCACTTCACGGTCTGTATTCTTGTAAGTGGTGGTACTAACCCGGATCGGCAGACTGGGTACCACTGCCTACCACTGGTTTGATAACCAGACCCGAAGCAAATATCCATCTCTTTTTTTATTAACAAATATTTGCAATATTTAATATTATTAATTATTACAAATAAAAGCTATGAAACAAATATTTGCTCCGACCGGGAATCGAACCCGGGACTTTACGCGCAACAAACTAGTCGCTAAACTGTTCATCCACGCCTGTCGTCTACTACTATACTTTATTAACGTGCTCCTCCTTTTGTGTCTAAGCAACAACTGAATGACCAATTACAATTGCATTTTCGGTGTGTAGCATTCATATTTTATATTTGCTTGCTCGTGTGCTTAAATGCAGTGGAGGAGTGCGTGATTACGGCTTAGACAGACTATACCCATGTATCTTTTGATATATGTACTTTGACCGTAATCCTTCCGTAATTAGACGTTCTAAAAATACATCATTAAATACAAAGGTGTGTTTTTCTATATTTGATACCGAGACCTATTTTCACAGATTTACCAGCAGACTAATATACCAATAGAGAATAAAAATATATAAAGAGAGTTGTGGATGTGAAGGAAACAAGAGCGTTGTGTCAGGATGATGGCAAGTGGGAATCGAGAAGAGACAATTTAATTGATAGATTGTTTACAAACATTCGCGTCACTTCTATCAAAATTCATCGCCGCATGAAACTTAAGTATTTACCTACTTAAAATCGCTCCCGAATTCGTCTACTCGTTTTAATCTGTTCCGAACATACGTCGAATACCTTCCTTTTAATAAAAACTTCCTGCATTGGGCGGGATACGCGGCCACTCGGGAATAAAAAAAAAGATATTTGCTCCGGGTCTGGTTATCAACAAGTGGTAGACAGTCGCATTTCGGAATAGACTTGTAAGTTGCCTGTTTTAACTAAGCCGGCATAGTGAATGTTACTGCTACCTACATTTATTTAATTGTATTAGCAGTCATCTCCAAAAATTGGTATACAATTTTTAAACAATTTTATTTACTGTACCTAAAATTAGTTTGTATGTATTATTTTGTTTTCCGACCGAATTGGAGACAACCTCAGGAAAGCTGCGTGGCCTAGTGCCCAAAATGGTAGAGCTTATATGCAGAGAATCGTAAATGTGAGTAATAGTGTCAGTCATAGCAAGTAGCTCTCCTTTGTCTATCCCTATCCCTGTGAGAAAAAGGCGTGAGACGTTGATTGATTGATTACTTGTACCTATTAGTCACTCATCCATGACTTTGTTACTTTAATTTATTTACTCGCTGATATCAAAATCAACTTTACACGCCTTTTTCCCATGGGGATAGGCAGAGACAATGGAGCGCAATCTTGGTACAATCTTGCCACGATCCTGACACTCCCTCGCTTTCTTCACATCCACAATTCTCTTCATACCAGCTCTAAGGTTATGGGCACTAGGCAACCTAGCTTTCTTGAGGATGTCACCGAATTGATCAGGAAACACCCACCTGGGCCTAACACGTCCATCCACATCAGATTAATAATATTTTGATTGGTATGAGAGTTAAGCTAGTCCCGCAATCTCTAAAGCGCGGTCGCCGAGCAGAAAGAATTTCGTACATTGACCTTTTTGCCTACGGGCAGTTGTTACCAACATTTTTTGTGAATAGACATTCAATAACATAAACTAAATTAACATACGATTAAAATTGTACATTGATTGTATAGACCTGTCCGAACTAGTATCAATATAAATTTGCACTTATATTGATATATAAGTGCAATCAATGTACAATTTTCTATACAATCAATGTACAATTTTAATCGTATGTTAATTTAGTTTATGTTATTGCCTATTTCAAATAATGGGATTGACTCAAGGTCAACCGAACACAAGCGTACAAGAACAGACCCTACCGTCGCAGATAAAAGGTTTGCAATCCCTTAAGACGGCGGCCAATGCATCTGTGCGAGTGTGACGCAATATATTCACGCGGGAGCAACAGAGATATCTAGTAACAGGTTAATGTACAAAATTCTTCCTGCTCGGCGACCGCGCTTTATCTGTTCCTGAAGTCCACTAGTAGAGTTTTCCTATAATGCATTGGATTCTATTCAACCTTTTATTTATTGTATTTTATTGTTGAAATTTAATAGCGTTTGTGCAAATTTAAAAGTAAATCCTCCCTGAAATTGTGAAAGGCAGCCATGAAATGACGTAGGTAGTTTTTATAGCTGTTTTACGATCAAACCTAAAACCTTATCTTAACTCAGTACAACTAGATAATGTCCACTTTATAACAAATATTAACAGTAAATATTAACGTTAAAAATTTTAGGTAAGGAAGGACGTTAAAAACAATTGGGAGTATAAAGCACACAGAATGTTCGTTCTATTGTTTTTGATATTTTTTAAATTGATAACATAGATGACATCTAGGTACATGATAATAGTTCCACTAATTTGACGAAAAGAATTTATACTAAACTAGGCAGACCCAGGAGGGTGTTTGCCGAACAAATCAGAGACATCCTCAAGAAAGCTATGTTGCCTAGTGCCCATAACCATAGAGCTTGTACGAAGAGAATTGTGTTTATTTTACTTTTATCTTAAGTTAAACTTATATGGATAATTGATTTAATAATGCAAATTAAATTCTATTTCATATTATACATCGATTCATATTTATACACTCGTGTTTTATATATAGGCATTCTAGTAAAATAGGATTATCCGGAATCCTATCTTACTATGTAGAATGTCTATATGATTAAGTTTAAATATACATTAATGTACATAACGATCACTCTATTCTTAATCTCCGTAGAGTTAAGCAGAGAATATGGAGCTTCACAGATGCTTTACTTTTATGAACAGTACGAATCTCCCTTTTTTTAAGAGTGGTAGGCAGTGGTACCCAGTCTGCCGATCCGGGGTAGTACAACCACTTACAAGTAAACAGACCGTGTTTTTTTGATTTAGTCACGTTTCGGGATCAGCTTGTAAGTTCCCGGTGCCATCTAGGCCGGCATAGTGGATGTGATTGCTACTCACAGTTATTGAATTGTATTAGCAGTGACATTTATTCATGGACCATCTTTGGCTTAACATCAAGCGGTGTGCTGTCATATGTCAAGTCACAATAAAAAAGTCTCCGTATTAAAAAATATATTTGAAGCAAGATAACAAAATCTTGAAGATGATACACGTTTTTAAGGTTTATTTTATTATAGTATTTTTTGACACTTTAAAGTTGACATCCTTTACTTCTTGTACACCATGCAGTAACATATAAGTGTTGAACTTTATTGTGCACTAACAAATTTATGTCGACTTTATTTTGATCACTTCAAATTTTCAATAAAATATATGACGTGGGTAGTATATAAATACTCGTATATTCATATATATATTCGTATATAATCTAGTCTGTGTTGTAGTCTAATGAAATCAATCAATCAAATTGTCACGCCTTTTTCCTACAGGGATAGGCGGAGACAATGGAGCGCTATCTGCCACGATCCTGACACAACTCCCTCGCTTCCTTCACATTCACAATTCTCTTCATACTAGCTCTATGGTTATGGGCACTAGGCAACCTAGCGTTCTTGAGGATGTTTCCAATTTGGTCCAATTTAACGTATCCATTCACAATTTTATTCAGACTTATAAATTCCTTTTGTCAATCCACTTTCACTCATCTTTTCCATGTGCCCAAACCATCGAAGCATCTAATGAAATGGTTTTATATATCAAATGTGTGCTGTTCAAAACCACACAAACCACTGTTGAATAATTTTACTTGGGTCTTTCAGTATCTTAATACAAGCATACATGTTTATTAAAATATTTATGTAATATTAATTTTAATTGATAGAGTAATCAATCAAAACAAGATACAGGCAATTAACAGTTATCTAACAACAGCCTAACTTTTTAACAATAATAATAAATAAAAATATAGTTTCTTGAAACAATCGGTTACATCCTTAAGAAAGTCTTGAAGAAGAAAGTTCTACAGTGCCATAAACAAAGAGATGTGGAAATGAAGGAAATTTTGAAGGAAGCGAGGAAGTCGAGTCAGGATACTGAAAAAGTGACGATTCACATTCTCTGCCTAACCCTGTGAAAATTAAGGCGTGACAAATTAGTTTTCTTTTGATGTTGCTTAGATAGTATAATCTATTGTAAATTATACTGTAAATTTGTTAATATTTGTTGAACAGACCGTGAAGTGATTTAGTCGCGTTTCAGGATCAGCTTGTAAATAGCCAGTTCCAACTAGGCCGATATAGGGGATGTGACTGCTACTTACAGTTATTGAATTGACGTAGCAGTGACCTCCATTCATGGACCCATTCCAGCTTAACAGCAGACGGGGTGCTATCAAAAGTCAAACCACAATAAAGAAATAAAAAGTTTAGTACATTGACAGACACATATAAAAAAATAATTGGAGATTCAATAAAATATAATTGTAAGGCTTAAAGCTAGTTAATTTAAATAGAAATTAAAATGTATTTTTGTTAACTTGAATTTTCCATAAGCGCGTGGTAAATAAATAATGAACCCTTAACGTAATTTACACCTTTACAATTGATCCATTTTCACCTAATACAGTTTAAACTATTCATATCAACTAATAAAAAATATTTTGTTAAACACATCTTTAAATTTTACCTCTAAATTTAAATTTAAGTCGAGATTTGAAACCTTACATTTACTCAAAAAACCAAACAAAGCAACGCCAGGTAACCTTTTTAGAACACTGTTTAAAAAAACACTTCACTCGGAACTATTTTTCTGGCATTTGATCTGAAAGACGAAACGACCGTCCCCTGTGGAGGTAACGCGAGTACTGAAAGCCTGAAAAGCTGTGTGTACTCCGGGAGCTTTCAAATAACTTCCGTGTTTGTAAGTTTAAATTATATGCCAGGTTATGGTTGGCTACTATGTTTTCAATTTCGTATTATTTGTGTTATAACAATATTTTGTAACTTATATTTTTGTTTAAAATTGTTTTTGTTTTTATTGTATATAGTTGTTGAAAATAATAAAGGCAAAACTGAAAAGTTTCTGGATGAGATAGCATATAACAAAGGTCCATGAAATTTAAATTATGTGAAGAATGTTTTGGATGTAAGGGAAGCATGAGACATGTGTCAGGATTGGGAAATGTCTGCCTATCCCTGAGGCAATAAAACCAAGACAATAGCAATTAATCAATCAAATTGTCACTTGATTGATTGATTGGCACGATCCTTACACAACTCCCTCCCTTCCATCACATTCACAATTATCTTCATACAAGTTCTATGGTTACTAACTAATAAAACTAACATAGCTGCATTGTTATTAGACATGCTGGTGAACCGGACTTGAGAGATCATTATACAAGTACCTACGTAAACCACGTATGACGACCGTGGTCTAGTGGTAGGTGTAAACTAAGTGTTCCCGGTTCAAAACCACTTATACCAATGTATCTTTAATACTCTTTTAGATCTAGTTTAAATCTAAACGCAAATTATTTTAGAATTAGTATATTTTAAATAACTAATATTAGATTAATCAATGAAACAATTTCGGTCCAATGAATCAATATGACAACACCGCCTGATGTTAAACTGGAGTGCGGTTCATGAATGGAGGCGACTGCTACTACAGTAAAACAACTGCAAGTAGCATTCACAATCACTATGCCGGCCTATTTAGAATCGCCACTTAAAATCTGCTTTAATACGCGACTAAGTCACTTCACAGTCTGTATACTTGTAAGTGGTGGTAACTACGTGGTGCTAAGTGCTAACTAAGTGGTGCTACTACCACGGTTACCACTGCTACCACTATTAGAAAATATAGTTAAAATAGAAAATATTTTCAATATTGTGCCAAACATCAACAGATAGTTGTTGCTCCACTCACCCCCTCCTTGGCATAAATTCCAAACCGCATTCATCACGAAATTATTCGACTCTTAATAGCTATTTCTAATACATTACTTCTTTAGTATTGTTAACAATTATCACTGTTTAACTAAACGAGCAATGTACATTGTATACATTAAAGTTTTAGCTGGAAAATACTTTATGTTCCGTAGCTAGCTAGTATAGCGGCTGACCCAATGATTTTGCTTTATTTGTGCTATTGCTTTTTTAAGTAAAACTTGCACGTTTGGTTTATATTGTCCGCGAATAAAATTGTTCGTAGTTTTCTGATCGTAGCTTGGCGTAGTAATTAAAGCTTTTGTCTTAATAGATGCCTAATAAATTAATCAATCAATCAAACAAACCCCTTCCCACAGGGATAGGCAGAGACAATAAATTAATGTATGTACTAATTTACTTTCTAATAATCTTCATATTATTTTAGTAGCTTAGTATATTTAAGTAAAAAAAATCAATTAAAATAAAATTATTAATTAATCAATCAACAAATTGTCACGCCTTTTTTCAACAAGAATAAGCCGAGACAATGGAAACACACAATGGACAAGTAGCCACGATCCTGAAACAACTCCCTCGCTTTCATCGCTTGCACAATTCTTTTCATACAAGCTCTACGGTTATAGGCACTAGGCAACCCAGCTTTCTTGAGGATGTCTCAGAAGTAGATGGAACACCTTCCTGGGTCTGAAAGTATATTGACTAAATCCGTGTTACTACAAAAAACTAAACGCGGTTTAGATGGACATTAAACATGTTTAGTACTACAAAATGACGTTTGACTGCATACAAATATTTAAACAATGTTTTAAATATTTTTTTGTGGTAAGACCGTCTTTGTTTATTTTATTAAACAAATTGTTTATTAATTTAAATTATAAAGTATGTAATAATACATGAATAAGATTTGTCTGGCAATAATTTCAATGAAATTTACAATTAATAATGTGCAGACTAAGTCGCGTTTCCAGATCAGATTCAAAGTTGTTAGTTCCAACTAGGCCAGCATTGTGGATGCGACTGCTACTGCAGATTTAACCTGCAATAGCTTTTATTCATGGACTGCACTACATCTTAACATCAGGCAGAGTACTGTAATAAGACGAGCCACAATAAAA
Source organism: Tinea trinotella (assembly GCA_905220615.1). NCBI lineage: Eukaryota > Metazoa > Arthropoda > Insecta > Lepidoptera > Tineidae > Tinea > Tinea trinotella. The sequence continues at coordinate 10,137,136 of HG992317.1, read as the reverse complement.
CAAAATAAATGCATTTTAACCCCCGACTCAAAAAGAGGGGTGTTATAAGTTTGACTTGTCTGTGTATCTGTGTGTCTGTCTGTGGCATCGTAGCTTCTAAACGAATGGACCGATTACGATGCGATTTTTTTTGTTTGAAAACTGATGTGATTGAGATGGTTCTTAGCTACAATTGATAAAGATCTGATCAGGGGTTTCAAGGTCATCAGCTCGTTTTAACATGCTTTTATTAGCTTGACTTGTATGTAACTATGTAACGGAATCTTTCAAATTACTTTCACCCACTTCTAGAAGTCTAAACAATTTGAAAATTTCTACACTTATTAAAAACCGATGACAATATAATAATTTCAAAAAATATTTTTGTGACCGGCATAGCAACCGTGAACCGACTCGGTGTTTTCAGTTGTATTCAAATGTAAAAATACGTAGTTTAAAAATTAAAAATGCTCAGTGTACCTTTGTAAAGTTTCTTGAATGGCGGAGAGATAAAGCGGGAGAATGGTGCGCTCTCTTCCGGGTAACTCAGGAAGTGGCAAGCGACTCTGCATTCTAACTTCGCACCTACATCTAACTATTTGCATATACGTACGCTTTCAAGGTAAAAATAATATTTATCTTTATGCAGATGAACCATCATCACAATTCAACGCCCTTTTTCCCACAGGGGTAAGCAGAGACGATGGAGCGACACTTTTCACGTTAATGACCTAATTTTACATTGATCTTGAAACGACATAATGATGTTAAGCTGATGTTAAGCTTTGCAACTATTGCCACGATGACCCGTGGTCTCTCTGTGACCGTGAACACGATAGCTGCAAAGCTCTTGAAACGAAGGAATAATAATAAAAAATGTAATATCAATAACGCAATAGTAAGCTGCACAAAAGGACATCATCCATTTTGAGCTTTTATATGCTACTTTTTAATGTCCAATGATGAAAAAATATATAAATGGTAGTTTCGATACCTATGTTGAAAAAACTACAAACAATTTTGCTTTTAATTGCTGTGCAATTGAGTTATTTGGAAAATAAGATATGGATTATGTATCGTCTGTCAATCACAAATAAACGCCATATTAACAGTTCTGCTTTGAACTGTCATAAATATAGTTTGATAATTTTTACACCTAAACTATGCATAATAAAGGATATATTCCAATTACATTATAATATTCGTACATCAAACTATTTTGAAATGTATATGCAACTGTTATTACATTTAAGCTCAAGTCCCCATACAAAATGAATAATGTTCTTTGTTCAATTCATTAAGTTAGCTAAATTAAAGTATCTAATGATGGCCCATGATGTTATCATGAGTCATGAAGTGTTTACGTTACTAAACACAATTTATAAAAATATATTTCCACATGATAAATCATGAAGGAAATAAATAATAATTAAAATACTAAAACAAAACTTTTTTACTATTTTAAACCCTACACCTTGGTATACAGAAACTATATTTGTCTAAAGGCTTATAGTGTGCATAATATAAACAGCCCTACCGCAATCATAACCTTAAATCCTTCATTTAAGACCAATGTGACGTTTTGAGCAATTATCCTTGTAAATAATGGTGATCATCTAAGATCTTTAACAATGAATAATGACGATATAATGAATAACTTTAATGGAAATAAATATGTTGTGCAATATGTATTAATTTACCACGTAAAGCTGTGGTAAAGCAATGAAAGCCGCGGTCAGTAGTTGGATGGGTGACCGCTTGTGGAAAATAAATCTCGACCTCGAATGGTATAGGTCCCGGCAGAAAAAGAGTGACTTGCGCAGTATAAGGATCGGCAGATTAGAAGAGCTATTATCGACTGCGGTGGGAGCAAGTCCGCGTATATATACTGCACAAAATTAAATTAACTAAAATAAGAGTTCATACACATTCGTAAAAGGGAAAGTAAGTAAGTAACTTAACAAGTTACTGCACAGCTTGGATGCCAGCGCAAGACACATTGGCCTGAAAACACGTGTAAATTCAATCGCCTGAAAACACATGTAAATTCAATTATTTAGTGCGATGGCCAAGTCTCAATATATTTATATAAAACATTAAAGAATTTTAATATTGATATGCGTCACTATAAGATGCTGTTAATTATTACGTAACAACTTAATGCTTCGAGTACGGAGATTCCAGACACAATTGATTTTCAATTGTTATGGACCACGTGGTCTCGTGGTCTTAGAGACTAGACGTATTAAGACAAAAAGTCGCTTTAGTAGAGACTGAATAAATTAATAACCGACTTGGTATTATATCGATCTCACAACTTTTTACCGCAGAACAACTGAGTTGCGAGACTTGGTTTTTTTGACAAGTATTGTTTTTGATGGGATTACGTTATTCTGTAACATAGGTCGATTAACCGATGTCGCTAGAGATGGCCGTTCGTTAAGACATCGCGTCGGCATGTTCTAAAACTGACGCAACCCAATCCGCATTAATAAGCAATCCTGTCTCAATATACACGATCAGGACCAAGACCGAGAACTGTGCACCCGTCGTGAAACGTATACAGACTGATGATAATGATGATTAACACATTATTACATTTTTATATTAGGCTACTAAAGTGCTTGTATCATAGAAACAGAACGACTAAAGTACATTTATTAAAGACACATTGGTACCGGCGAGTGGTTTTGAATCCGTGCCCTCGGTTTGTGTGACCACTACACTAGACGGTTTAAATATTGTAATTTCTAAGATTTGTGTAAAACACGTCTAAGTTGAAAATTTTATAAAAAGCGCAATTAAAACAGTTTTTGAATGTTTTCAAAGTCGACCTATTTTCATAAAATGTGTCTCTCATCCGTCCACGTGCAGTCCATTAAGGTAGCGAGCATAAGACCTCTTAACTAACAATTGTGCACCCAGACGGAAAAACCTACCTTCGTGTTAACAACTGCCCCCACACTCTAGAATAATTATGCTAATTACTGCGTCTAGCTTCTATTTTTATTCTAATTCCTTGCAGTTCATTATTATAGGTTTGAATACACTAAAATAACAATATTTAAACCCAGTAAGATCCTAATATGTAAAGAACCGAAAATCGCTGGGCCTCTCGATACAGGTCGAAAAGCCTGGTGTAAGGAAAGGGGATATCCAATAATATCCCCTTTCCTAAAACTAATGTTTATAAATAGATTATATAAAACTGACCTTTTACATATTTTTTGTTTTTTTTTTACACCATCGCATCTAATTATGTGTCAATTTCCCTACCGCAGCTGGTAAAAATAGCGGATGACCTTGAAGCTAGTCAACAGATCTTCATTAACAATCAACTGAAAATTCTAACTCATTTTTTCTCTATTTACGTAGAATCTTTTACAGTCTCTGCAGCTCACCAATGGAAATAGTCAGCTTCCTCTGACTATCAACAACTTTACACACCTACTCAACAATCACGTATAAATAAACAAACTTGATTCCCTTAATATCCTTATTACCTCATACATGTGTTTAATTTTATTTATATTTGTGTTGCCTAATGTATGTGTATGTGCTGCTTATATTTACGTAACAAATATCATTTATTTACAATATTAAACCTTTAATAAATAGTTTGCACCCAGCCAATCCCAGCACAACACAACAAAGGTTAGCTGGTAGATTTAAGGTTAGCTAAGGCATTAGGTTCGTCTATGTACCTGCTTTTCTGAAATAAACAGTCTATAAATAAATATAAATTGTAGTCAAAAACCATCTCGATCACGTCAGCTTTCAAACAAAAAATAACGCATCATACATAATCGGTCCAGGTCCATTCGTTTAGGCATTCCACAGACAGACAACAGACACGCAGACACACATGTCAAACTTATAACACCCCTCTTTTTTATAGGGCGTTAAAAACTCAGCCAGCCTTCCAATTCCAGTCTTTATACTAAGGTTTACTATTCGAAACAAAATCCTATTCTTAACAAGACTTTCTTTTTTAAAACATGCTAATATCTTAACCGTTTCCAATGATCCGCCTTTAAATTAATCTGAATAATTTATTTGAAAAAGTTGTCGCATTTCTTTAAAGGGGAAAAAACTTCTTGCATTCTACTTTGAATTTGTACAAGGTCTATCCCCGTCTCAATTTACATAATCCTGATTTGCACAGACCGACCCAGATAGCAGGCTAGGTTATTAAAAGTTCACTTTTTAACTCACAAATTAACTCAAATACATATTTTATATCTGCATAGCGATGGCTATTTAGGCAGCCGTAAAGCTATTGTTTTTATAGTCGGCACTCTTGAACCTCTCTTGCATCAGGCGAGTCAAAGTCAGAAGTCGAGTCACAATAAAAAATAAATAATAAAAGTCAGTTATCTGGCATCGCAATAAAAATAAATATTAGCAATGTTAAGCTGGAACAGACTACTGTCTGTTAGCAACAGTTGTATTCACTATGAATTTTAACAACTCATAAGCTACTCCCGAAACGCGTCTGAATCACTTCAGACTAAGCCACTAAATGTGGTGGTATAATATCTTGATATTGTACCTGATTGTACTAATACTCTTCTCAACAATCCTAGCTATCCAACTCTGGAACATCTTACCCTTGTCTATAAAATCTTTCCAATCCCTGACTTTTCTGTGCTCCGACCTGCTTTAAGCGACCGATAATAACGTGCGAAACAGGCACATTATTATCGGTCGATAATACCGGATGCGTTATTGCGATAATGCGTTCCGATTCCTTGCACACAACTGCGTCCTACTTCTATTGCGTCGTTATTATCGCAGCAGTGTGTAACTGCACACTGCAATAACGCATCCGGTATTACCGACCGATAATAACGCGCATGTATAGTAGAGGCTTTAATGTGATTTCTCAACTAATTCAGTATCCTTTCACATTCATAATAAAAATTCTTTTATATTTTATTATCATTACTTTAATAAGTATTTTGAGTATATGGTATAGTGTATGTATAGTATTTAAGTAAATTGATAATTTTATTTGTATTATATTTAATTATGAATGTAGGTTTATTTAGTATATATGACGAAGAACATTGTGTACTAGCCCCTATATTAGGATTGTATAAGTTTCCCTTTTCTCCCAAATGTTGCCTGGAAGAGATTGCTGAGGAAGAGTAATAAGGTCGCCGTTTATGTCACCATGCTTGTATATTCTTAAGTTTTATTTTAAGGTAATTTTGTTACACAATTAAGTATTAAATAAAAGATTAAAAAATACAATCTGAGTAGTTAGTCTGGTGAAAATACCACCAAGTGTAAACAGTTGTAAAGTCTGTCTAAGCGGAAATGACGCGCCCCTCTACTGCATTTACGCACACGAAAAGTAGCAGTGGCATCTAATGTCATAATTAAATATTACACATAAATACTATGAAACAAATCTTTGATCAACCAGGAATCAAACCTAAGACTTACGCGGCTGTATAGCTAATTTTGAATCGAGTACCAAGTACTTTTATAGCTCGACGATTATGGGCACTAGGCAACCCAGCTTTCTTAAGGATGTCTCCAATTTGGTTATACTCCAATGTCACCCACCTGGGTCTGCCTCGTTTAACGCATCTATCGACATCACATTTACAAATTCCTTTCGTCAATCTACTTTTACTCATCTTTTCTATGTGCCTAAACCATCGAACCAAACCAATTCTGCAGTTATTTAACTGCAGCTTCCATTCATCTATCATAAACGTATTCATACAACGAATATCGACACGAAAGAAATTCATAGCAAAACAAATGATCTCTTCATAGGAAATTTATAGCAGTACGTGACCGCAATGATATGGAGACGAAACGTTATTATTTAGCTTTTTATAATCCATATGAATTCAGGTTGAGAACTTATGGAGTTATTGAAGTTTGACCTTTTTGGTCACAATAACCCTATTTCTTCTGTTCTGTCCAGTTCTGAACAGTTTAACATTAACTCGATTGAACTCTTGACCTTTTTAGGGTTCCGTGGCAAGAAACGAATCCTTATGGATTCGTCATGTCTGTCTGTCTGTCCATGCATGCATTACCATGCAAACTTCCACCGAAAATTGGTTTGAACGAGATCTAGTGAGTAGTTTTTTTCAATACGTCATAATTTGTAAACCACAATTTACCTTTCATTCAATCAACTCAAATATAAAAATCGATCAAAGTTACAACGAACTACAAGGTCTACAAGAACTTTTATATAATGTTACTTGCTGCTACGGAACCCTTCATGGGCTAGTCCGACTCACACTTGGCCGCTTTTTATTATTTGTTGCTGGTATTAAATAGCAATCGATCCACTATGCCAGACTTATTGGAACCGGTAACTTACAAGCTGTACCGAAAAATTATTATCATAACTAACCACTTTAGTCATGATCATCATTAAATTACCCATGACTAAATAAGCCATGCTTAAATCAGTCATGATTGATCAATTTGATTTGCAGAACTCAGGGCGGTAAGCTACTGTAAACTAAGCCCGTCTGTGCCACTAAAAAGTTTAGTTCTGTGCAAAATTGACTAGATTACTTTAAAGACATTTAAAAAATGCAGTAACTAAACGCATAGTTGCTTAATAAAATAATAATAAAATTAACAGAATCATCAATGTTATTTTATTCTAATCCTATTTTGTATTGTAAAATAAATCCTAGAAACGATAAATGCTTATGCACATTCATCTCTATGACCACCCTTTTTTGCATCTGGCAGCACCCGCATACTTTTTTGGTTGATTTTTACGTGTAGTTCGCAAACAACAAAAGTGAAAATATACCTTTTTATCTATAAATTTTATCTATAAATTAGTAGTTAATTCGTTAAATGTGTGGCAATTAAATGAGGTAATGTAAATGTTTCGCATAAATAACATCTAATGAATATATAATGACCATGTTTCGAGGTGTTGAGTATATTTATTTTACAGGTCTGTTACTGCGCTCAAATTCGGTTACGATTGAGTGATGGATTCCGACGGTTCTGGAGCAGATTTCTGCCGATTCTGTCGTTCTGAAGCTACATCGGATCGACCGCTATTCCATCCTTGCATATGTACCGGCTCAATAAAATGGATACACCAAGAATGTCTCGTACAGTGGATGCGGTATTCCCGCAAGGAATTTTGCGAGTTATGTGGCCATCGCTTCTCATTTATGCCGATATATTCGCCAGATATGCCGCGCAGATTGCCCATACGAGATGTGATGGGCGGATTAGTGACGTCCGTGGCAACTGCAGTAAAAGATTGGCTGCATTATACTCTAGTGGCTTTAGCCTGGCTTGGGATCGTCCCTTTAACAGCGTGTAGAACATACAGAAGTTTATTCACTGGCACACTGGACCCTGTGATAACATTACCCTATGATGTTGTATCTGGAGAGAACTTAGCTAAAGATGTTTTTTCTGGATGTTTTGTTGTGACATGCACTTTGTTTTCATTTATTGGATTAGTGTGGCTACGTGAGCAGATAATGCACGGTGGTGGGCCTGATTGGCTAGAGAGAGATGCTGCACCAGTCGCAGCAGCTGATGAAGCTGGCAATCCACCTGATAATAACAATGAGCGTGCACCTGCTGCAGGGGCTGCGGAAGAGAATGTTGGTGGGCAGCCAAGAGAGGAGGGAAATGGAGACAATGCAGATGAGGCACTTGTTGGTGATGAAGTCAACTGGAATCCTATGGAATGGGACAGGGCTGCTGCTGAAGAACTCACATGGGCAAGATTGCTGGGCCTCGATGGCTCTATGGTGTTCCTGGAGCATGTATTTTGGGTGGTATCCCTAAATACACTCTTCATTCTTGTCTTTGCATTTTGTCCATACCACATTGGGAAAATTGGTGCTGCCGTAGCTGGTTTGGATGCTGAAGGTCCATTTGCTGGGCCATTGACTGCTCTTGCTGGTTACTCATCGCTTGGAGCCACACTTGCACTGTTACATGGGGCTGCAGCAGCATTAAGGCTTAGGGCTGCTAAAAGAGTCCTCGGAATATGCTATGTGGTTGTCAAAGTTGCTTTACTTTCTGTTGTTGAGGTAAGTAATAATGTAATTTACTAGACTTAGATTAAACATCTGCCTGTTTATATACTGTATTAAATATTTTCAAATTTAATATAACAGACTTGTATGTAAATAAATAATATTCTAAGTACTATTGTATTTTAGAAAAGTATGTTAATGTATTCATGTATAACAAACTAGACAAGTTGTTATGCTAATATATAGATAAGTTATTTATAAATTTGCTCAACTTTGATAAGGCCAAAATATAAATGAATTATTATTAAAGGTAGCAACCTTATACTTTAACATGAACGACAGGTATGGTGTAGTGATTAGCACAACAGTCCGTTATGCGGAAGTCCTAGGTTTGAATCTCGGTCAAGCAAATCATTGTTTTATAACTTTTATTTGTAATATTTATTAATTTGATTAATTTTACAAATATTTGTTAATTAAAAAACAGGCAAATATTTGCTGGTTGTCAAAGAGTTGTAGGCAGTGATACCACCTCCTATACAGACCGTGAAGTGACTTAGTCGCTTGTGTAATCACTTCTGGGTTAGAATGGGGGTTGATTTAGATTTTAGACAGTGTCTATAAAAATATTTAGATCATATGTATAAGGAACTCGGAAAATTAATAATGAATAAAATATAAGTATATCCTTAGAGCTTGTGTGAAGAGAATTGTGGATGTGAGGAAGGAAGTGCCTATCTTTGTGGAAAGAAGGCGTGATTGATTTTATAAAAATTTTTTTTTACAGATTGGTGTTTTACCTTTAGTTTGTGGATGGTGGTTAGATCTTTGTTCATTGGCAATGTTTGATGCCACTCTCAAGGACCGTGAGGCGAGTCTCCAGGCAGCACCGTGGACTTTACTATTTATACATTGGCTAGTGGGAATGGTCTATGTATACTATTTTGCATCATTTGTACTGTTATTGCGCGAAGTCCTCAGGCCTGGTGTATTGTGGTTCTTGAAGAATTTAAATGATCCAGACTTTAGTCCTGTTCAAGTATGTTTTGGTTTTATGTATAATTCTTGTATGTTGTACAATAATACTTACCATACCTATAACTAGGCGAACTTAACTAAAGATCCCAATTAAATTAAGTCAGTAGTTTTTTTTCTACATTGTTTTCCCTTTGCATGGCCATCTGTATTTTATACAATTATCTATTAAAAAGTCTGGACTCTTTTAGTCTTTTCTATGTCATGCAAAAGAGGGAAACCCATTGGTTTCACCTCCTTATAGATGTTAAATAAGGGGGGCTATGTCTCGTTAGTCTTTTATATTAGGCACTACCATTCCCTCTCAATCCAGAGAGAGACAGTATAGTGTGCAACAAAAAAAGATACACTAATGTTCGCATAAGGATAGACTCGCAAAAGAACAGATTCTCATAACAATGGATTCTTAAAAAGACGAGTACATAAATATAAGTACATAAATCAAAGATTTAATAATATAATTTAATAGCTTTCAAAATATAGTTTGGAATTAGCCTATTTTTTTATCGTCAATATTTTATGGGCTAAATAATTGGATACAATTTTGTTAATTCGAATATCAACATTAATATCGATTTTCTTTTTCTTTTATCGGCGGCGTATTTAACCTTCAGTTATTTTCACTTCCTTCCCATATTCAGTTTTCTTTAAAGAATACTGTGTTGACTTGTACTATTTCTGTCTTTTAGAGAATCCGTCGTTATGATAATCTGTATCTTTTGCAAATCTGTCCATTTTAGAATCTGTCTTTATGTGAACAAAGGCGATATATGTGCAATTAGCCCATTCTGCCTATCCACCACTTCTCTACCAGTTTTAAGTATATTACTCTTATGTATGAATAGAAAGGTGACCGTGGTGTAGTGGCAGTGCAATGGTTACACAAACCAGAGAGCATGAGTTCGAGACCACCCACCGCTACCAATGTATCTTTGATTTATGTACTTTGATTGTCCTGTTTCTATGATACAAACATTTTAGTAGCTTGGTATAGAAATGTAAAAAAAATTAAAAATGAAGCCAAGAGTTGTTCTTATGTATGGGTTCCTTTCCGCACTCCATTGCCTGCCTTTCTCTGTCAAAATCAAAGCATGGCAATTTGATTGATGAATTTCACTTAATTTATTTTACAGGAAATGATCCACTTATCTGTTTGGAGTCACTTTCACCGTCTTATTGCATCTGCTGTGATATTTGGGACTGCTGTTTTGTTTATGCTCTGGTTGCCTATAAGGTTGATTAAGTCATTGTTACCTGGGTTCTTACCTTATGCGGTGGCCGTGCACTCGGATGCTCCTGTCAGTGAATTAAGTCTGGAGCTGTTGTTATTGCAGGTGAGGCTTTTGTTTGTTGGTTTATTACTGTACTAAGAAGGTTTTTTTATTGATACAAGACATCTTGCTCACATTGTCTGATGATATGCAATGGGAGGGCCAAGAGCGCTTTCGACTGAAAACCAAGCCAATCGATAGTACAATAAAAACATCAACCACTCACCGGTAACAATGTATCTTTGATATATGTACTTTGGTGGTCCTGTTTCTATGATACAAGCACTTTATTATAGTAATGTATTATAAAAAAAAAACTTTAATCGTCGTAAAACCTTAATATTTTGCCTCAATCAAATTTTTATTTATTTAAAAGGTAATTCTACCCGCATTACTGGAACAATCTCACACAAGATTATGGTTGAAGTCTGCCTTACGTGGCTGGTGCAGAGGAGCAGCTGCTTTACTTGGTCTGAGGTCTTACTTACTTGGGGATAGATCACCTGAATCGCAACCACCAAATCCACCACCACCTCAGCCACAACAGCAACCTTTACCTTTAGCAGCTGCACATCAGGTACTGTCGACTAAGTCTCTTGTAGGCCGGCATAGTGGATGTGACGGCCACTTAAAGTTATTTAACTGTAGTAGCAGTGGCCTTTATTCATAGACTGCACTTCAATTTAACATCAGGCAGGGGGCTGTCATATGTCGACTCACAATTCTTAGATCATAATAACAGTCTCAGCTACTACAATTCAGTAACTGTAAGTAGCAGTCACATCCACTATGTCGGCCTAGTTGAAAGTGGCAACTTACAAGCTAATCCCGAAATGCAACTAAAGCACTCCACTGTCTGTTTACTTTTAAGTGGTGGTACTACACCGTATCAGCATACCTTAACACTTCGTGATATCCAAACGCAAGGAAAATACCCACCTCTTTTTTAATAACATAAAAAAAGCTATGAAACAAATATTTGTTTCGACCAGAAATCAAATCTGGACTTACAAATAGTAAAATATGTTGACTAATGCGCCACACAGGTTGTTTTTAATATCAATCAATCAATATGTTTCGCCTCGATTCCCAAAGAGAGGTCCAAGAGTGCCAACGGCTGAAAAAAGCGTGTCAATTCCCAGTCGCCGTCACTATGTCAGGCAAAAGCATTTCGTAGCCCTTGTACTATTTGCAAATTAAATTAATTCATTCATTAGATACAAATATTTGTTATTGAAAAAAGATGTAGATATGGTCTGGCTCTTTAAGAATGGTAAGCAGAAAACTGGTGATGCCCATTTGTCAAGTCTGCCAAACCGTGAAGTGACTAGGTCACGTTGCATGTTCAGCTTGAAATTTGGCAGTTTAAGCTGGTAGATGTCGCCTCCATTAATGGACCGCACTCCAGCTTATATCAGGCTAGGTTATGTCAAATCAATTTTATTCACAGGCGCTAATGCGTCGCGATGGTCCAGCTGGTTTTGAGCCTTACATCAGACCTAAATGGTTCCCGTTGCGACTTGCTGCTCTGCTTATGTTGGTTGGCGCTTCATTGGTGCTCGCAAGTGCACTCACTTTGGTTGGTATTAGTAGATTGTTTTATTGAGACCGCAAGCAAATCTTGTTGGTAAGCAAGAGGAAGTCCAAGCGATGAAAGACCGACGATTAAAACGATGATAAAAAACCGATTCAGTTTACGGTTGCCTTAGCTTTATATTGTTTTAATAAAACCTCAATTTGCTTGATGGTAAGCAAAAAGAGGTCCAAAAGTAACGGCGATAAAAACCGATTTAGTTTACGGTTGTCTTTGCTTTACATTGTTTTATTAAGACCTCAATTTGCTTGATAGTAAGCAAAAAGAGGTCTAAAAGTAATGACGATAAAAAACCGATTTAATTTACGGTTGCCATTTTTTTAATTATTATTATTCATTTCTATACTAACCTACTAAAGTGCTTGTATAGAATAGAAACAGGATAACCAAAGTACGTATATCAAAGTTACATTGGTACCGGTGAGTGGTCTCGAACCCGTGCTCTCGGCTTGTTTAACCATTGCACTGCCACTACACCACGGTCGCCTTAGCTTTATTGTGACCTTGATTTGTTTGATGGTTAGCAAGAGGAGATCCAAGAGTAACGACGATAAAAAAAACGGTTAAAATTACGTTTGCTTCAGTCGCCGTCACTATCCCTGCTAGAGGTGTTTTTTACGCATCTTTTAAAGGATAGAAAGAGGAGAGAGAACACGGGTTGATTAAGCATTCTACTTGTCGATTGTTCTACAAAGAAACGAGGCGTCGAACCTTTTAGTTCGTCTACTGTTATGTTAAGAATTTTCATGTAATACATCAAAAATACAAATTGTGACGTCTTTTTCCCATAGGGGTAGGCAGAGACAATGGAGTGCCACTTGCCACGATCCTAACACAACGTTCTCACTTCTCTTCAGACAAGCTCTGCGGTTAAGCTTGTGTGAATTTAATATTTTTGTTATTTATTTATGACTTATTTTAGGTGGTGCCAGTTGGACTGGGAAGGAAAATGATGGCAATATGGCTTCCAAAAGCTTCGGAGGGTGTTCACGAGCTTTATACAGCTGCGTGTGGTAAGTGTTACGCCGCCATTGTCATATTTTTGTCACAATTTAACAACACTGAATATTGTTTTGAAGAAAATTATGGAGATGTAAGGAAATATCCTTTACAGTCTACTAGTCATGTACTTGACTCTTACATGCAAATTCATCTGCCCTAACTTACTTTAGCATTTTGGACTACGTTGGCAATTTTTTTTATTGGCGTGACATCTGTCCTCGAGTAAGCAAGGAGAATTCCAAAAGCGCCTACGTCAAAAAAAAACACTCAGTTCAATGAATTACACAAATTTTACGCGTCTTATTATCGCGTTTATTTTTGGTTACTGATTTTACAACTTTAATCCGACGTTTTGAGAGTTTTGCTGCCATTGTCAAGCAATAGTAAGCCGCATAAAATTTGTTTGATTCATTAAGCAATTTTTAACCTACTGTGAAAATTTATTAAATAAATAATAACAAATGTAAGCAAAAAATCTAAGAAGACAAATAACACTTATAATAAAGATTATTTAATTTGCCAGGAATGTACATATGTTGGGCCGTGGGCCGCGGTTGTGGTCTCGCCATTGGTTGGGCCCGTGGTGGTCGAAGGGCGTTATTAAAAAGAGCTGCGATGTATGCCAGATTATGTGCAAGAGCCGCTTTGGCCGCGGCCGCTCTGCTCGTTCTGGTGCCACTGCTATTTGGATTATTATTGGAATTGGTTAGTATGGTTTTTGTCAGTTTTTTTTACTGTGACGCTACATAAGACCTCGTTTTGCCTGATGATTAAGGGAGGGGAGGTCCAAGAGTGCTGACGACTAAAGAAGCCTCAGTAGCCGCCACTGCCGGTTATGGGTGTTTTTAACCCCGCGCTTTATTTTCTTAATTTTATTTCGCTAAACTATCTATAAACTATTTGATAAATATTCTATTTTATTTTAAATAATTTTATCCATTTTTTATCAATTTGCCCAGTCTGCCGATCCGGGGTAGTACAAACCGTTAAGTGACTTAGTCGCGTTTCGGAATCAGCTTGTTAGTTGCCAGTTCCAACAACGTGGGCATAGTGGATTTATGAACTGCACTTCAGCTAAACACCAGGCAGACTGCTTTTATATGTGGAGTAACGATGGCGGATGGAATGGGGAATAGCACAGTGCGTGATAGATGTTGTTTGGGGGAGGATTTGGTGACAGGAATTAACGGAGGGGTGCTGCGATGGTTTGGGCACATAGAAGGGATGAGTGAAAGTGGATTGACGAAGGCAATTTATAAATCTGATCTGGATAGATGCGTTGAGCAAGGCAGGGCCAGGTGGGTATTTTTCGATCAAATCGAAGACATTTTCAAGAAAGCTGGGTTGTCTAGTGCCCATAACCGTAGAGCTTTTATGAGGAGAATTGTGGATGTGAAGGAAGCGAGGGAGTTGTGTCAGGATCATGGCAAGTGGCGCTCCGTTGTCTCTGCCTATTCCCATGGAATTTAATTTGTATTTAATTGATTGATTGATTGACAATAAATAAATTTATTTTGCAGGTTCTAGTAATACCTCTGCGCGTACCTCTGGAACAATCCCCAGTGTTATTCATGTGGCAAGATTGGGCATTAGGTGTTTTGTATACAAAAATTGTTTGCGCATTAATCATGATGGGCCCGGATTGGCGTATGAGGAGATCTATTGAAAGAGCGTACAGAGATGGCATACGTGATATGGATTTAAAGTGAGTACAAATTATACTAACAAAAAGTTTTATTTTTATATTTCTATTCCAAGTTACGTGCTTGTATCATAGAAACAGGACGACCAAAGTGTCAGACTGAACAATATATTTGTGGCCAAAACTTCACCCAACCGTCTAATGGGTGGTTATTAGATAGATATGTAAAAAAAAGTGATCTAATAATTGGAGTACAGAAGACTGGACTCACTACACGGACTCAGTCGCATTGCAGCCTGAAAATCGACAGTTCCAACTAGGCATGGAGTGGATGCGACTGTTACTTCCAGTTATGTAATTATAATAGTAGTCGTCTCCATTCATGGACCTCACTCCAGCCAAAATCAGAGAAAGGTACTCTCATATGCAAGCCACGTTAATTATAGATCTTTGCGTCTTTCTCTCCGCTAAGTATGTACTTTGGTTGTCTTGTTTCTATGATACAAGCACGTTTATTGGCTTAGTATAGCAGCTAACAAAACGAGCTGATGACCTTGAAACCCCTGATTAGATTTTCATCAAATCTCTATCATGTCAACTTTCAAACAAAAAGTAATCGATCTATTCGTTTAGGAGCTACGATGCCACAGACACACAGATACTTCAGACTTATAACACCCCTTTCTTTGAGTTGACATCGAATTACCTCACTTAATATCAATCTTTTTTTCAGTTGCATTAAAAATATATATTTATTTTCTACTTTTTGTATTTTCTGTTATTTCTAGATTCATATTACGCGAGATTGCTACTCCAGTGGTGTGTTGGTTGGGCCTCGCATTGTCCGTGCCATACGTATTTGCTCATAGCATTGCGCCTTTGTTCATTACATCGCCGTCGCAAAAGAATTTGTTGGCAAGAAGGATCTATCCAGCCGTGCTGCTCAGCGCTGTTGTGATGGGACTCACAGTTTTCCAGGTGAATTTGAATTACATTATTTATATATTTTTTACGATGTTAGGCTGAAGAATGGAGGTAACTGCTACTAACCGGTATATAAATGTAAATAGCAATCACTTCCACTATACCGCCTAGTTGGAAACGGCAACTTACAAGCTGATCCCGAAACGCGACTAAGTCACTTTACGATCTGTATATTTGTAAGTGGTGGTACTACTCCGGATCGGCAGACTGGGCACAACTGCCTACCACTCTTGAACAACCAGACCCGAAGCAAATGTGTTCAAAACGCAAAACGCAAAACGCGCAACACACTAAGAACTGATTGTCAGTGTGTTGCGCGGTCGTAATTTTTATTTTAAAGCTCATTAAGGAGTTCAAATGTCAAAACGAAGGCCATTGTCATTGAGTTACGCGGCCGGCCCGCTGTCATATGTTGAGACGGAATATAAAAAAACATTGCATGATAGTTCTTTCCATTTTTCACTCCGCTTTTCATACTCGTTCCAAGAAACTATTAATATGTATTTTCACTTTCAGATCAAACAATTCTGCAAACTATACGAGCACATTAAAAATGACAAATATCTTGTTGGTCAACGTTTGGTTAACTACGATCATCGGCGACACAAAATGCAACAACAGAACACGGTCGCGCCAGCAAATTGAATATAATAAAATTGACTTTAAGTTAAGATTTTCTTTGTACAAAATGAGTTGACCTACTTGTAGGGCTATTTTCTATTTTTGTGATGACACTGTGATGTCATTTTGACAGGAACATGGCTGTGTTGCCAGACTGTAAAAAGATTTATCTCTTTTTTTTAACAGAGCCTCAGAAAGCTGATAATCTTAAAACTATACCTATTCTACCCTATTCCTGGATTTGGACTATACTTATTCTATCCTCTTCCTACACTAATCACCAAACACACACGGGGTGTAGGTCATAAAATTCCACATAACTTATCGATAGCGATAAATTGTTGACTATCCATCCACCTCACTCCCGCACTTTGCTAATACTTCGAACGTAGTGCTGTTCTAAAAGATGATGTCATCTTATAAATAGAAAATCAGCCCCTGGGTCGGCCATTTTTCAACTTAGTGACTGATAAATTTACGAGGCGACTCAAGTTTCCTGCGATTAGAGGGTTAAATTTGCTTAGCGATCTCCCTGTAGTAGATAAAATCTTCAACTTGTGTTTCACTACACTCCCCAGGTCTTTGTATATACAATTGGGCGTTTTATAGAGCTTTATTTTTAATTATTTGTCTAAGTTATATATTATTTATTTGTTTAAGTTATGCTAGGTTCAAAACCTAGGTTAGGAACCAGGCATAACTTAGACAGATTCTGACATTTTTAAGTCCTAAGGACTAAACAAAACATTAGTTTAAAGTAAATCATTGTGTTTTAACGCCTTTTTTCACATGACGCTAATCGCTAGTCGTTTGCACATTACGAAATAGATTTAGTTACTATGCAACTAAAATCGCTAAGTTGCAGTAACTTGAGTCGCCTTGTGAGTAAGCGCCTTAAAGTTTATTTTTATTTGGCTCAAATGTGATTAGGTAATATTAGATTATAAAATGTTCGGAGCCGGTTTTTCTCTTAGATTGCATTAAGTTAAAAAGACAAAAAAAAATGTATAAAAAATATTTATTTTGTTTTCTTTAGAGACAGAAAAGTGAGATTGGGTGGGTTATTAAATTTATTATAGATAAAATTGTTTTTTGTTTTTGTAAATTAAATTACGCTCGATTTTACCAAACTATACCTTAATCATGATTTAAGCTCGGCTAAAACTGACTCATGGAAACTGACATTTAGGCCTGTTAAAGCTTTGACAGGCCTAAAATTAGACTAATACGCGACACATAGAATAGCACAAGTCCTTTGACAAGTGTAAACTAATTTTAGGCTTATCGTGTGCCAAGAGAATCGACACCATTAATAGAGTATACGTATGTGTAAGCATTGATATACTAAGAAATAGAGAGTAAGTTTGCAAAATGAAGGAACAGCGCCACCTGGATGAGAACTGCGGTATTATCGCTTTATAAATCGAACTTAAGGCGACCGTGGTATAGTAGTAGCGAAATGGTCACGCAAACCAACGGCTTCTCCGGTTCAAAACTACTTTATAAATTGTACTTGAGTCGTGCAGTTTCCAATACCCTTTTTTTATTTATTTGCTTAGTATGGTAATAAATTATTAATATTTTCTGCAGATATAATATAATATTGCTATTTAAAAAATCTCTGTCGTTCATAATCAATCATCAATACTGCATTTTAATTCCCTGACTCACATTAAGATGGCGTTTAATAGAGTAAGTTTCAATTCTTTTTGAATTCACATAGCTCGTAGAACCACTTACAAGTATACAGACCGTGAAGTGGCTGGCCATCCGGGGTAGTACCACCACTTTCAAAGGACATCATTAATTTTGTATGAGGACTTGGGCTAAATTGTTGCATTTACATTTTAAACTAGTTTAGGTGTGCAAAACTATAAATATGACAGTTTAGAGCAGAACTATTATTATGGCGTGTCTTCCTGATTGGAAAACAATACATAATCTATATCTTATTTTCCAAATAACTCAATTGCACAGCAATTAAAAGCAAAATTGTAATTAGTTTTATCAATACAAGTATCGAAACTACCATTTATATATTTTTTCATCATTACAAAAACATCCCAAAATGAATGATGTCCTTTATCGTGAAGTGGGACTGATTTTTAATCAGACAAGTTTATTTCATGTACGGCTGTTTGGTTAAATCGGGCTTTAGGGTATTTAAATTAAATTAGTTTGGTTCGGGGAGTAAGCGAACTATTACCCGGTCGCATTATCTCTATGTAGGCTATTGTTTCTTACGCCTCTTTCATACTGCAGACATAATGACGGTACTGAAGCAACCGTAAAATAAAAAAAATAGTCGTCGGGCCTTTTGCCTTTTCTCAGCTTACTTTCAGGCAAGTCGAGATAAACAATAGTCACCATCCATATCAGGGGCACAAATAATGTGACCGAGTAGTACAAGTTTCTTTTTAATGAATTTAGGAGTTAAAATATTTTGGATTAAACAATTGAAAGTTCATTCGAATTCATCGCCAATAACTCGTGATTGGTTACAGCTAGATCCAAACTTAATGGCATCTGGAGCTCCGCTATACTGTATTATGTATAGCGCGTCAACTTGCTCCTAACCTGGGAGCCGCTATTAATTAAATAAATGATTAAAACTTTATTTAAACAAAATTGGTGTACAATAATGTGAGACACAGCGCAAGCTCACGACACTAGGCAAGCTTGTGTCGTGAGGACCTAAGATAAATTGAACTATAACTCCATATAAAATTGGATAAAATAATTCACTATACAAGCGGGATAGTATAGTAATGACCGTTTTTACGTCATCTGCTCATGAAGTTTTGTATAAAATAATACATACGTTTTAAGGAACAATTGTTGTTCTTTATAGTGACCATAAAGAACAGCATTTGCTCCTTCAATCGTAATTAATAAATTATACGAAACTTCATGAACGGTTAAAACGTCAAAACGGCTATCATAGCGTGCCGCTGGTATAAGTGCTGTTTATTTTTAAATAAGACAATCCGGTAATATGCGATGAGGTTCCAGCAGGTGGAAGAACTACACAATTAGAAGATAATAAAGACATTTTGACGCAAATCGACATCCGCACATTGGTCGGCTGCGGCTGTTTTATTCATGACACTCATCGCGTGTGACTTGAGTTCAAAGTGCTATTGAATTCGATTTACAACTTGTGTTGTCGCCTAAAATAGATCTCTTAATACATTTGGCGTCGAAAAAGTATCCAATTTGCGTTCCACTGATTTGACATCTTCGTAACCAATCAGCGAATAACAAATCAATAGGTAAACTACGTTGATTGGTCACTTGCGACCGCGACGCAATTTCACTGATTTTTCGCCATCCCTGATTATTAAGAGAATCGGGGCCCAGCTTTAACGCTATCTTTTCATCGTGCAGTTCTTTTTCATGTTTTTGAAGACAATCAACCCTAATTGCCTTTAATATACCTCGTCGACATATTGCCTTCTTTTACAAATAAAATAATCCGTAGTGAATTATTTTATGTCTAAAGAGTTAAAATTATCTACACACATGTGATTAAGGTTTATATACTTAAAATATAGTTATATAAATTTTGCTAGCCCAGTTTTTTAAAGTCCCCTTTTACCTAAAACATATAGAAATTATTGAATGCAGAACTTAGACGCAATTCCAAGCATTGCTCGCAGAGACCACACACGGAACATTGACGCTGAAAGAACCAAAAAAAATTGCACGATATACGACAGCACTCCCTCACTGTCTTTTGCGCTTGAATTAGTGGTACTAGCTCTGATCGGCAGACTAGGCAAATGACCACCAGCCATTTGTCAGTTAAGGGTTATAGAAGAAAAACAAAGCATTCCACTTGTCGATTGTTCTACAATTTCATGCGCTATATCCTTAGTGAAACCTATGCTTTCACAATAGTGGAACTGTGTGTGGTTTTATTGTAGTTAAGAGTCAAATTTAAAGTGTCACATCCATACAATAAGTCGTAGTAGTTTAAAGTGGTTGTTTTAAATTAGTCGACCTATAGGAACGCTAGTACAGTCTTAGCTAAATAAGAATATTAAGATATATGGTATAGCTTTATGATTTAGAAATCGGCAAACATCTTGGAGTAATTAAGGCGACCGATGCGGTAGTGAAAAAGGTCACGAAAATTAAGAATTCCCGGTTCAAAACCACTGGCTGGTATTAATGTATTTTTATGTGATACAAGCAGTTTTTGTAGCTTTTTTTTGTTATTGTGACACGACATCTGACCTCGACTCGCCTGATGATAAGCAAGAGGAGGTCCAAGAGTGACGACGACTGGAATAACCGAGTCAGTTCCCAGCTGCCCCAGTTTTATAATAAACACTTTTATAATAAAATTAACCATCTATATATAAATCTATATATATTAATATAATATAGACAGGAATATCATCAGTATCACATATAAATATACACTTAATTATAAATTATGTTTTGATAAAATAGGTTTTTCTAACAAGTCAACTTGAAGCTTGATCTCAATTTGACAGAACTGTATGTAATTTAAAGATGTCTGACACTCATAGGTCAAGATGTTTGCCGATGACTATAACACATTAATCGTTAAGAGACACATTAAGAGAGCATTAATCGTAAGGGTCGTAAAGTTAGAAGCCCCAATGTTGCATTAAAATAGATTGATTATACCTATGACAATCCTATATTTTTTTTTAAATGTACCCGAAACGAGTCAGCACCCCGCCTAATGTTAGATTGGAGTGCGGTTCATGAATGGAGGACTGCTACTCCAGTTAAATAACTGCAAGTATTAGTTGAATCCACTATACCGGCGTAGTTGGAACCAGCTACATGCGAACTTTTAACGCATTTCTAACCTATTTTAATGTTACATTGGGGCCTGCGTTCGGCAATCACATAATGTTTCCGTGCCAAAACCTTAGACCAACAAAAACTGAGCGTCGCGTATAATCATTATCTGTTTGTTATCGATCAATATTAGCGGATGGATGCGGAAACATCACGCAATCGATTACGCGTACATACGTATTTGTACACAGGTACGCAACTAAGTTCTCGCTGTTTTTCAAGAGGTGGTTTTACTATTAAGTCCTGGACGATTATGTCATAACCAAAACGTCATGAACCAAGCTCAGACATTATGGTAAACAAACCGCTTTGACATATTAGTGGGTTTGGTTTTGCGTAGTATACTTTTGGTTGTGCGAAAAAAGCAGATATTGGCTCCGGGTCTGGTTGTTAAAGAGTGATATCATTTGTGCCCATTTAGCCAATCCGGAATAGAACCAACACTTTCAAATGTTACAGACCGTGAAGTCACGATTCGAGATCAGCTTGTAAGTCGTCAGTTCCATCCGCCACTGCTATTTCTACTACCGCACTCCAGCTTTACACCAATCGGGGTGCTGTCATATGTAGAGCCACAATAAAAAAGATGACCAGAAAAACAAACAATAATGAAAAAATAATATTTATAGCCAACTAAAACTGAATGATGAATGAAAACTGAGAATGGCAAGTTTTCAAATTGTTATAGCGTGCTTACTTTACAAAGCCGCCATTGCAGTGCCGTGTGCAATATTTGTTGTACACGCTATTATTACGCGATGTACTCGTACACACAGTCCTGATTTCGCGGATGCTTGTACTTTGCGCTCCATTTATCTTTATTTGTTGGTCTGAGGCAAATACATGGATAGAGTATCTTAGTAGGATTATTTAGTAAATTTTAAAATAATAGTAAGACTAATACAAAATATGTAAACTACATTCATAAATCATCACCATTATTAACTATTGCAGCTTGCTTAAAATAAAAGATTAAACTTGATGTGTGTTTTTATTGTGCCCGACGACGGATAAGTTTGTTTCTTGACCGGGGACTTTTTCATAGGCTGTCTGCCTATCCCTGTTGGAATTACGTCGTGACAATTTGATTCATTGATACAGGAGCACTTTTAGCATCAACAAACTTGTCTGACCAGTCGTTTAACATAAACAACGGCAAAATTATATTACTTAAAATCCTTGATAATTTTTGTTTGTTATCAAATAAAACTCTTTTAGGTGAATATAGAGAAAAATAAGTAAAATTAAAAAAGTAAAGACGATTGAGGGAACCGTAAACGCTCGTTTTTTTCAGTCGTCGGCATTCTTGGCCCTCTTGCTAATCATTAGGCATGTCGAGTTTTAAAAAAATATTGATTTTTTTTTTATCTAGAAAAATAATTGCTATTAGGAAATATAAAATTAGCATTATGGTCATAGTGACGGCGACTGAGTTTTTTTATTGTGACTCGACATCTGACCTCGACCTGCCTAGAGGTCCAAGAGTGCCGACGCTGACTGAAAAAACGTCGTGCGGGCCAAAAGTGCTTCTTTACGAATCGCTAGGATCTATGGTTATTATGGGGGAACACAAGGGCTGGAAAAGCATTCCATTTGTTGATTGTTCTATGACGCACCGAACCTTTTAGTTCGACTACCTATTCGGTCGATAAAATAAGGTCCGTGCGGGAATCACGGTGTGAAAAGACGAGATAGGAACTTTCTCCGAGGTATAGGCGATAGAGGACGCATAAAGCCGCTATATCTGCGAAGATGCAGGATCTCAAGACCTCAGTATCTCCTATATGTCGCACAGCTCGGCGCTGCAATCAATCTAGGGCATCGAGAAGATACTTGACAGAGCCGTCCCAGAAATGCGAACAGTTTAACCAGAAAAGACAATGGCGTCACATTAAAAAAATATATACTTATAAGACATTTCTTTATTGATTACAAATAATATTACCAAATACTTTACAACTTATTAACTAAAAAAGGTATCTTGCAACTCACAAATATACCTTAACTATCATTTAAAAACCTTCAATAATCTATCCATTCAGACTAAAGGCCTATATAAATAAGCTTTAAATCGCCAGCGAGCTACGGAGACAGTTAACATGAAAGTTTCTCGGGAAAATTAGAAATGAAGCTACTTTTTGTAGCTTTTTATCTGACGTTCGGAAGTTTAGCAGCCAGTGTGATCGCAGGAAGACTAAGCTTAAGTCTTATTTGTCATTATTGTTAGTTTCCAAAACTACCCCACAATGAATATAATAATCTTCAGAAACAGCGACAGACGCTGGCTATACAGATTCAGGTTAACAATTGCAAAAAATTAAAACACGATTTAATTTTAGATTAAAGTACAAAGGCGCGTACATTTTTTGCATATAAAAATAGAATTCCGATGTCCACTACTTCTACTTCAGACTACACTACAGGTTCGTATGATTCTGTATAGCGCGGCCGCAGACTGCAGTGTCGCCTTGCACGGAATCAATTTCATTCAGAGTAGTGCGGTCTGCAGTCGCTATCGGAATGGCACCTCAAAGATCATCGGGGCAGTAGTTGGTCTGTAAAACCTAATTACATTCGTATATATTAAAGTAATCTTCCTTTGCACATAGCTGCGCCACATTTGCAGTTAATAATTCTGCCTGGCACTGAGCCAATCTCGTAATTGTAGTTCCATGTCAATTCCGATCCTGCTTTGATGTCTGCCAAAGCGAAGAAGGCCACCCATGGGAAGCGAAGATCGTGCGTGTCAACAAACACGTTCTGCACGAACACGTTGGGAGCGCAGGAATGCTGTAACATAAAAAAATATTGTGATACGACAGCTTGATGTTAAGCTGGAGTGTGATCCATGAATGGATGTCACTGCTACTACAATTCAATAACTGTAAGTAGCAATTACATCCATTATGCCGGCCTAGTTGGAAGCTAATCCCGAAACGCGACCAAATCCCCTCACGGTCTGTATACTTGTAAGTTGTGGTACTGGCCCCGGATCGGCAGACTGGGTACCACAGCCTACCACTCTTTGATAACCAGACTCGAAGCTAATATCCGCCTCTTTTTTATTAATAAATATTTGCAATATTTAATATAATTAATGAAATAAAATCTATGTAACAAATATTTGCTGCGACCGGGAATCGAACCCGGGACCCACCAATCGCTAACCGTTCGGCTACGCCTGTCGTCAAAAAAGTCAGTCAGAAACTGTTTGGATACAGTATGTCTTGACAGAAATAATCAGGCGTAGCTATGGATACTACTCGTCTACAAAACGGCATTAGTAAATGATTTTTATGCAGGCGTAGCGACGGCGACTGAGACAACCGTTTAATGAAAATAATAAAGCGCTTTTTCAGTCGTCGACGCTCTTGGACCTTACTATTAAGCAAGTTGAGTTTAGGCGCAGTGTCTTAGTAAAAAAAAAAAAGCACAATTTAACTTTCCAAACCCACTCTATCCTGTAACCTTGAATATGGCATTGTTACGGTGACTGCAACAGTAAACTGAGTAGATATAAACATTAAACATACATTTAAGAATCGTCCAAGGTTTCCTTGAATTTTGGCATCCATTACGTAACAGCATTCATCTTCCCCGAAATATTCCCGGGCCGATCTATTGAAAATAAAAAGAAACATAATTACAATAGCTACTAAAAGTGCTCTTATCATAGAAACAGGACAACCTTAGAACATGTGTCCACGTCCCTCTGCTCTGACTGTGAAGTAGCCAGTTAATATTATTAGCCCGGCATAGTGGATGTGATTGCTACTTACAGTTATTAAATTGTAGTGGCCAGTGAGATCCATTCATGGACCACACTTCAGCTGAACATCAAGCAGGGTGCTGTCATATGTCGAGTCACAATAAAAAAATTGCCCTTTTTGGCATAAGTACTTGACATTGGCAGAAAGATATTATTGTATTAGTACAAACAACACATGCACCGTTATTTTTTTATACATTTGTATATTAAAGTACCTGTATCATAGAAACAGGACAACCAAAGTACATATATCAAAGATACAAAGATGCCTAACTCACTGTCACCACGGTCGTCTTACAGCTAACTAATATAGTATAATTAAAGACTGTTTTTTATCAGAGACATCCTCAAGAAAGCTAGGTTGCCTAGTCTAGTGGCCATAACCTTAAAGCTTGTTTGAAGAGAATTGTGAATGTAAAGGAGTCGTGTCAGGATCGTAGCAAGTGGCGCACCATTGTCTCTGCCTATCCCCATGGGAAAAAAGGCGTAACAATTTGATTGATTGATTATACTTACTTGTATGTTTTCTCTGGAGGTTCTGAAATCACAATAATATTTAATATTATTAAATGATATAACAAACTGTTTTTTTTATTACTGATACTTGACATATGACAGGCTGATGTTAAGCTGAAGTGCAGTCCAAATAGGGTGATGACTTGCTACTTACAGTTAAGTAACTGTAAGTAACAGTCACATCCAAAATGCCGGCCTAGTTGGAACCGGCAACCGGTCTGTATACTTGTAAGTGGTGGTACTACCCCGGATTGACAGTACCCAGACCACTGCCTACCACTTATAAAATTAATTAAAAAAATAGTTAATGATAATATAACATCTCTCCGTGACCACTATGGCTACAAAGCTCTCGAAACGTCGAAATAATATAAAAAACAACCATAAATAAACGCAATAGTTAGCCGCATAAAGTTTGTATAATTCATTTTTCAATGGAAGATTAAAACATTGTTTCTAAAGTGTTGGAAACAATGTTTCACTGGAAACTCACCACTGGATTTTAATTTCTTCCTAGCTTTTTCCTCGTTACGTTTTCTAAGACGCTTTCTGCAACAACAATACAGTTTAAATCTTTTTTATTTATTTACATTTTTATACTAATCTGCTAAAGTGCTTGTATCATAGAAACAGGACAACCAAAATACATACATATCAGTATTTCATATTATATATAGTATATTAAAGATACATTGGTACAGGTGGGTGGTGTCGAACCCGTGTCGTTTTGTGTAACCATTGCACTGCCACTACACCACATTCGCCTTAATAGCTACTGGCTACTAGTAATTCCTTTAGTAGTAGCCAGCATACAATAGTCAAAAATGTAAACAACAAAATTATTATATTCTAAACTTTGCTTTTTTTAAATTGTGACTCGACATATGAAAGCACTCACTTGAGCTAGAGTGCGGTCCATGAATGGTACCCAGGTTTTAGTAGACAGTTTATTTATTGTGGCTCGACATTTGACAGCACCCCGTCTGATTTAAGCTGGAGTGCGGTCCATGAGTAAAGGCCACTGCTACTACAGTTTTGTAACTGCGAGTAGCAGTTGCATCCACTCTGCCGGTCTAGTTAAACTTACAAGCTGATCCAGATACGCGACTAAGTCACTTCACGGTCTCAAGCTCAGATACATGGAATCATACCTCATTTCACTATTAATTATTGACAGTTGGCGGTCAGGTCTGAAGTCCTCGTCATCCTTATCCTCACTATCGAGCTCCTCACTTGATCCACTCATATATTCATCTTCGTCTTCTTCGTCCTCCTTGTCGTCCTCATTGCCATTCTCCTTCTCTTTCTAAAAATAATTTTCTTGATAAGCAAATAAACCACTATAACTTGCCTGGGTAAGCATTGAGAGTTCCAAGACTACAAGCGACTAAAAAAACAGCCTCGGTCACTCTCGCTATGCCGGACAAAAAATATGACTGTGGGCATCAGCCCCTTGCAAGACTAGATAAACCCTTAACGCTGCGTTCAAGCAAGGCGGATTTTTAGATGCCTTAGGGCAAGGACATCATTCATTTTGTATGAGGACTTGGGCTTAATTGTATTAACAGTTGCATATACATTTTAAATTAGTTTGATGTACGAAGATTACAATGTAATTGGAATATATACTTTATTATGCATAGTTTAGGTGTGTAAAATAATCAAACTATAATTATGACAGATCAAAACTATAGCGTGTCTCCGTGATTGGCAGACGACCAAATCTTATTTTTCAAATAACTCAATTGCACAGCAATTAAAAGCAAAACTGTTATTAGTTTTATCAACACAAGTATCAAAACTACCATTTATATATTTTTTCATCATTGGACATTACAAAAGCAGTACAAAGAAGCCTAAAATGAATGATGTCCTTTCTCGCGCCCGCCTATGATGGTAGATACATTTTTTATGTGCCATGAAGCGGTATACGCGTGGCGTGAAATCTACCACAGCGAGAACATTACGCCGCGCGATTTTGTCATCAAATTCCTCTTGACGTCCGCGTAAAAAAACCCTATGCGAGTAATACAAGCGATTTTTATGAGTGTTCAAACGTAGCGAGATTTTTCGCTTGCTTTTGGACCTCCTCTTGCTTATCATCAGGCGGGTCGAGGTCAGATGTCGTGTCACAACAAAAATAAAACATTCATATAAATCGTTGCTCTCATCCCAAAACGCAGGCCTGCTTTCTTTAGAGTAATTAAAAGTTCTTTATCGAGAAAATGAAAGATTTCTTTTATAAAGAAAACGCCTGCATACCCGGTGAACGCATGTAGATACTAGAATGTGAGTGAAAACGGAAGACGACAGCGCAGCTTGTTAGAATTCACGTCTTGTCTGTACGCCGCAGTGATAAGCGGGATTTTACAGCGTCATAAACCTCGCGCTGTGTAAAATCAACCCTAAGGGTCGATAACGCGATCGTGGTGTAGTGGCAGTGCAATGGCTACGTAAGCCGAATGGCACGGGTACGAGACCACTCACCAGTACCAATTTACAAGCACTTTAGTAGCTTAGTATAGAAATGTATAATAATATATATATATACAATTTGGAACAAAACTAGCGCAACGGTATTATAATTAAATATAGCATACCTTCTCAGCCTCCACATCAGCTTCGTAGCCTTCCTTCATGCGTTCAGCTCCTTCGATATAATCCAGCTCTGCGAGATATTCGTCTCCTCCCACCATGCCGTCCTGACATATTTATAATTCATATTTATATATGCAAAGTAAGAGTGGTAGGCAGTGGTGCACAGTGCGTTAATCGCATTCTAACTAGGCATAGTGACTGAGACTTGCAGCAATTGCAGTCGCGTCTATTGATGGACCTTACTCCAGGTTAACATTAGACGGGGTGCTATCATATGTCGAGCTTCAATAAAAAATACTCAATAAATATAGCGGATAGAGACAAAAGATCTGTTCTGTAGAAGTTACTCTTACATTATTGAATTAAAATTAATTCCTTAAATGATAAATTTACACATTTACTGAATTTTTTTCTGATGAGACATTTTCCTAGTCCTGGCCCTGATGTAGCCGTAATACCCGCGGGTCGGGGGAAGTAGACACAGCCAAGTTGAGGAAAGAGCTTATGTCAGATGTTAGGCTGGAGTACCACCTGATAGGCTAACCTCAAAATTCAACTTTTAAGGCGATTCACTAGTCGAATTTCGTACTTGGATTTTTATTGGCAGCCTCTATCTTTAATTCACTAGTCTAGTCAATATTAAATAGCTTTTAGTTTACATACCGTATTAGCTGACGCTTCCGTGAGTAGATTGCCAGCGTAAATGCATATAAAACTGCCGCGTGGTACATCGTTCATTGAGCGCAAACCCCAACCTCTCGCCACAGTTCTGTACACCTACAATTAATTAAAATCAAATTGTCACGCCTTTTTCCCACGCGATAGGCAGAGACAATGAAGCGCCACTTGCCACGGTCCTGGCACAACTCCCTTGCTTTTTTCATGTAGTATATGCATACAAACATACAGACAGACATGCATCTGTCGTCTCGGAAATCACATGACTCGGGCGCGCATGATTGAGCTAATAAACGCTCTCTGACCTCGGCGCAAGGTCGACGTGATGTGATTTGCTGCGAGCCGATACAAATCCTAACAGTTTGTTATACTGACAACTTTTTACATAATTACAAAAGCCATCAATCATTATTCAAATATCTATAAAATACTTACTTGTAATTTAAGTTGCAGTGGGAATTGCGCCACTCTATTCAAACATGTTTTTCGGCAGCTGCATCTGTAAGGGATAAAAAATTAAATAAAAACTATGTATTATTAAACAAAAATATTACTAAAGTAAGGCCAACGAAACGGGGCAGATTATAAACAAACTTTCAGGGGCTTAAAATATTTTTATGTAAAGAAATCACATACAAATTTTAATCTTCCTGCTCCATTTGTCGTCGTCTGTTTTAGACGAAGATAATTCGTCAGAAGTATCTGAATTAAGCGCATTTATAAGAAAACTATCTATTGTATTATAGATAGTTATAATGTTTCTATTTATAATGGATATCTACAAAAAACAGAAACGAAAATATACGTGTCTCTTCGAACAACACACAAACATGAATGAACTTAGTATTTTCTTAGATTTTGCGCGAACATTAATTAATGAATTAAACAAATTTTATGCGGCTTACTATCGCGTATATTTTGGTTTAGATTTACAGTTTTATTTATTATATATATTTTTTTTACTATTCCGACATTTCGAGATCTTTGCAGGAATAATAAAAAAATGGTGGATACGGAATAATAAAAAAAAAGTAAAATCTAAACGAAAATAAACGCGATAGTAAGCCGCATAAAATTTGTTTAATTCATGAAAAAACTTGTTCACCGGCGGCCTAAATGTTGATAACTTTTGTATAGACAGCTGTACTGTATCACATTATTTTGCACGAGAGAAAAGGACGGTGATAATAATCGCTCGCTATTGCAAAGTTACTCACTAGCGGTCAAATTGTTTACGTTTTTTTATCTCGTCTCGTTGGCCTTACTGTAATAATGTGACAGATATCCGTATCCGCGCATCTCCGAGAGGGAAATAGAAGTGTATTAATGAATCTTCAAAAGATTAAACCAAATTTGTCACGGCTTATTTCCCATAAGGATAGGCAGAGAAAATGGACAGGGCCACCTTCCACGATATGTAGCGCCACGACAATAGAGAAACGTGTAAATTCTTACCTAGAGTTACATTCATATATTCCTGTCGTAATAGGTTGTAACAAACGCCTGTATTGGTAACCCACATCTTTGCCTTCCATGCCAATAGCTCGAGCGCCCTCTAACGTCAGTTGCCAACACGCACATTTATCACGATCCTAAAATTAAAAAAATTAATAATTATCACGCCATAAAGCTTCGCTCAAATTGGGGCGAATCTAGCTCGTGACGCGGCGCAATTCGCTTACTCACTTATGCTGTCAAACCTATGCGAATTCGCGCGCGTCACTTGTTTAGTTTCTGCATAGTAAAAAATGTTGAAGCCGGAGTTTTGCTAATATTAGCGGCAGCTGGCGAAATAAGAAAATGGAGCCATGAGCATAGAATTTGACGAGTTTCACATTTTAATACCCACAGTACGAAACAATAAAGGTTTTAGAATATGGTAGATAAATTGCAGACATTTTAGTAAAGAAATTGCTTATTTGGTTGATCAATTGCTGACAATTTGGTTGATAAATGGCTGAAAATTTGGTTGATAAATTGCTGACAATTTGGTTGATAAATTGCTGATAATTTGGTTGATTAATTGTTGACAATTTGGTTGATAAATTGCTGACAATTTGGTTGATAAATTGCAAAAAGTTGTGCAATACATTGCTGACAACTTTATACAAATACCACCGTTATTATAATAATAGCTACATCTTTTTTACATGACCAACTAATAAAATATAAAATACTAACTTGGCAATCATCGACGCAGTCACAGCCACAAAGGAATTCTGGATCCAAGTTCAATGAGACGCCCCTCGTTGGAGTTCTAACACTGCTGTATGTACACATCTTTGGAAATGATTGGTCGAAGTAATTCACGCATGGTATTGGGACATTCTCTTTGCCGCCGCTGATATCCTGAGAAACATTAACGGGCTTACTACAAAATATATTTAAAACAATATTTAATTATGCGGTTAGCTGAACATAAACTAAATATCTTGTATACCATAAAATCAAATTTATTTCTTGTTTATTCTTATTGGCAATACTGCTAAATATCAATGTTAAGCTGGAGTGCGGGCTATAAATGGAGGTGACTGCTACTACAGATAAAAAGCTGCAAGGAGTAGTCACATCCACTATACCGGCCTAAAAACACTAGCCTGGTGGTAAGCAAGAGGAGTTTACTGTTGTCTCCATGCCAGTCAGGGGTGCTTTGCAATACCCAGTATCCTTTGAGGATACTGGGTATCGTGCCTACAGAAATAAACAATACAAGTATACAGACCGTGAAGTGATTTAGTCGCGTTGCGGGATCACTTTGTAAGTTGCCGGTTTCAACTAGGCCGGCATAGTGGATGTGACTGCTACTTACAGTTATTAAATTATAGTAGCAGTGACATCCGTTCATAGACCACACTGAAGCTTAACATTAAGCGGGGTGCTGTCATATGTCGAGTCACAATAAAAAATATTTAAAAAAATACAAACATACCTTCATACTGACAAAGCATCTTGTCAACGTAAATTCAGCCAAACACTGCATCGACGGGTTAAAGTCAAAGTAATCAACGCCCAATTGTGACCGAACAATCTGCAGGTACCTGTGCAATTCCTCCATATTCCTCAAGCGGACTCCGCAAGGTGCACGATAGTACACACATATAGCTACATCCCCATTGATCACACCTTTACAAGTACGCCTGAAACCAAAGTGGTATCGTGGTAGTGCAAGTCCTCCCATTTTTTTTTACATCTGACCACTCCTCCTGATGGTAAGCAAGAAGATATCCAAGTGTGCCGACGACGTTAAAGTGTAGGTTTGCGGGCAGAGTGGTCGTGCGTTCTACGCAAACCAAAACGGCAATATTCGTCACTTTGCGGTCATTTTACGGTCTCTACACACAGTATTCGCCTTTATTTGTTCACTAAAAAAACAAGTTCTATTTACCGTTCCCAACCACATAAGAATGGTTTTGTAAGCGGGTTATAGTTGCGCAAATCAACACCAATCTCTCTGCAACAACTGCGCGAACATTCATGATTTTCATAATTTAATGTCTTTACGAATGATTTCGGGGTGAAGAACTGAAAGTAAAATTATTCATATTATACATCTGTGGGAACTGTGCGAAAATGGAAATACATATTCGCCGTCGATAGAGAGCCAATTAACAATAATTTACGTTAAAACTATTCAAAGAAAAATTACGACAGTGGCGTGCCGTCCATATTTGCAATATTTAATAACATTAAATATTGCAAATATTTGTTAATAAAAAAAAGAGATGGATATTTGCTTCGGGTCTGGTTATCAAAGAGCGGTAGGCAGTAGTCAGGCAATAGGCAGTAGAGTCTGCCGATCCGGGGTAGTACCACCACTTACAAGTGTACAGACCGTGAAGTGATTTGGTCACGTTTCGGGATCAGCTTGTAAGTTGCCGGTTCCATCTAGGCCGGCATAGTGGATGTGATTGCTACTCACAGTTATTGAATTGAAGTAGCAGTGACATTCATTCATGGACCACACTTCGGCTTAACATCAAGCAGGGTGCTTTCATATGTCAAGTCACAATAAAAAAAATGAATTTTAGACCCCCCTTTCATTTTTAGTGTGACATATTATAGATATGGTATCTGAGATCTGTCTCAGAGATATTTATCGGTTTCAACATCCATACACATCTCAACCCAGTGGCGTGAAATCGATGCCGCTGTATCTGATCCCTTGATACATTAAAATCATCGTTTACACATTGAGATTGGTATGAACAGTCGCTGTCACTATGCCGGCCAAAGGTGCTTCTTTACGCATCGCTCGAAGGCTCCAAGGTTATAAGATAAAAAGAACACATGGGCTGGCAAAGCATTCCACTTGTCGATTGTTCTACAAAGAAACGACGCACCGAACCTTTAAGTTTGACTGCCGATTCGGTCGACAGAATGCGGATGCTTTCTCCGTCCTGTGCGGGTATAGTATCAAATCCATGATCTTACCATAACTTTACTGTGCTCAGGCATCTGTTCAGTCTGATGAGGCAGCAATTTACATTCTGGTCTTTGCTTGTTTAACATGTTCTGCATGAACGCCTAAAAACATTAATAATAAAATTAAACATTTTAAAAGTTTACTGCTTATATACATATATGCTGACATAATCGCTACTACTATACTTCAGTTTAATCCAGTTTAACATCATCAGACAGAAAATAGATAGATGTAGATTTAACCAGCTAGAAGATATAACATATGGCAGAGAAGCATGAGAGTAGATTTAACGCTGTAGAAATGCGGCCATTAAGGAGTGTATGTGGAGTAACGATAGCGAATAGAATAAGGAATAGCACAGTGCGTGATAGATGTGATTTGAAAGAAGATGTAGTGACAAGGATTGACAAAGGAATGCTTCGATGGTTTGGGCACGTGGAAAGTTATCCGTGAAAGTAGATTGACGAAAGGAATTTATAAATCTAATGTGGATGGATGCGTTAAACAAGGCAGGCCCAGGAGAGTATTTTCCGACCAAATCAGAGACATCCTCAAGAAAGCTAGGTTGCCTAGTGCCCATAACCACAGAGCCTGTATGAAGAGAATTGTAGATGTGAAGGAAGCAAGGGAGTTGTGTAAGGATCGTGGTAAGTGGCGACCACGGTTGTTCACCGGCATCGGGAACAGGGTCCAAGCCACCAGTGGTCAGAGCTCCCGAGAAAGGAACCTCCTAACAATACGCGCCGTGTCCAGGAGAACCGCTTTCTGAATCAAACGCTTGATCCAACTACCTAATGAGAGCCTCTTTAGGTGTTCGTCGAGGCTCTTTGCTATGCTGAATAGCCATTGGCAGTCACAACTATTGGCACAATGACTGCTGTATCCACCTCCCACATGTCGACAACCTCGCGAGCCAAATCAAGACACTTTATTTGCTTATCTTATTATTATTATGATAGGTTATTCTCACCCGTTGTCCTGGCATGTTTTGTGGCACTAAACGTGGCTGTGGCACCGGCCCTCGCTGCCCAGGTAAAAATCTCTTCGTTACTCTATAGGCAGGGCCCTATTAAAGAATATAAGACAGTTTTATAGTGGACCGTGATGTAGTGGTAGTGCAATGGTCACGCAAACCAAGATCACGGGTTCAAAACCACTTGCCGTTACCAATCTGTCTATGATATATGTTATTTTTTATTGTCTGCCTGATGTTAAGCTGGAGTGCGATCCATGAGTGGAGGTCACTGCTACTACAATTCAATAACTGTAAGTAGTAGTCACATCCACTATGCCGGCCTAGTTGGAACCGGCATACTACAAGCTGATCCCGAAACGCGTATAAATCACTTTAGGGTCCCTATACTTTTGTCGTCCTGTTTCTTTGATACCAGTACTTTAGTAAGGTACTAAAGTGTACAGAAATGTACAAAAAAAATTAAAAAAAAAAATTATTTACAATTCTATACCAAGCTACTAAAGTGCTTGTATCATAGAAACAGGACAATCAAAGTACACATATCAAAATACATTGGTACCGGCGGGTGGTTTCGAACTTGTACTCTCTGGTTTGCGTAACCATTGCACTGCCACTATACCACGGTCGCCTTAAGAGTGATTTATTTATTTATTTATTTATTTATTTAGGCAACAAACAGTCATACAAAAGAAGAACTTATATAATAATATGCTAAATGAAGACCTTATAGTGCCGAAGATTAAACTAATACAAATATAACAAAAACATAAGTACCTACATACATACAAATATTTACACATACATACATATATACATAATATATACACATACATATATACATATATACATATAAAGAAGGCGTGACAATTTGCGAAAAATACATTAAAACATAGTCTCAATCATTATTGTGCAAAGACTGCAGAACAAGTGATTTAAACTTATTTAAAGAGGTATTAAATATGTCAATATTTGCGAATAACTTATTGTACGTGCTTAGAGATCGATAGATATAAGCATTACGAGTGTAATTTCTCCTAAGTGGGGGTGGTACGAAGATGTGTGAATTCATATCCTTGTGTACCAGACGTGAGGGCCGAACCAACATACGTGAACGGTTAATAAAAGATATTTTAGATAATAAGTAGGGACTGTCAATCTTGCTATTAATAATTTTATATAGTATTGCCATATCCATTAGAACACGACGATTTTTAAGAGAAGACATATTATATTTTTTAAGAGAGGTGTCGTAGTCGTGTTCTGTTACACCATTTCTAAAGTTCACGATTTTTATAAACTTTCTTTGTATTCGTTCTAGCCTTTCTATGTGGCAATTATAATTAGGAGACCAAACATTACAACCAAATTCCAAAATAGATCTGATGAATGCTGAGTACAAAACTTTTAGTGTTGCCGTTTTCTTGAAGGGCTTACTGGTGCGACTAATAAAACCCAAATTCCGGTAGGCCCTTTGTACTATGGAATCAATGTGTGCATTATAACTGACCTTCTCATCCATAATAATTCCTAGATCCCGGATTTCGTGAACGCGACTTATTAAAGTATTATTTAATTTATATTTATAATAAATAGGTTTAGTTTTGCGCGTGTAACTAATTACGTGGCATTTTTCAATATTTAAAGATAATTGATTTTCTGTACAATAGGTAAGAAGAGAATTCAAGTCGGTCTGAATCTTAGGACAGTCGTTAATGTCGTTTATTTTTAGAAAGATTTTAGTGTCGTCAGCGTATAATAATTTGTGAGTGTTTGGGAGATAGTCATTTAGGTCATCGATATATAATGAGAATAAAATGGGACCCAGATGTGAGCCCTGAGGGACACCAGATGGTATATTTAGGAAATGAGAACGATACCCCTTCAAGAAAACGGCTTGACTTCGATTTCTCAAGTAGGACTCTAGCCATCTAAGCAGATTACCGTGCACACCGTTCCTCCAAAGCTTTCGCAGTAGTAGATCATGACTAATTCTATCAAAAGCCTTGGAGAAATCAGTGTAAACAACATCAACCTGCGCATTTTCATCCATTGACGATAGTAGAAAATCAGTAAAATGCAACATATTGGTAATAACACCGCGTGATTTGAAAAATCCGTGTTGGTTTTCACTAATTGTATTACGAAAAGCATTTGACAGCTGAGAAGTTACCAACTTTTCAAATATTTTTCCCAGCACACAGAGCTTGGAAATAGGCCTGTATTCTGTAATTATATCTCGTTTAGTATTTTTCGGTATAGGTGAATATGCAGATATTGGCAAATTGCCTTAACAGGGGTAGTACTTAGTCGCATTTCAGTATCAGCTTGTAAGTTGCCGGTTTTTACAAGTATTTAACTGTAAGTAGTAGTCATCTCCTATCATGAACCGTACTCCAGCTTAACATCAGGCGGGGTGCTGTCACATGTCGAGTCACAATTTAAAAAAATATTAAGATCTCACCTGGAGCATTTGGTTTACCATAGCTGAGGATCGCCTTACGTTGTTAGGCACATGGATTGGAATATTCTGAAACATAGCGAAAGAGTTCAGTCAAGATTTGACGACAGGCGTGGCCGATTGATCAGCAATTGGTTTGTTGCGCGTAGAGTCCCGGGTTCGATTCCCGGTCAGAGCAAGCAAAGACAATGGAGCGCCACTTGGCACGATTCTTACACAACTGCCTCGCTTCCTTCACATCCACAATTTTCTTTATGCAAGTTCTATGGTAATGGGCACTAGGCAATCCAGCTTTCTTG
This sequence comes from Tinea trinotella, assembly GCA_905220615.1. Lineage (NCBI taxonomy): Eukaryota > Metazoa > Arthropoda > Insecta > Lepidoptera > Tineidae > Tinea > Tinea trinotella. Next base: position 10,100,452 of record HG992317.1, on the reverse strand, counting down.
AGGATGTCTTCAATTTGGACGAAAAACACCTTCCTGCCTTGTTTAACGCATCCATCCACATCAGATTTATAAATTCCTTTCGTCAATCTTCTTTCACTCATCCTTTCCATGTGCCAAACCAACGAAACCAAAGCAACCATGTGCTTTCCTTTGTCAATCCATGTCCCTACATCTTCTTTCAAACCACATCTATCGCGCACTGTGCTATTCCTTATTCTATCCGCTATCGTCACGAATTATTCTATCCACATACACGAAACAAATATATGCTAACTAATTCGCCACGCCTGTCGTCGCTAAGGTTTCCAAATCCTAAAGGAATCATTCATTATACGTGGCGAACAGCCCATTCACTCAACCTGATGGCACTTTAAATTAAGGTTATGGTCCACGTTGCGACAAATAAATGGTACATACCAAATTAGTGGATTTTGGTGACATTGCGCGTGGTCCTACCACTGGTATTCTATGTTGGGTTGTTCGTACGCCTTTCGGGTGCTGCAAGGAATTTTAGTACTTATATCAAATATGCATTAGGGATTAGAATCGTTCGCTTTTGTAATTTCAGGGAAGCGGAATTTTGTATGAGTTCACCATGCATGCTGTGATCGTAATTATTAAGACAGCCTTAAGGGCATTCAATATCTAAAAACATCGAGCGTTGTGATCGTCACATACTGCCCGGCAGACATTCATAGACGGAAATGTTATGACCGACCAAGCAGACAAAATATTATTTCCGCGAATACTGGCCTGTGTCTGTCATGTCACTCAAACTGAAAACCCACGGTTCAAAACCACTTGACGGTTCCAATGTATCTTTGATATATGTGAATGATTTGGTCGTCCTGTTTCTAAGATACAAACGCGTTAAGTAGCGTAGTATAGAAACATTAATAAAATTTAAATATATATATATATTTATATTTCTATACTAAAGCTACTAAAGTGCTTGTATCATAGAAACAGGACAACGAAAGTATATATGTAAAAAATACATATGTACCGGTGGGTAGTTTCGAACTCGTGCTCTCGGTTTGTGCAACGATTGAACTGTCACTACACGGTCGCCTAAATTATTTTGTCTGGCAAGCTCAATGTCTGCAGATATAAACAGACCTTTAACTGTGTTGTGTGATAATATTGCAAACTTTGAGAATTTTATTTATTAATAATAAAAACACGAATATAAACAGGTATTAGGTGTACAGCATTAAATATAATTGTTGAAAGGCCGAGTGTATTTCTACGGTTACACATACCTGCGATGAAAGAAACGGTGCAGGTCGGATTGGTCGTAAACTCCTTAGGTGCTACAAAGAACATATAACATTATTGGTTTATTTGAGGCGCGGCATGTGATTGGTCTGTTCACTATGCCGCCTAATACTTCGCTTAGAAGTTTCTAGGTTATAGGAGGGAGAGATCACGTAGTGGTTAGGGCACACGGAAAGGATAAGTAAAAGTAGATTGACAAAAAGGAATTTATAAATCTGATATAGATGGAATCGTTAAACAAGGCATCCAGGTGTTTTCCGACCAAATGGGACACATCCTCAGGAAAGCTAGGTTGCCTAGTGCCCATAGCCGTAGAGCTTGTATGAAAAGAATTGTGGAGGGAGAAAGCGACAACTCCCTCGCTTCCTTTATATCCACAATTCATAACAACTCTTATCTTTGTGCGAAAAAGGCGTGACGATTTGATCGATTAGGATGACGTAGACGGATAGAACATTCCACTTATTAACAGTGAGGTAAAAGAAAAAGGAAGCGCCGACTTTGGCTTCCAATTCTATGTGGATGTCTTTGTGCTTTATGGTGGGCATCGCGGCAGTGGAAAGACAAGACGGGAATAAAGTTAAAAAGAGCTTCTCGGCACATTCTCCGTAGATAGGAGACATAGGACCATCAAAGCTACCCCTGACGAAAGCAGAGGATTCACAAAAATGCAGCATCGTTATACCGGGAGATATTTGTAAGAGAGCTTGGCAAATTGGTGTTTGTCAACGAGTTCTGCATAAGATGTCGGTACTAAAAAAGGGCCTATTTTGTTGCTTTCTTGGGTTTATATACTCATATTTTCTTTTTAATATTATTTACTAGATTAATTTTCATATTGTGACTCTCCATTGTAAAATTAAAAAAAAATTTAAAAAATTAACATTGAAGATTCAACTATGATAGAAAATAAATATCATAGTTGAATCTTCAATGTTAATTTTTACCATATTTTTTACTTTGACACTGGCAAGTTAAACACTAAGATATCAATTAAACAAATCAAATTGTCACGCCTTTTTCTCACAGGGATAGGCAGTGACAATGGAGAGCCACTTTGCATGATTCTAATACAACTACTTTGCTTCCCTCACATCCACAATTCTCTTCATACAAGCTCTGCGATTACGGGCACTAGGCAACCCAGATTTCTCAAGGATGTTTCCGAAACTAAGACATAAATAAGATAATAACTCGTATCTTAGTATAAAAATGTAAAAGAAATACATACCGGTGATGCGTTCATAGGCGGCCTAATGGTATTACGAATGGTGCTTTGTAGTTGATTCGTCTAAAACAGAATAATAATCTTCGATTATATATCATATAGATACACAATTGCCGCTCAAAAAGCGACAAAATAAATGCAAGTCCGATTGATGATGGACTTGAATTTGTTCTCAGTCCGAAATGATGTATGTGACATTACATTTGTGACAAGTTTATACTTTAAAACAATGTGGTAAGGTTCAGTTTACAATTTACATTCAGCTTACACAGTTTATATCCGTGTAAGTGAATTCTGACGCGCGGACACTTTATGACATTAATTATGTATGGGACTGTGTATCTATGAAAAAATATATAATCGATGAAAATAATAATAAAATCGATTAGTACGACTCCCTTATGTAAAAAAAAGATTATATTTTCTAATTTGTTTAAATTGATTTAGTTTGCATAATTCTTAACTTTTTTCTATTTTATAAAATATATTTTCTTAATACTCCAATTATAAAATTGTATGTGGTTTGTAAATATAAATTATTTTGATTATATTTGACATGCATGCTGTAGTTAACTATAATATAATTAAAATAACACTTAGACATTGTAATATTACTTATTTTAAGATTAGTGATTGTTTGGTTTTCAACCCAAATAGATAAATAAATCATGGCTCGACATATATTAGCATCCCGCCTGATGTTAAGCTGGAGTGGAGTTACATCACTGCAAGTAGTAGTCCCATCCACTATACCGGCATTTATTTATTTATTATAATGTGACTCGACATCTGACCTCGACCCGCCTGATGGTAAGCAAAAGGAGGTCTGAGAGTGCCGACGACTGCAAAAACCGAGTCTCCGCGGTTGCCCCAGTCGCCGTCACTATGCCAGCCAAAGATGCTTCTTCACACATCGCTTGAAGGATCCAAGGTTATAGGATGAAGAAAACTCTTTTGTGTTACGGGCATAATTGCAACCCGCAACTTAAAACGCGACTATGTCATTTTACGGTCTGTACACTTGAAGACTCGGTTTTTACAGTCATCGGCACTTTTTGACTTCCTTCTGCTTGACAGGCGCGTTGACAGGTCAGATGTCGAGTCACAATAAAAGTATCAGACACCTCTGTTTATGGACTGCAATCCAGATTATTTTCAGGCGGGGTGCTGTCATATGTCGACCCCAAATAAAAGTTATTATACCTGATTACGGAGATATAGTACAGGTACTGGTAGCTTCGGTGTAGGACTTTGTGCTGGGCCTGAAGATACCTTTGGAATTTTATCACCAATTTTTGAATACCTTGTGGAGAGAAAGAATATAAATTAACAATAATATTTGTTTAACTGTGTTTAAAGTGCAGTAAATTTTAGGCAAAAAAATTTAACGAACTTTAGACAGACATTAAACATGTTTTAAGTTAATTAAGTAAAAGTTTTTTATTTATAATTGAATCCTTTTTCTAGTTTTAGTATTCTATTTACTTTAAATAATAATAATTATAAATACTAATGATATTTAATTTCTTATTGGCATAACTAGGGTTTGGCAGGTAAGCCATTTAAAAATACTCTTTTACTTTTTTTATGAAACAAATATTTGTCAATCAAAGAAAGCTAAACCGCGCCGAACGTTGTGGCCTAAAGCGAGGTGTTACTGTAAACAAAATAGTCATCATTATCATCAGTTAGAAGCCGTCCACTGCTGAACAAAGGCCTCCTCCTTAGAACTCCCCCATCGGTTACTTGGGACTATCACTGTGTCGTCAGTCCACCTTGTGGAAGGCCTACCTACGCTGTGTCTTCCGGTTCGTAGTCTCTAGAACCTTCCGCATCGGTTAACTTACCTTACTTTGCTGATGACTTTTAAACAAGGTGAGCCCCTATACATCCATATAGTGTTGTTCTTATTCATACATTTTAATTTTACAATAGAAACATCTATAAACATAACTCTGAAGTTCTCACTCTTTTGCTCTGTAAAAAATGGCAAACCTTAATCACAAAAAAATTAAACGAACTTAGGCAGACATTAAACATGTTTTAAGTCAATTTAGCACAGGTTTTTTTATTTACAAAAAAACCCTTTTCCTAGTTTTAGTTTTCTATTTACTATTATTGATATTTAAATTCTTATTTATTTTATTTCTATGTTTTATTTCAATCTATCAATCAAATTGTCACTTTTTTTACCACAGGGATAGGCAGAGACAATGTAGCGCCACTTGCCACGATCCTGACACAACTCCTTCGCTTCCTTCACATCCACAATTCACATTTACATTCTGTATTTCTTTTTATTATAATCATCATCATCAGCCAGAAGGCGCCCACTGCTGAACATAGGCCTCCCACTTAAATTTATTGTAATAATTTATTATTTTTTTATTATTATAATTTTAAACTTATTATATTAGGCATGAAAAATAACCTTTGGAAGGCAAAGTGACGGCAACTGAGACAATCGTAAGATGAGATGTTTCAGTCATCGGCGCTTTGGACTTTTCCTTGCTCACCAACAAGCAAGTCGAGTTCAAAAAAAGTATGAATTAAAAATATACATAAACAAAATTACTTCACTTACCATCCGAAAAGCCTTCTCTAATAACAGTTTGTCCTAAAGACAACGTTAACATAGTCCGCATCGGATAATTATCAACATATTCTTTCATGAATGTTTCAATCCATTTAGGACAATCCTCCCAGGGTGTCTCGTTCACTTCAGCTATAGTTCGTAAGTTATGATTTTTATAATACTCAGCATGACCGATATCAAATAAAACAAGGTAACTGAAATTGTATTGTGTTTTTATTAATTTGGAGTAAGGCGATAATTTAAGCTGACCGTAATGTAGTGCAGTGCAGTGCAATGGTTACGCAAACGCGAGCAAATCACTTCACGGTCTGTATACTTATAAGTGGTGGTACTACCCCGGATCGGCAAACTGGTTATCACTGCCTACCACTCTTTGATAACCAAACCCGAAGCAAATATCCATCTCTTTTTTTATTAACAAATATTTACAAGAATTATTAAATATTACAAATAAAAGCTATGAAACAAATATTTGCTCCGACCGGGTATCGAACCCGGGACTTTACGCGCAATGAAGGAAGGGAGGGAGTTGTGTAAGGATCGTGGCAAGTGGCTCTCCATTGTCTCTGCCTATCCCTGTGGAAAAGGCGTGACAATTTGATTGATTAATGTATTGAACAAATTTTATGCGGCTTACTATCGCGTTTATTTTGGTTTTGATTAAATTTTATTTTGTTTTATTAATCCGAAACGTCGGAATAATAAAACAAAATAAAATTGTAAAATCAAAATCAATATAAACGCGATAGTAAGCCACATAAAATTTGTTTAATTCATTAATCAATGTTTTAGCAAAATCTAAGAAAATGATTTGATTGATTGTTTGTTTACCTACCGATTGTGATTCATTGGGCATGGTATTTCTATTACAGTTCCAGAGTACAAGTCTCTTCCATAATCAATGGTTGAAGTTTCAGCCAAAACACGACTACCTAAAACAATTGACAAGTGGAATGCTTTGCCAGCCCATGTGTTCTCCCGGTCCATCATAGTGACGGCGATTGTGGCAGCCGTGAACAGACTATAGTATAATCGGTTACATTGGTATAGTCCATTGAAGCGACCGTGGTGTAGTGGCAGTGCAATGGTTACGCAAACCAAGAGCACGGGTTCAAAACCACTTGCCGGTACCAATGTATCTTTAATATATGTACTTTGGTTGTCCTGTTTCTATGATACAAGGACTTTATTAGCTTAATGTGAATAAAAAATAAGTCTATTACTTGTATATTGAGTGAACTAAAAAAGCTTAATCACTAAGAAAAAACTATCCTATAATCAGTTTAAAATATAATAAGACTCGGATAAACAGAATTTATTGTTTCTGTACAGAATAATAAAATATATTTATTCTTTTTTATTCTGGCTCAACATATGACATCACCCGGCTGATGTTAAGCTGGAGTGCGGTCACACAGGTGGGAAAGAGGCGAGACAATTTGATTGATTGTTTGATTGACCCATAAATTCACTTCACTTCACTTTCCGTGAAGTGAATAATTAGTCACGTTTCGGAATCAGCTTGTACGTTGCCTGTTCCAACTAGGCCGGCATAGTGGTTGTAATTACTACTTACAGTTATTGAATAGTAGCAGCAATGACATCCATTCATGGACCACACTCCAGCTTAACATTAAGCAGGGTGCTGTCATATGTCGGCGTCACAATAAAAAAAACTTACCAACAATATGACGAATTCGAGGTGCTCTTGGGTACGCAAGCTGCAATCCTGTTACAACTCTTAATGTTGTTTGTACTTGATTAAGAATTATAGCAACGTTGTAGGCATAATGATCGTTGCTTTTATTTTGCTGAAATAACATAATTATTATACTGATAATACTGAATTTAAATAAATATTTGTTTCATAGCTTTTATTTGTAATATTTAATAGTATTAAATTTGCAAATATTTGTTAATGAAAATAAAAGAGATGGATATTTGCTTCGGGTCTGGTTATCAAAGAGTGGTAGGCAGTGGTACCCAGTCTGCCGATCCGGGGTAGTACCACCACTTACAAGTATACAGACCGTGAAGTGATTTGGTCACGTTTCGGGATCAGCTTGTAAGTTGCCGGTTCCATCTAGGCCGGCATAGTGGATGTGATTGCTACTCACAGTTATTGAATTGTAGTAGCAGTGACATTCATTCATGGACCACACTTTGGCTTAACATCAAGCGGGGTGCTGTCATATGTCGAGTCACAATAAAAAAAAATATATATATATATATATAAAGAATCAAGGTTGTTATATGATGTAGTAGCCCTTCATCCCTTATCCATGAAGATGGTTTCTGCTTTTACCTAACCACAGAGCCTGTATGAAGAGAATTGTGAATTTTTTTACTTAATTATTCTGACACGACATCTGACCTCGTCCCGCCTGATGATAAGCAAGAGGAGGTCCAAGAGTGACGACGACTGAGAAAGCCGAGTTTGTTCTCGGCTACCTCAGCCGCCGTCACTATGCCGGCTAAAGAGAAAAGAAGGAATGTGAAGGAAGCAAGGGAGCTGTGTAAGGATCGTGGTAAGTGGCGCTCCATTGTCTCTGCCTATCCCTGTGAGAAAAAGGCGTGACAATTTGTTGTTGTTGTTTTTACCTTTTAAGGCTAGATATAAGGGCTTGAAGTTTTGCTTTATAGAAATTTCGAGAATATTTTACAATACTCGAGGACATTACACAACATACCAGAGGGGTAAAATTTTCTTAGATTTTGCGCGAACATTGATTAATGAATTAATCAATTATGCGGCTTACTATCGCGTTTATTATGGTTTTGATTTTACAATTTTATTTTATTATTCCGACGTTTCGAGAACTTTGCAGCCATCGTCTCTCCATAAGCACGATGGCTGCAAAGCTCTCGAAACGTCGAAATAATAAAATAAAATTGCACAAAATGTGTTTTATTCATACCAGAGGGGTCTAGGACGTTTTGTATTTTTCTAGAAATTACCAGAATAATCTGAAAAGCTCTAAAAGTGACCGTGGTGTAGTGGCAGTGCATCAGCTTGTAAGTTGCTGGTTCCAACTAAGCCGGCATAATGGATGTGACTGCTACTTAAAGTTATTGAATTGTAGTAGCAGTGACATCCATTCATGAACCACACTCTAGCTAAATATCAAGCGGGGAGGTGTCATATGTCGAATCACAATAAAGAAAAACTTACCGAAGTCCCCTTGTTGTACACAGAAATCACCTTGCCCTCCTGCCACGGTTTGTCATATTTTCCACCAGAAACTAATACAATCTCATGTATGTTGAATGGAACACTTATATATCTGCCATACTGAGGAATATCCTTTGGGATGACATTAGCCGGATCCACTTTGGCAATCATAGCCTAGAAAATATTAAATACTAGCTGAACCGGCGAATTTCATACCGCCTGAATGAATGTCATGTTACAGATTAGCCGAACTAAAGTTGTTGTGAATCAGGAAAATTAATATAATCGTTTCTTTTTATAAATAATTATTAAAATTATTTATAAAAATAATAATAATAAATAATTAAGACTTATTAAAATCGTAATAACTTTTTCACACCTTGGGTTACATTACTTAAGTTTTAGTAAGGATCCCTAATCTTTTCTAGCAATAAATATAGCCTATGTCATTTAGGGTGAATGTAGCTTCCCAATGGTGAAAGAATTTTTGAAATCTGCACAATAGTTTTTGAGTTTATTCATTACAAACATACACACACACTAAAATACAAATCTTTCCTCTTTATGAGTATAGATATAGATAAATACAATTTTTAGCACGCTTTTATTTTAGCTAGACTTGCATGTATTATATGTAACTATGTAACGGAATCTTTCAAATTTTCACCCACTTTTACAGGACTGAATAATTAGAAAATTTGTACACGCAACAAAACTGATAATACAATAATTTCATTAAACATTTTTTTTAGCCGGCATGGTGAAAAAAACAATTTTTAACCTTTAAAAATTGTTTTGTTCCCTTAAGAAATATAAATGCTTACAGCTTTATTTTTTGTTTGCTTTTTTTTGTTAAATTTGTCACCGATATCTAGCATTGCATTTAAATAACCCAAAGCGAAAGGGTTAAAGTCGTGTCGAGTCCATTTTGAATTTTAACTATAAAATACTTACACTTTTATCTAGCGATGGTAAGGACAGCCTGACGAATTTCTGAAAAACAATAAAAAACATATTTTTAAAGATTCTTTATATAATTTCTCTATAACAATTGTTCTTTAAACTTCTTTCTTCCTCTGCTCTTCTAGTTTGTTTTTTTTTTCTTTTTAATATATGCTTAATAACCTGTGCTTAATAACTTGTTTTAATCTATTCTGGTTATGAATTTAAGTAACGTTTGTGTTATAATGGCAGACAGTAAGAGTGGTAGGCAGACAAGTGCACAGACCGTGAAGTGACTAAGTCGCGTTCGGGATCAGCTTGAGAGTTGCCAGTTCCAATTAGGTTCGCATAGTGTATACGACTGCTACTAGTTTTTTAACTGTAGTAGCAGTTGACTCAAAACATTGACCGCACTTTCGCTTAAAATCAGGCAGGGTGCTGTCATGTGGGAAGTCACACTAAAAAAACAATCCATGGAACATTAAATAATGAATTCAACGAATTTTATGCGGCTTGCTATCGCGTTTAAATTTGGTTCTTGAATTACAGAGAGACTCTGTGACCATGATGGCGTCAATGCACTCGAAACGTCGAAATAATAAGAAATTGTAAAATCAATAAACAAAAATAAACGCAATAGTAAGCCGCATAAAAAATGTTTGATTCATTAATCTTTGACTTAATCTATGAAATGCATCTGCTTAACCCAGCCCGTTTGTCCACGAGCGCTAACAAAGCATAAGTGTCAAAAGTTGTACAGGGTTCAAATACAATCGCTTTTTTTTTAAATTACTTTGACTCGACATAAGTCAGACCTAATGTTAAACTGGAGTGACTGCTACTACAATTCAATAACTGTAAGTAGCAGTCACCTACACTAGCCGGCATAGTTGGAACCGGCTACATACAACATTCTGTTTATTTGTAAATGACAGTTCAGCAGCTGTGTACCGCTCTTAAAAATGTTTCCGTTTATTTGAATACTAAATAATTTAATACTAGTTTTTTTTAACATTTCTTTAATAAACCACTAAATGTTGTAACAAAACGCCACGTACACGTATTTACTGTACATATTTAAGTATACATATTAGTACTGGTAAGTGGTTTTAAATCTGAGGCACTTGGTTTTTTTTTATTGTGACTCGACATATGATAGCACCCCGCTTGATGTTAAGCCGAAGTGTGGTCCATGAATGAATGCCACTGCTACTACAATTTTAATAACTGTGAATAGCAATCACATCCATTATGCACTAGTTGGAACCGGCAACTTACAAGCTGATCCCGAAACGTGACCAAATCACTTTACGGTCTGTATACTTGAAAGTGGAGGTACTACCCCGGATCGGCAGACTGGGTACCACTGCCTACCACTCTTAACAAAGAGTTTGCGTGAGCATACCACAACCACTACATCACGGTCGCGTTATTATAATAAAGACTTACCTCCATTTCAGTCTCATTTTCTTTCTGAAAACATAAACAAATAACAAAATTATTATTTGAGAAATTTAATAACATTCAAAGTAAAATTGATTTTTTTTATTTGATTTTGATTTGAATTTTGCATAGGTAGGTAAGATCACTAAAATACACGAGTGGACAAAATAATATGAAAAACCTAATAGACGTTATATTGTTACGTACTGTCAGGTACCAATAGATACTACAGGGAGAGCGTATTTTCTAGAATGAAATTGGAATTTCCCCAATGCAAATAGTTTTATTTTTTTGGCTGGCATAGTGACCGTGACTGAGTCAGCCGTGAACTGACTGGGTTTTTTAGTCGTCGCCTCTCTTGGACCTCCTCCTGCTTATTATCAGGCGGGTCGAGGTCAAATGTCGTGTCACAATAAAAAAAAAGATAAACAACCATAGGATTGACACAATAGCATCTCAGGACACACAAAGGAAAGAACGCGAACTTCCTTTGTTAGAGAACAAAATGTGTTTACGTACTGCGTTGATTCTTAAGGACCCCGGTGTACATCACAATATTTATTTTGGGCCATTTGCTTTCAGAACAGCTACAATTATTCGCTTAAGATTTTTAAAGCCTCTAAATAATGCGCAAAGAAGAGTGCCGTCCAATGCTTTTCGAGCCGGTCTGTGTGAACGGACACAAATACAATTTCTAGGATGTGACTGCTACTTGCAATTGTTTCTGTAGTAGTCGCTTTATTCATGGACCGTACTCCATGTTAACATGTACTCCTGTAGTAACGATGCACAATATTATTATTATGAGCCTATTTATTTGTCCCACTGCTGGGCAAAGGCCTCACTCTCTGTTTTTCCATGACTCACGACATTTGGCCATCTCTCGCCACGAGCTGTTGTAGGAGTCCATCTCATCTCGCCATCTCCGTTTGGGCCTATTGCGACGTCTTCTGCAATCTGGAGTCCACTCAGTAGTGGACTTGGCCCTTAATTCATATGACATGCGACATAGATGACCTGCTCAGTCCTACTTCAGTTTGGCGGCTTTTTTCGCTACATCGGCGATTTGTGTTTTGGAGCGCTGTTCGCGGTAATGAATTATATCTTTAAGTTTTACGCCCAGAATAATGCGCTTCGTGGCTCTTTGACAATAATGCACAATAATAATAAAAATATAACTTACTTTAGGTGGTCTTTCTGAATAATCATTAATACTGGGTGTAGTATTCTGAAACTGTTTATACAGCTTACATGTGATTTCATCTAATAATTTTTGACTGTCTTTCATTATACCTGTTATTTCATTAGTATTATCTGAAAAAATACGAGTATTTGTTTTTATTTTGGAAGTGAAAACTCCTTTAGCGTCGTTGTGACTCGACATCTGGCTTCGACATGCCTGATGGTAAAGAGAGTCGACGACCAAAAAAACCGTTTCAGTTCAAGGTAGCCTCAATCGCCGTCACTATGCCGGTCATGAAAACCTACTAAAAATAAATAAATACAAACATTTACATACCATTTAAAGTACCAAGTTTTGACTCCAGCTCTTTGTTAGCAGTTTCAATCTTATCATCAATATTGAACTTTTTCCACACCTCCTCAATTATATTTTCTATTGATTCACCAGAATTACTACAATATTGGTAAAAACTATTAATTAGTAGACCCACAAACATAGGTTGCAGGAAGGAAGGAAAGTAGAAGTAGCTGCAGTAGAAGAATGACAAGAGAACACCCGACAAAAGTGTTTTCTGACTAAATCGGAGATATCTTAAAAAAAACGTTGAGTTCCTTATTGCCCATAAGCGAAAAGCTTGTATAAAGTGAATTGTGGATATGAGAGAAGCGAGGGAGTTGTGTAAGGACCATGGCAAATGGCGCTCCATTGTCTCTGCGTATCTCTGTGGGAAAAAGGCGTGACAATTTGATTGATTAATTGATTACTATAAAACAATCTCTATTCGCCTTTTTTCACGGGGATTCACATCGTCACGCCTTTTCCCATGGGGATAGACAGAAACAGTGGAGCGCCTAATACCGAATAATTATTAAAACACTACTTTTGTTAATTTTAACATATATATGTATTATATTTTATAGCCTATGTATAAATTACCAATGCGATACAAGGTGCTTGTATGATAGAAACTGGGCGACCAAAGTACATATTATGATAAAGGTACATTGGTACTGCTAAAGGGAGTTTGAATCTGGAGTGCTTTGTTTAAGTAGTCTATTCACTACCACTACACCAGTGTTTCCAAAAGGCCATGCCCCTAACATTTCTAAAATTTTTATGCCTCCATACATAATTTTTATCGTTTAAAAATTGTTTTGTTCCCTTATGAAATTTAAATGATTACAGCATTTTTTTAAGAATTTGTCTTTTTTGTTATATTTGTCACTGATACTAGAATTGCATTTAAATAACCCAAAGCAAAAGGGTTAAAGTCGTGTCGAGTCCATTTTTAAATTGCTATCAAATTACCTATCAAGATGCCCCCCTGTGTGACGCGGGCCCCACGTTGGGAAACACTGCACTCGCCTCAAAATATAATTACTTAAAACATAAAAGACTTGAACTTTATGCTTATCAAAATCTTACCTATCATCTGACGTCTGATCATCTTTGCTAACATCATCTTTCATCCCAGCAGATGATTCAGTTGATTGTGGTCCATTCTCACTGTCACTGTCATCACTATCAGACAGTTCAATTATCTCTTCAATTCTATCAAATTTCATTTCCAGTAATGGCTTATCTGATTGCAAATCTAACACTAAACTCTGAAATCAATTAGCTTATAGTTAGCTGACATAGTCCAGGAGTGCCAACGACTGAAAAAAAACCCTATGCTTTTTTGATGACAGGAAAGGTGCATGGGCTAGCACACCAGTTCGTTTCGCATAAAATCCCAGGTTTGATTTCCGGTTAAAGCAATTATTTCTTTTACTAGCTTTTATTTGTAATTTTTAGTAGTTAGATTAAATATTACAAATATTTTTGTATAAAAAGAAAAGATACGGACATTTGCTCCAGGTCTGGTTGTCAAAGAGTGGTAGGCAGTCTGACGATCTACCACCCCAGATCAGTCTGTATACTTACAAGTATACAGACAGTGAAGTGACTTAGTCGCTTATCGGGAGCAGCTTGTAAGTTGATTTAACTAATAGGTAAGTTGATCCTCTATTCATGGACTGCACTCCAGCTTAACATCGGGCAGGGTGACATATGAGAAGCCACAATAAGAAAATAACAAATAAACAGTTTTATCAGTCTATATACTATAGCAGTCAGAATATAGACTGAAAAACTAGGCCGGCATAATGGATGTGACTGTTACTTAGTTATTGAATTCTAGTAGCAGTGACATCCAGCTTAACATCAAGCGGGGTCCTGTCATATGTTGAGTCACAATATATATATAGCCCTATATATATACGATAGAATAAGGAATAGCACATTGCGTAATAGATGTGGTTTGAAAGAAGATGTAGTGACAAGGATTGACAAAAGAATGCTTTGATGGTTTGGGCACATGGAAAGGATAAGTGAAAGTAGATTGACGATAGGAATTTATAAATTTGATGTGGATGGATGCGTTAAACAAGGCAGGCCCAGGAAGGTGTTTTCCAACGAAATCAGAGACATCCTCAAGAAAGCTAGGTTGCCTAGTGCCCATAACCACAGAGCCTGTATGAAGAGAATTGTGGATGTGAAGGAAGCAAGGGAGGATGCGTTAAACAAGGCAGGCCCAGGAAGGTGTTTTCCAACGAAATCAGAGACATCCTCAAGAAAGCTAGGTTGCCTAGTGCCCATAACCACAGAGCCTGTATGAAGAGAATTGTGGATGTGAAGGAAGCAAGGGAGTTGTGTAAGGATCGTTGTAAGTGGCGCTCCATTGTCTCTGCCTATCCCTGTGGGAAAAAGGCGGTGACAATTAGATTGATTGATATACCCCTATAGCATAAAATAGCATAAAAACTCACAGCAATCTTATTTTCAACAGTATCTCTGCATTTGGAGCACACAAATCGTCTATACTTTTTTTTTTGTTTAATTTTATAATAATTTAAAATAGATGCATCAGCTTCAAAGAATTGGTCTGTTATACCACTTGTACATGAACAATTAACACATCCCAATATATCCCGTTTTGTCAATGTTTCACACTCAGGTTCCGAGTCAGGAGATGATATCATGATTGGCTCCGAACCCTGATTTGGGTTATCTAAAAATATTTTTTTACATTTATTTTTACTGTGATTATAATTCTATTATAATTTAGATTTTATTACTTTGATTTACTATTAATTTACGGTTGTTTTTTACATTTCTATACTGAGTCTTGTAGTCTTTGTAGTCTTTAGCGGGCTCGTTTCCGCACTTGAAGTCCTCTTCGGTATCTTTGTGCGTTCTCCAACGGTTCTCCTTCAACGGAGCCACCCGATCTCCTCCAGGAAGGCCAGGAGACCCTTCTCGTTCCTGCAGACCTCCGGAAGCGTCCTCGCGTTGCCAAGGAACTTCTGTCTCGCTTCTGCTACTGTTGTGCTCCTGCAACTCAAGAGCACATGTGCAGCTGTCTCCTCCTCATTCAGACATCCCCTACATAGGGGGCTGTCCGATATGTTGAGGTTGTACAGGTGCTTATTAAAACCGCAATGCCCCGTTATAACACCTACCAAAGTGCGGAGCTTGGCTCTGCTGAGGTCTAGCAGACGTCCAGTCAAGCGTCTGTCTATGTGAGGCAGAGCATCTCTGGACTGTCTGCAATCCGTTGTTTGTGACCATGCGTCTTCATGTTGGTTACCTGTTCTTTGGCGTAGCCAGCTGCGCAGGAATTGGAATGGTAGGGGCACAACAGGTCCCGGTCCCATCGGTTGACAGGACGACCCCTTCCTGGCCAGCTCATCCGCCGCGTCATTGCCCAGCGATCCACTATGACCCTTGATCCATTGGAGAGTGATCTGGTTCGACGTGCATACGTCCTCCAATGCCAGGTGGCATTCATAGAGTAGAGCTGAGTTTTTGCAGTTGCTTTCCAGACCCAAAAGTACCGCTTTGCTATCGGAGAGGATCTTTATTTTATGGTTGGCAATTCCCCTCCTCGCTATTGCATGCGCTGCCTGCAGAATACCAACACATTCTGCCTGAAACACAGAGCTGTTTACGTCGAGCGTTGTTGAGATATTTATGTTTAAATCCCACGAGAAGGTTCCTGCCCCTGTTCCCGCACCGGTCTTGGATCCATCGGTGTAGATTCTTAGTTCCTCGGCGCCAGAGTGGTCCTTTTCTTCCTCGCACAGTTGTATTTTATAGCTCTTTTCGAATACAAACTTCTTCGGGATTCTGTCAATGATCGATACTAGGAGGGGCTGTTCCTCAATTGCATCGTTGAGAACTGTTGTGTGTGTGGCTCGGCAGTCTATGTTCCAGAGGTTCAATGTTAGAAGCCTCGTTGCCGTCAGTGTCGCCTCCAGCTGCACATGCAGATGTAGGGGCAGTATGCCCAGGATGACCTCCAGCGCCTTTGTGGGTGTTGTAAGCAAGCAGCCTGTGATGGCCGTGCACGCCATGCGCTGGAATTGTTGCAGTCTGTCTTGAACGGTCTTCAGCCTGGTTCTGGGCCACCAAGTCGACGCACCGTAGGTGACGAACGGTCTAATAATGGAGGTATACATCCATTTCATAATTTTGGGGCTTATTCCCCATTTTTTGCCTAGTAATCTACGACATTGCCATAATGTTACGGTGGCGTTGTCGAGCTTGTTTGATAAGTGTTTGCTCCAGTTCAGCTTGCTGTCCAGGATGACGCCCAGATATTTCACCTCTGCTGACAGTTGAATTTCTGTGCCAAACAGTTTTGGTAGTTTGAATTTTCCTATGTTCCTTTTCCGCGTGAACAGTACTAGTTCAGTCTTGTTAGGGTTGACAGACAAACCGGATTCGGTGCACCAATGCTGCACGACCTTCAGTGCGGATTGCATAACGTCGAAGACAACGCTGGTTACCTTTCCACTGATCAGAATAGCTAGATCGTCTGCGTATCCTACTGTGTAGTAATTTTTGTTGTTCAATTTGGTTATGAGGTCGTTGGCTACTATATTCCACAGCAGAGGAGACAGGACCCCGCCTTTTGCTGCGATTCCTCTTTTAATCCCGTTAGCGTCGAATTGAATCGCCCGTTGTCTTAGCATGCTACTTATCCATTTACGTGTTGTCTCATCAGTGCCATGCTTGTGTAGTGCCCTTTCGATGCTGTTGAAGCTTGTCTTGTCAAAGGCTCCCTCTATATCTATGAAGGCCCCTAAGCAGATTGCTGTATCTTCAATGGCCAGTTCTATCTTCTTCACAACGTTATGTAGCGCTGTTTCAGTTGATTTGCCAGTGGTGTATGCATGCTGTTGTGGGTGCAGTGGCACCTTACTCAGTGCGTTGTCTCGTATGTGTCGATCACATAGCCTCTCCATTGTTTTCAACATAAACGAGCTGAGGCTTATGGGTCTGTATGATTTGGGGTTTGTGTAGTCACTTTTTCCTGCCTTTGGAATGAAAACGATCTTTACTTCTCTCCAGGCTTTGGGTATGTAGTGTTGTGCTAGACATGCCTGCATAATGAAGGTCTATACTGAGATAACGAGTGACTAAAATAAATTGGCATTGTAAAAGAATTGTGGCAAATGGCGCTCCATTGTCTCTGCCTATCACTGTGACAATTTGAATTGAATTTTAATGACCATATTTTAATGATACATATGTATATCAAAAATACCAACAAATGATACAATGATTCTATGATAGTAGCTTTCTAGCTCTTTAGTAGCTTAGTTTAGAAATGTAATAATAATAAAAATAAAAAAAAATGGTTTTGAAATGGGTTTTCTTTGTTTGCAAAATTTTATTACTTTGGAATAGATTGTCATTTTTTGTTATCGAGCTCATCATCTAAACTTAACTTCCTTGATGATTGATGATGATGATGACTGCAAAAAAGAACTCAGTTTATAGTTGCCTCAGTCGCAGTCACTATGCCAGCCACAGCTCCTGGGTGTCATGTAATAGATGCAATATTAAAACAAAGTTTATCTTGCTTCAATATAGATAATGATAATGAGTTACTCTTACACTTATTGCCTGATTATTTAAATTTTAACAATACCAAGCTTATAAGTATTTTAGGGTTACCAATATTTAAACAAACATACGGCAGCATCTTTCTCAATAGAAGTCAGAACTAAGAACTTATTTTCAAAGCTAATAAACAAACTTGTAGGAAACTGATCCTGTGTACTGTTTCATAAGCATCCCCTAGACACTCCTCTCCCCCTGCACCTCAAGTGTAGATTGACACAAAGTGAGAAAACATACAAAGACTTAGGAGACAGGTACAATAAAAGTCATATTAAAAGTTTTTGCATTCTAAACCTAGTCGAAGTAGAAGCTGCTCAAATAGATGCATAGCTGTTAAGTTTTTTTAATATGTTTTAGGATAAATACCTTCTTTATTCAATGGTGTAATCATTGCCATATCGTCGTAATATTTTAAATTTGGTACTTTATTTCTTACTGGATGATCCAATTTAACTATAGATGCTTCTATTCCTGGATATGATTCTATGATTGATTTCTCGTTTCCACAGTCTTCCATAATCTGCTATGCCCCAATATAAGCAAGCTAATTTTTGGGCCTGAATAAAACAGATAGTTGATAGAATAGTCAGATAGTTGAATCAACAAGAAGTACCGGTGTTATTAAATTTTTGAGTACGTTAAAGATCATAAACGAAAATGACTGATGTTGTTGTTAAAATTAGGTAATTTTGAATAACAAAAATTTATAAATTTAATTTTAGCGAAAAAAATATACATATACCTTAAAGAAAACAACCGGTGTTTTGGCCAAACCCTTCTATATTTCTTTTCTTGTCTGAATAATACTTATGTTATGTCTTGCTGATATTTGCATCCTAAAATAGTTGTTTATCATATTTTATTTGTAACTATAACATTCACAAATCGACACAAGCTATCATGCATTTTTATAACCAGCCAGCTAACAGAAGCCCTAAGCTCATATTTTGATATATGATATACGTGGTCTTTTCGCCATATTAAATTCCGATATTATTATCAATCAAAATATGGCTAGTGATGTAATTTTATGAAGTCGATATCCAAAGAAAGTATTAAATTTTACTAACCTCTAAACCAAATATATTTGTATTGTCTAATAAAAAACAGCAGTTAATATTATATATAAATAATAAAATAACTTGTATCATTCACTCTACTCCCCGAGGGAAAAAGGCGTGGAAACACATCATTGCACCCGTGGTAAGCAGTGGTACCCAGTCTGCCGATCCAGGGTAGTAACACCACTTACAAGTATACAGCACAGTAAAGTGACTTAGTAGCATTTCAGGATCAGGGATTATACCGATACTAAAATTGTTTCCTACTGTGAGCTTTTAGCTGGGCTGTTATGAAATTGATGACGAGAAGTACTTGATGATGGACCACGAGGATGCAAGGGTTCCTGTCATAGATGATGTACTCACCTTACTAGTTACAGTTTATAATCACGAGTGAAATCCTAGGGAACAGCTACTATTTACAAATCATAATAATGTTGACATTGCTTTTTATCATTTTTATAATATTTATCAATGGAACAGAAATGCTTTTATTAAATAGAAGTTCGAGGTTAATATCTAATATAAAAAAATAAATAAAGGAAAAAGTCGAGATATTTCATAATAGTTTTTATCGACATTGTCTTGTAAACACTAAAAATCCGACATTTAATTTTCTTACGTTAGCACGCTCGCGGATCTTTGATTCAACTCCAATTATCATTCACTGGTGTCAGTAACCGTTCATACTTTTATTATTGACAACTGACTGACAGTCAATCGTGTCATGTTGTCTACTCCGGTTGTGGTGGAATGAATCAGTAAAATAATTATGAAAATATGTACATAATGCAGTTGATATAACGTAATTTAAATACCTGCATAATAAAAAAACCAATTGTGATAAGAGTGTACTTTGTTAGTTTTACTGTACATACTCAAATAACCTCACATAAGAATATTTAAAAATCTTCCTTTTCAAAATATCATTTTTATCATAAAATAATTATTGTTTACGATAATGAAGTGTAGTAAACAATAACCAATAATGAGTGCCAAAGATACTGTGTTATTAATTGAAAATAACCAACAGGTTAGAGCTACAAACGGAAAGCCGGAGATCAATATCTTATGTTTTAATTTAACACCTTACAGCACATTAACTCAGTTTATCTTCTGCTGTATATTTGTTTTTGTATGTTATTTAGCATATGGTTATTTCTTAGAGCTAATATTTACAACGGAAGAGGTTAAACCTATTAGTTTTTATATAACATTAGTACAATTTTTACTTACAACTGCGTTTAGTTATATTGAATCATGGATTCGGATCCCTATCAAACGGAAGTAAGTGTTATAAATAACTGATATATTTATTTAAGACCTTGTAAGATGTGCATAAAAAAGTCCATGATAGGGGTGACTGCTAGTACAGTTAAACAACTGTAAGTAATAGTCATATCCACTAGTTGCATAGCTGGCCTAGTTGGCACTGGCAACTTACAAGCTGATCCCAAAACGTGACTAAGTCACTTCATGGTCTATATACTTTTTGGTGATGGTACGCACCTAATGAACCTGGCACCTGCACAGGGAAACCTAGTATGCTAAGAAAATTATATCTGTTAAAAAAAAATTATTCAAATTTTCCATGATCCTGGCACAACAATAAAATATGGGCCCATAACCATAGAATTTGTATTAAGCGAATTGGATAAGAAAAATGGTGCACTTGTCTCTGCCTATTCCTATGGGAGTTAAGGAGGTTTCATGATTGTGTATTACTCACTGCTATACTTTAAAAGGCGGACTTCTTGCGATTCCATCGCTTCAAATGTGCATAGCATGAGGACAGACGAATTGCAAATACACATGTATTTTATCACTTATATTGTGAAATATGCTGGAAGCGTGCGAGCTCGCCTTGAGATAAACATACATTAGAGGAAGTTTGGTTCCGTTATATTTATAAGCGCCGATAGTGCGTGAGGTCTGCCTGCTTATCTTAATTTTATGATCGTTTCGTGTGCATAGGTAGCGATAACATCGCGGTTGTCGCGCGTCGTCAACGCCTGAAAAGAATTAGGTGTGCATGGGCCCTAGCTGTCAGTAGTCAATCAGTATAGTTTAAAATGTTGAAAGACAACGTGCTGGCCACCTCTACTAGTATAGCGGGTAGCGCGTCGTCTTACATCTTAGGGTATACTTGATTCCAATGCGTAGGCTGAAATGGAAGTAGGACGGAATGATAATTAATAAAAAAGAGTCAAATAAATGTTGCTCTGCATCACGACACTGTTGAGGTTTGCTTTTTAGCATAGTTTTAAAGTGCCTTGTTCAAAGTGTGTATAACACATCTACGCCTACGCCTTTCCTTCTGCACTTGAAGCCCTCTTTAGTTTCTTTGTGTGTTCTTCAGCAGAGCCACCCGATCTACTCCAGGAAGGCTAGGAGACCCTTGTCGTTCCTGCAGACCTCCGGAAGCATCCTCACGTTATCAAGGAACTTCTGTCTCGCTTCCACCACTCTCGTACTCCTGCAACTCAATAGCACATGCGCTGTCTCCTCCTCACACAGGCAGCCCCTACGGAGGGGGGCTGTCCGATATGTTGAGGTTATACAGGTGCTTATTAAAACTTCTTTTAATATCATTGTTTGGTTTCAGAGCACCATTGAGGACCTATGCAATATTGGCAGGCCTAACTCTGGGCACAATGGCATTCTCAAACTTAGCACTAAGCTACCTCAACTACCCAACACAATTGATATTTAAAAGTTGCAAATTAATACCAGTCATGATTGGTAGCATTATAATACAGGGGAAGAGATACGGATTCCTTGACTATATAGCCGCTGTTACTATGTGTATTGGATTGACTATGTTTACTTTGGGTAAGTTGTTTAAGTGGTACCCAGTCTGCCGATCCGGGGCAGTACCACCACTTACAGGTATACAGACTGTGAAGTGATTTGGTCACGTTTCGGGGTCAGCTTGTAAGTTGCTGGTTCCAACTAGGCCGGCATAGTGGATGTGATTGCTACGCACAGTTATTAAATTGTAGTAGCAGTGGCATTCATTCATGGACCACAATTCGGCTTAACATCAAGCGGGGTGCTGTCATATGTCAAGTCACAATAATAAAAAAATATATATTCGTGTTGATTCGCGTCAGTAGTAATTGATTTTATCGTTAAGCCGTCATTATGCTGAAAGATTTATTTTATTTTAATTATTTATAATATGTATAAGGTGAGACATAGCATGCTGTTTCCGTATACTCCACTAGGATGAACCGGTTACGGGATCCCAATTTAACATATATAATTTCATATTTACGAATAAACCTCACCTATATATTTTAATTGAATAAAAGAGAGTCGTCATCCGTATTCAGGCTAGAACCATTATTAGAAACGTGATTAAAATGTGTGAAAAAAAATAAAAAACATGTAGTCACTATTCCCAAAATTAAATTAATATATAATTCATTAAAAATTGTTGCTGTCTAATGTTTATACTTCAATTTAATACACATTTATAATTTTTAATAACTAAATCTATTTGCATTTTAAGGAAAGTGTGTGTTTATTGTTATCGACATTTTGCATGTAAGTAAATTCATAATAGACACGTGACCATGACGTCACAACTGCATTCCTCGCGCGTTCGTTTAACTCGTTCCCCTACTATACATACCTAATTTTAAATGCCCACATACATACACAAACACATACATATATATTCATACACACATACAAAACAATACAAAATAATGCAGAAAAAATAATAATAATAAATTATGCCAATAACTTTACTATCTGGAGCATTTTTCTGGTCTCAATAATGCCCAGGGAAAGGATCTATTTTTTTACTACCTTCCTACCCCGGAGTGACTTAATGAATGCAATATTTTTGTTGTATTTTCTTTAACTACTTTTGCCAAGTAAGGAAAAATGTATAATACTCGTACACATTTTACTCCTTTCAACTGAATGATGCATTTTTAAAGGTTTAAATTAAGCCGGTATAGTGGATGTGACCTCTTTTTATGGATGTACTCCACCTTAACATCAAGTGAGGTGTGTCAAGCCAAAATATTAAAAATATATATTTTTTCAGCTGACTCGAAAACGTCACCGAATTTCAACATACTGGGCGTAATAATAATTTCGCTTGCCTTACTATGTGATGCTGTAATAGGAAATGTTCAGGAGAAAGTCATGAAACAGTTTCAGGCAACAAATAATGAAGTTGTATTCTATTCATATGCAATTGCATCAGTTTATTTGTTTTCATTTACATTACTGACTGGAGTTTTACAAGATGGCTTCCTTTATTGTACTAAGGTGCGATTTTACAATTATTTTAAATACAATGGGGTACGTTCGTGGGTTGAATTAGACGTATCGCGAAAAAGCAGGGTTAGTTTTTTTTCATACTTCCACTAGATGAAACGAGATTAATATGTTGTAAATTAATTATTGTAATAATTGGGAGTTGTGTAAGGATCGTGGTAAGTGGCGCTCCATTGTCTCTGCCTATCCCTGTGGGAAAAAGGCGTGACAATTTGATTGATTGATTGATAAATTAATTATTGACGAATAGAGACGCGTTTGAAAAATGGCTCTGTGTAGTTCAACAACTTTTTATGGCCGTTTTCGAGAGTGACTTTTTTTGCTTTTCTTTTTCTTAAATACTGCCAGACAGCACTGGGCTAGCGTCGTCGTCAAACATGTACGAAGACTAAACGCAAACTAATCAAAGCCGGCCGGCGCATGTGTGCACGTCCGCGCGCCGTCTTCCGAAACCCTACGGCCACACACTCGACGAGTAACGAGAGAAATGGGGAGAGACATAGTGTGGCTGCGTTATTCGTCCTGCTGCTCGTCATGCCCGGCCATCCATTTTAGTCGGGTTTTTAGTACGAGTCAAAGTTACAATGTTGTCGTCCATCGGAGCAACGCAATAAACATCGCGAGTAGGGGAGTGTGTGGCTGTTAGGGCAATATTTACAGCAGTGCGAAGAGCATAGTGTGGCTGTAGCATTACGCGTAGTTGGGAAACAATGTCCACGCGTACTTACATTGGATACGCGTACAGCTCCTGCCAAATTTGCCGTAAGATGTAATGTAAGTATACGGTCAAATTAAAAAGTTTGTTGTTAGTTGACATTTCCAAGTATGTTTCGACTCTTTAACTTATACGCATAATTTCTGTTAGTATTGTTGTAGGGAACGTACCATGACCGAAATGAATGAATTGAATGATTATATGACGAAAGTCAATATAGAGGTTTGTTGTTTCCGAAAAAGCCTGTAGTAATATGATAAAATATCTTAATATTTTATCGCATTGATTTATCTTAAACAAGGAATGGCCATGCTCGCTTATGTGATAAGTTACATGGTAAGATAGGTCTATCGCGGAACTTGATTCTTGAATCTTGCTCGACCCCGTCGGGGGCTGTACCGACCGCCGCGAACCTGTACGCGAGGTCAATAGATCCAGAGCCCCAGTCATTCGCCATGACTATTGCAATTTTCAGTTCAATTGAAATTGCCTTCCATGCATCTTGACGTAAATCGGTATTTCGATAATCAGTTAGTGTGCTATCCCACAAGACCCGGTGAAATTCATAAAGTTGAATCAATCTGATAATATTTTCAATATTGAAACACGAAGAACACGCGTTATTCATTAAGTCGTCCAAATATAGCGTACCTGGTCGTGTTATTATATATTACAAATAAAAGCTATGCTCTAAATAAAAATATTTGACGCCTGTCGTCAAAACTTTTAGACTATTGGAGGCCCTACAGGCCTTGAAAGCAATGGCGAACCGCCCCTTCCCCCCGTTAGACCGCATATGGGTGCAAAATGGGGTACAATAATATTTGCAATATGGTTTGGACATAATGGAAAGGATGAGTGAAAGTAGATTGACGATACGAATTTATAAATCTGATGTGGATGGAAGCGTTAAACAAGGCAGGCCCAGAAGGGTGTTTTCCGACCAAATCGGAGACATCCTCAAGAAAGCTATGCTGCCTAGCGCCCTTAAGAACCCCTAGTGAACCACAGAGCCTGTATGAAGAGAATTGTGAATGTGAAGGGAGTTGTGTAAGGATCGTAGTAAGTGGCGCTCCATTGTTTCTGCCTATCTCTGTGGGAAAAAAGCGTGAGAATTTGATCGATTGATTGATTGCAATATTCATTATGTTTTTCTTTATCTCCAGGAACCAATTACAAAGTATTCAAATATATTTCTTCTAAGTGTGAGCGGGTACCTTGGTTTGCAGGCTGTACTGACATTACTGAGAATATGTGGTGCACCAATCACAGTCACGGTGACCACCATGAGGAAAGCATTGTCTGTCATATTTTCATTCGTGTTGTTTAGCAAACCATTTGTTTTCCAGTAAGTATGAGTTTTATTTTAGGAGATAAGGCGACCGTTTTGTAGTTAGTGGCAGTGAAATGGTTACGTAAACCGAGAGCCTTGGATAGCCTTGGATCCTTCAAGCGATGCGTAAAGAAACACCTTTAGCCGCCATAGTGACGGCGACGGGGACAGCCGCGAAGACTCGGTTTTCGCAGTCGTCGGCACTCTTGAACCTTTTCTTGCTTACCATCAGGCAGGTCGAGGTCAGATGTCGAAACAAAAAAAAAAAGGAGTGCCAATGACTGAAAAAACTGAACCAGTTTAAGTTTGCCTCAGTATATATAACTTTCTAAGATGTGTATTGTTTCTTCCAGGTATGCTTGGTCTGGTTTGTTAGTTGTGTTTGCAATATATTTGAATTTATACAGCAAGAAGCATCCAAACTATGTGCCATTGCCTATATTGAAATGTTGGCAGCTGGTGAAGGGCTATTATAATGTTGAATATAAATATCTACAAATGAAAAGTAAAATATATGAAGATGTTGTTTAGTTTTCGTATGGTCATTTGATAAACATACTATTAAGGCTGAATTTCTAGTGCCGTGCCTACTTAATATGTATATAGTGGACCCTCGGTAGTCCGTACTATTAGTACGTACGCTAGTACAGTCTGTCTAAGCCGAAATGACGCGCCCCTCCGCTGCATTTGCGCACACGAGAAAACAAAATATGAATGCAACACACCGAAAATGCAATTGTAATTGGTCATTCAGTAGCTGGTTGGACACAAAAGGAGGAGCACGCTGATGAAGTATAATAGTATAGTTAGTAATAATAAATTTAATTTAATTAATAAAATTTAATTAAATAAACTAAAATAAAGTGGAGGGGCGCGTCATTTATAGTTAGACAAGCTAAATAATATTAGTTCAATGATCTTCGCTGATATAGACAATGCATGATTGAACAAGTTACAACTTGTAGACGCCATCATTGGATTTGTGATTTATCGGATTACAAGGTACTCTTTTTGTAAAAAAAAACGAACTATAGGGTCGTAGGCAATACTCTATAATCCGAGAAATTATAGTTGCCCCGGTAATCCGGCAAAACGTTTGCCGGATTACCGGGGGTCCACTATATATATATCATAAGATATATATATTAAGTAGATACATCGACCAACTTCTACTTTTATGTAGCGACTATATAGTTCCCGGTAGATAAAAAAAGCGCTGACTTTTAAGCTGCACCGCCCCCCCTAACATGGCAATCCAAGAAGCAAGATAAAGACTTGCAAAGAATATCATTTCAACTCATTTCACAACATTTTGATGTGCCGGTCTAATACGTTATTTATAAAACACGTAAAAAATGTTATAATTTTTCCCCTAAAATATTCAATCAAGGTAATCGATCTAAACTGCAAACCAACCTCGCCATATGAATATTTTAAGGGAAAAATTATAACATTGTTTACGTGTTTTAACAATGGCATATTTATTTGACATAAAATAACAATCTTCGTCGCATAGCGACGTACAAGGGTTGTCGTCCTAACCAGCGCGTCTAAGATCGCTACCGCAGCTAACAAATCGAGCTGATGACCTTGAAACCCCTGATCAGATCTTCATCAATTGTAGCTAAGAACCATCTCGATCACGTCAGCTTTCAAATGAAACAAACCGCATCGTAATCGGTCCATTCGTTTAGGAGCTACGATGCCACAGACAGACACACAGATACACAGAGCCACAGATACACAGACAAGTCAAACTTATAACACCCCTCTTTTTGGGTCGGGGGTTAAAAATGAGTTACAATAATATTCCTTGCAGTTCTTTATCTTGCTTCTTGGATTGCCGTGCTAGGGGGGCAGTATAGGGGTCGGTGGATTAGTCGTGCACATAATAGATATTTTAAAATTTATTCACATTCGTAGGTAGTAACAAAACAAGTTAACGCAGCTTTAATGCCACCACTCTGTTTATCTGCCGGGTATATACCAAGTTGACAAATCCAACTAAATCCAATCAACATAAATTAATATACGGTTTTTACGAAACTTCTAAAAGTAGTATTACTATACTAATATTGAAATATGTCAGAGAATGAGATTATAAATGTATTATAATTTATTTTATATTTTGAAGTGTTATATTTTTTATTAAATTTATTGTTAATTAAAAATGAAAATTATTAAAATTCTTATAAAAATACCATTACAAATAAAGTTTTAAATATCCCCACCGATCCCATGTGTGCTACAAAAGTTATTCGGGGTCAAAGGTCAAAATTTGAGGTTTATTGGATTTTTCTCGAAAACAGTAAGTTTTATATAAAAAAAAACAAACCAAAGTTGTAGATATTAAAATTCTCTACAAAAATGGTCTTCATGATTTTTACCTAAGAGTTACCATTCCTGAGATATTGCGATTCTAAGAGTCACATTAAACATGATATACACACACACATTTCCACGCCACCTGTGAGGTAGTGTATTCTAGGTTCTAGGCCGAACAGCAGTCATGATGCAGTGGTTAATATTCGTACAAACTAACTTTAGATGATCTTAATTATGACGCTTGTATTTTAAAATGACTTGTTCCAAAAAATATGACAAAGATACAGGAATATCGTTATTTATATCCTCGAACATTTTACCTGAATGTTATCGAAAACACAAGATTGAATATCTTCACGAACAATTGCTGCCGCAGCTTTCAAAGTTTTTAACCGCTTGTCTTTTTCATCCAAGTCTTAGCGCACACATAACGGCACACATTGACGACAGGCGTGGACGAACGGTTTAGCATTGATTTATTAAATTTTGTATGGTTTGTAGGAGTACTTATGCTACAAATAGCGTCTAGTAGTTCTATTAATCTGCTAATTAGGGTATGATTCGTTGTTATTTCGTTGGCAAGTTACTAGTTCTCTAGGCAATTGATTTTCGCTCCTACTTTCTTTAAATTTGTTGTATAAAACTACTTTGAGTGGCTTCCAATTTTTTACGTCGACTTCATGCGATAAGCATTCTAACACTTTTCCTGAAAGTTTTGCTACAATAATGATAGCTAGGCTGGGGTCATCTGAGGTTAGTTTCTGATTTCTTATCACGCTTTCCACCGTTCTGATATAGAGATTTAGGTTTCCGTCATAACTCGGTATGATCGTGTTTATGAAGTTGAAATCATGCACAATAAGACATGTGGATTAATTTGCGATGTGTTGTTTTCACTTGTCATTTTAATTGATTTTTAAATTTATTTATAAAAAAAATAATATTAGTTAGAGTAATAATTCTAGAATTCGATTTTAGAATCTAAACAGTTTTAGTATTTTTTTATTTGGTATTCGATTTTAGAATCCAAATAGTATTAGAAATTATTTATTTAGTATTCGATTTTAGAATCTAAATAATTTTGGGCAAAGGTATCCACGTAGTTGAGGATTTTATGCACAGGGAAATAGAAAAAGGAAGCAAAAGAATTTCATTTCCCTAACCGTAGCATTTTCCTCTTGTGGTGTGCTGGTTTGTGAGTTGCCGCCTCCTGTTGTGATGGGTTCCGACGTCGCCGCAGGTACGATGTTTAGGTCTGCTTGTGCTTAGGACTTATTGACCAGAATTTGATAGTCTTGAGTCCGCTCAGCCCAGTGTACGAAGACAAAGCGTAGAGTTTGATACTTCAGGCTTTCGTCGAACTGGAGCTTAACACTTGATCCTACCGACTACGCCAATTACATCCACAGGACGTCGGACGGGCTTTTTAAAAAGTGTAGTTAAACAACGGAGACTGGGTGACAACTGATTTAATAAAGCATTGCATTCTCTTATATACTATGACTATAATAAATGATTATTCTAAGTTCTTAATTCACATTGTTCAGGTCTCGTGTAACGGATGTAATAAGAACATAATGTTCCCTTTTGAAAGTTGATATCACTGTTATTTGTCTTGAGGCGGTCTTAGCTTATGTAACTCACGTTGTATATTTTTTCGAAGATGCTGTGCTTTCTTTTTCTCAGTTTCTTTATTGGCTTCATTGCCACAAAATAAACAGTATATTTTTAAATAAAACTTACTCGCGTTCTAGTACAAGGTGGACTTTTTTTGAAGTACTAGCCTGTTCCTTCTCACATTGTCTTTTTACTGGAGCGATTGAAGTTTTCCGGGTGTATGATTTTCTGCAATCCACGTGTATTAATACGGATTTTTGAGTTCCTAAATACTCAGTAAACTCATCACCTCTCGCGACACTAGCCTATATCAAAGTTGGCATTCAACGATCAACCACAACTGTTTCACCTTCAGTTAAAAGTTTATTGCAAATAAAGCAAAACTGAGACATTTTTTCGAGCTATAAAATAGCACAAATAACCTAAATGGTAGACGCTTGTAATAAGTACGTATATTCACTTGAACTGAACCTTTAACACTAAAAGGAACAGACCTTTTAGAACGAAAAAAAAATAAGAACGAGACATACGGACAATATAATAGCCAGATGTTTTTCAAGGCTACCTGGGTAGAGGGGATTCAGTTAGGGATTGACTATCTTTTAAATAAATGTTTTTAGAATAGTATAATATATAAAAGAGACACAAATATGTATTTATACTTGTCTTCAATGCCTAATTATGTATATACGTGGCTTATACAGGTATGTGCATATCATGTATAATGTGACTCTTAGAATCGTGATATCTCAGGAATGGTAACTCTTAGGGCAAAAATCATGAAGATATAGTGTTTTCTTAGATTTTGCGAGAACATTGATTAATGAATTAAACAAATTTTATGCGGCCACCAACGTAGTGGAAAGTCTGCAGTATGTGAGCATCAACAAGACGGCGCCAATCACTACATCCGTTTCGACAAACCGAAGATCCTCGCAAAGGAAAGTCGACTGATATTCAGGATGGTACGCGAGGCTATTGAGATTAAAAAATATCCTAATTTCAATAGAGAAGGTGGTTGGCGATTATCTAACACCTGGGACCCCATAATTCACAAACTCTAGTCCCAAGTCCAGCAAACTGCCAAACCAGATCACCGTCAGTTATTTTTGCAAAAATTTAAAATAAACCGGGAACAGAAAACAAAATATCAAACGGGGTAATTTTGGAAACAATAACGGGACAATAGGACGACCAACACCTCAGTCTCTCCGTGACCACGATGGCTGCAAAGCTCTCGAAACTTCGGAATAATAAAAAAATGTAAAATCAAAACCAAAATAAACGCGATAGTAAGCCGCATAAAATTTGTTTAATTCATTAATCATGAAAATAATTTTTGTAGAGAATTTTTAAATTGTTATGAAGTTTTTTTTCGTAAAACTTACCTTTTTCGAGAAAAATCCAGAAAACTTCAAATTTTGGCCTTTGACCCCGAATAACTGCACAAATGGGTTCGATGGGGATTTTTAAAACCTTATTTGTAATGGTAAACCTCAGCTCTCCACCAATATTTGGCTCTCCGAGAATTTTTGTTATTTTAAATGTCTATATTGACCGGACTATTAAAGAAAACTTTTTGCCGTAATTTATTAATTTATTTTAAATACTCAACATAAAGTCTCTACCACATAGGCGGGTTATTATCGGTCGGTAATACCGGATGCGTTATCTGTTTGCGTGTATTAGTCTACGAATTTACACACTGCTGCGATAATAACGACGCAATAGAAGTAGGACGCAGTTGTGTGCAAGGAATTGGGAATTATTATCGCAATAACGCATCCGATATTATCGACCGATAATAACGCGCCTGTGTGGTAGAGGCTTAAGTTCCTATGTTTATTGTTCTAACATTCATACTCAACAAAAAAACTTTATTTTTATTATGGTACAACATGACAACATCCCGTTGTCATGATGTTAAGCTGTCGAGTGCGGTCCATTAATGGAGGTGACTGTTAAGAGTAAGCAAAAATAAAGTTGCAGTCGCATCCGCTATGCCGGCCTGGTTGGAACCGTCAATTAGAGTTGGTTAGTGGTCTGTACACGTGACAGATCGAGTAAATAACCACCAACTCTGCCAACAGCTCTTAATTTATTATTTTGTGACTTGACATATGATCTCGTCTTGCCTAATATTAGGTAAGGGGAAGTCCAAGAGCGCCTTCGGCTGAAAAACGGATTAATTTACGCTTGTTTCAGTCGCCGTCATCATGCTGGCCGGCCATACTATGTCGGTTTTCTTTAGGTCTTTTGATTTTAGACGCCCATTTAACCCTTTCAACACGACGCTCAACAACGCAGATTATACCCGCGTACGGCCCGCTATTATCGCTGGCACGCGTATTGGCGTGCGCCGATCGTAGGTAAAGATTTTATTTACGCCATAAATGGTAAACATTTTGTCAATTTACCATCTATGGTAAATTATATTTAAATAATTTTGGTTATAAATATAAGTTGTTTAATTTTTAATTTAATAATATTTTAGTTTTTTTTAAACAATTTGTGTAATTTAATACGTCATTACGGAATAATTCATTTTATGTGGGCGCAAAGTATTCCGACCACGAAAATAGCAAAAACTTCAATTTTATCTTTACATATATAACCCCTGGCGAGTCGTTTGAATTCAAAATGTAATGCCGCCAACTCGCCTAGTGAGTCCATTGTGAAATGTTTGCGGCACCAGAGGTAACTTCATGAAAATCGTAGTTGCATTGAACTTGATGTCGGTATGATGTAAGGCACTACCACAGGAATCCCCCAATGACGACAGGCGTGGACGAACGGTTTAGCGACTGGTTTGTTGCGCGTAAAGTCCCGGGTTCGATCCCCGGTCAGAACAAATATTTGTTTCATAGCTTTTATTTGTAATATTTAATAGTATTAAATATTGCTAATATTTGTTAATAAAAAAAAGAGATGGATATTTGCTTCGGGTCTGGTTATCAATGAGTGGTAGGCAGTGGTACCCAGTCTGCCGATCCGGGGTAGTACCACCACTTACAAGTATACAAACCGTGAAGTGATTTGGTCACGTTTCGGGATCAGCTTGTAAGTTGCCGGTTCCATCTAGGCCGGCATAGTGGATGTGATTGCTACTCACAGTTATTGAATTGTAGTAGCAGTGACAAGACCACACTTTGGCTTAACATCAAGCGGGGAGCTGTCATATGTCGAGTCACAATAAAAAATAAAGTATATAATACCGTGACGGTATACTAATATACATTAAGATGCATAAATACAAAATCATTATTATTCAATAATAACGACTTTGTATAAGATCCCTGGCAAAAAATATATCATCTCCAAACAAATTCGGACATGTTATGATTTATCTGCCATTATATTTATCTATCAATAAATGCGACCGATATTTATGAGGAACATAAATTTTAATAATATTATTTCATTATCATGTTCAGACAAAATGTTGTCAATTTCTGATTTACGTTTGCCGTATGTGGATAAAAAAGATCATATTTTTAAATATCGTGATTTACAAAACGAAGGCTAGTATATTATTAAGAACATTGTATATAAGCTTGTATAGAAAGGACATTATCAACAAAACTTGTTTCGCGAAGATATCATCATTTTAGTTCGCACGCCAATTGGCGTGCGCCGTACGGTAAATAGGAAAAAATTACGCCAATTGGCGTGCGCCGTACGGAAAGGGTTAAACAATCGACAAGCTAATGTGTTCCCTCCATCCTATAATCTTGGACCTTTCAAGCGATGTGTGAAAAAGCACCTTTGGCCAGCATAGTGACAAGAGACTGGGACAACCATGATTACTGGGTCTTTACAGTCTTCGGCACTCTTTGAACCTCCTCTTGCTTACCATCAGGTAGGTCAAGGTCACATGTCTTCACATAAAAATTTAGGCAGGCTTTGGATATGTGGGTAGATGTAATAAATAAAAATATTCTTTAATTATTTTTTTATGCAATGACATTTATTCAATTGTATATACAAAATCTTAATACTATGATTTGCTCATACAAAAGTGTCCAAAAATTTTAACATATTCAAATATTTGGAATGTCACTATATAAGACACTATTCTCATTGGCTTCTTATTATTTGCTTAAGTATTAATTTAAAAAACAATTTACATTAAATTTTGGTAAATAAAACAAATATTAACTTATATTGCAAATAAATAGATTAATAAAAAGAAAATTAAGATTATCCGTTATAAAAATAGTTGAAAAAAGAAATTAGGTTATTACTAAATCACAGCCGCATACGTATGTCCGGAATTTTAAAAATAAAGTCTATATAAAAATTTAATTTGTGTTTAATTTATTTTTTATACCAATTAGTATTTTATTGTTTTGTGTATATATTTCTAAGAATAAATTGATGTTTTCTTAACATACCCGTATGGACTGTAATGTGTTTTACTCTCAAAACAAAATAGGACGCTCAATACAAAATGATTTAGTAAGTCTTAAAAATGTAAGTTTTTTCTAATTATAAAATGTCACACCTTGTTCCCATAGAAATAGGCAGACAACGGAGCGCTTTCCACGATCCTGACGCAACTCTCTTCATTCCAAACACTACTCTTTTAATGTTTTTTTCTTTAAATTGTGACGTGTCATTTAGCTACGATCAACACACCGAAAATGCAACCCGCCAGATTGTAAGCAAGCATATTCTAAAAAAACATATTTTACGACAGCTTCAGTCGCCGTCACTTCCGGTCAGTGTCTTACACATCTCGCTTGGTAAATCCAAGGTGAGAAGACCCTTCTTGTTTCTGCATACGTCCGAAACCGTACTCACGTTGCCAAAGAACATCTGTCTCGCTTCGGCCAAGCTGCTGCAACTCAAGAGCACATGCGCAGCTGTATTCTCCTCATTTATAGACATGTTAGCTTCGAGTCTATTCTAAATATGTATTAGAATTGAAGCCCATATTTTGTTTTGAGTAATTATTTTATATATTAAAAAAAACTAATATACAAAGACTAATTTATCTACCAACCATTTCTCTTATTGTACAGTTCTTTGGTTATTGACCCTAATCTACAAACCGTGTTTCTTTTTTGTTGTTCCTATGAATATTTTTTAGCCCCTTCGTTCTGACTACTACGCGGTTTGAAAATACCATTTTATTAAGTGTATATTTTATCCAATTAGAGCTTTGACAGTGAATCAGGATTAAAATATCTAATATTCAAAGAAGACTTATTAATATTTGCCATATAATATAAATTAAAAAAATAAAACAATATTAGGCTTCAGAGTATTATTTGAACTTAAAGTTTAGACAGTACTTTAGTAAAAATTACAGTCAGTGTAAGGACGGTCGTCAGAGTATTAACAATATTATTTAAAACAACAAAGAGGCTGTTTTTCGGGCGATCTTTTACAGTATTAATTAGTTAATAATAGATGGCGCTAGTGGGAATATCTGTCAACTTTTACGTCCCTCGTTCAAGGTGGTGGTGTCGAATATTTGGCAGCTTTTATCTATGAATGAAGGTGATTGCTACTACAGTAGCCGTCTAGCTGTAAGCGGCAACTTCTAAGCTGATCCTGAAACGCAACAAAGTCACTTCACAATCTTGTAATGTATACTGCACACTTTTTGACAACTAGATCCGGAACAAATATCTGATACTTTTTTAATTAAATTAATATTCAATCTAGTCATTGAATATTACAAATCTTTGCTCCGACCGGGAATCAAACCCGGGACATTACGCGTAACCAAAACGAGCTAACCATGCAAATTGCTGGACAGAGCTGTCCTACTTGTTTTTATTGCTCATAGATGACCACTTACAAGTATCGTGAAGTGACTTAGTTGCGTCTCGGGATCAGCTTGAAAGTAGCCGGTTTGAGCTAGACCACCATAATGGATGTAACTGCTACCTCTACCTGACATTTAATCCCACTTATTTTGTAATGTGGTATTTTTTTAAAAGTCTGAAGTATAGTTCCGGCTGATAAAAAGAACGCCGACTTTTGAGATTTGCAGTATATGGATCGACAGATTAGAAGAGCTCTAAACGGAAGCGAGTCCGCCTATCTATGCAGCAGTGCAGCCATTTAATAATATTTTAAATTTTATACACATGCGTAAAACGAAAAGTAAGTAGGTAACAAAACAACGCAGCTTTAATGTCAGCGCTCTTTTTTCTGCCGGAATCTTAACCCTGTTATAGTCTGTCTAAGCCGAAATGTGCCCCTCTACCGCATTTGCACACGAGAAAACATAAAATATGAATGCAACACACCGAAAATGCAATTGTAATTGGTCATTCAGTTGTTGGTTGGACACTAAAGGAGGAGCACGTTAATGAAGTATAGTAGTATAGTTAGAAATATTTGCATTCACACATTTAAATAAACTAATAAAGTGGAGGGGCGTGTCATTTATAGTTAGACAAGCTATACATTTGTTTGTATTACAAAAATACATTTATATAAATTTGTGCTAAGCTGTAATAGAGAAGTGAGATCATTATAAAATATTAAAATAACATTAAAACGGAAATTAAGCAATACTAATATTCATAGAAGAATAGTTTTATTCTAGTGCTCTTTTTCGATTGGTCTTAAACGGACATAAATACTTTCTCAACTACAATTATTGGGTGATGTTGATATATTCTATGATGATAACTATATTTCCCAACCAACTGTGAAAAAAAAAACAAATCTGCTGGACAGAAAACTCAGAACATGGGTCAAATCGTCATTTTTGCATCAGCCTATTTTTATCTACTTCTCAATCGTAAGTAAGAGATAAAATCGACAAGCACTGCTCTAACAAACGACAATTGAAATGCTTTGCCAGTCTGTGTTCTCTCCATACTATAACCTTGGATCCTTCAAGCGATGCGTGAAGATTTGAAGAAGCACCGGCATAGTGACAGCGACTGAGGCAGCCGTAAACTGACTCGGTTTATTCAGTCGTCGTCACTCTTGGACCTCCTCTTGCTTATCATAGGTGGGTCGAAATCATATGTCGTGTGACAATAAAAAAGGTAGGTTAAAAACTCAATTATGTTGAGAAAATAATATAGGTTCATGTAAAACAAACCCTAAAACCTCTACCAGACAGGCGCGTTATTATCGGTCGATAATATCGGATGCGTTGTCCTTGCACACAACTGCGTCATACTTCTATAGCGTCGTTATTATCGCAGCAGTGTGTAACTTAGTATAGTATGTCTAAGCCGAAATGACGCACCTCTCTACCGCATTTGCTCACACAAATATGAATGCAACACACCAAAAATGCAATCGTAATTGGTCATTCAGTTGCTGGTTGGACACAAAAGGAGGAGTACGCTGATGAAGTATAGTAATATAGTTAGAAATATCTGCATTCACACATCTAAATAAACTAATAAAGTGGAGTGGCGCGTCATTTATAGTTAGACAAGCTATAGCCGTCCTATTACACATTGTACTAAAAACAAATATCGCAATAATGCATCCGATATTATCGACCGATAATAACGCGCCTGTGTGGCAAAGGCTGAGTAAATTTTGAACATATCACATTTCACTTTAGAATCTGAAAATATCGTGTAATTTGTTTTATAATTTATTGCTTAGGTCATAATGATCATAATACTTGTTTCAATAACTTTGTACATTATGAAAATGCTGTAAATACTAGTGCTTACACTACATTTCAGGTGTCGCCGTGAAAGATGACCCTATCTGTCGCAACTGCAGACTATACAATGCGCCATGTCACCATGCAGTCTGGAACCAGCGGGCCGACCGCGTAACTCAACGATAATGGGCTTCGTCTTGACAGTTGCAGTCCATTATTAAGCTTTAAAATTAAAATTGCGAACGCGCAACACATTAAGAATCGATGTTCATTTTCATTATCAGTTTCAGCTCAATGAAACTCATTATCCGAATGAATAGTTTTTGACACTAAGACCGCGTAAGTTTATGACAAATGAGAATGAATTTCATTGTCATTTCCATTGAAATTGCGCGGTCGGCCCTCAGAACATAAGAGCAGCATTTTTAATGTGGCTCTACATATGACAGCACCCAGCCTAATTTTAGGATGAATTGCAGCTAGTAGCCGTATCCACTACGCCGGCCCAATCACGGTTTTTCTGTCCTGTAATCTTGTATCCATCAAGCTCAGTGTTAAGATGTATCTTACCGGAGGGAGTACCACCATCTCAAAGTATTATTATTACAATCTT
Organism: Tinea trinotella; assembly: GCA_905220615.1. NCBI lineage: Eukaryota > Metazoa > Arthropoda > Insecta > Lepidoptera > Tineidae > Tinea > Tinea trinotella. Next base: position 10,063,101 of record HG992317.1, on the reverse strand, counting down.
ACCTTGCAGTTCCGTACAAAAATAAGCTTATTTAAAATAATATTATTTTATTAAAGTGGGTGTTACGATCATAGGCCACCATGTTAGAAACGGTTGCTGCTCGAGTTTAACTTTGGGCGGGGCATTGTCACATGACGATTTAAATATTAAATTATATATAAAAGTTGAATAAAGAACAATATTATTAACAATGTAACATTTGCAACAGATAGAGTTATTATCCCTGGCCATACCCTCCTCCATTCGTGAAATAAATAACAAATTATAATTACAAATTAAATATAAATTTTTGTTAGTGGACTCTACGTATAAAAGGACAATTAACACTCTGTAATTATTTTTTTATAAATCAAATATCGGATTATAAATCCAAACGGGAACATTTAAATTAGATCCATTAACCTGATCCATATTGGTTCCACATAGAATGTTTTTTCTTCTTTAGAGCCAATTGTTTTGATCTAATTAATCTATAGACAATGTTTAATTATTACATACTTCTTGATATGACGAATATCTACAGAGAAAATAAATTACCATCAGATCTAAACTGTTGGGTATTTGTAAGTTAACCCAAAACGCGACTGAGTTACTTCACGGTCACATGAAAGTAGTTGTACTTGGTACCACTGCCTTTCACTCATTGATAACCAGACCCGAAACAAATATCCATCTCTTCTTTTTATTAACAAATATTTGCAATATTTAATGTTATTAAATATTACAAATAAAAGCAATGAAACAAATATTTGCTCCGACCGGAAACGAAACCCGGGACTTTACGCGCAACAAACCAATCGCTAAACCGTTCGTCCACGCCTGTCGTCAAAACGCCTATGTACTACTCCGGGTCGGCAGACTCTTAATATGGACTTGTTTAAATATGTCTCTTTATACGTAGTGACCACTAAAAAGAATGTGTTATTCGACCAATGCACTTGGAAATGTCGTATTCCGCTTGCTCAATTGAATTATATTTACAATATTGATTCTTTAAGGTGGACGTTAACTCGCCCGCGCCGAACGAACCGATTTCAGAATCGCTAGCAGAATACGGTAGGTCGCAAACTCATCCAAAGAATTTCAATGACCTTTTCGATTTGAACTGACAATAAAAAACTCGTCAGTTTTTTTTTTGACTCGAAATATGAACACCCCGCCTGATGTTAAGCTGCAGTGCGGTCATCAATGGGGGCGACTACTACTTACAAGTAAATAACTGTAAGTAGCAGTCACATCCATTATGCCGCCCTATTCGATAACAGTAACCTACAAGTTGATCCTGAAACGCGACCAAGTCATTTACATTGTCACCACTTACAAGTATTCATGGTCTGTATACTTGTAAGTGGTGGTAGTACCCCGGATCGGCAGACTGGGGACCACTGTCTACCACTCTTTGTAATTCACATAGTAACGTCTACAGAAATTAAGTTAAAATCTGAAATTAAACGTGTAAACGCCAAGCGGCGTGTTCCAACGTTTGTGTCGGCGCGGTCGTTTCGTTCGACGCGGATAGGTGACCGGAGTCCATGAGATATTTCATCGACTCGGCTCGTTCGACGCGCAGAAGTCACGCGTACATTTGAATCGTAACAAGCATATTAGCTGACACTCAAAATGATTTAAAAAACGACAAGCTCACACATTCCTGTATTGATTAGTCGACGCATTTGAGTATAAAAATACAAAAAACGAAACCATTTTGAAACGATGACGTGTGTGTGCGCTTCTAATTTTTTAATAGATTTTATAATACTAAATGCACATTCTGTTTACAGCTTTTATACTGACACTAGCTGAAAGAAAGCGCCACCTACCGGGCCCAAATGTGAATCTAAATTATCTAGGATCTCACTTAAACACATACAAAATATTCATTAAAATCGGTTTAGTCGTTTATGAGTTCAGCCACATACATAGAAATAATTCTATGCAGGACTTTTTCCCATGGGTATGAGTTGGATGCCCCGTAAGGCAGGTAACCTTACAGGAATTGAAACCAAAGTCGAGTGAAGTTCTACTTGTGAGAGAGCCGTAAGCTTAGGGAGGACAAGTGACAAGGGCTTCCTCACTGTTAGGTAAGACCTCTTTCTGTGCATCACCCTACGCGCGGTGGGGAATTTGCCAAAGGCCTGGGGTAACTTGAGCGTTGAACAATAAAAAAATATGAAAATACTTAATTATTATTGTAACTAAGCAAAAACGACTAATCAATCTTTTTTTGCTTGCCGCATCAGCTGTTTTTTGACGACTTAAATAAAAACACATTATATTATATGTGCATTTAGAATATAAAAATCTAATCGTCCATAATACGATGTTGGTTTGACTGATAAATTAATTCCGAATTGACTTTATAGCGCTCAGAGCTTCCTCTACGTTTATGATGATAGAGCTTTAAGATGGTTGTCAAGGTTGTCATAAATCTATTCATAATTAATTAAACACAATTAGTTCAAAACATTCAAATTACTATGAACCTTTTTAACGTACAGAAGCAATGTGCGCTTTGAGATCATTTCGGAACGCGTTTACCGCACCTACCAAACAGAGAACGGCCTTACACACACACAGAAATCAACGTTTCATTTTATTAAACTAATTCACATATATCACAGTTAGTCTTGAACTTCTCTGTAAGGTATTTCACTAGTAACTGTGAACGATTCGAAATAATGATTCAAGAATTCGAATGTCGGTCTCTTTTCAGGTATACCATCCCAACACTGTAACATTAATCGATATATATCGTCAGGTAAACAATGGCCGACAGGTTTAGGCATCCTGTAACCTCTCTCGACTTGCTCTATCACCTCCTTACCATGGAGACCAGGATAAGGAATCTGTCCATACGTAAAAAGTTCCATAAGAAGTATACCATACGACCAAACGTCACTTTTAATTGAAAATCTACCGTAAATAATTGCTTCGGGCGCAGTCCATTTGACTGGAAACCGCGAGCCCTGTTTGGGACAATATTCATTGTCTTCTATAACTCTAGCAAGTCCAAAATCGCATATTTTCGCTATATTATTTTCACCTATTAACACATTTCTAGCTGCCAAATCTCTATGTATTAATAGTTTTGATTCTAAGTACTCCATACCGGACGCGACTTGTGAGGCGACATAGACTAAATCCTCGAATTGTAGGAATTTCCCTTCGCCGTTTCTAAGGAAGTCTAATAATGATCCTTTACTCATGTATTCTTGTACTATATAGACTGGTTCTTGGTGTGAACAGACAGCGTACAGCGCGACTAAACGTTTGTGCCTAAATTTCTTCATAATCGCAGCCTCTTGTAGGAACGCCTGCGTTGACATTGTGCCTTCCCTTAGTGTTTTTACGGCGACCTGGAAAATACATTTTGTTTATTATTCACATGTATTATATTTTTTTAAGGTTGGCTTAGAAGTTGCATCCACTGTAGCAGCCTAATTGCAATGGTAACTTTAAAGTTAATCCCGAAACGCGACTGAATCACTTTACGGTCTGCACGCTAGAAGCAAATATCTGCCTCTTTTTAATTAACAATTATAATATACAATATAATTATTAATATTACAAATAAAATCTATGAAACATATCTAGGCTAAGACCGGGAATCGAACCCGGGATCTACGCAAATCAATCTCACGTTGATTACCAATAGTGCGCAACGTGTGTCGTTTTTTAGGGTACCTATGTACGTATGTTTAATACATATACTTTGGTTTTCTTGTTTCTATGATACAAGCACTTTTAGTAGCTCTGTATAGTAATAAAATATACAAAGCATAATCCTCACCTCTATAGTATTACGCCATTTCCCATAGTACACTTCACCAAAGTTCCCTTGGCCTAATTTCCTAATAAGTTGTATCTCATTTCTTGGTATTTCCCATTTGTCTCGTAATTCTGGCCCCAGGTCCCACATTTGTGGCTCGGGCTTAGGACAAGGTCGTGCAAGGACATGACAAAGGCCTAATGCATTCTCTGTAAATAAAAATATTTATTATAATAACCCAGAAGATTTTTTTTATTGTGATTCGACGACATATGACAACACAACACCCCGCCTGATGTTAGGCTGGAGTTCTGTTAATGAATGCGACTACTACTACAATTAAATAACTGCAAGTAGGAGTCGCATCTTCTATGCCGGCGTAGTTAGCACTTACAAGCAATTCCCGAAATGCGACTAAGTCACTTCACGGTCTGTATGTACACTTGTACTACACTTATCGGCAGACTCTTCAAATGACCACCATTTTTTAAACTATGACTAGACATTTAATCTCGATTTGCCTCGATTATAAGCAAGACAAGGTCCGAGAGCGCCGACAACTGAAGAAACCGTTTCAGTCACTGTCACTACGCCGCCATTTGTCTGTCCACTTCTCTAAATCATGCTTTTGCTTCAAATGCTCATTAGTAGCATGTGTATTGACATTGCTCATAATGACATGCTCATTATGAGCAATGTTAATACACATGCTGGTTTCGTGTTCGCTCAAAACTCGACGACCGTGCGATTTTTGAGCATGCTACACCTGCAGCGCGGGTGCAGGGGGGCGTGCCTGTTCTAGGTTTGTTTATTGAGCATGCTAGTATGTAGTAGTAAACCAGCATGCCTATTGCTAGAAAATGTAAGCTGCTCATAAGCATGAGCTTACTCAATAGCACGCTTTTTAGCATGCTATTTTAGAGCATGTATACCACAGTAGCATAATAAAATTAGTATATAAATAGCGCAACTTACTCGTATAGGACATAACAAGCGCTGGTAAACTCGGGAACGTCTGGTTGGTCGCAATATAGAAACCGCCATTGTCCAAGGGTTTAATTTTATAATGTTTCACATGGTAACCTCTGCCTTCCTCCCAGTCTTTTACACTTAAACTAAATCCATGCGGATTGTGTTCTGCTGGCCTCACCAAGAATGTGCCTCTTGGATTGATATCAGCCAATAGCAGTTTGTCAGCCTCTTTGCGGGATACGTGAGGGAAGAACCAGCTGGAAAAAATATTGTAGTTTTAATTGTTTTATTGTTTTTGAACTTAAATCTTTTTTGGCATCGTTGTGATTTAAAACTCGCTGAAACGGAGACGAAAAAGCGACAGTAAAAATTGATTAACACATCTATAGGAATCGTATTTTTTTATTATTGTCACGCAAACCGAGAGTGCTTGCCGGTACCAGTGTTTTTTTATATTTTTTTATTGTGACTCGACATATGACAGCACCTCGCTTGATGTTAAGCTGGAGTGTGGTCCATGAATGGATATCACTGCTACTACAATTCAATAACTGTAAGTCGCAATTACATCCACTTTGCCGGCCTAGTTAGAATCGCTGCGACCTGAATCACAGGGACCACATCGAGCGGGCCATTAAGACCACCTCCCGCAAACTTGGCATCCTGAACAAGGTGCGGCGGTTCTTCGCGCCAGAGCTTCGCCTGCTACTTTACAAGGCACAGATTCGCTCTTGCGAGGAGTACTGTTCGCACCTCTGGGACGGCTCTGCCAAGTATCTTCTTAATGCTCTGGATTCATTGCAGCGCCGAGCTGTCCGGATCATAGGTGATGCAGAGGTCACGCGAACTCTGGAGCCCCTACAACTACGAAGAGACATGGCGGCTCTGTGCGTCCCTCTATCGCCTATACCACGGGGAATGTTCCGAGGAGCTCTTTAACCTTGTTCCTACCTCATCTTTTCACTCCAGTAATACCCGCACAGGTCGGGGAAAGCATCCGCATTTTATCGACCGAATCGGCAGTCGAACTAAAAAGTTCGGTGCGTCTTTTCTTTGTAGATCAATTGACAAGTGGAACGCTTTGCCTGCCCATGTGTTCTCTCCATCCTATGACATTGGATCCTTCAAGCGATGCGTGAAGAAGCACCTTTGGCCGGCATAGTGACGGCGACTGGGGCAGCCGTGAACAAACCCGGTTTTCTCAGTCGTCGTCACTCTTGGACCTCCTCTTGCTTATCATCAGGCGGGACGAGGTCAGATGTCGTGTCACAATAAAAAAATAAATAAATAAAAAAAAACGCGATCAAATCACTTCACTGTCTGTATACTTGTAAGTGGTGGTACTACTCCGGATCGGCAGACTGGGTACCACTGCCTACCACTCTTTGATAACGAGACCCGAAGCAAATATTCACCTCTTTTTTTATTAACAAATATTTGCAATAATTATTAAATATTACAAATAAAAGCTGTGATACAAGTATTTGCTCCGACCGAGAATCGAACCCGGGGATATACGCGCAACAAATCAATCGCTAACCGTTCGGCCACGACTGTCGGGTGTATCTATGATACTCGGTCATTCTGCTTCTATGATAAAAGCTAGTACTAGCTGTTACTTAAGCTTTTACTAGCTTAGTAAAAATGATGTGCACTTACTCTTCACACTCAACGGAGCTCTCCTCAGCTACAAAGTTGACTGGAACTAAGCCTTCTCTTCTCGTAGTCAAATGGAGTACTCTCCACCAATCTGGCTCCGCATCGCTCAACACCTCTAATCGATCGCCTTTCCTGAATGATATATCTGAGTCTGCGCGAGCTGTGTACGCGCACAAAGCTTTCACAACACGACGACCTCCGTTTGGTATACCTGCATTAAGTAGAATTTATTATTATTACTTCAAGTATAAACAGGCCCAGGAGCGTGTTTGCCGACCAAATCGGAGACATCCTAAAGAAAGCTGGGTTGCCTAGTGCCCATAAACATAGAGCTTGTATGAAGAGAATTGTGAATGTGAAGGAAGCGAGGGAGTTGTGTCGGGATCGTGGCAAGTGGCGCTCCATTGTCTCTGCCTGTCCCTGTGGGAAAAGGCGTGACAATTTGATTGATTGATATAAACTTTACTATTTCTATGATACAATTTCTACCTTATTATATCTGTTTCAATGATACAAGCACTTTTGGTAGCTTAGTACAGAAATTAAAAATACTACAACAACAAAAAAACTGAACTTATCAAAGCAAATTCTTAATATAAAATATTAACTTTGTTGAAGTTTAGTCAACGAAAGGAGGTGACAGTTAAATATGTAACTGTAAGTAGCAGTCACATCCACTATGGCGGCCTAATTGGAACCGGCAACTTACGCAGATCCCGAACTTTCACCTATTTACAGTCTGTATACTTTTTATTTATTTTTACATTATACAATGTTCATTACCATATTTATACTAAATTAATCTTTATTAAGAAACAGATAAAGTATATTAACTATAATTAAACTATAAATAAAAAATATCATCTAATAACGTCGCATCAGAGATAGTTCCAAGGAGACTGGCAACATTTCCCCTTTGTATAGCAAGGCTAATACGTTGGCAGAAATAATTGCCAGCCTTCCTGTTTCCAGACTTCTCCGTCAGCCGCTTTGACAACTCCTTGTCTGTATACTTGTATGTGATGGTGCGCATAAGGCTGGATCGGCAAACTGGGCAAAACCAGTTTGTTGCCAATCCTAGACAACCAGACCCGGAACAAATATCCGCCTCCTTTTCTTATAAATAATTATATTATTTTAAGATTTAAATGATTAGATATGGAGGAATTGGTACGTTGAATGATTGGATTAAATATTTGTAATATTCAATCTAATCATTAAATATTACCAATAAGAGCTATGAAACAAATCTTTGCTTCGACAGGGAATGCAATCCGGGACTTTACGCGTAACGAAGTGTGCTAATCAACGCGCCACGCCTGTCATCATATCATATTCTATTGCTACTCTAGTCAGTTCAATGTAAAGTTTAATTTAAAAATTCAGCGTCTTTAAGTTATTCAATTGATCAAAACAATTAAAGAATAGAAATAGAGAAAATGTTTGAATTGACATGATCAAGGCGAAGGCAATTAATACTTTAATTAGCATAAGACAGTGGTAATTTAATAATAAGTTGACCTCTTCAATTACACAAATAGTAGTAGGTCAGGGTTATGTTAAAATTAGTTACTTATATTTCAAAAGATATAAAGTAATTACTTTTGAATTGAATATTTAAATCAGTCTGCCGATCCAGGGTAGTACCACCACTTTCAAGTATACAGACCGTAAAGTGACTCAGTCGCGTTTTGGGATCAGCTTTAAAGTAGCCTATAGAATAGCAGCTAGAAATTATATTATTTATTTATTTATTTCTTTGTACAGGCGGACTTATAGCCCAATGGCTTTATCTTCCAGTCAACCTTAAGAAAAACAGATAGTGTATGAAACAATGTTTATCATAGATACAACTTTTAGAACAATAAAAAAAAAACTTAACACTAAAGACTTAAATAACAACAAACGTACATATATAATAGGTAAAAATACATAAATAAATATTATTATAATAGATATTATGCTAAATTGCAATTTTCAAATTCTTGAACCTAAATTACCAAGCTTGTTTGAACCTCATCAATAAGTTTGTATAAAATAATAGTGTATGTTTGTTTACTTTTGTATATGTATTTAGTAACAATGTAAATAATAATCTGTATTAATTGCCTAATTAGCTATATGCGATATATATGGATTGACTAAATAAACTAAACCTAATACATACATGTGCCAGGATTTCTTGTGCGTACAATGTCTGCAGGTCGTCTGGCAACTGCTCTGTTGTTCGGCTCCCCTGTGTAACGAGGATCTAAGGCAGGACATGTTGTGAAACCAGCCTCGTTCTTCTTATATGCAGGATATACTGAAAATAACAAATAAAACTATAAGTTCCAATGTGAAGCTTGCGAATCGTTAGATTAAGTTAATCAAAATAATAGCTATGGTAAGTTACAAAAAAATAAAACATTTCTCACATTTACATTTTTTTTTACATTTCTATACTATGCTTCTGAAGTGCTTGTATCATAGAAACAGGCCAACCAAAGTACATATATCAAAGATACATTGGTACCGGTGGGTGGTCTCGAACTCGTGCTCTCGGTTTGCGTGCACCATTGCACTGCCACTACACCACGCTATGAATATGTCGAACCACAATGAAAAAACCATTTCCGTATGAACAATAATATAGCCGGTACTTTACTGCGCACAATATGTACTCTACTTAAATTATCTGGCACAGAAACCACACACATACGCGAATAAGTCGGTAAAAGGCATTTGCAAATCAGTGTAAATTATATATGATTAGTGTAGTGAGAAAACCATTACCATTGTTCTTTTTACTGAGAAAAAGTTGCCTTAGAAATTTTTACCGTTACAAGAGATGACTTATGAAATTGAATTCTCGTAGATGAATGGTCAGTTTATTATTTAGATTATTATCAATCAGCTAGGTCGCCTAGTGCCCATAACCGTATAGCTTGTATGAATGAAATTGTGAATGTGAGGGAAGCTAGGAAGTAGTGGCATGATTATGACAAGTGGCGCTCCATCGTCTCTGCCTATTTCCGTGGAAAAAGGCATGACAATTGCATTGATAGATTAGTCAATAAAAAGCGTTACTTTCCACGATATATGAATTACAGCCCACAGTCCCCGCTTATAAAAAATGCATTATTAAGCTTCATATTAACACGAAATAAAACTAATATAGTATGCAGCACCTACCACTGGCCACGGTTTTAAATAGGTGCGATCATTTTACCGTATTTTTCGATCCATTCCGAGATATTAGCTGACAACATTATATGAAAATCTCCTTGCAACGCTATCTATTATTATTATGTTATTATCTATCTATCTTTGTTAACTGAAGCCACCGCCTTACCGTTTACAAAAATACCCAGATTATTATGAGCAATAAATACGATATAAATTTAAATGTGATCTCACCTAATGGTCTGTCAGGATCGTGTCGGCGGCTGCAGCATTTATTACCCATAGCGCAGCCCGCCTGCTACACCGCGCTAAGCACCTGCAACAAAACAAAAAACACATTAAAATCCATTTCACAAGAAATCACGACACAATTTGATTAAGATTTTCTTTAAAAACTAATCAAGGTTTCGCATGGCAATTGACGTTGAAGTAATTAGTTTTTAAAAGCCACAAAGAACGATGTAATTTAAATGTGTTGGTAGTATATTTGAACCCTGCTCATAATTTCTCATCATCCCAAAGGTTAGTTGTTAGAGAATGTTCGTTAGTTGTAGAGAATAGGCATTAAACTCGACTACATACCTATTTTTAAGTTTATTTTGTACAATAAAGGATTTAAATACATATAAATAATAATATTATAAGATTCTTGGAGCGCGTACTAATCGACAGGTAGAATGCTTTATCAGATTACAAGTTCGTTTGCATCCTACAAGAGAAAGCCGTCATTATACCTTTGGCCGGTATAATGACGGCGACTAACGCAAGCGTAAAACCAAACGGTTCTTCAGTCGTTTCTTCTTAAATATCTTCCCTTGCTTACCATCAGGCAACTGAGTCAAAGACAACTCAATTAAAAGTGTGGTATCTACAAAGTTTATGCGACCGCTCTGATTACAAAGACCAGGCGTCTTCTATCCTCTCTGTCAAACGGCCACACGTGACGTCAATCAAGCAATTGAAATAACTGCATGATTACATCTACGAGGAATATGTCTATGTATATACACAGGAATAATCAAAAACAAAAAAAAAATACAAAGTATAATTAATGTGGCATTAAAGTACAACATAGTTTCTAGGCTACTAAATTGATCTATAAAATTAATATAAGAGATAATAAAATACGAAGTTATCACTCAAAATTGCAAACATTCCCACGGTCTTATAAGTTAAAATATAACGATAATTAACACGTATTCCAAAGGGCTATAACACTTAGCACGTTTATGCGAGCAAATAATAAACTCTACTAAGGTATTTGCATAAATATTAATCATTTATTTATAAATAAAACAGATAAAATATTGAATTAAACAAATTTGATGCGGCTTACTATCGCGTTTATTTTGGTTTTGATTTAACATTTTTTTATTATTCCGACATTTCGAGAGCTTTGCAGCCATCGTGGTCACGGAGAGACTTTATTCAATAATCAATGTTCGCGCAAAATTTAAGAAAATACCAGATAAAATATATTATGTACCTATGATTAAACTATAAATAAAAAATATCATCTAGTGACGTCACAAAAGAGATAGTCCCAAGTAGAGAGACAAAATTTTCCCTTTGTATAGCATAGCAAGGCTAATACGTTGGCAGAAATAATTGCCAGACTTCCTGTCTTCAGACCTCTATCAGCCACTTGGACAACTTCTTGCCCAGGCGCTTGGGTGAAGGTTCCCAAAGGCCCATTGTCTCGACCCCAAACAGCGCAAATTCGTAATCATTTTTTCTACAGAGATAGGCAGAGACAATGGAGCACCACTTGGTACAAACCACAAATCTCCTCATACAAGGTCTACTATTATGGGTACAAGACAACTCAGCTTGAGAATGTCTTCGAGTTGGTCAAAAAAACCCTCCTCCTCAAACAACAAATCCCTAATAATGATAAAGAATTTAAAAAATCAAATAAAATCGTATCCGTACAATTTAATAGTCATTATATATATTAAATGGCGCATCTAATCTAATGTTTTTATATAAGCCATTTACGATTGGGCATGCTAAAATAATATCAAACACCTGCGTTTCATGATAATAATTTTCATGACGAGTCACAAAAAAAAATAAATTAAAATAATTTGATGAATAATCCACATCAGAATGTACAACATTAGTACCTTATTAAAGTAATTTTGTTGTTCGTGCTTTAGTACTAAACGTGCTTGTACTACAGAAACTGAGCAACCGAAGTTACGTTGGTATAGTCTGTCTAAGCTGAAATAACGCGCCCCTCCACTGCATTTACGCACACGTGCAAATATAAAATATGGATAAAACACACCGAAAATGCAATTGTAATTGGTTATACAGTTGCTGGTTAGACACAAAGGGGAAGCACGCTGATGAAGTATAGTAGTATAGCTAGTAATATTTGCATTCACACATTTAAATATACTAATAAAGTGGAGGGGCGCGTCATTTATTGTTAGACAAGCTATACCGGCAAAGGTAGACCCAGTAGACCACGATCGCCCTACAATCGCCAGACTAAACTTTATTAGGAATTGCATTAACCTAAGAATTACCTTATACATCATTACTTAAGTTATTATTTGTTAGTAGTTATATAAGTACTTATAAATTTATTGTTATCCGTATTAAAAAAAGTACATTATTGTTTTTATTATCAAGCAAAGCTCTGCAGACACTCACTCAATCGAACAAGCGCTTAGATTAAAACTGTTTCTAGGAAATGAAACCATTGAATCGGATAAACGGAAAAACTACATTCAGTTGAGGAAAACCATTTCAAAATTTGTAAACTTTTTATCAGAAATGAAACTCTCCCAATTTTTTATTTTGTTGGAATTTTTTATCTGTATTTCGCCAATTTACATTAAACTGTAAATTGGCGAAATACAGATAACATTTTAAAATATTCACTATTTTTGAAATAGGAATAAGATTATTTTTTTATTCCGATAAATATTGAAACAATGTTAGGGTTATTTTTGAAGCCAATATTATTCAAGATAAATTAAAAAAAAAATTCAATAATGAATGAAATGAAATTCATAAATGCATATAAAGTATTTATAAGAAATATCCTTTTTCCCACAAGGATAGGCAATGACAGGCGCCACTTGCCACGATCATGACACAACTCCCTCGCATCCCTCACTTTCACAATTCTCTTCGTACAAGCTCTACAACCTATGAGCTTTCTTGAGGATGTCTCCGATTTGGATAGATACAGATAAATTGATATATATTATAAATACAAAGGAAAGCAAACAAAAAAAAACATTGCCTTAAACATAAGAAATAGGCTGTAAAAACAATAATTAAAACTATAAGGTTACAGTTGAGCAAAGTCATGATTGATTCGTTTGACATCGAAACTATTTTTTCAACTCACAAAAAGCTATAAAAGACGGACATTTTATAAACTGTTTATTTTGTAATGGAATTTACTTTGAAGTTTAAATACGAACTTTATATAGATTTTTTTGTATTTATAGAGAAAATACGTCCTTTGATGCTTACTAAATTCCTTGGGAAGGAAAATGACACTAAATTATTATACGTAGAAAAATTAGTGTCACTTTTTATGACTTCCTAACTTTTTTATATGGCTGGATATATGCCATTCTTCTGATATGAAACTGGAATGCGGTTCATGAATGGAGGCGTTCGATAGCACAGTTAAAAATATCCACTATGCTAGCCTAGAAATCGGTGACATTCCAGCTGATCCTGAAACTCTTTGTAAATTTGGTGGCACTACTCCGGGTTGGCAATCTGGCAAACGTACACTGTCTGGCTACCACAATTAAACATAATATTTTAGAAATCTTTGTAACAATACTGAGAACGTCCAGTCAATATCTTAGGGAAGACGTAAAAAAACCTGACGGCGGCGGCACTCCTTCTAAACCCTTAAGCACAAAGGAATAAATTCGTCCGCGGGGTAAGGGACGCCCCAACCACCTGTGGGTCTCAATCAATACCACCACCAACGAGCATTCAACCCTCACACCCACTAACAGTCGAATTTGCTCCAACGACGCAATAAAAAGACTTAGCTAAGGCCTGTGTCAATAACGTTGCCATAGATAAAGAAAATATATTGCTGCGTATAGGAAGATGAATATGTTATCTCACGTATTATCGTACATATTTTTTTATCTGTATCTGTATAAGTTATTTTTTATATTGTGACTCAACATAATAAACATAAGCGTTTGCTCAGTTCACGGTTGCCACAGTCGCTGTTACAATGCTGGCCAAAGGTGCATTTTCACGTTTTGCTTGAAAAACAAATGAGCTAGCAACGTACTTCACTGGTCGGTAGTTAGACAACGAAATAATAATATTTACTAAGATTTTGCGCAATTAAATAAAGAATTAAACAAATTTTATGAGGCTATGAATTAAACCGGGAACAGAAAAACAAAATCAAAACATCAAAAGGGGTAGTTTTGGAGACAATAACAGCATCAACCAGAAAGACGACGGACGACCAACACCCAGTCTCTCCGTGACCACGATGGCTGCATGGTCACTGAGCTTTCGAAACGTCAGAATAATAATGTTGTATTGTATTAAAAAATGTCACCATAGAGTAGCGAGCCTATTTTCCGCTGTCCATTTACGACATGCACATATCGCAACTTGCAAAATTATTAAAGCAGTATAATCAAATCACGTTGTTCTCAAGAAATGAGAATTTATTTGTATTTCACCAACGTCAGATGTATTCAAGCACGACCGACTCGCAGACAATGGACTGCATGTTATAATGAAGACATAGATATAATTCTATATGTTGTGATTATCATGTTCCGGTTCGTTATAAAACGCACGTGCTTAGTAAATCATAATATAATGGTATTGTTTATGGACGAAAAAGGACTGAAAGATTAGCTACATTCAATTTTGTAATGTATTATCTATAGCAATGTTTTTATTTTTTATTATGACTCGACCTCTGACCTCGGCTTGCCTGATTGGTAATAAAGAAAACGCGGGTCTTTGACTGAATAAAAAAAACGAATCAGTCCATGTTTGTCTCAGTCACGTTTACCATACCGACCAAAGGTGCTTTTTCACTTATCCAATGTTATAGGATGAGTAGAACTCATGGGTAGGTAAGGCATTTGTCTTGCAAACTGTTCGACGAAGAAAGAACGAGAAGAATATTTTAGGTCGGGTGGGTCAACACAGTGTGGATGCTTCCTCCTGACCCGTCCGGGAATCACGGAAATAAAAAGACGAGACAGGAAAAAGGTTAAAAAAGTATTCGTGTAGGCGATAAAGGACGCATAGACCGCTATGTAATAGCTTTGACAATCCTTTACCAATTATACTTACTATTAATATTATATAATATTGTAGTAGGTATATTATACCTACCTATATTACACTTACTATTAAAGTTATAAAACTCAGCAAAAGTAGTTTATTTTGTTTGAATAGTAGAATGATAAACAATATTGATTTAATATTACAATAAGCAATTCTGCTGCTTGCTTAATGACATGGAAACTGGGATAAGGGGGAACTCTGCATTTAACAGATGAGATACAACTTTTGCTATTTACTACAGAAACTTGTTAAACCCTTTCTAAATTAATATTATTACAATACTAATAATATTCCTATAGTCTAACTAATATAATATGTAGATCTAATAAATAATTTAAAAACGCTTTCATTTTATATCTATACTAATCTATACTAATATAATAAGACGGAAGAGTTTGTTTGTTTGTTTGTTTGTTTGTTTGTTTAAACGCGCTAATCTCAGGAACTACTGGTTCGAATTAAAAAATTCTTTTTGTGTTGGATACATCAATTATCGAGGAAGGCTTTAAGCTATAAAACATTACGTTGAGACTTATAGAAGCGAAAAAACAGACGAAAATGTGGAAAAAACGGGGAATATTATTCGTCTTTGAGGGTTTCCGTTACGTGCGCTGCGGAAACCGTTCGAGATACCCAAAAAATATGTATGAAAGAATTATTCCTCTTTAAATTATCTAAAAAAATGTCCGCGACCGTATATGTCTATCTTTTAAGATTAACTCACAATAACCGTTTTTATGATAGTTAAATTTGGTCTAAATTAATGCATTATTACAAATTATTTGTCAAAGTTGTATTAACATAATAATATTATTCTTTATCGAAATAAATGTGTTATTAATTAAGTGTATTTAACTGTGAACAAAATTGTCATTGATATCACCTAATTTCAATAAACATCTTATAAGATAATACAATTTTAAAATAACTCTGAAACAAAATTCACACGCGTCGCATGATGAGCGCTAACCGGCGGGCGAGGAGAGGCGGTGCTTGCGGGCGAGGCGGAGGGGGGTGTAGCTCTACGAGGTATAGTCTGTCTAAACCGAAACGACGCGCCCCTCCACTGCATTTACGCATACGAGCAAATATAAAATATGGATAAAACACACCGAAAATGCAGTAATTGGTTATTCAGTTGCTGGTTAGACACAAAGGATGAACGAACGTGATGAAGTTTAATAGTATAGTTAGTAATATTCGCATTCACACATTTAAATAAACTAATAAAGTGGAGGGGCGCGTCACATATAGACATACAAGCATACTATGCGGTCAGCTCCCTACTGATCGGTTGAATGCAGCGTTAATTTGTTTTTACGATATAATATCATCGTGCAAAATCCTTTTTTATACAATTTCATTTTGTAGTAGTTTTCTCTATAGTAGGTAATGTTTGTTTTAAGTATAGTATTTTGTTTCTAATATTTTCACAATAACACTTTTTTAGTTTTGTTGTAAATAATGTAGGTGTCATCTACATTCTTTCAAGGTTAGGTTTTACAATTCTTATTAGGTTAGGTTTTAGTTTAGCATACAGTTAGTTTGATTAGGTTTTCATTTCATTCGTTCTTTCTTCGTCACTGTAATGCCTAGAAAAAGGACTCAGCGTTCTCGGCAGACTGCTGCTGCAAAGCGGCTGCGAGTTTTGCGCACAAGAAAATAAAACTGAAAATATAATTTACGCAGGAGTACTTTAAAATATATTATTTTTAAAACTACTTTAAAATATATTCTATTAGTTACGTAATTTAATCGTCTAAAATAAGTCGCGGGTAACAGCTATAGGTAATTTATAATAAAGCTGAGCAGGTAGGTAAACAAAAAATTAATATGATTCCCAAAATAACTATTCCACGCGGACGCAGTCGCGGGCACAGCTAGTTTATGTATATTTCAACTAGTGAAGGCGAATGCGACTTGAAGTTATTTAACTGTAGTGCTAAATCGCCTCCATTCATAGACCGCACTCCCGTTTAAAATCAGGTTAGGTATATTAATTGTCATTATCATCATCATTATTATCAGCCAGAAGACGTCCACTGCTGAACATAGGCCTCCCCCCCTTAGAACGCCATTCCAAACGCCATTCAAAAGCGTAGGCCTACCTACGCTGCGTCTTCCGGTTCAGTCAGGAACCTTTTTCCCCCATCGGTTGTCGGTTCTTTGAGCGATGTGGCCAACCCATTGCCACTTCAGCTAACAGCTCGGTAAATCTGATTCCTTGCCGAATATACTCGTTCTGGATTCTATCCCGCAAAAATACTTCAAGCACAGCTCTCTCCATTGAATATTGATTATATTAGACGGAAAATCTAAATTCTTTATTGCACACAACAGTACATGTATAGGATATACATATATAGACGTTTATACTTCTGTATAATTGTAGACAGCCATTAGACATATTGCTGTCTAAAATAGTACTATTGTCAATTCACACATCAACACAAGAAAAGAGCGTCACCCACACCCACAGAAACACATCTTCCCAAAAGTACTTAGTCCATAATTTCCTCCGATGATGTAGGTCCCAAAACACAAGCAAACTGACAATGGACTGAAAACAATGGGACAGATTACGCTTATGCGTTAGCAGGCGGTACAACGCCTACAGATGGATTGTCAGCCGCTTACACACGAGACTGCTATACACTTACAACCGAGTTTTAATACACACAGCTTTGAGTTTAATTAATAAAAGGCTTCAAAAGTTTGGATAAATATATAATCTGATTTTTTCTCCATTACCTGTGCCTAACCCGGGCCTGGTGTCCTACCCAATGTCTAAACTAGTCTGTAGTCAAAAAAATGGCACAAAATGTCAGATGATAATTTATTCAAGTTGCTGTGCTTTAATACTTACAGGGCCAACGAAGCGCCACTTTCCACTATTCTGACAATCCTTTACATTTACAATTATGATTAGGCTAACTCTACCTGCCTGCCTCTACCCTTTATTTTTTAATAATTTTTCCACTATAAATTAAATAATAATTTATGGGAAATTCGATCGTAATCATTAAATATTAAAGTTAGTTCATCAGTCTAAATATTATCATACTGAAATCCAGAATAAAATATTAACAATTGATCAGTGATGTTCAAAAGGGCTCAACATTCTATGGAATTTTCAATCAGTTAAAAGGAAACCGTGTAAATGTGTCTTAAGACATCTGGATCTAAACAAAGACGAGTGTCACCATTGTTTAGCTCTAATTACTTGTATAACACGAAAGTTTGGGGTGACAACAATTAATATTCAAGTAATGGAGCGTGGAATAAACGAGAGTTCATTTTGTGATAATAAATTTCACTCTATCAATAGCGGAACAAAATCTAATACATTTAATTTGGAACAACGCCCCAAAAGATAATTAATTGAAACATATTTGTATTCGTAATGTTTTTGTTTAACATTTCTATACTAAGCTACTTAACGTGATTATATCATAGAAACATGATGCCAAAGTGCATATATCAAAGATACATTGAAGTGGTTTTGAACCCGGGGTACTCCGTTAGCGTGACAAATAAACTGTTGCTACCTGAAGTAAAACAAAAGTTGATAAAGAAAAAGAAATGTGACCACCATGCCTACAAAGTTTTAGAAACTATTGAGAATAAAAAAATTAATGGAAATAAATACTAATAAAATAAAATCTTTTATTTCACGAGAAAATATTTTATTTATTGTGGATAGACGTACGTACGACAGCATCCCGCCTGATGTTAAGATGTGGCCTATAAATAGAGACGACTGTTACTATAGTTAACTCGTAACTGCATCTACACCGGCTTAGTTGGAACCTACAAGTAGATATTGAAACTCAACTAAATCACTTCACGGTCTGTACACTTGTTAGGTTAGTACATTTTAAATTAAAAAGACTTATTGAAACTGCATAGGTATTTCAAAGATCCTGTATTTAGATAGTTTCCATATTACCGGCTGAATGGTTCCGTAATTCCGTTGCATCGGCGGAGGTCGCTGATGCGGGTGTATTGTTTGCATACAACCCTTTGTCTTCAGCCATTTTGTATTGCCGCCATAACGCTCTTCGAAAATGTCAACATTGTTTCGGTTAAACTAGCAGACTGTCGACAATATACAAACTAACAACTAGTTTCTTGTCCATCTTTGAATTAATTTCATAACCAACCAAATGGAAGCCAACAAAACTGGTAAGATAATATTTTTATTGTGTCCCGCCATTTTTACGTTTCTATACCACGGTCTGACTTGTAAGTTGTGGTACTACCCCGGATCGGAACACTGGGCACCCCAGGTAAATTCCGCCACTTTTTTATTAACAAATATTTGTAATATTTAATCTAATTATTAAATATCACAAATAAAAGATATGAAACAAATATTTGCTCCGACCGGGAATCAAATCCGGGACTTTACGCGTAACAAACTTTATTTTAAGTACGTGAAAAAGAGAGCAGGTTATCTCTGTCACATGTCTGATGCTTAATCCAAATTCCACCGCTGAGTGGACTTTAGATTGCAAAAGACATCGCCAGGCCCAAGCGAAGATGGCAAGATGAAATGGACTCCTACAATAGTTCGTGGCGAGAGACCGCAAACTGTCGTGAGTCATGGAAAAAAGAGAGGGAGGCCATTGCCCAGCAGTGGGACAAATAAATAGGCTAATAATAATATAACGTGAAAAACAATCTGAATAGAATCTCCACCACCACAATTGCAAAAAGACAGAAGTATTACAAAGTTCCAGTTAAACATCTGAAGAATTTGTGTGGGTTGAAACAATTTCTTTAAAAATATAGAACGAACAAATTGGTTTAGTATTACAGAACATGTAAATAACATGTTAAGAGATCTCTAAACAAACATTAGATAACGTTAAATGCTCAAATAACACCTAAATCGAAAATATGTTACATTATCCCAAATGTGTTACTTTTATGAAAGAACTACTACCGAATGTTTGTAATGAAAACAAATGGAAAAATAGAAAACTGGGACTCCGATGCGAAGTTCTATAGAAAGCAGGCTGGCCTGGCTACTGACGAATAAGAACAAGGTCCCCCTTAAAAGATTGCTTCCGGCAAAATAGAACGATCATTTGCTAGAAAATATGAAAAATATTTGCCCTATTTAAATCTCTTAAACTAAATGAACATGGTAAAACTATCTTCATATATTACAAGCTAATAGCCTTACTCGTTGTAGCTATTGGAATTTAATCTAGTTTTTGAAAATCAAAACTACATTTGTATAGAATATATTTATATCTTGCTGTACTATGGTGCACACAGGCGGACCTAATACTAGTTAGCATTCTAAACCAGTCATAAGAAGCAAGTCAAAAATGCAAGCAAGAGGAAGAAGGTCAAATAATGAATTAAGACAAAGATACCCATATAAGTATATATACATACTTAAATGAATATACATTTTATTGTGACTCGACATTTGATCTCAACCCGCTTGATGATAAGCAAGAGAAGGTCTACGAGTGACGACGACTGAAACAACCAAGTCAGTTCACGGATGCCTTAGTCGCTATCACTATGCCGGCCAAAAGATACATACATAAATAAACATACACTAGATTTAGCAAAATCCAAAACAAAAAACCATACATTCTATAAATTAGAATAACCGTCTATCATTTAGTACAGTCATTTATTACATGCTACGGGTTATTAAAAAAAAAATCACAGACAATAAGAAGAATATTAAGATAAATTGACGCCTATCAAATTGCGTAAAATGTTTCATGCGAAAAAGTAATTGAAAATAATACAAAGGATTTTTTAAAATGCATTACCCAAAATAAAAACTTGCTTAAAAATATTAGCGACATTACAATTTGGTATGTAAAAAAAGTATAATTTGCATGACAGAAAAACAAAAGCCTCTAATTCATTGTCGAAATCCTTTTCTTCACGACTATGCACGATTGTTGGGCGGGTCAAAGTTTGCAAAGTACTTTTTGTTTATCGAGACTCTACATCTGACCTCGTTTGATAGTAAACAAGGGAAGGTCTAAGATTGCCGACGAATGAAGATACTGTCTCAGTCGCCGTCACTATGCAGCCCAAAGGTGCATTTTCACGCGTCCACTTATCAATTGTTCTACAAAAAACGCGCCGAAACTTTTAGTTCGACTGTCGATTCGGTCGCCAGAATGCGCTTATTTTATTTTGGGAACTCAAATAACAGTAGCCCACAGCTGACAGCGTTATATTTTCATCGTTAACCATATGTTTAGTTGTTGAGTAGTAGCGGAATGTTTACGGTATCGCCTACGCGCCCTTCTGTCGCCGATGGCCATAACGCGTGGGGCGTCCACGATCAATACCACCCTAACAGAGCGTTCGGGGCTTCCCTGCGCCTACAGCCTAACTCCCGCCAATTCACGCAACGCATAGCTCATTTTAATACTTCAATCAAGGAACCAATATTGTGGAATAATTATAATTATTTCAGAGGTTCAGCACTTTTAATAAATTATATTAATGTCTCTTTGTTATACGAATCAGATGTTCAATCAATTAAAATTTACAATTATTAAAGCTTGTGTTAATAATTATCAGTATAGGGTTGTTAAAAAATAAATTGGTTGTTATCCAGCTGTTATTCAGTTGTAATAAATCTGTAACGCCTTAATTTCCACAGGGATAGGAAAAGGAACTATCATATCGACACTATTCTATCAACTATCTTGCTTCTCTCGTATCCACAAAAATGTATCTTCTTCAAACTAGTTCTATGATTAAGAGCACTACGAACCACTGTTTTTTTAATAATATCCCTGATTTGATTAAGAAACAATCTCATTTCCCCGTTCTATTCTTCCAATCGCCACTGATTGATAAATATCTTTGTTAATCTTCTTTCAATATTTTTAATATCTTTTCAATATTTTTAACGAGACGTGTCATCTGACCTCGACTTACCCGAGCGGAGGTTCAAGAGCGCTGACGACTGGAAAAAACGTTTTAAAACAAGAAAAAAATACTTCATTTATCGCTACAATTAATCTAAGTGGATGTGTTAAACAAGGTAGGCCCAGAAGGGGGGTTTTACGACCAAATCGGAGACATCCTCAAGAGAGCTAGGTTACCTAGTGCTTGTATGACGAGAATTATGAATGTGAAGCAAGCAACTCCATTGTCTCTACCTATCCCTGTGCCTATCCGTGACAATTAGATTGATTGATTGATTGATAAATCTAAATAACGGTTGTCTCAGTCGCCGACCAAAACCAACGCAATCCTCGTCACTACATCTTTCACTTACAAATTTAATGTATTCTTCACTTAAAGTTATCTTGTAAAAAATCGTTAGCGGAACTAAACTTGAATATGAAAGTAAGTAAACAAACTTGTATAATTTAAAAGATGTATTATTATTTATTATAATGGCGCGTGTTATTGTGGTAGGCGTGGGCGCCACGCAACATGCTCGCTTGTACGTGACCCCGTGAATTCGTCTCCATTTTATCCTATTTGGGAATGCAGGGGTGTTACGACGATCCATACGAGGGAATGTAGCAAACATTGCTAAACAACAAAACTATGTTTTTAGGACATATTCTAAGTTTTCAAGTTTATTGCAGAGAAAAACGAAATTAATCTTTCTTTAGTTATTATTATTTATTGAGTTGAATAAAGTGCAATTTTTATTTTTGCGGTTAACTACACCAAATTGTAGAGACCTGAGGGCGAGGATTATATGATTTTCACATCAATTGATGGTAAAAATTTATACTTTATTTGACTTTTAATTGAGAACACTAAATAAATACATTGAGGGGACATTTTCAGAACGATAAAATAAAGAAAAAAAAAGATAACTTTGACCTTATTGGCTGTGAATATCGACCTCCGAAGCCAGAATCTTCTTGATACTTTCAAATCGGTCGCTTTTTATCATTGTCGTTCCCTTGAAAAAACTATAGTTTTTTCTCTAAGCAGCAGGAATCGAGTTCTGTGTCTTTAACGAGTTGCATTTACATTAGATTTAAATTATGCAGTAAAACTTTTGTTTTAGCATACATCTTAAATAAGATAGTGGGCAAAGAACTAGAGAATTGTCTCACAGGTGAGCATTCTGACTCCGGTCTTCGTTAATTTATTGCCTCATTCCAAGTTGAAGCCAGACTAACTGCCGCGGCCAAAAGTAGCGAAACTTTTAAAGTAGAATTTGTACCCTAAACAAACGGAGGTACTTGACAAATGTGCCGGAGACGTAAATGGCCGCAGAGACGAAACTTTCAACACACACTATAAATAAACGAGGAAACATCAATATTTACAAAGGGACGCATGTTGATGCAATTTGGAGATTACAAACAACTAATTTAGTTTATGTTGTTAATAGAGTTCGGAGCGGTTGTTGTTTAGGAGCATTTGATTATTTTTTATTTTGACTTGACATATAACAGCACCCTGCCTGATGTTAAGCTGAAGTGTGGTAAGCAAGGACTGGTCCAAAAGCGTCGACAACTGCAAAAACTAACTTCATAAGCCGTTTTCACTAAGCCCGCTATTCAAGCTTGGCCGCGTTTCGATATCAGCTTGTAAATTGCCGGTTTCAAGTAGGCCGGCATGGTGATTTCTACAGACAGTTACCTCCATTTTGCTTAACATCAGGCGGGGTGCTGTCATATATCGGACAAACCAAAACAAATGCAAAATATCTCTGCCAATTCTGCACATATACATTTTAACTCAATACATAGACGTCAAATAATGGACTAAAATTAGTAGTAGGGAGGAAAACATGGTCTTTATTTGAGAAAAAAATGGGGTGACTAAATTGGTAGTTTCTTTAATTGGTGTTATTTATGTGCGAGTGTTAAAATATTGTGAATGTTGAAAGAAAGATGACGTGATATATTTAGACTTTACTTTTTTAACACGCTTCTATTAGCTTGACTTGTATGTATGTATGTTTTTTTTTTAATTGTGACTCGACAAATGACAGCACCCCGCTTGATGTTAAGCCGAAGTGTGGTCCATGAATGAATGTCACTGCTAATACAATTCAATAACTGTGAGTAGCAATCACATCTACTATGCCGGCCTAGATGGAACCGGCAACTTACAAGCTGATCCCGAAACGTGACCAAATCACTTCACAATCTGTATACTTGTAAGTGGTGGTACTACCCCGGATCGGCAGACTGGGTACCACTGCCTACCACTCTTTAAATGTATGTAACTATGTAACGGAATCTTTCAAATTAATTTTCACCCACTTCTAGATGTCTGAATAATTTGAAATTTTTTACACGTATTAAAAACCGATGACAATACATTAATTTCACAAAATTATTTTTATGGCCGGCATAGTGACGGCGACTAAGGCAACTGTGAACTGACTCGATTATTTCAGTCGTCTTGGACCTCGTCTTACTTACCATTAGGCCGCATTAGAATGGTAGGCAGTGGTACCCAGTCTGCCGATCCGGGGTAGTACCACCACTTACAAGTATACAGATCGTGAAGTGAATTTGGTCACGTTTCGGGATCAGCTTGTAATTTGCCGGTTCCATCTAGGCCGGCATAGTAGATGTGATTGCTACTCACAGTTATTGAATTGTAGTAGCAGTGACATTCATTAATGGACCACACTTCGGCTTAAGATCAAGCGGGGTGCTGTCATATGTCGAGTCACAATAAAAATAAAAATAAATGTTTAATTTATTAAAGTACATCAATTATTATTTTAATTAAAATTACCCCATCCTGGGCCTGCCTTGTTTAACGCATCCATTCAAATAATTACTTAAATAATTTTTAAAACTAACTTTATGTCGAACAATTAATCGCAATATGAGTCCGTTATGTTTTCCAAATTATAACTTGAGTTCCAATAATAGAGACATTTAACGCGAATTAATTACCCACGGCATGTTCTCACAACACCTGACTAATTGTATTATGGCTGTCGAAAATAAAAATACACTAAGAAAAAAGGCGACCGTGGTGTAGTGGCAGTGCAATGGCTACGTAAGCCGAGTGGCACGGGTTCGTAACTACTCACCGGTACCAATGTATCTTTGATAGATGTACTTTGGTTGTCCTGTTTCTATGATACAAGCACTTAAGTAGCTTAGTATAGAAATGAATTTAAAAAATATTTAAAAAAATTATGCAATTTTTTATATTGTTACACGACATCTGACACTGGCTGGTCTGATGATAAGCATGAAGAGGTCCAAGACAACTAAGGCTCAAACAGAGGTGCTTTTCATGTCTCGCTTAAACGATCTAAGATTATAAAATTACAATGTGTTCTTGTCGATTGTTCAACAAAGAAACAGCGTGACGAACACTTAAGCTCGACTGCTAATTCGTTGCCGTATTTTGAATTCGGATTAAGAAAGATTATCTACACTAGAAATAACGAACAAAGGTACATAAATCAGAATAGTTTGCCATGATTAGAAGACCTAAGAACTGTATTTGTACCACGATTTAGTCTGCCCAGTTCCATGTTTTTATTATACAATTATCTAAGACTATAACATTAATTTAAAAATATATCTATCACTTATTTTAAACCTCTATTAATTTTTGCTGCTCCATACAAGATTTTTGCTGCTCCATACAAGATTTTTGCTGCTCCATACAAGATTTTTGCTGCTGACTGCTTGGGTTTGTTTTGATTATATAAAACTTTTCAAAAGCTCAAAATGAACGCGATAGCAAGCTGCAAAATCTTTTAGTTCACAATATTATGAAAGGGTTTTGATTCTGAGTTGCCAGTTTGACTTGTCTATATTTTAGAATTTCCTAAAGTACTTGAATGACCGCCTCACATCCGTCCGTGCTAGACACCTGCTACATAAATTGTTGTTAACACATTAAACACACCTGCATTAAACATAGATATTTAACATTTAGATAAAAATTATTATCATTGTATAATTTTATATTTTTTTTATTATTATACATTTCTATACTAAGCTACTAAAGTGCTTGTATCATAGAAACAGGACAACCAAAGTACATATATCAAAGATACATTGGTACCGGTGAGTGGTTTCGAACCCGTGCCACTCGGCTTACGTAGCCATTGCACTGCCACTACACCACGGTGGCCTTAAGATTATTATGGCACTAAACCAAACACCAGGAATCGACTGGTCTGTCGATCTATGATTACTAGCCTGTGTACCTGTATAATCGCGTGAAAATATTATATTTTATTAATAAGTATTTAATCTTTGACAGGTTTATTAAAACACGTATTGACATAAAGTACTCTGAAGGCGGTATGAAGTTCGCCGGGTCAGCTAGCAGTAAATAAATATAATTTTGTTTAAATATAAACTCGCAGTTTGAAACAAAAAAGTAAAAACAACGAACTGTTACATTATTGTTATAAAGTGTCAAATTATTTCTACCCTCGGGCTTGTTAAGTATCGGTATTATTGTATCCCTAAGGGCTTCACGGCATAGAATTTCAACCCCTAGGGTACCCCAATATGTAAATAACTATACACAACAAAAGGTATGAGGGGCAGTAATGCTTAAAACCTATTTTTGAAATACAAGTGTGTTTTATATTTTCAACTATATTTGTTAGCATTAATTCTGTAAGCGTATTTGAATAACAATATTTTTTTATTTAAGTGTATTTTTATTGAGGTTCGACAGCACTCCTCCTGATGTGAAGCTGGAGTGCATTTGACTAAAGGTGTAATCTAAAGTAAAGGTGATGGGTTCGAAATCACTCACCGGTACCAATGTATCTTTGACTTACTTTGGTTGTCCTGCTTCTATGATACAAGACACTTCAGTAGCTTAGTATAGCAATGAATAAAAAATATATCAATATATCTATCTATTTTACCTTTGTAATGTTGATCCGACCTATGAAAACATATCGGGCTTTTTAATATACCCAAATAAAAAGGAGTATTACTAAATTGAAGGACATAATTGTTATTAATAGATAACAATTACTAATAACCCCACTTTCCACGACCGTAACAGAAGTGGCTGACACAGAGGCCGTTGTCTCTGCTCAACCCTTTAAATAGTAGAGGCATGACATATTGATTGATTAATTGATAATAGATATGATAACGGATCCAATTTTCCCTATTCCCATAGGTAAATCACGCAAAGTATTATTACTATAGAAACCGTGACCGATAACCGATGATTATCGTAGTTTAGGTGCGTATAAACAATTTAATGAGACATATGGTCGTGTATGTATGTGGACACGAACTGCACGATAATGACATTTTTGTATCGTCACTACTGCTATCAAAAACACCCGTTCGTGTAGTGATAACTCGCACGGACTGGGCGAGATTTTAACTCTGTTAAGTGTATATAAAATCTTGCACATTTTTTTATTGTTTTTTTTTTTTTTTTTTTTTTTTTTTGTGACACGACATTTGACCTCGTCCCGCCTAATGATAAGCAAGAGGAGATCCAAGAGTGACGACGACTGAAACATCCGAGGTAGTTCACGGCTGCCTCAGTCGTCGTCACTATGCCGGCCAAAGGTGCTTCTTCACGCATCGCTTGAAGGATCCAAGGTTATAGGAGGGAGAGAACACGTGGGCTGGCAAAGCATTCCACTTGTCGATTGTTCTACAAAGAAAAGACGCACCGAACTTTTTAGTTCGACTGCCGATTCGGTCGACAAAATGCGGATGCTTTCCCCGACCAGTGCGGGATTTTACGGGTGTGAAAAGATGAGGTAGGAACAAGGTTAAAGAGCTCCTCGGAACATTCTCCGTGGTATAGGCGATAGAGGACGCACAGAGCCGCCATGTCTCTGCGTAGTTGCAGGGGCTCCAGAGTTCGTGTAACCTCTGCATCTCCTATAATTCGGACAGCTCGGCGCTGCAATGAATCCAGGGCATTGAGAAGATACTTGGCAGAGCCGTCCCAGAGATGCGAACAGTACTCCGCGCACGAGCGTATTTGAGCCTTGTATAAAAGTAGGCGAAGCTCTGGCGCGAAGAACCGCCGCACCTTGTTCAGGATGCCAAGTTTGCGGGAGGTGGTCTTAATAGCCCGCTCAATGTGGTCCCTGTAATTCAGGTCGCGGCGAAGGGACATCCCTAAGATGTCAAGTCTGTCCGAAGTACCGAGGGAGATGTTACAAAGAGAAGGAAGGGGGATAAACGGGGATTTTTTCGTCGAGAACGCGCACACCTGAGTCTTGCCTGCGTTAAACTGAACCAGGTTCTCGACGCCCCAATGGGTAATACAATCAATAACCCGGTTCAGCTCCGCTACAACAGACTCTCTCACATCGGCTATCTCCTGTTTTCCGGCTGCGGGGCGGGCAGTGTAGCGTCCATGCACCGTGCTGTCGTCTGCATAGCAATGAATGCTGGATCCAAGATCCAGCATGTCATTGATATGCAGAAGGAACAAGGTTGGCGACAGCACGGAGCCCTGAGGAACGCCCGCGTTCACCGGCATCCTGCGCGAAGCACTTCCATCCACAACAACGCGAATGGAGCGGCCACACAGGAAGTCGGCTATCCAGCCACGCAGACGGTCAGGTAAGCCGTATGCCACGAGCTTAGAAAGAAGGGCCTTGTGCCAGACCCTGTCAAATGCTTTGGAGATGTCCAAGCCGATGGCTAGGGCCTCTCCGTTGCCATCCAACGCTTCACCCCAGACGTGCGTGGTGTACGCCAGAAGGTCACCAGTTGACCGTTTCGGCCTAAAGCCATATTGACGGTCATTAATCAGCTGATGACCCTCCAGGTAGGCCATGAGGCGGACATTAATTATCCGCTCCATGACCTTGCACAGAACCGAAGTTACAGCTATTGGACGGTAGTTTGCAGGGTCCGATCGGTCGCCTTTCTTCGGGACCGGTTGCACGTTAGCCCCCTTCCAAGCCCGAGGCACACAGCCCGTCGAGTATGAGAGCCGGTACAGCCTCGTCAAGACGGGAGTCAATTCCGCTGCACACGTTTTAAGGACAAGCGCTGGGATACCATCAGGCCCACTGGACTTCCGGATATCGAGCGATCGTAGCTCCATGCGGACATCGCGTTGTCTGATACGGATATCAGGCATCGTATGCCCGCATGGGCGCAAGGTGGGTGGCCCTGCACCACGATCGTCGATCCGCGAGTTAACGGCAAAGAGCCCAGCCAAGAGATCGGCCTTCGCTTTTGCCGTATGCGCCAGTGAGCCATCAGGCTGTCTCAGCGGTGGCAGTGAGGAACGACAGAAGTTAGATTCCACAGTTTTGGCGAGACTCCAAAAGCTGCGACTACCCGTTGGGTGCGCTAATAGACTCTCGCCAATCCTGGAAACGCGCTGTGCCTCCGCCCTTTTAAAGGCTCTCTTACAAGACTTGGTGGCACGATTAAAAGCTGCTTTCAACTCATCCACGCGAGGGTCATGATTTCTTCGACCCTTGACCCAGGCACTGTGAGCCGCGTTTTTTGCCGAAACAGCAACCGCGCACTCACTATTGTACCAGGGCCTGCTCCGGTCGTTGCGAGATGCAAAGTTGGATGGAACGTAATATTCCATCCCCAGTGCAATCTCATCAACCACGGCCGAGGCACACGTGGATAGGTCATCAGAGCTGAAGCAGCGCTGCCACCAAGGGAGCGAAGCGAAATAGTTTCGCATTCCCTCCCAATCCGCCGACCGATAGTGCCACAGACGCCGCACCTCATGCCTGGCAGGAGGAGGCACGGCGCGCGGCACTGTCGTCTC
Organism: Tinea trinotella; assembly: GCA_905220615.1. NCBI lineage: Eukaryota > Metazoa > Arthropoda > Insecta > Lepidoptera > Tineidae > Tinea > Tinea trinotella. The sequence goes on along the minus strand of HG992317.1, from coordinate 10,033,517 downwards.
GACCAGGCAGTGGTCAGAAGTCCCAAGAGGGGCCTTGACCGTAATTTTGTACCCGGTCGGACGATTGGTCAGTAGAAGGTCCAGAAGAGAGGGGGCATGACCGACAATATCTGGTACCCGGGTGGGCTGGGTCACCAGCTGTGTCAGGTCATGCAAAAGGGCGAAAGCATGAGCGGCCCTTCCCGCGTGGTCAGTCCTCTGGGACCCCAACCACACCTCGTTGTGTGCGTTGAAGTCCCCTAAGACTACAACCTCAGCGGTCGGGAACCGCTCCAGCGCTTCGTCTGTCGCCCGGCTTAAAAATTCGAAGAGCCGGGTTGTCTCCGAATCCCCGTGGTGGGAACGGTAAAGGCACCCGTAGACCCTGGCTTGAGAACCCAGGTCCACGTGTACCCATAGGAGGGACAGGGAAGGATCCTCCAAGCAAAGCAGACGACGACAACAGATATCGGACCGGATGTACACGCATACCCCGGCTTTCGCTAGGAACCTTTTCTCAAGCGAGTAGCCGGGGTATTGTAGGTAAGAAGTGTCCACCGGGTCCTTTATCTGTGTCTCCGTCAAGAAGAGCAATGTGGGCCGTGCCGTCTCAAGGTGGTGGTGGACGGCACTGAGATTGGCGTGGATTCCACGAATATTCGTGAAATCCACTCCAAGCTCATTTGAGGTGGGGATTTTAACGGCCGCTGAGTAAACTTTTCTTTTTAAACTGGCTTTCATATTGGAGGGTGGGGGGGGGGGGGGTGAAGATGTTGGGGGTTGTTTGTTCGGTAGGGACGAAAAATGCAGCTATCCGCTTCGCCACACGCATCCCGGCGGTGTGAGTCTGCTGATCCGCCGGACGGAAGGGCCCCCGTACCCTCCCGGAAGTGATCGCCTGGACCCCATATCCGATCACCAATCGGCTAGACGACTCACCCCGGGATTATGCGCCGCATGGTGGGGCAGCCTCCCTCCGTGGTTAGCGGTGGGCTCAGGCCCCTGTACTGTGCGGCGGGCGGCCAGCGGTTAGCCGTTGCTACGGGTCTCCCTGGCCGACGGGTCAGCAAACTCTCACCGGAATACAGTGGATCAGCTGGATGCCACTGTCCCTAACCGCGTCCACAACCCCCAACGCAACTGGTACTACACAAACTAGTCCCCGAACGCGACGTAGTCACTATGGGGGGATTTGCATCTGTGTAGGGTGGTAATTGCAACCAGCTGAGAACACTTAATAAACCGGAAGTGTCCTCTCCCACTCGGAAAATTGTGACCTAGTCCTGCTTGATGATAGGCAAGAAGAGGTCCAAGAGTGACGACGACTGAGAAAACCAATTTATTTCACGGCTACCTCAGTCTCCGTCACTATGCCGACCAAAGGCGCTTCTTCACGCATCGCTTGAAGGATCCAAGGTCATAGGATGGAGAGAACACATGGGCAGGCAAAGCATTCCACTTGTCGATTGATCTAAAAAGAAAAGACGCACCGAACTTTTAATGCGCTGTTTCATTATTAAATATTTTGTAATATATCACAAATACAAACGTTTATACGCGTAAATATTTATTGTGTATATATACGTTTTGGATTGCAAACTAGAATTTCTATCTCTTCCTTCTAGTCAAATATTAGGACATTTAGATCATATAAGAGAAAGGTAGGTAGGTTAGCTGATAAACATATACAAAATGTAAGTACTCAAACTACAATTTATATAATAGAATACCATTATATTAAAATGAGTATAGATACTATATAAGTGTTTATATTGATTTCGATCTTAAATGCTTTTAGAATATCTGCTTGATCTATCCTTAAATGCTAATAATAAATTACTATCGTAAAATATAAGTATATTTAATTGTAGATGTAGACAAATATAATAAAAAAATATATAATATGTAGAAGACACATACAATAATGAATTCTATCTAGAAGACGACAAAATCCATAATAGACAAGTAAAGAATTTTAGGAAACTTACCACAGTGTAACAGTAATTTAAAAGTTAAAACACGGAAATCTAGTCGTGCGAGTGAAGTGCGTGCCTATAAAAATTAAACCTATCATCACGACCTTAATGTATGGTGCGATGACTTACTAGAACAAGAACGCTAAGTGCATACAAAGGATGAAAACATTTCTAATGATGATACAAGTTTTATAAACGACTTTAATTTAATGTGTATATGTCTAAATCTTGAAAACAGTTTATTTATAACGATAGTTTTTTTTTAATTAGGACCCGACATCTGATTTACACCAAGTTTAAATCAGGCAGGGGGGATGTTTAGGAAGAAAAAAAACGGATATTTGCTCCGGCTCTAGTTTCAAATGAGCAGTGGTGCCCAGTTTGTCCAACCGGGTTAAACAAACCCCTTACTGCTGACTGCTAGTTATTTAACTATAGTAGCAGTCACCTTCATTCCTGGACCACACGCTAGCGTAGCGGGGTTCTATCATGTTTTTTTATTGTGACACGACATTGCCTGATGATAAGCAAGAGGAGGTCCAAGAGTGACGTCGACTGAAAAAAACGAGTTAGTTCCCGGTTGCCTCAGTCGCCGTCATTATGCCGGCCTAAGGTGCTTCTTCACGCATCGCAGATGCCTTAATTGTCGTTAGTATGCAGTCAAAGGTTTTTTAGGTTTTTTTTAAGGAACCGAGGGAATCGATAAGCACATGGGCTGGTAAAACTTGTCAATTGTTTTACAAAGAAACAACGCTTCAAACCCCTTTGGTTACAATCGAATGATTTTCAAACTGTTTATAAATTTATATAAAGAAAATACATAGTTAAATTAGAAATAGATGAGTCACATTAAAGTTATGACTTAACTACTAACACATTTCTCACGGACTAACTAAGCTACCGAGGACTAAAGAACTGGAGGGTACGGAATCTCCAATCGGCGTTTAGTATTAAATTTTAATGGTAATAGTGCTTGGTGCATGTAAGCCATTATCTATAATGGTAGTATGCAACGAAATGATCATTATAAAGAAGCGCGAGATATAGTACCTCGGGTACGTGCTTTGACACAATAGCAAAAGGTATCGCTATAACTGATTATGATTGGTAAAGGTATGATTTGCAGACTGCACTAATTGTTTGTATGAGATTGATTCCATGCAAGGCGATTGTTCACGAATACTGACGTTTTATACTTTTTTATATTTTTGATTGTATTTTGACATAAGGATTTGGTCAAATAAATATCTTTACAAGAGAATGTGATTTTGCTTTAAATACACTTTTAACACAATATTTCGGTACCTGGACCAGCACAAGTACAGTCCTTATTTATTTTTCATAGCTATAATAGTCTGCAGCCGCCGCATTAATATTGTTTCCAAATATCCTATTCATAATCTATTACTTAGCAAATGCTGATGTCGCAATAGTGTCGCCTTGCACGGAATTATTCTAATACAAACTAGTAGTGCAGTCTGCGCTCTGCAGTCGCCGGCGGAATCACACCTTAAGGTAGAAGAAAAATGACGCGCTGGATGGAAAAAGAAACTCTGGATAAGAAATACTGGCGTTACCTTACCATTTTGGGCAGACGTTCGGACTTTCGCTCGAAAGAGAAGGAAGAAAACTGACGACCAACCTTAGACAATGAAGAGGCACTAACTAGACGAATAAAATAAATAGGTAGATAGTATGTTTAAAATCAGGTAAACCAACTGTAAATTATACTTTTCAAACAATATTTATGCCTAACAAACGTCAGAATAACCTTATTAAGATTAAAAACAAAGTTATTTTGATGCTAAATGAAATTCCGAGAAGAGTCTGATATGCCCACGGATCTCACCAACAATGATTATGCGTGGGTATAGAAAACATCATGCATTTGGTTACGAGACGAAAGTAGTTTAGTTAAATGTTTCGCATGGGATTTAAATTGAATGACCAATTAATTTAATTGCGATATAATCAACTATAATTTAGGAGGTAACTATTGTTAATTTATATTGTAAATTGAATATGAGACTGGTTATTAGTCCCATTGTTAGAGGCTTTTGAAATGCAAAGAGATTAGAGAGATTTGGTTCCGATAGTTAAAGCTCTTAGCTTAATAGACATAGTTTATTTCGATAGTTTTGACCTTAACTAATAAACCCTCATTAGTTAAGGTTTATTTATTTTATCCATTTTTACATGTATATTTAGAGGTAAAAGACAGGTTACCACTTGTCGCGATCTTATTCTGACACAAGTACTTTACATATGTTGTTGATTTATACTACAGTTATGTTTATAGGTTCTTATAAATTACAAAACCAAAGAATTCGTCTCCGATTCAGAATGTCTAAACGTCCATATAATGAATAAGAAATGTTCTAAGGCAATAAGGAAACATTGTAAAATACCTTCTTATAAAGGGACATAACAATAAATCTAGAACACAATACCTCATAAAACCACATTTACAGGACAAAAATTCCAGTTATTCTAAATGGAAATTGAATTATGAACATAGGCCTCACCACAAACTCGAAGGCAGTCAGTCATAAAAACTAATATTTTTGAATCAAACCCCGGTATGTAAGACATCCGGCGTTGCCTATGTCGCCCACTAAATTACCTAGCAACTTTTCCTTGTGGTGTGGTGATCGATGGAGCGATATAGCTTTTCCTTTAGTTATATTAGTGCACATTATGTTTTCTATTTGGCTTATCGCGACCACTTCCTTGGGTTCACGCGTTGTGATCGTTCACGGAGCGGCAAACTTCCTCGTAATTATCATGGGTAATATATAAAACTGTTGAATCTTCCTGGTTATAATATAGTTATTTTACAAACTTTGTTACATTTTTTACCTCCGTTCATACACATTATAGCCGTATAAAAAGAAACAGAACAGATAAACGAATTGATGAAAGAAGATTGACGAATAAAAATATCGTTACTGTCTATGCTAGTGAGAATAAAACATTAAAGTAATAAAATAAAACCTCGTATGTTGAAGTATAAATGACGTTTGAAAGACGTAAGCTTATAAATGAAAAGTAACATCCAAATTTGCATACACTTGACAGGTGCTGTAGCCGACTTTTTGTGATGATAAGTATGTATACAAATAGGTATAGCCTGCTGAATTAAATAACAGTATTAAGGACAGACCTGTGCGTAGAAAACGGATAAAATAACATAGGAGTACTACTAATTTTTTTTTTGAACAGACAGCTGACTTAACTTGCCTGATGGTAAGCAAGGAGAGTTTAGGAGCGTCGACGACTGAAAAAAAATATGGCGATACGATACAATAGAAAGACGATACGGCGATATAATATACTTTTTAAAATTAGATCATCTTTAATCCTTTTATTTCACTGACCAAGAGATAAGTTTATCATTGTAATTCATCTTACTTTCTTTTGAATCAAGTTTTACTATTAGGACTCCAATTTTATAGATTTCACGCCAACTCGTTATTTTTAAGTTGTCTGTTTATAAGGGCTTGTTGAACAACTTTCTTGTAAATAACTTGTATCTCATTTTATATATTCCAAGAGTCTATTAAGTAAAGTTTAAAAAAAATTAAGGTCAATTATGTTAGTAATAAATTTTTTTCTTAGTATGACAGTACCCCGCCTGATGTTAAGCTAAAAGACAATCCATGAATAGAGGTATGTAACTACTACATGTAAATAACTTTAATACAAACCGTGAAGTAACTCGGTCGCGTTTCCAGTTCAGTTTAAAAGTTGCCGGTTCTAACTAGGCTGGCATAATGAAAATGCTACTGCCACTTGCTGTGATTTCATTGTAAACAGCAAGCGGGGTGCTGTCAAATATCGACCAAAAATAGATGCCGACAAGAATCCATGTAGTTATGCATCGATTCAAATGTGATAATCACTATTATTTTAGCCAATATAAAAATAGCAAAATGGAGTGGACACAGCCGGCAAACATGGCGTATACATACGGTCAATTACACAGTACTTCTATTACAAGTTGTTATAGTTTACATTTAGGAGAATAATCTTTCTGGGTTTTTAAACACTATGTATTTGAACATACCGCAAAATGGTCACTTTTAATGCATTTACGATACAGCAAGCGATCATTTAAAGTTTAAATTTTAATCAAATGTCTATTTTTTAAATGTAAGCTCCCATGAGCAATAACGACTGAAAACATCTTATTATTACGTTTGCGACGAGCCAGAGCACATACTATTAAAGATTTATTGGTACCGGCAACTTGTTTAGAAGCTACTTTTCTGACAATTCCATCACCACTACACCTTAAACACATTATAGTTAACGAGAAAAATATATTGCAAAATTAAATACATTTTAAATTTTAGTGCAAATACTTGCATGTCATGACCAAGTCATGATAGAGGTTCGCAATTCGTAAAGCTCAAAGCTACTTCCGCCATTTAAACTATTACATTGGAAGCCATTTAAAATATCTGGGAAATGGCGAGTAATTCTCTCTTTGATCATAATTCAACGTGTTGATCGCCACTTTCCGCTTATTAACGTGCGTAATTTAATTACATTCAAAGTCTACAGATCTTTGAAAAAAAAACGAGATGCTATATTTATCATCATCCTAGGTCCTAGATTGTCACGTCTTCATCACCAAGGAATAGGTACATATGACATAAAAAGGACCTATTTGCATCCTATCTTAATTTTTTTATTGTAACACGACTATTGACCTCGACCCGCCTGATGATAAGCAAGAAGAGATCCAAAAGTGCCGACGACTGAAAGGTGCTTTTTCACGCATCGCTTGAAGGATCCAAGGTTATCCAATATTAGGGCTATTAATTTAATATTTAAGTTTTGTAACCAAAATTATATTTTGTGAAAAAGTGATAATGAAAGAGATAAGTGGCCAAAACTTACTGCTTTAATAATTACATGAATAAAACATTGTAAAGCAATAAAATAGATTCTCGATTATGTTAGAAATCAATATAACAGAAACAACTTTCAAAATGTTAGTAATGTAGATAAATAGGATTAAAAAAAAGATTATTGGGCCCTTTAACTAATCAAATTGTTATGCCCTAATTACCATAAGGATAAGCAGAGACAACGTAGGAGAATGAAATAATAACTGGTTTATAATAACAAAAAAATATTTAATAAAGTTAGAACAAGTGACTCGATCTGGCCTTGACTTACCTGCTTACCACAAAGGGATGACCAAGAGTGCCGTCGACTTAAATAAAACGGCTCAGTTCACCGTTGTCTCAGTCGCCGTCACTATGCCGGCTTTTGGATTATAAAATTTTCATAATAACACGGAATTTCTCATTACATGATGCTTTTATATCAGAGCAACGCGACACTATTGCCCAACCAATTGTGGATAATGCAATAAAATGAAGAATTTCCTGTAAAAATTCCTTCAAAATTTTCGAAATAAAAAGGTATAATGGTTGTATTTTTGTAGTAGAATATATTATTAATGTTTAGAATATATTATTTATGTTTTTTCATTAAAAATCAGATCAAATAAAATTGTCACGCCTCTTTCCCACGGGGTTAGGCAGAGACAATGGAGCGCCACTTGCCACGATCCTGACACAACTTTCTCGCTTCCTTCACATCCACAATTGGTGGTAGTGTAAGTCTGTTTTTTTTTTTAATAATATTTATTAGTTTATAAGAGCTATACTATACATGTATCACTCACCGCTGGTGTGTCTTAATATAAATAATCATAAATTAATAAATACTTATCCCCTGAACACAACCAACTAAGTTAAGTTAAACCTAAAACGTGATTCAATTTATATTGACTTGAAAAATATAATACTCTCGAGTATACTCGTATTCGGTTGCCTGCAACCATCTGGATACAGTAAAATTACAATTTCAAGACTGGAATTTCGGATTCATTTCGGTCGTATAATATCAAACGTTTATGGAATGTAAAACTGAAAGCAGACTCAATGGGACTTATACGGCAATTAACTAGTGATATAAAGGACATCATTCATTTTGTATGGGGACTTGAGCTTAATTATATTAACAGTTGCATATATATTTAAAAATAGTTGATTGGACGAAGACTATACAATGTTGTTGGAATATTCGAGTATCCTTTATTTTGCACAGTTTAGGTATGCAAAATGATCAAACTATGATTATGACAGTTCAAAGCAGAACTGTTAATATAGCGTGTCTTTGTGATTGACACACGATTGACAAGATTGTGATTGACAAGTATCAAAACTACCATTTATATATTATTTCATCATTGGACATTACAAAAGTAGTACATAAGAACCCAAAATGAATGATGTCCTTTCACTAAATAAAACGATACACTTATTTAACTGTAGAGCTTGTATGAAGAGAATTGTGGATGTAAGGGAAGCGAGGCAATTCATAAGCGACGGCAATTTACTAGTGATGGGAATTTTATTAAATAAAACGATACATTTATTTAACTTTAAAGCTTGTATGAAGAGAATTGTGGATGTGAGGGAAGTGAGGAAGTCGTGTCAGGATCGTGACAAGTGGCGCTGCTTTATCTTTTCCTATCCCTGTGAGAATAAAACGTGACAATTTGATTAATTGATAAGTGAGTACCGTAATTTTATATGTAGCTCGACAAGTAAAAACCTTTACCAGCACATAGGTTCTTCCAATGCTGTAACATTGGTTCTTTAGGATAACCTTGGTTATACACCTAGACAACTGTGACCATAGATATAACTATAACTATAGTATATAAGACCACCGTTGGTACTTGCCGGTACCAATGTATCTTTGATATATGCACGTCATCATATTGTTTCTTTGATACTCGTTTTGTACCTCAGTATGGAAATGTTTAAGGAAATCCTTTAATAATTAAAGGATTAATCAGATTTGTAAGTACTAATAGGCTGAGATATACTACTTACTTTTATAGCGTTCCTTTTTAGGATCCATTTGGGCCAAAACAATAAATAAATTACAAAAGCTATCGTAAGTTGACGGTTTTAGCTAAGCCGGCATAGTGAATGTGACTGCTACTACAGTTATTTGTAGCATCAGTCACCTCACTCCGCACTTCAGCTCAACAACAGGCGGGGTGCTCTCAAATGTCGAGTCACAAAAATATAAATAAATAAACAAAAGAATGCTTAAACAAAACTGTCTTTAACAATAATAATATTCGTTACAATTAACACGGCTGTAGCGTAAAAATAACAATGTGGGTAGTCGGAGAATGAATTAAAAATGCGGAGATGTAACCGGAAAATGTCAGTGGAGTGGAAAACAGGAGGAAAACCTACAAAGGCATGAAGGGAGTGTCGCACAGCTTTTGAACGATACACGGGTAATTCGACACCTTAAGTGAATAGCGTTATAACTGAAATATTAATAAATTTTATATGTTTAGTAATTAATTATGATAATTAGGGCGACACAAACTGGAGAGCACGAGTTCGAGACCACCCACCGGTACCAAAGTATCTTTGATAAATTTACTTTGGTTTTCCTGTTTCTATGATACTGTTTTAGTAGCTTAGTATAGAAATCTAAATAAATAAATAAAAATTATAGGATTCTCGGAAAGTAGATAAGAGTGGACGCGACTGTAGTTTAAAGTTATTTAGCTGCAACTAGATATATTTAGCACAAGAAAAAAGAACATACATTTTCGTATTTAGAATTGAAAATTAATAGCCTATGTTTAGGGAATATTTAGTATTATTGAATTTAACAAATATGCGGCTTACTATCGCTTTTATTTTGGTTACAATCACGATGGCTGCATAGCTCTCGAAACGTCGGAATAAAAAAAATGTAAAATCAATAATCAAAATAAACGCGATAGTAAGCCGCAAAAAAATTGTTTAATTCATAAATCAATGTTTGCGCAAAATCTAAGATAATACTAATATTTAGTAATAATTTTATTTAATACTACCAATTAGTAAATAACAAAAACAATCAAAAAATATAAAAACCCAGCAAGCCATAAGAACTAGAACTCATCTCCTTAAAGTTGACAATTCGAAGTTGTGACCTTATTCGTTGAAGCTTAGCAATTTATTAATTTCACGTACATTCACGCACTCGAAAGCATTTTAACTCCATTTATCTTTTTTAATTTAAGTACATACTTTTCAACAATTCACATTACCAACAACGCAGGTGGAAATAATTGTTTACAATTACATTTTAGTTTAATAAGCGTAATTTTGGTATTTTTAATTTTATTATCGTGTCTTGACATCTGACTTCGACTTGTCTAAAGGAATTGAAAGGTCCAAGAGCGCCGGCTGCCCCAGTCGCCGTCATTATGTCTTACTTAAGGGATCCAAGATTAAAGGACGTGGACACATGAGCTGGCAGAGCATTTTACTTAGCAATTGTTCTACAGAGAAACGACGCGTCGAACCGTTTAGTTCGACTGTCGATAGAGTGCGGATACTTCCCCCGAAAAGAGTATCAAGAGAGTAAAAATAAGAGGTAGGAACAAGATTAAAGAGCTCCTCCGACCATTTACCGTGGTAAAGGCGATATTTGAGTAATTGTATAATACGACTTTAATGAAGTAGTCGAAAACTTTCTAAAAATAAATACTTTTATATGTCGCATCACATACATTTGTACAATATTAACGCCTATAAGCGACTTAGCACTGGAATAGTGGCTTTTAAGTCTACTTATTTAGTAAAACCTCTGCAAACTTAGCACTGGAACAGTGGCTATAAAGTATATTTTTTTAGTAAAACCTCTGCAAACTTAGCACTAGAACAGAGGCTTCAATACTATGTAATTTCCCATTTATATTCAAACTACATTAATAAATTAAACATCATTAGATACTCGACTATAAACAGATAATAATACCATTACAACCCTCTTTAAACTACAAAACCTACTCCATATTAAAAATTATTACTTACAGGCAATAATTACAATTCAAGCGAAAACCAAAGTTAGTTACTAGGGGCTAGTATAAGAACGCTCACTTAGATTCTGTCAGGGAACGAGCTAAAATACCACGCTTGATTGATTTTGGTTATAAATAATTGATATTAAAAATAAACAAGGACTGTATGTGAGCTGGTCCTGGTACCGAAATACTGTGTTAAAAGTGAATAAAAAGCGAAATCACATCCTCTTGTAAGATATTTATTTGACAACTTCGTTATGTCAAAAAACATTCGAAATATAAAAAAGTATAAAACGTAGTATTCATGAACAATTGATATAATTTATTATTGACAATTAACCAAATTTTACAAATAATTTTAGAAACATATGTATTGGTGTATCAAATAATATCAATCAATCAAATTGTCAAGCCTCCCTCCCACAGGGATAGGCAGAGAAAACGGAGCGCCTCCCACCACGATCCCTACACAACTTCCTTGCTTTCTTCACATCCACAATTCTCTTTATACAGGCTCTGTGGTATACATATTATTTATCAAATAATACGTATTGATAAAAAATAAGATAAAAATTAAGATAATTGTTAGGTAAAGCATCAAGTTTAGTGAGGCACTTAGTGGGGATTGTAAGAGTATTCCTGGTTAGAAGAAGTGCTCTTAGGACTACTTAATACTCTTATGTTAAAAGAAATTAATCATTATTCGAATTAACAGTCGCTTGCATGCTTTAAGGGGCACGTTTCTTCCCTCTCAAGTAGTTCTTATTGTTGTGTGTTGCTCAAACATTAATAATTATAAGAGTAATTAGAAGTTACTAAAATCGACTTACAATTGAGTAATATTTTTTACTGATTTCTAGCGATAAGAAAGAGAAGGAACTTAAATAATTAAATGGTCACGCTTTATTTCCCATCAGAATAAGCTAATATATATATCCACTGAAGAAGTTTAATTAAAGACTAGGCTGTGTGGTCTAAGATTTTAGGAGTGGTAGGCAGTGGAACCCAGTCAACCGATCCGGGGTAGTACCACCACTTACAAGTATACAAGCCGTGAAGTGATTTGGTTGCGTTTCGGGATCAGCTTGTAAGTTGCCGGTTCCAGCTAGGCCGGCATGGTGTATGTGATTACTACTCACAATTATTGAATTGTGGTGGCAGTGACATCTATTCATAGACCACACTCCAGCTTAACATGATTATTATGTCTAATCAAAATAAATAAAAATACATTTATTAAAACCAATAAAGAAAAAAATAAACTACATAAATGACAATAAAATAAAAGAAATAGGTATCATAAAAAGGTTGGAAATCACCGTTCAATAGCAATTTTCCAGCTGTCTTGTTTCAACCACTCCACACAAAGAGGGATGGCGAATGTAACGATTCATTGTGCTTTCGAGGACTTCATATTAGGCTGTAGGGTTGCCACGAGAAATTGACGAGTTTCTTATGGCCTTCTGACCGTCATACACACTTCCAAAGCCTTGGTAGAATTAGACGATGAGCAAGTGCTAAGGTCATGCTAATACATTTTTTTTTTGAAAGATTTTTTTTAAATTTTATTATTATATATTTTTATGCTAAGCTACTAAAGTGCTTGTATCATAGAAACAGGACAACCAAAGTACATATATCAAAGATACATTTACATGGCTTACGTAGCCATTGCACTGCTACTACACCACGGTCGCCTTATTTTCATTTAATTCATCGGCATGTGGATTCTCTCGTTAGAATAAAGCTCTTTAAATCTTTAAGAGTATTAGGCCATTTGGTCTTTGGTCATTTGCCTAGTCTGTCTATCCAGGGTAGTACCACCACTTCTAAGTGTACCGTGTAGTAACATAATTGCGTTTTGGAATCAGCTTGAAATTTACTAGTTGCCACTAGGCCGGCAACATAGATTCGACTGCTACTAGCAGTTATATAACTGTAGTAGCATGCTCCTTCAGTCATAGACTCTACTCCAGCTTCACATCAGATGAAGTGCAGTCATATGTCGAGCCACTTTATTAGCTTAGTACAGAAATGTAATAAAAAAATATTAACAAAAATTGTTATTATTCAAAGAAATCTTATATGTCATCTACAAAAGTAAGCTCATTAAGCTCAAAAATGAAGCCAAAATACTTTTGAAAGAATGGTCCACGACGGCTGACGATTGGAAAACTGACAAGAGTTTTCCCCAGTCATTATCACTATACCTATCTTAGAACAGTTATTAAAAGTTTGGTAACCCTACAAGGAATATAGCTAGTCGATTGCAGTTCGGGTGTTGTTCGGTTAAAAATAAATCTACCGTAAGTAATTTAGCGTCAAGTTCAGGGACCTAGTAATGTTGTGACGCTCCGTCTAGCGTACCAAAACACACACGGCGAAACTAACGGACAAAATATTAATCAAATAAATATTAATTTAATAACTGTAATATAAATTTATTGTGGATGTGGAAAACAAGAGAAAACAAGAATGGCGATCTTGAAACAACTCTGCGTTGTCTCTGCCTATCCCTGTTGGAGTTAACGCGTGATAATTGTTGATAATACCGTGTGAAATATTTAAATATTAATATTATTTCCGAAACTAAGGGTCGTTAACATATTGTCGTTACAATATAGTTGTAACGACAATATGTCACGTGACAATGTTAAAGAGTCCAAGACAGCCAATTTACAATAAATGTAGATATTTATTATAATTTTCTTTTTTAAATTGTACTTACTTACTACCCTATAAGTTACTGTAATTGCTAAAACTATAGGTAAATAAATAAGAAAATCATCTTATAAAATATTTCTAAATTAGTAAAAAATGACAAAAGTTAAAGTTAATTAGCATTAAAATATGCGAAAATATTTATTAAAAAACTAATAGTGTATTAGAATATATTTAGAAGTGTTCAAACTGTGCTATAAACTCACTATGAGCCGAATCTTATAAAATGCAGTGTTATGAAAATATGACACTTGACAATTCCTATGTAGTGTTCGTATTTATACACAAATACATAACCAGCCATTTAATTGTACACAATTAAAGGTTATCAGGTGATATAAGTAAGAACACGACTCTATATACAATCTTATTAATTACCGACGGTTAAAATAAAAGCCCCAACGTATAAAAGGTTTTTTTTAATGTAGCTCGATTTTTATTGCTAAAAGTCTACATTTGATAACTTTTAATATCGTTTTGCTAAAACAATATATTGTAATATTTCAATTTTTTTATTGTGATTCGACATATGACAGTACCCCACCTGATGTTAAGCTGGAGTAGAATTCATGAATGGAGAATTTGCTACTACAGTTAAATAACTAAGTTGGTCCTACTAAGCTGATCCCTAAACGCGACTAAGTCACTTTACGGTCTTATTTCTTTATTGTTAATATCAGGATCGCGGAAAGTAGCGCTTCGTCGTCGTCTCTCTCTCTCTGCCAGTAGGTATCGAGGCGTGACAAATAAAGATTAATATGTAAATATGAAAAGCTTATTTAATTTTGTCCTAAAATGATAACAAAGAATATTTCGTATCATTATGTTCTCAAAAGTGAAGCTCGTCAGCTAAATCGAGCGATGTTTGGAACACATCTGGTGGCAACTGTTGTGAAATACCGTTTACTGTTTCATATATTTGATACGAGTTTTATATTGATACTAGCAGACCCGGCAGACGTCGTCCTGCCGCCTGCCGTTTCTAGTTAAAAAGTAAAGTCTAATAAAAAGTACCGCTCATTATGTATTGTTGTCAATTGTTCAAAAAATCAAATTTGGTTACATACCGACAGCAGCGCCACCTACCGGGTTTAATTGTTTTATCAAATATCAGGAACCAAATATACAGACTAAATTTCATTGTACAGAAGGATTATATATTAAGATAAAACCGGCTCCTTTACTAAATTCTAGTAAAATTATTATTTATACGGTAATTTACAGCTAACATAAAATAATTCACAATCATCATATCACGCCTTAATTCCTACAGGGAATTGCACACAGAGCCAACGAATGGCTACTTTCCACGACCCTGACACAACTCTCTCGCTTTTTTAAGAATGACCCCGCTTCGATCCCTGCTTTTTTAAATAATGTCTCCGATTCGATTAAAAATCTTCTTACTCTGCTTTAGAATAAGAATAGGACGGGCTATTGGCTTCCTTCACTTGACTGATTTAAAGGAGTCTTATTTTGACGGTCTGAAAAGAAAAAGACACCATACTAAAGTGAAGTTGGTTGGAGAGTTAGACGTCACAAAATGGCGCCGATTCCGTCCTATTCTTATTTTAATCGAATTATACCCCCAAGGACACTGCCGGAGGTCTACAGAAACGAGAAGGGTCTCATGGCCTTCCTAGATGAGATCCGGCGGCTCCACTGAGAACGCACAAAGAAGCCGCAGAGGACTCAAGTGCGGAAACGAGCCTGCACATAACTGTAACAGTAATCTTCTCACCCCCGCCCCGTTTCATTTTTTCACTAGCCTCCGATTATTAAATCCTTTTCGTCAATCTCCTTCTTTGCATTCTTTCAATGTGCCATAATCATCGCACTTATAAAGACCATCAATTGGGTAATAGGGTTAAAAATAATCTGAGTTTTTAATTTGAACGTCAAATATTAAATTGAATACAATTTGTTACGATCTAAATATAAATTCGTATTATCAAACATAATAGAAGATCAGAAGAGTGTGAAAGCGTAAGATTAGGTATTTTTTAAATTTACTTACACAACATTTATTATTTGGTTATTATACAATATCTCTATGAAGGCGGACAGACATACATAAAAAATGGTTACTTCTAAGTTATTTATTTATTTAAATACTTTATTTACCATGTACATTCTCAACTCGTACACCTTAGGGACCAACCGAAAGATCAAAATAAAGAATAAACTAATAATAAATATAAACACAAGTTGATCCTTTACAAAATTTATTATTATTAACTTATTTAATTGTCCCACTGCTGAGCAGAGACCTCCCTCCCTCTCATTTATCCATGACTCACGATAATGCGAACGCCGAAATTTATTTATATAGAGAAAATACATAAATAGGTTATAAGTTACGGTTTAGGTTCAAATAGATAAACGCAAAACAATAATAAAAACATTAAATCACCAAACTACTATAACAGTTATCGTATCAAAACATAAATAAGACATTAAATAAAACGGAAAAGAAAGTCTCCATTAATCACCGTGAGCAATTTGAGAACATAATTATAGTGTTCAAAGTCGATAAATTAAATGAAATAGCTGCCTAAAACGAGAACAAAAATGTAAGATACAAAGGAAAGTGGATGCCACTGTGATGCTTAAATTAAAAGTAATAGAAGCGTTTATTTATTACTTTTAAATATACTTTTTTTGGTTCTTATTAATAATTTACTTTAACAAAGATATAGAACCGTAGAGCTTGTATAAAGAGAATTGTGGATGTGAGGGAAGATAGGTATTTGTGTCAGGATCTCGTGGCAAGTGGCGCTCCATTATCTCTATATAACCTTGTAAGGAATGTGATTGATTGATTAAAGACATAGAATAAGTGACAGTAAGTATTAGTTAGGTAGGTACCTAAAAACAAAATAATTATCTAACAAATGTAAATAATTATAGAATTTTTTTGAAAACTAAATGAGAGCGAGAAAAATAGCACCACTGCCCGGCATAGTGACGATGACTGAGAAACTAAGTCGATTTATTCAGTCATCGGCAATTTTGCTCCTCCCCTTACTATCAGACAAGTCGAGATCAGATGTCGCGTCCGAATAATAAATTAAAGATTCTCTTGGTTTATAAATTATAGTTATTTCTCTATGTTTATTTAATTGCTCGTATGTATTTATAATTACTTTTTCAAATGATATCTCGGTCATTTATCTTAATTTCTTAATTATGACCAATTAATTTTATAATTAAAATCTCTGTACAATTACTTGTAATTTGTTCTTCCAATTTTCATTTACGTCACCCGTTCTGTTTTAATATGAAAATAAGTGAATTAATAGTAATTTGTTTTACATTTCTATACTAAGCTACTAAAGTGTTTGTATCATAGAAACAGAAAAACCAAAAAATATCAAAGATACATCGGTACCGGTGGGTGGTCTCGAACTCGTGCTCTCGGCTTGCGTAACCATTGCACTGCCACTACACTGCGGTCGCCTTAGTATTTATTCATGGTTATTAAGTACCTATATTACGCTTGATATTGTTGATAATTATTGTTTATTTGTTTTAAGTCCAGGAACTTGGTAAAAAGAGAAAAAGAACTTTTATGTAAAGTTTAAAGGTAAATAACTTATTCCCCTTCTAAATACCATATGGCATTATAAAGCTGCGACATTCCTTCGTGCTTTCTTAGGGTCTGATTACAAGTTCTACAATGACAGGTGTCTTTAACTGGTCTGTTTGCACATACCTAACTATAGTTACAAGAAACAATTATGAATAACTTGAAAAGGCAGTTGTGTTTTTATTTATATGGAGAAAATACATAGTAGAAGGTGTAACAAAGTTGATAGAAAGGATTAATAATTATGGCATAATCATGGTGTTCACTACTAATAAAAATTATTGTGTTTTTATTAATCTGCAACATATGATTTGTCAAAGGCAAAGGAAATATATATGGAGTTTTGGCGGGCAACTGCAACTGACAGGACGCGCAATTTTGAATTATTTGAAAAGCTTGTGTTTTTCATAATATAATATAATATAATATAATATAATATAATATAATATAATATAATATAATATAATATAATATAATATAATATAATATAATATAATATAATATAATATAATATAATATAATATAATATAATATAATATAATATAATATAATATAATATAATATAATATAATATAATATAATATAATATATGGATTGATTTATTTGATTGAAATAGGTCATAAGTGACAGTTTAAGGTTAATAAATATGACTTACCTATTTAACGCAATTTCTCAGCAAGAAATATTTGCTGCCTCACTAACCTAGCATCATCGTAACGTCAGACGACAGGCGTGGACGAACGGTTTAGCGATTGGTTTGTGCGCGTAAAGTCCCGGGTTCGATTCCCGGTCGGAGCAAATATTTGTTTCATAGCTTTTTTTAATAAAAAAAAGATATTTGCTTTGGGTCTGGTTATAAAAGAGTGGTAGGCAATGGTACCCAGTCTACCGATCCGGGATAATACTACCACTTACACGTATACAGACCGTGAAGTGATTTGGTCACGTTTCGGGATCAGCTTGTAAGTTGCCGGTTCCATCTAGGCCGGTGATTGCTACTCACAGTTATTGAATTGTAGTAAAAGTGACATTCATTCATGGACCACACTTCGGCTTAACATCAAGCGGGGTGCTATCATATGTCGAGTCACAATAAAAAAAAAGCATAAAATTAAACCCAAGGAAAGTTATATTCAGTTAGTCTTTCAGCACTTCTATATATCACTACATATTACTGGAGTAGGTAATAAAAATCCAGCACTATCTACAAAGTTAACACGTTTTGCTAGAAGAGTAATGGGTGTATAATCCTGACCTAAAACTGTCCTATAAATTCAACGAAAGGCGGAATAAAACTTAATTGGCTTAGGAGCAGATCTAAGATATTATAAACGTATATCCAAAGATAGTAGATATAATAATAATAAGGACTTGGGACTTGAGTTTGTGTATTATAGAGTGTTAGATAATTGTTTAATTCATTAATCAATCATTAATGTTCGCGCAAAAGGCGTCCATAGTCCATGAACATAGGACTCCCCCTTAGAATGCCATCCCGAACGACAAGATGCCAGTTGCATCCACGGGTTATTCGTGACTTTCACTATGTCGTCAGTCAGGTGGACTGACGACATAGTGAAAGTGGGAGGCCTACCTACGCTGCGTCTTCCGGTTCGTGGTCTCCACTATAGAACCTTTCTTCCCCATCGGTTGTCAGTTCTTTGAGCTATATCATTCGGTTAATATCATTACGTAGACCTAAAAATAATGTGCGGCATCCTTTACACATACTGGCAAGTAGTCACCGGATGCAAACTGGACCTATCAGTGCCATTTCACACGTTCCGGTTGCCGCGTAGTCGGTGCTATGTGTGAAATCTACTATACATGCCCGCAGACTTCGGCAACCGGGTCCTATGAAAAGGCACTAAAGATATTATTATTATAACTTGTAAGGATAAAAATAATATATTATTTTTATCAGATCAAAATAAAATATATATGCAAGAGGTATGCAAGAAAAAACAACTAATTAGCGAAATAATTCAAATAAATAGTAGCTAAATATCTAAAGCAAAATTAAATACAATCAAGTTACTCGAAGCAAAACGTTTATTGTTATCGTGAGAATTTCATGTCTGGGGTCTATCCATGGAACTAACAATTTATAAAATTGAACTAATATGTGCGACCGGGGCGCTTAGAATTACATAGAGCGCGTACAACTTTTCGCAGATTATACTCTATACGTATGCGTGAAGAAGCAACTTTGGCTGGCATAGTGACGGCGACTGAGACAGTCGTGAACTAACTCGTTTATTCCAGTCGTTGTCACTCTTGGGCCTCCTCTTGCTTATCATCAGGCGATTCAAGGTCAAATGTGGTGTCATAATAAAAAATGTCTTATGAAGTGGCGGTACAAGTTATTATTCGACTGAAGCACGCTGAACTTGAGTCACTTCCCATACAAATTAAACAAATGACATTAGCTCAATCAAATTCTCATCGTTTGAGTTAAACCGGTTGAATTAATTAACCTGCATATTTTAGACGTAGATAAAAAATGATTTATAACCACAACAAACAATATCCGGTGATATTTATAATTTATAGTTATAGATATGAATTCACATCGAGAATATCAGATGATTGATACGTACCTACGCTATTATATTTTAATTTACAAATATTATGCTTCGATTCAACAAAATTTTCCTTAATTGTATTTCTTTAAATGTTATGTTTGTGCTTAAGTGCTTAACACATTACGTTATTGCTCAATTGAATAACTTAGGGTGGAATTTCCAATTTACTTTGTCTTCGAAATATACCAACCACTCTATCGCTATCATAAATATGTTTATGTTTTGCCATAATTTTGTTAAATCAGGCATATTAGTCAGTATAAACTGTTCATACATGTTATTACGGTTCGTATTCAGTTACACGCTCTCTAGATATATTATAAGGTACAGAGTTACATAATGACTGCAATTTGTGAAGTAGGAATGGCCCTGCGGGAAGCAGACCTTTGTGTTGTCAAGTGACAAGGTTTCATTACTACTAGTTGACGACCCGTCGAGTTGCTTTAATTGACCACGTCAAATAATTGTAAGGTTATACTTATACTATTCAGTAGGATACTAAACAACTCTAGGATGGCGAAAGGTGCAAAGTCATCTGTCGTTTTAGCTATTGATTTTTTTATATATTGGATGGATACCTTTTATATTTAATTTTTTATGGTGACTCGACAGAGAAGATCTAAGAGTGCCGCCGACTGAAAAATCCGACTCAGTTCACTACGCCAGCCACAAAGCTGGAGTACGATCTATACTTATGGGCGAGCGACTGTTGCCACAGAATGACGTGTGCAAGTAGCAGTCGCATCTGCCAATTTAAGATTGGTAGGCAGTGATATCCAGTCTGCCGACTCGGGGTAGTACCATCACTTACAACAGACCGTGAAGTGATTTGGTCACGTTTCGGGATCAGCTTGTAAGTTGCCGGTTCCATCTAGGCCGGTGGAGTGAGTAGTGGATGTGATTGCTACTCACAGTTATTGAATTGTAGTAGCAATGTCATCCATTCATGGACCACACTCCAGCTTAACATCAAGCGGGTTGCTGTCAAATGTCGAGTCACAATAAATAAAAAAACATGTCCAATATATATAAGTATATATAGTTTTTTTTTACATTTCTATGCTAAGCTACTAATGTACTTGTATCATCAGACAGGACAACCAAAGTACATATTATATTAAATGTATTATGTATAAAAGATACATTAGTACTGGTGAGTGGTTTTGAACCCGTGCTCTCGGCTTGCGTAACCATTGCACTGCCACTACACCACGGTCGCCTTCATGTTGTGTTTATAACGAAACTAGAGAGTACAGTACTAAACCCAACTCATACATTTAGACAAAAGATAAAACTTGTAGAGTTATTTTTATAGTAATGTTTCCACTTTCTATTTAAAAGAATGTAATAGTAATATATTGAAATATTTATTAGTCTCAATTATCAAGTAGCACTACTCCATAAATAGCTGTCTACATGGTAACTTACGATAAAGTTAAAGGGCGACGCCCTAAGTACCTTACGTTTCATATGTGACCACAGATTATATAATAATAGATACAGCATTCGTATAGGATGCATAGGCAGGAGATCTATTAGTGCCAATGATATTAAAAGAAAGATGTGTTACCTCCATACTGCGCGGCGTTCAAAATTTGTTCCACTATGACATATAACATGTTTATTAATGGGCGTATTATTTGTATTACTTATAGGAAAGAGACAGCTAAATCAAACCACAACAATTAAATTAACTTCACTGCCTCTGTAATTGTGCGCTAATGACATATTTACCCATTTTCAAGATATTTAATATCTATTGATTAGTGCAGTAAAATTTTTATAAGTAGATACGTTTGAAGATTGTTTTTTTTTGTAAAATTTGCGTCAAATAAATCAGATAATGTGTCGTTCCAGTTAGGGTTCCAGTTTGAGCCTTGATCTTCAGAGCTCTCATTAGCGCCTATCATACCTGAACTGTTGTTTACCACACAAAATTTAGTAGGTGCCTAGGACGCAATGTACTAAAAGGACACGACCTTGCTTCATTTTCAAACGTTTTTCAAATCATCAATTTAAAATATATTTTTTTTATACAAATGACTGAAGTCTGTAATAGATAGTCTGTGTGTTTGTGAACTTGGCCAAAGCACAGCTGATTGATTAACGCAATATTTAATTCTATTTACAACCTTAAAACAATACGCATAAAGATTAAAATACACTTTTAGAATTATTGAACAAGTACATGGTTATTTTTTCTATTGAGGTCGACGATCGTTTCTTGTTTCAATGCGTCACGCAAGGGTTGATATGTAAATATTCTAATTTTTATACTAAATTCCTGACAGTTTTAGATTAACATAAATAAGGTTATGCTATATGATTAAAAAAAGTTAAAACAGGTTGAACTTATTGTATAATTTAGTCTATTAAAATGATAGAACACAATCTTGGTCAACTGCGTGCTAACCGGTTAACAGAGGCTGGGTATCGAACCCGATTCGGCCATCCGCGTAACTTAATGACAATGACAAAACACTCTCCTGGGCCTGCCTTGTTTAACGCAATTATTAATTTAGCTATGCAACACTGTAAATTTATTAATAGTTGTTAAATATAATTGTTACCTGTCGTATATACCTAAATAAATAAAATAAAACTAAACTAAAAAGGAAAATGCATCTACGAAACAAATATTATCTCTATATGTTTAAAAGTATTAGTTCTTCTTTTATGTGCATAACGGAGCAATGTTAACAGTAGTTATTGGCCGCAATTGGGAAACGTATGATAAAACAGAAAATTGATGTAAAATTCTATGCTATTTGAATGCATGAGAGGTCACTACTAGCTTCAAGGGAATATAAAACGTAATATTCTACAATTACGTATTATTATTGCATGACTGATGTTTTGTTTATGATTGTGTATATTTAGGGTCAATTCGCTATGAACTTTATTTATAGAATTTTCAACTATTGCGTAATTATTTACTTATTTACAGCTTCCTTTATCGGCTATACCATGAAAATAATGCCGAGCTATATATCCTTTTCTTACAGCCGGTTGTACTAAAAAAGTTTCAATTTATGAATTTAGTTTTACTTTATACTTATTCTATTACGTTTACTATTGTTAATAATTTCATATCGAAACTACAATTTATATATGTTTTTATCATTAGAAATAACAAAAGTAGTACATAGAAACCCAAAATGAATGATGTCCTTTAGCTCTGTATAAAATATCCGTTAAACGTAAATGTAAAATGTGAAGTTAAAGAGTGGTGCAACCCATTTTTCTTTTACTTATACGATACTTTTTACAAATTCGTAAATTATAATTTTTGGTACAACCGACTGTCAGTCTTTTACTCCCGTGATATATACAGTTTAGAGTAGAGGAAGCATGACCAGCCGATCTTTACGGTTAGACACGTCTTTTTTTAGTGATATCCATATAGGATCTAACATTGAATCATGAATGAATCCTTTA
The DNA here is from genome assembly GCA_905220615.1 of Tinea trinotella. NCBI lineage: Eukaryota > Metazoa > Arthropoda > Insecta > Lepidoptera > Tineidae > Tinea > Tinea trinotella. Next base: position 10,010,321 of record HG992317.1, on the reverse strand, counting down.
AGCCAAGCGCGAAAATGCACCTTTGCCCATATAGTGACCTCCTCTTATTTGCTGTCAGGCAATTTAAGGTCACAAGTCACGCACAAAAAACATTTTTAATAGGTTTTGGCTAAGGCACCGTTATCTAATGAAAAACTCAATTCCTCAATATTTAAAATAACATACAAAAGTAGATTATTTCTCAATAAAATAGGCAGACACGTGTAAAAGAAACGTGATTCTTGGAGGTGAAAATTAATTCACCACACTCCATTAGACTACGCTAATCAATAAATAATATTGCAAATTGTTTTTATACTACATAATAAATATTATATGGTATGTTCATAACTTTATAATTAGGTTAGTAAAATATTTTATTTAAAATATCAAAGTATTTAAGTAGCGAACTGTTCGCACCTTTAGGACGGCTATGCTAAGTATAAAGAGTGGTAGTCAGCCCAGTTTGCCGACCCGGAGTAGTACCACCATTTACAAGTTGTAACACCATGACGCGTTTCGGGATCAGCATGTAAATTGCCGGTTCTAACCAGGCTGCCATAGTGGATGCGACTGCTACTTTTTGCCTGATGATAAGTAAGAGGAGATCCAAGAGTGACGACGACTGATACATCCGAGTTAGTTCGCGGCTGCCTCAGTCGCCGTCACTATGCCGACCAAAATCTACTTGTAACAATCTAACTTATAAGCCTCCATTCACTTTGACTTAACATCAGGCGGGGTGCTGAAATATGTCGAGCCACAATAATAATAAAAACTCTATGCCCTAGATTCATTGCAGCGCCAATCTGTGCGAGTTATAAATTTTATTGCTATTTTTTATCAGCACATCGCTAATATAATGCTGTACATGAAAGGAAGCGATTGTTACTACAGTTAAATAATAGCACCAAGTTGGAACCAACAACTTACGAGCTGATCTCGAAACGCGATAGTGTCAGTTCACGGTTTGTTCGCTTATACGTTGTTCTCACGAGGCGATTTTAGTTAGTCAACTGCGAAATCGTTCGCTATTTGAACAGCTAAACAGACTTTCAATCAAGTTGACGCAATAAATATCAGTTCAACAAAAGTTAAAGACCTCTCAACTTTTATTGATTCAATTGCGTGATAAAAATCGCATCATGAGAACGCAGTATTATACGGCGGACTAGGCAAATGACTACCAACTGTCTGCCTACAATTCTTAAAGATATCTCTTAGATACAAGTTCATTTTAAATGTAGCTAATTATCATATTTATTTATTTTTATTTATAAACTATTCATTGCCCAAAAGAAGGTACACAGGCGAGCCTAATGTCTTAGGCATTATCTACCAACTTACCTTGTTGTGATTGCTGTGTTTGGCTGGGTGCAAACTATTTATTAAAAGATTCAATATTAAAAATATTTTTTTTTTATTTCTTTTTTTATTGTGACTCGACATATGACAGCACCCCTCTTGATGTTAAGCCGAAGTGTGGTCCATGAATGAATATCATTGCTACTACAATTCTATAATTGTGAGTAGCAATCACATCCACTATGCCGGCCTAGATGTAACCGGCAACTTACAAGCTGATTCCGAAACGTGACGTGATACTTGTAAGTGGTGGTACTACCCTGGATCGGCAGACTGGGTACCACTGCCTACCACTCTTTAAATTTATCTTACCTGGGACATTAGAGAGTTGTGAAAGGTTTTTCAAAGCTAATATCCAGTCGTCGACACAGTATATTGTTTGTTAATTGTTTCACACGTGCTCGTATCTGTAAAGGAAAATATAAAATTAAATAATGATACAGATGTATTTTCATGTGAACGTCTTAAGGCGTTACTAAGGGACAAAACATAATTAATTCTTCGATAGTTTAAACACATGGAAAGGATGAGTAGACTAATGAAAGGAATTTGTAAATCTAATGTCTGCATTAAACGAGGCAGACCCAGGAGTGTGTTACGACCAAATCGGAAAAATCCTCAAGAAAGCTGGGTTGCCTAGTGCCCATAACCGTAGAGCTAATATGAAGAGAATTGTGGATGTAAGGGAAGTGAGGCAGTTGTGTTATGATTTTAGGCAAGTAGCGCTCCATTGTCTCTGCTTATTCCGACAGGATTGGATTTTGATTATATTGACGTGACATTTGACCTCAATTTGCTTCATGGCAATAAGCGTCGATGATTGAATATACGGTTTACGAATGCCTCACTGATCATTTCTTACTAGATAGAGCAGTGCTTATTCACGCATCACTTGAAGGGTCCTAGGTTATAGTATGGGGAGAAGGCATGGGTTGAAAGAATGTCAATTGTGGAATAAATAAAAATTCAAGCTCGTAATAGCAACACTATTAAAATTAGGATCGGTTTTTGATTATATATATATATTTTTTATTGTGACACGACATTTGACCACGCCTCTTGTGATGATGAACAGGAGGAGGTCCAAGAGTGACGGTATAAACTTTTAACTGTCTGTAAACCATCACGGTGGTACTACTCCGGATCGTCAGACTGGGCTTATAACAACCAACACATTTTTTTTACCGAGTTATTAACTTTACTAAAAATATAATCAATATAAGCCGACCGTGGTGTAGTGGCAGTGCAATGGCTGCCACTACACCAACATGCATCATAAGCCGAGTGGCACGGGTTTGAATCCACTCACCGGTACCAATGTATCTTTGATATATGTACTTTAGTTGTATTGTTTCTATGATACAAGCACTTTAGTAGCTTAGTATAGATATACAAACAAGAATACAAACATAGAATATATGTATAGAAATACAAAACAAGGATATGATTTTAACACCATAAACACATACAAATAATCTTGTGAGAGCCGTGAAAGGCATCATATTTCAGTCAACGGTATTCTATGTTAATTAAGAACTCTCATTCAAAAAGATCACCTCTCAAAAACATGAAGCGACTTGATGGCCCTTTGATGTTATTCCTAAATATAAAAATGATTTATTGCATTTATTTTAAACAACACATAATAAAAGCTACTAAAGAAATACATCTTTTTGTTACATATATTTTTAATGCCAATTTCCATTACGAAAGAATGATAGTGAAGTAAAATTGCACCTTATATTAAAAACAATAACGTCTAGTTTATGTATTTTCCAATAATTTAAGTAATGATAAATATTTTAGCACAATTTACACACATTTTAATAATATATTTTAACGTCATCAATTGTCATGCCTTAAATCCCACAGGGAAGCACCACTTTCCACCATCCTGACACAACTCTCTCGCTTCCTTCATGCCCACAATACTCTTCATAGAGACTTTATGTGTATCTGTATAGGCACTGCGTGTCCTGTTTATTTATAAAACTCAAATAATCAATAAAATTGACACCGCTTTTTCCCACAGGGATAGGCTGAGACAATGGAGCGCCACTTGCCACGATTCTGAGTCAACTCCCTCGCTTCTACAATCCTCTTTATACAAGCGTTACGGTATCTAGATTAGTTTAAAGTATAGTCTCAAACTTTTTAATAAAACCATAAAAAGTAAACTGCGCACTCATCCAGTTTAATTAAAATAAAACTATTATTTACTGCATGATTTTTCTGGTCGTGTATGATTTTAAAAATACGATCTTTAAGAATATAAGACATACGGTTGATGGTCATTTGTTCAGTCTGCCGATCCGAGATAGTACCGCCACTTTTAAGTGTACAAACCGGTAAGAGACTTAGTTGCATTTCGAAATCAGCTTAGAAGTTGTCGGTTCCAACTAGGCTATCATGGTGGATGCGAATTAAAAGACATCACATATTTTGGGCTATTTTTATACTACTTGGTAATGCCTAATAATGAAAAAATATAGAAAAAATATAGTTTCGATACATGTATTCATAAAACTAATGACAATTTTGTCCTTAATTGCTGTGCAATCAAGTTATTTGGAAAATAAGATATGGTTTGTATCGTCTCTCAATTACGGAGGCACGCCATATTAACAGTTCTGCTTTAAACTGTCATATGTCATAACTCTGTTCATAAAACTATTTTAAAATGTATATGCAACTGTTAATACAATTTAGCCCAAGTTCCCATACAAAATGAATGATGTCCTTTTTACCAGCCACTGAGGCTACCGTAAACGGTTATTCTGTCGTCGGTCTTGGATCTCAACTTTCTTCAAGGCTACTTAAAGTCAGATGACGTATCATAAAAAAAACGAACAATAAACCAGATTAGAATAAAAAACATTATGGTATCTCTAGCTTCTTAAAAACATAATACGACTAAAATAGAAATGAAGGGTTGTTATTTGATAATAAATATTGACTATTATTACTACGAAATTTTGACGGTTAACATTCCTGAGTAAGTTTAGTTATGGAGACGTGACTTCAATAATGAATGAAGATTATTAAATGTTATTTTGGGATGTGGTGATTCAGTGAGGAGGAAGTAATAAGCTCTTACAAAATATACTCCTTTGAAATTCAAGCTATTCATTTCATATTCTAATTTTGATAATATGAAGTACCTGCCCAAACTTTAATTTGGAAAATGTGCCCCCCATGTGTTCTCCTCAATTATGACCTTTCAACAAATAATTAATTCTTCAAGCCTGCGTCAAAAACATTTGGCCGGCATAATAAAGGCGACTGATTTATTTTTATTTTTTCAAATGTATTTAAAGTCACCCAAAGAACAAAGGTCCTTTGCGTCTACAGTAGATATTTTTCTTCAGTGGAGGTTTTAACAGTGGGTTTACAGAATTTAAAAATAATATCTTTTCATACATATTTTTAATTTTTAAAAAACCTAAAACATTATTATAATTATTCATATTTATTTAACCGTAATTTATGTATTTCATTTATTTTAATAATCTTGGACCTCCTCTAACTTACAACCAGGCAAGTCGAGGACAATGCCGATGTCGGGACACAATAACAATAAACTTAGTATAAATCTGATTTTTTTAATTTGCCTAAAAAAAAAGATTAGCCATGTTTCCACACTTGATAAAAATTAAACGAGTTTTAAACAGGCATTAAACATTTAATTCAATTTGGTAATACAAAATGACCTTTGACTGTATCAAAATATGTAAACACTATTGTAAATTATCTTTTGTAGTAAGACCGTTGGTTTTGTTTATTTAACGTTAATTTCTTACAAAGCTATTAAAAAACTAATGGTTAATATGTATATTGTTTTGTTAGATTTTGTTTTGTTAGCGCGGACATGTTGAAAGGAATAAAAGAGTATTTGGGGCCACTCACAGTGGTCGTGTTTCTATACAAAACTTTCAAAACAGAAACATTAAAACGGACAAAAAATATTCAGGAATCAACAAACTTTTGTTTCACAAAACTTTCGTTCGAAACTACAATTTAATAAAGAAACGCACCCATATCTTTTAATAATTTAAAACAAATAATTATAATCTAAAATAGAATCTAAATAGGTATCAAAAAGCCACTGCCACTGACCACGTGGTGTAGTGGCAGTGCAATGGTTACGCAAACCGAAGAGCACGAGTTCGAGACCACCCACTGGTACCAATGTATCTTTGACATATGTACTTTGGTTGTCCTGTTTCTATGATACAAGCACCTTAGTAGCTTATTATAGAAATGTAATAAAAAAAATATTGTGGCTCGAATACGACAACACCCCGCCTGATGTTAGGCTGTCCTCGCGTTCCTTGAACATATACGACTGCTACTACATTTATTCGACTGCAAGTAGCAGTCACATCCACAATTGGAACCGGCCACTTTTTTTTTTATTTTTTTTATTGTGACACGACATCTGACCTTGTCCCGCCTGATGATAAGCAAGAGGATGTCAAAGAGTGACGACGACTGAGAAAACCGGGTTTATTCACGGCTGCCCCAGTCGCCGTCACTATGCCTAATACAAGCCTAATTGCCAAAATGAACAAAGATTAACCTAAAAGATGTTTCCTGAGAATCTCAAAGGATCTACGAGGCCGTTCACATTTCGACATCAATATTAATTATTAAATTTACTTACTAAGCTAAAAGAGCAATTCAATTAAGTTAATTGAATGTAAAAAGGTAATTTGAAAACTTAACAATTTATTACAGTTAGAAGTTAATTATTGCCCGCATTCAGTTTTAATACGTATGTATTATTTGCCGGGCATTTTATAGTTTCCCTGTTAATCTCATAGGAAAATGTACATGCGTTAATGAACTGTGAGGTTTTAATTATAACTAACGAGATTTGATCGCAAACTAGGCTTCATTTAATTGTTTATTTCCTCGTTTGATTTAGTTAGAAACTTTTAAAAAGTAATATTTTCATTATCAAATTAGACAAATAAATTGGCCTTTGGTTAGCACAATAACGGCGACTGAATCGGTTTTTATAGTCGACTGCGCTTTTTTTTGCCCCATATGGAGATTATGGGGCAAGAGTGCCGTCGAAAATCGGCCATCAAGGAAATCGAGGGTAGCAGTCGAGCCTCAATAAGAAAATATTAATTATGAATTTAAGGCGGACGTGGTTTAGTGGTAAAGCAAATTGAGAGCCCCAGTTCCAAACCGGCACCAATGTACATTTATTGTACTTCCAGTTTCTTTGATACAAGCACTTTTAGTATTTTAGTAGAGAAATAAAAAAATCAACACAAGTAAATACTTATTATGTATTTAAAAATCAATGGCCGTTTGTTCAGTCTGCAAAACAAAAACAGTTCCAGACGTAGTAGATTGTAAAGTGACACAGTTAGCGTATGTGAGTATTCAGACTTATACTTTGATAGCACTGGTAAAAACACACCAGCTAAGAGAACCCACTCATGGTTAAATGACCGCATCGTCATCGTGTTAATATTAAAAGACAACAACAGCCAAAACAAAATAACAACATTTTATAACAATAACAATGTACATGAATAAGTGGAATGCTTTGCCTGCCCATGTGTTCTCTCCATCCTATGACCTTGGATCCTTCAAGCGATGCGTGAAGAAGCACCTTAGGCCGGCATAGTGGCGGCGGCTGGAGCAGCCGGGAACTAACTCGGTTGTTCCAGTCGTCGTCACTCTTGGACCTCCTCTTGCTTATCATCAGGCGAGTCGAGGTCAGATGTCGTGTCACAATAAAAAAAAAAAAAGAATTTAAAGTGAAAGGAACAGATTTAAGCTACCGAATAGTACACGTGAGTAACACGGGATAATTTTGCTACCACATTAAGTTTTTTAAAGTTAATTAATTTTAATATAACAAAATTTAAATTGTTAAATGTATTATTTATTTTAATGTAGTCGCAAATGACCAAGCTGTTAATAAGCGACTTTAAATGAATAAATTAAAAAAAAAAATAACAACAGTACCTATGTACTCGTGTATAAAACCCTACTTTCAAACAATTCACTTTAATAAAAAAGTAATAACATTAATGAAAATGTCATCCTTTAATATCCCCGCGCCCTACTTAGCAGTGACCCGAATTATAACAAAATAATGTGATAGCGTTTAACCTTTTAATGTCATTAATTTTACCAAACCATTAAATTGAGACACGACTTTATAAAATTCAACTTAAATACGATACAAATGTAATAAACGACGACTCTAAGTACGATGACACATTTAGTTTGAATTAGGCCGGCATAGTAGATGCGACTGCCACTTATTTAGTAGTGGTTGCCTAACATCAGGCAAAGAGTTTTCATATGTGGAGCCACAATAAAAGAATTGTTGTAAAAACCTTGTAAGCGTAATTATCTTAAAAATCCTATGAAAATCCTCGAAACTAATGACAAATGTTTAATAAATTTGTTTTTTAAGTCTAACTTTAACCTCTGCTTTAATCCAAGGTGGTGGTGGTGTTCTGGTTCCTACTAATTACATATTGGTACCATGGGACCAGTTAAATATAATAATTACCTAAATCAAAATAAACACTGTATAATTTTAAATGAACATAAATCCAAGAAACATACTTATAATTAAGGCGACCGTGGTGTAGTGGCAGTGCAATGGTTAAGCAAACCGAGGGCACGACTTCGAAACCACCTACCGGTACCAATGTATTATGTACTTTGATACATTGATATTATGTACTTTGGTTGTCCTGTTTCTATGATACAAGCACTTTAGTAGCTTAGTATAGAAATGTATAATATTAAAGAAAAATGTATAACAGAAACATTTTATTCAATAACAAAGAGCATTTGCTGTGTCCATTTTCACACGCTTCAAAATTTAAGTTACCATCCGATAAACATTTTGTTAAAATACAATACAAGGCACCTAAAAATCATTAGAAAGAAATATTAACTATTATACAATTGTTTAATAATTAATGAATAAAATATAACAATTATTGTTTATATAAATATACTGATAATAGCAGGTATTGTGTTAGGTTACGATGAAATTAGTCATCGGGTGAATTGGTTTGCGAAAACATATGACTTAATAATCTAAACACTAAATCCAGATACATATTTAATGTCCATCACCTACTATACTGCCCCCCTAACACGGCAATCTAAGAAACAAGATAAACTGCAAACAACATCATTCCAACTTATATTAAATAACTCACCAAAACAGTGCATCAAAATGCCCAAAAAAGATATTTAAACGTTCTGTAAAACTTCACACAAAATAACGTTGAAAAATTTAATATTTTTTTTAAATGTTTTGATATGACGGCTTAATAAGTTTTTAAAATTAGTTCCAATAATATTCCTTGCAGTTGTTTATCTTGCTTTTGAATAGCCGTGCTAGGGGGGCAGATAACTTTATTTTCCTGGTATAATAAAAACCACTCACAGCATCGGAAGCTTCCATAAATATTGAAAATTAAACAAAACTCGGTCGTACTTTGTCGCTAATTATTGTGTAGTCTCGTGTTATCTGTAGCTCTGCCCCAAGTTTTAATAACCAAGAAGCAAAAGGTACAAACAACTTGAAGAGAGTTTGTACTAACGTTTACGTGACCGAGACTTTGGGACCTTGTGTTAGCTGAATTCGCAACACGTCCCCTGGGTCGAAAATTACAGACTAAGGAGTAAACATACAATACATAATTATTAACAATTCCAAGAATAAGTGCCTAATCTTTATTTAGCTATACTATAATCATCCAGCACCTCAAAGTCGAAACACATTAAAAAAGAAAACATTACAGCAGGGCCGCGATTCTCCTAACACACGACAGCGAAATGACGAAATTGGACTGATATTTGACATCTTCGTAACCAATCAGCGAATAACAAATCAAAAAGTAAACTACGTTGATTGGTCGACGCAATTTCATTCCTTTTAGTCGGTATAATGTACTAAGAGAATCGGGGCTCTGGTCTACTAAGTATATTAATTGTAAGTCTGGTAGGCAGACTGTTGGTGGCCAAGCGGGCATAGTGGATACGACTGTTATTAAACTGTAGTAGCAGTCACCTATCACAGGCCGGACCTATCATCTGTCGAACCTCAATAAAGGTTAGTTGTAAGAAAATGCCTAACAGACAATCAACTCGCCTATGTAACTTATTTTAAGTTTTGGTGAATAATAAAGAATTTAAATAAAATAATAAATAAAAAAGTCCCTTTGACATTGACATCGAACTCTCAGCGCACTCTTGTCGACTTTGTTGTGTCATTAAACCGGCTAAACTTAAAAACATAAATCGCAAAGAATTTTAGGAAATATGAGAGGACCATACTAAAAATAATAAAGATAGGATGTCTTAAAAGCGTGCCAAGTTTTAAAGTGGACTATGTATAACTTACAAGATTTTAATGTTTTCCATTTTAAAAGATATTAAAATAAAAGTAATATAAGATAATTTTTACCTGGTTTTATTTAGAAATTATATGTAAAAATGGACAGTTTGTGATCATTTGCCCAGTATGGCGCCTCGAGGCAGTACCACCACTTTTAAGTTGACTTTGCAGACTCAGTCGTGTTTAGGTATAAGCTTGAAAGTTGCCGGTTCCAACTAATCAAATCAAATCAAATCATTTATTTTAGCAATTAGGCTGAACTCAGAACTTTTACGCGTCAATTAAAATTACAAGCAAATATATATATATATTTCAGCATATTATGCTGAAATAGAAAAAAAACAATATTTTACAATTAATAACATAGTATAGTAACAAAGTATCACTGTTATTAAATATCAGTGCTTCACTAGTCCGAGTGACATAGTGGATGTGCTTGCTACTAAGGCAACCGTGAACTGGGTCGGCATTTTTTAGTCATCGGCGCTCTTGGATCTCCCCTTGCTTACCATCAGGCAAATCATGGTCAGATGGCGAGTCACGTCGCGTCCACTACGCCGTCCTAATTGGGACTGAGTCACTGAA